>JBBGZY010001769.1:2982500-3582500 GCA_037952925.1 Lithobates clamitans
TATTAATGTCCTGTTAAAATGCTAATGTTAGACTTTCGCCATATTGGTTGCAAACTCCACTCTCTTAGATTCCATCAGGGACATCTGGCCTTTAAACTGCATGGGGTTTGGTGTCATATTGTATTCGTTTGTACATAAGAATGCTTTTAGTGTATAGTATAGCAAAGGGAGCTAAAAATAAACGCTTGTCAGTATTCTATAGGCTATCAGCTCTTATGTCTGTGTATTTGATGATTTCTTATTTATGTTCTATAGCGATGACTATTAGCATTATTAGCAGAACACTGCTGATTTTGTTTTAAAGTAAAACACTCCCCCCTTCCTCAAGCCCACCAACACTATATACCAGTGGCGGCTGTTGCCCCATTTTTTTGGGGGGAGGGGGCAGCAAACAAACCCCCCCGCCCACCTGCTTGCTCGCCCACCCGCACTTACCCCATCCAGGTCACCGACAGCTTCCCCGGTTTCTCCTCCTGGCCAATCCGGTCTTAGGACCCGCTTCCTGTCCTGATTGGCCGGAAGGAGAAGCAGGAAGACAATAGCGAATGTTTATTTGCTAATGTCACAAGTGGATGGGCTTGGGGCGCAGTGTTCGTCGCCCCGAGTCCAACCTTTTGGGGGTGAGTGTCCCCCGCTCCTGAACAAAACCAGGCCACGTGCCCTCATCATAGGGGGGTGTTTTGTAGCAGGGGGAACCCTGCCTCTTCTCCACAACCTTGGCCTGGTGGTTGTAGGGTCTGCAGGCAGGGGGCCACCTGCAGGCTGAATCCTTGGATAAGGGTCTGGAATGGATTTTGGGGAGGACCCCATGTAATTTTTTTTTTCGGCATGGAGTTCTCCCTAAAACCCATACCAGACCCAAAAGGGTAATCCCAAACTTCTAATGCCAGCTCTTCTTTGGTGTATATTCTGCTGTTGGCGGGGAACCTCACTGACTGCCCACTCCTTAAAGCAGAGTTCCACCCAGAAATGGAACTTCCGCTAATAGGATTCCTGCCCCCCCCCTCTGGTGTCACATTTGGCACCTTTCAGGGGGGAGCAGATACCTGTCAAATCCAGGGATTTGCTCCCACTAGCGGCGAAAGAGCGCCTCACGTTGTGTGGCGAATGACACTATGTCCGGCCCCTCCTCCTCCCCCCCCGCTGGGAGACACACGGGTCCCAGAAGACAGCAGGGACCATTCAGAATGTGAAGCGTGACTCGCGCATGTGCAGTAGGGAACCAGGAGTGAAGCCGAAAGTCTTTACTGCCTGGTTGCCTTACCAGGAATGGTGGCGGTAGTACCTGTGACTACTTAAAAACAGATGTGACCGGCCACAGTCAGCACCTACACGCCTCTATCCCTAAATATATATGTGTCAAAAGAAAAGAAGAATTGGTGGCACTTTACATGAGGCGTGTCTGTGCATTTGATAATTGAAATAAACAGTATATATTCTGTAATAGAATTTGATAATGATATGATGTAATGCAGCGGCTTCGCAAAAATTATTGCAAAGCCACCGCACACATCAGATCAGTACACTTATGTTGTTTGATTAAGTGCCTGTGAATTAAAAAGTAATATATATGGGATGTAAGGCAGTGTTGCCAACCGCCCGTAGATTTACGGACAACCCATAAATTTGAACCCTTTTTCGGGGTGCCCGTGAAAGTTCGTTACGGGCACGGTGCCCGTAAAAATGATGGCCGCGAGCCGACCACGCAGCAGCGCATGCGACGTTCCGAAGCCAGCCGGGCTCGGGAAAGCTCATACACGCCCGGCCGGGCAGTGCATGCGCAGTAATTGCGCCGCCTGGTGCCATTTTCGAATCCATCGAGAGAGACCACGGCGGCCAGCCAGGCGACTCTGTCCTGTCATGCAGTGCATGACTGCACACTCGTCATAGGCGGAGCGGAGGTACCAGAGGAGAGTGAAGCTGTAGGGGGGATAGTATCCGTAGTAAAAGGAGGACATTACTGGGAGCCAGGAAAAGTAATATGATGGCGAATAGAGCACATCAGTCTCTGTCCCTGGGCCCTGGCTGCATGGCATATGCAGGGGACAGAGACTGTTGTGCTCAATCCACCATCATATTTCTTCTCCAGTCCACATCATCAGTGTGCTGTGTCCTCCTCCTGTGCCCCTTTCATCTCTCCACAGGTCAGGGCAGCACAGTGCTGCCCTGACCTGTGGAGAGGTGAAAGGGGTACAGGAGGAGGATACAGCACACTGATGATGTGGAGAAGTAATATGATTGTGGGCAGAGGAGGAGGCTACTGTGAGGATGTATCATGTCTGCAGCCTCTGTCTACCTCCTGTAGTATGTCCGCAGCCTCTGTCCACCTGTACTATGTCCGCAGCCTCTGTCCACCTCCTGTAGTATGTCTGCAGCCTCTGTCCGCCTCCTGTAGTATGTCCGCAGCCTATGTCCACCTCCTGTATCATGTCCGCAGCCTCCGTCCACCTCCTGTAGTATGTCTGCAGCCTCTGTCCACCTCCTGTAGTATGTCCGCAGTCTCTGCTGCTTAAAGATCATCTCTCTTCCAGCACCTGGATCCCTTTAGCAGGCTCTCATACCACTCCGCACTCCCATGCCTCCTGTCTGCTCTACCAGGGGCCGCGAGTCGGATACGTAAGGGAGTCTACCTTCTGCCCAAGCGGACTCACCAGTCTGGTAAGTGGAAGTCTGACAGTATGTCTGCAGCCTCTGTCCACCTCCTGTAGTATGTCCACAGCCTCTGTCCACCTCCTGTAGTATGTCCGCAGCCTCTGTCCACCTCCTGTAGTATGTCCGCAGCCTCTGTCCACCTCCTGTAGTATGTCTGCAGTCTCTGTCCACCTCCTGTAGTATGTCTACAGCCTCTGTCCACCTCATGTAGTATGTCCGCAGCCTCTGTCCACCTCCTGTAGTATGTCCGCAGCCTCTGTCCACCTCCTGTATCATGTCTGCAGCCTCTGTCCACCTCCTGTAGCATATCCGCAGTCTCTGTCCACATCCTGTATCATGTCCGCAGCCTCTGTCCTCCTGTATCATGTTCGCAGCCTCTGACCATCTCTTGTCTTTTATCATGTCTGCAGTCTCTGAGGTGATCCTAGAAAGGAGTCAAGAGTGGGAGCGCCGCCGGGATGGGGGTTACGGGAAGAGACAGACATGTGTGGACTGTGGAGAGGAGACTATAGAATAGCCGCCAAGCTGGAGCCGCCTGGCTGAGCCCTGCAAGGTGCACCTGAGAGGAGGTCAGTGACAGCCCTGCCAGGCCAGTCTGGGGGGGTCACTAATGTAAGGGTGGAGTGAATACAATAATGTAAGAGGGCACTGATATTAAGGTTCCCCCCTATATTAGTAACCCCCCTTACCTTAGTGTATTCACTCTGCGGAAGGTGGTCTCTGGTCACCATCCTGCACACTCTGATGTAAGGGGGAACTCTCTGCTGGCTGGGTTATAGTAACCTGACCTTCATGTAAATTGAGAATTATATTTTTGGACTTTTGTTTAACTTAAACACATTGCTAATAGCACTAGCTATGTATTTATAGTTCAAATATTGATATTTTCACTGTTTAGCACTAAAAACAGTAATGTTAGGTAATTTTTTGCACTGCCAGTAAAGTGTGGGGATGCGCCAGTAAATTTCAGGAATTTTTACCAGTAAAAAAATTGGCGCCGTTTGTAAATTTTGTCTTTCTGCCAGTAAATTTTACTTTGGGGGGTTGGCAACACTGATGTGAGGATGTAGATATATATATATATATAAAAAAACAGGCTCACTACCTGCTACAGCACGTACTTGACACACACATGTGGGGGTTGTTGTGGTGTGGTGGTCATAGATCTCTCAGCTGCTCCCCAGGTCAACATCTGAATTCCCCCCCGACCCCATATAAGGAGGGAAGGGGGCGGGGGGACCCCCCGCCTCAACCCCGGGTGAGACACTCTGTCCGAACTCCCTGCATTTCCATCTCAGAATTGAGCATGGTCCATGAGCGGAACCATAAGTCTCTGATTAAATGTTAGCCCCTTTTTCATAGTCCTGTCCCTCTCTTTAATTATAGTACAATCACTGCATCCCACTCCTTATGAGTAGCTTTAGGCTACGAAACGCGTAGAGTCTACAACAAGGGTGCTCAGACAAGCTCGTCATAATCATGGATTTTAATCTAATATAACATTTTTTTAATATGTATACTGAGGTGTATATTGGATGTACCATGCTATTCTGGATATGCTTTGTTGATCATGTCTATATATGTTCTTCTTTGATTATAAACTCTTTATTTCTGTATCAACAATGCCTTTTATGATTCGATTATGAATTGACGTGTTTTTGATTAAAGCATATCAATACTAGAGTTAATGTTATTATCATTGTTATTATTATTATTATTATCATGAGTATTAACATTATTGGTGGTGATTAATTATTTTATGATAACCGCTATCAATTGTTGACTACCATATATACTCGAGTATAAGTCGTTCCGAGTATAAGTCGAGGCCCTAATTTACCACAAAAAAAATGGGAAAAACTTATTGACCCGAGTATAAGACGAGGGTGAGAAATTAACAGCTAATGTAAGTGGAAAAGGGGGTCAACAATGCCCATTTGCAGCATCACTGTGCCCATTTGCATGCCTCACTGTGCCCATTTGCAGCCATAGGTCCCCTGAACTTCAAACTCTGTAGTTAAGGGTTCCTAGATGCCCCCCCTAGCTGCAGCCAAAATTTGGGGTCTCTGAACCCAAAGGGTCCCGAAATGACATTGCTGCAGATAGACACAGTTGACCGAATTTGGGGCCCCGTATCTTGGGGCCACTTAGTGCTAAGAACCCCAAATTTGGTGTGCAAACCCAGTGGAACTAGCACCATAAAATTTCCAAAGCTGGGGTTTCTAGCACCAAGTGGCCCCGAGATACAGGGCCCCAAATTCGGTTCAGAAAATGTCAAGCACTTTTCTGCAGCATAGAATGACATTTTCTGAACCGATTTTGGGGCACCGTATCTCGGGGCCACTTAGTGATAGGAACCCCAGCTTTGGATATTTTGTGGTATCAGTTCCACAGGGTTTGCATACCAAATTTGGGGTTTCTAGCACCAAGTGGCCCTGAGATACGGGGCCCCAAATTCGGTTCAGAAAATGTCAAGCACTTTTCTGCAGCATAGAATGACATTTTCTGAACCGATTTTGGGGCACCGTATCTCGGGGCCACTTAGTGCTAGGAACTTCATTGGATATGTTGTGGTACTAGGTCCACTGGGTTTGCATACCAAATTTAGGGTTTCTAGCACTAAGTGGCCCTGAGATACGGGGCCCCAAAGTCGGTTCGAAAAATGAAATTTTTTGCTGCAGAAAAGTGCTTGACTCCAGTATAAGTCGAGGGGGGCACTTTCAGCACCAAAAAATGTGCTGAAAAATTTGACTTATACTCGAGTATATACGGTAACTTACTCAAACAACATACGTGTACTGATCTGATGTGTGCGGTTGCTTTGCAATAATTTGCGAAGCCACTGCATTACATCATATCATTATCAAACTCTATTACAGAATATATACCGTTTATTTCAATTATCAAATGCACAGACGCGCCTCATGTAAAGTCCCACCAATTCTTCTTTTCTTTTGGCAGTACCTGTGAGTCAATCCAAAGAACGGCTTCGGGTGCCGACATCGTGGGTTCCCTGGACAGGTAAGTGTCCATATATTAAAAGTCAGACTGGAGGCTCAAATTAGTGATATATGCATTAATTTTTTGGATGTGACGATCCAAAGAAAGGATGATGCCCTGACAACCTGTGTGTACTTTAAACCGATGGACCGGAACAGTTTTTTATCCATCAGGAGTGGTCATCACCCTGTATGGATAAAAAACATCCCGAAGGGACAATTAATGAGAGTCCGTCGGAACTGCACGGAACAAGAGAAATAATATTCCCAGGCAAATGTGCTGAAGGAGAGGTTCCTTCAGAAGGGCTATGCAAAAAAATCTGTAGATGAGGTTATAGAGCAGGTAGCTAATCTACCAAGGGAGGAAATGTTGAAAAACAAAGAAAGAACTAAATCTAATGAGAAACAACAGTGGGGATTTATATCCAATTATCATAATCAATATAGAGATATTGAGAGGATTTTTAAAAAATACTGGTATATTCTCCGGAGGGATCGCCACCTAGGAGAACTGTTACCTGAAACCCCTAAATTCATCTATAGGAGGGCCCCCAATTTTGGGGATAGGGTAGTGAAAAAAATCCTCGATCCACCAGGCCGACCATCCATTAAAATAAATCTCAATGGTTTCTACCCATGTAATAAATGCGTGTGCTGCAGGACAGTAAGGATTAGGAACAGAAACATGAAGAGCATCACTAATCAAGCGAATGAAACATTTGAAATTAAAGAATTCATAACGTGTAATTCATCATACGTAGTGTACTTGATGTGGTGCCCATGTGGTCTGTATTATGTAGGACGCACGAAAAGGCTACTAAGAGTCCGCATCTCTGAACACCTGACCAATATCAAAAATGGTTTCAAGTACCATAGCGTGTCCCTTCATTTTAGGGAGAAGCATAATCAAGACCCGAGTCTACTCCAGTTTTGTGGAATAGACATTGTATATCCATCGTGGAGGGGTTCTAATAGAATAAGGGACTTATCCCAACGTGAAACTCGATGGATATACTTATTGAAATGTCTTTTTCCCGGGGGTTTAAATATAGAACTGGACCTCAACTGTTTTATTAATGACTTTTGAGTTGACGGTTGGGGGTCCAGAGCTATATGGCACCCAGTCCCAGAAATTGTGATAGGTGGAATGTCTATAACACCAACGCAACGGAGAGACCACCTATGGGGAGGGGAACTAGTAGGGGAAACTATAGGTATATGATAGTGTCTGTAAACTTTCTGATCCATATATATGTAGGAGCTGACCTTCAAGATAGAGAAAGGATCTCATGGGAGCAACACGACAGACCCATGAGGTTTATGCACCTAGTCTGGATTTTGAATAATCAAGTTTAATATCTAGATTTCCAACCATTCAAGAATCTATTAATTTTAAATTTTTTATATAATTTTATATGATATGAAAAAAATGTTTTTATATATAGATTTTTTATAGAGAATTTTGCAGTTTAGAGATAGCAATGTCTCCATCATTAATTTATGGTTATTACTACACATAGATAACGCACCAGTAGTTGTTAGAATTGGTGATGTGCGCCCCTCGTGGATGGTGTGCGGGATCACCAATCAGTGAGTGGGTTATTTGTTAGAAATAATGTTGTAGTAATTTCGAGCTATTTTTCTGAATTTTGATGTCCCTCAATTCTGCTTAAAAGCAATGTATACGTATGGTACGAACGGGGACACAGGGAACGCGCAAGCGCAGTGTCATCGACATCGCGCGTCATGCGGTGGGAGGGTATATAAGAAAGATTGCCAGTCCGTCTAGCCAATCCCATGAATAAGTCCGGTGTGACGAAACATGTCGGGGTGTGGCTATACGGCAATTGAGGAAGCTTGACGTAGGACGCTGTGACAGGCGGCGCCATACGAGTGAGCGGGGAAGTGGCTACGGGAGGCTCCAGGGAACGGGTGAGAGTGTCTGCATTCACCAAATTACCTGGGTCCGCCGTGACCACCATACGTCCAGGTTACCGTTTGAAGTGCTGTTGGTGATGACCATGTTTGCTGTGCTTATTTACGTTATTGAAAATTGGAAAATGTGAGTTTTATGGTGGAGGAGAGTGTTATTTTTATTAAAGTGTGTTGCGTTACTGCACTATTGGTTCGCTTTTCCTTTCTTTCATGTGGAGAGAGCTTTTGCTTATATACTGCGGTTAACTATATGGAAATTGATTGGAGGTTATCACTTTGCCCCTACTGTGTGGGAAAAGCCTGCAAGCCGAACACGAAAGTGTAAGGCAAAAAAAGCTGGTGAGTTTGCTCGCTGAAGGGGAGTGGAAGTCACATTCACAGCGGTGTGGTGGAAGATATCATCACTGAAGATCATACTTTTGATATTGTCACCATTATTTCACTACGCTATCACTTATCTTTTGGACTTTTTATATTGAACTTTCTATTTTTAGATTATTACACAAATGGACTGCACGATGGGTGTTTATTAGAAACACTTTTTGGTTCATCTATTTTGGGCACATATTGTTATTTTTAGGTATCACATTGAGCAATCACTGTAAAAACAATTTTTAAAAAAAAATTTTTTTTTTAGGTTTTTAGCGCTGCTATTTGATCACACTATTGGTGAGGGCGATTGTATAGTGTATCATTTATTTTATATCACATATATTAAAAGTCATCAGCTGCAGTATTTTTAGCTGGTGACTTTAAAAAAATTTTCCTAGGCAGAACTCCGCTTTAACAACCAACTATTCCAGGCTGTTTTGTTTACATTCTGCTGTCAGAGGGCAAGCAGCATGACAGCAGATGAGTCATAGTTATTAAAGACACGCTGGCTGCCCACTCCTTAGCAACCAGCTATTCTGGGCTTTTTTTTATTTTTAATGACATAACAAAATTTACAAATCGATTCTGAACAACTAATCTGAATTCTGAAAATGAATCATTTTAACATTACGATTGTGACAAAGCAAACGTATTTACTTAACCACCTCCCGCCCATGCTATATCTGAAAGACGGCTACAGCGCTGGCCTTAATTGCTGGGAGAGCGTACATGTAAGGGGCCGATCCCAGCCTCTAACCACATGATTAGCTTCAGCCAATGACAGCTGATCACGTGATGTAAACAAAAGATCGTAATCGGCTTTTTTTCCTCCTCACGCTGACAGTGTGAGAAAAATTACCTGTTTGCGAAATTTTATAACAAACTATGAAACTGTTTTTTATTTTCAAATATGTCGGTCTCTTTTTAGCAAAAAATAAAAAACCCAGCAGTGATTAAATACCATAAAAAAAAAAGCTCTATTTGTGTTAAAAAAATGATAAAAATTTCATTTGGGTAGAGTATTGCATGACCGCGTAATTGTCAGCGCTGTAATGTAAGCTGAAAATTGGCCTGGGCAGGAAGGGGGTTTAAGTGCCCAGTAAGCAAGTGGTTAAAGTGATTGTAAAGTCTCGTTATTTTTCCTACAAAAATACAAACATGTTATACTTACCTGCTCTGTTGCAGTGGATTTGCACAGAGGAGCCCAGGTCCTCCTCTTCCCAGGTTCCTGTTCTGTGATCTTGGCCCCTCCCTCCTGTTCAGTGCCCCCACAGAAGCTTGCTATGGGGGCACCTGAGCCAAGTCACAGCTCCCTGTGTAGATTCCCAGACGGAGCCCTGACCCAGTCCTGCCCCTCTCTCTCCTGATTGGCTAGCTAACTTTGATTGACAGCAACAGCAGCCAATGGCGTCGCTGCTGTGTCTCAGCCAATCAGGAGGGAGAATCTTGTACAGCTGAGGCACTCGTGGACATCGCTAGATAGAGAGGGACCTCAGGTAAGTATTAGGGGGAGTGAGGGGGGCTGCTGCACACAGAAGGTTTTTTTATCTTAATGCATAGAATGCATTAAGATAAAAAATCTTCTGACTTTACAACCACTTTAACAAAAGAATCCGAAATGAAAAGATTTTTTTTCCTTGTGCACATTTCTAGTGGTGACACTCTCTAATTGGAAGTTGGTTGAATGATTCTGCGCATAATTAGTCTTGAAAGACAGCAGCAGAGGACCTAAGAGAGGACTTTCTTCGGTATGGTGAGTTTTTTTTTTTTATCATTGTCAATATGCAAGATGTTATGTTTATTGCTGTATTTAGTTTTATCCCTTATTGCTAATGCCATTTTGTTTTTTACATTTTGCTGTCATAATAATACTTTTTTTTTTACTTGACTTTTTTCTCGATTTCTTTAAACATTCAAAGCTACAATATCATAAAAATGTACTTCCACATTCAATAGTTTGGTTTGTGCTTTAAATCTAAAAATAGGAATGTCTAAAAGAAGAAGGATTTTCTGACATGAAATACATTGACACCTAGGTATTCCCAGTAACATTTTCCAATTTTAATACCATAAAACCTGATTTAGAGCTTGATAAAGGAGGGCGACTGCCATTACAAACGCAGTGCGCATGCTCGGAAACGCACTGCATCTGGTCCAGTGACGTCACCACTGCTCACGCGTCGATCCACGAGTGCCTAATCCCTCGTTCTGGGATTCCTTCCAGGAATTGATTGATGGGCTGTATTGGCTGGAAATGGTGTTCCTGGTGACTATCACTGTTGACAAGCCTCCCCAAGATACTCTTCAGACATGCTTTCTTTAAGCTTAATGTGAAATGCCAACTGTTTCATTGCAATAAATGTACCTTACTACGTCTGCACCTAGAGGCGCCTTTCCTTCTCCTTTTTTAAATAAACAGCATACAGATTTACAATTATCATTATAGTGTTCATTTTTAAGTTCAAAATTTAAATTGGTACAAAGTACAAATAGCTAGTAATGTTTCCTCAAATACATTTTGATTTTTACACATAAAGGCTGATTTACTAAAGCAGGTAAGAATCTTCACTCAATAAATTGAGTGAAGATTTTAATCCAGTTAACCAAACACAGCTACAATTTAATGAAGTGAAGATTCTCCCTTCTAGTAAATTAGCCTTATTTTATTTGATTTACTAAAGGAGTAGAGAATTTTCACTTAGTAAAGTGAATATTGAATTGCAACTTCGGGTCAACTGCTTAATATACAGCTGAACTATACATATTTCAGAGGAAAAGAGATTAAACTTCCAGATATGGAAAGGCTTTTTCACAGTAAGGCTACTTTCACACAGAGGCGTGTGGGCGCTGGCGGTACAGTGGCGCTAAATATAGCGCCGCTTTACCGTCGTTTTAGTGGCACTAGCGGGGCGGTTTTAACCCCCCGCTAGCAGCTGAAAAAGGGTTAAAACCACCCGCAAAGCGCCGCAAAGAGCAGATTTGCAGCCCTGCCCCATTGTTTTCAATGGGAAGGGGTGCTTTAGGAGCGGTAAATACACCGCTCCTACAGCGCTCCAAAGATGCGGCTTGCAGGACTTTTTTGACCGCCCTGCAAGCGCACCGCTCCAGTGTGAAAGCCCTTCGGGGCTTTCACACTGGAGTGCATTGAGCGGCTCTCTCGTGGCGCTTAGCAGGCGCTCAATGTGAAAGCAGCCTTAGAGCTGTGAAAATGTGGAATAGAATCCCTCAAGAGCTGGTCCTGGCCAGCTCAGTAGATTGTTTTAAACAAGGCCTTGATTCTTTCGTAAATAATATAACTGGATAATAACATTTGGTAAAGATGATCCAGGGTATATCAAATTGTCTCTTGAGGGATCAGGAATTTGTTTGGAAAAAATTGGATCATTTATTGTTTTTTTTTTTGCCTTCTTCTGGATCAACTGTAGGTTGTGCATATGGAGGTTTTCTATTTGACACAGGATCTATATTTCCATCTATACAGTCCATTTCGCTGTGAGGCACAGCCCCTGATCTGACTTTTATGAAGTTCAAAAATAAATCTAGGTCACCTCCCAGCCCACAGCCTCTGACTGGTCAACAAAGGAGCAGCAACAGACTAATGCTGCGTACACACGAGCGGAATGTCCGACAGAAAAAGTCAGATGGAAGCTTTTCATCGTCGTGTGTAGGCCACATCGGACTTTTTTTTGCGGAAATTCTGATGGACCTAGAAATAGAACATGTTCTAAATATTTCCGACGGAACCAATTCCTATCGGGAAAACGTCCATCGTACGTGCTGTACGTCACCGCGTTCTGGACGATCGGACTTTAGTCGGACTTTGGGTTGACAGTGTATAGGCAAGACCGCTTGAATGGAATTCCGCTGGGGTTCCGTTGGAGTTCCGTTGGAGAAACCTTCGGAGTTTATTCCGACGGCAAAACTGGTCGTATGTACGCAGCATAACAAGATCAAAACTCCAACCCTACAGCTGTACAAGAGACTGAAATCAAGTTAAATTCGTTTTTTTTTTCAACATGTATTTGAATTATTTAAGTTTATTTTGCTATAAATAAGTAATTACATTAATTCTTTTTTTGCTAATGTTGGCGAGAAATTTAGCTTTAGCTTAGTTTGGTGAATAAAGTAAACCTGGTCACTTTAATAATCTAAATAGGTGCAAATCATAACTCTGTTTCTGTTAAATTTTCTTGCATATGATTGGGAATTAAAGTGCACACAGCTCCACTTTGTTTAATTAACTAAATAAAATTTTTGTTCTACTCCTTTAGTAAATCAACTCTTATGCATGCCATTTATTTATTTTTTATTCAGATGTTTTTTCAGTTTAATTTTCCTTTTTAAACCGTTATCTCTAAATGTTTTCCTTTTTTAGTCTATTTTTTTTCCTGTATTTTTTGGGTTCGTTTTGGTTCATTGTTTTTCTCTTTTGGTGTTGTTTTGGATCACCATTTACAAAAGACCAATATACCCTGTTTGTAAATGATGACTTTAAAATACTAAGAAGCAACATGATGGTTTGACTCTAACATGTAACTGTCATGGAAAGGGTTAATGGAGGGACATGACGCAAACCTGCACAAAAGGTTAATGGAAAAATTAGGTTTCCGGAAGGTAATAATGGATGAACTATGAACTGCATTGATTGGACTGATTTCTTTTTCATCTTTCAGGCAGACAATAAACCCCCTATGAGACGTCTCTCAGATTTCATGCTATCTGAGACAGTTATTGACAAAAATATCACATAACACTTTGCTGTTGGCCACAATGACATGGCAACAGTCTCGTCATGATAGCAATGTACTTGCAGGCCTGTGCCAAAGCCAGGAACTGATGTTCAGTAATCAGCATAAAGGGAAATATTACATGAAGACAACACTTCCTATATATGTTCCAGAAAAAAGAATAATTTGCTGAAACCAGCATTAACCACTTTGCGCCTAACACCGTCATATGACGTCCTGGAATTTGAGTGTGGATATCTGCATTCAGATATCATCTTTTTGAGCCGGCGATTGCCTGCAATGTAATGCCCCGTACACACGATCTGACTTTCCGACAACAAAACCGTGGAATTTTGTCCGAAGGGTGTTGGCTCCAACTTGTCTTGCATACACACGGTCACACAAATGTTGGCCAAAAATTACGAACGTAGTGCCGTACAAGACGTACGGCGAGCCGATAAAAAGGAGGTTAGATAGTCATGTGATGTCTCCATTACGAACGCTAGTTTTACAAGACCGAGCGCTTCCTGCTCGTATTTGATTCCGAGCATGCGTGGACTTTTGTGCGAAGGACTTGTGTACACACAATCGGAAAGTCCGACAACAAAAATTTGTTATAAGACGAAAATAAATGCTGGACAGCCACACTCGTAGATTTGCCTCGTTTATTCAGAAAATTCACATCAAGATCAAAAGTAACAGCAGACAGGAGAAGAGCTGACGTTTTGCACCAACGTTAGTGCTTACTCATAATTCACATCAAGATCAAAAGTAGCAGCAGACAGGAGAAGAGCTGACGTTTCGCACCAACGTTAGTGCTTACTCATATGAGTAAGCACTAACGTTAGGCAAATCTAAACGAGGCAAATCTACGAGTGCGGCTGTCCAGCATTTATTTTCGTCTTATTGCTACTGGCAATAGCCAGCACCAACAACCTCCTAACCAAGAAGGACTTACCTTTTGCCTGTTTAATCCTCCTGGAGCGGTAATTATTCTCCAACAAAAATTTGTTGGAGGAAAATTTGAGAACCTGCTAGCCAACATTTGTTAGCAGAAATTCCGACAACAAATGTTCGATGGAGCGTACACACACGGTCAGACTTTCCGCCAACAAGCTCGCATCCAACATTTATTGTCTGAAAATCCGATCGTGTGTACGGGGCATAAGGACAGTCATAATAGCGGCAGTTCAGCCGCTTAATCGTTCCTACAGGCGGCCGGAGGGGACGTCCCCCCCTCCCACTACAAAAACAAGCAAGTTCCTCTGTGGGACTTTTAAAGGCAGAAATTCCTTGACAAATAAATGTAATGAAATGATATTGATGTTTTATTAGAAAAGTTTAAAAATGAATTGGTGATTTATGGGAAGTTACAATAGGATGCATATATCTATTATACGAAAATACAAAGTACAATATCGAGAAACGTGTGTATATGTATACAGACAACCACTTGAGACTGGCCAGTAGTTAACTGGGTCAGACGATAGCCGGCGCGTTTCAAGGTTTGTAATGATTAAACCTCTTCTTCAGGGGCTAGTGGTTCATTGGTTGTCTGTAAATTAATAAAAAGCAAAAACAAACATAATAAGCATTTATCATGCAGAATATATGAATAAGCATTACATAATGAACGTATAATAGACTAACAACATGAGATCTAACCATGTTTCTTGAGATGCCAGGAAAAATGCATCCGGTTAAAAGAAACGCGAAGAAGTGTTCCGCTGCCCCAGATGAGCCAAGATGGAAAAGCCAGAGAGGTTAAAAATGATGGACCCAAGCCAAAAAAGATCACGCAGAGAGGGCGTCTAACCTCCAACCAAGAAAGGAGGGGGAGAGGAGTATTTTTTGACCATGCAGTGAGCCAAGCAAACCCTCCTAAATACAAAAATGGTTTCAAGATGGAATAGTATAATCTGCTATAGAAAAAAGATTGGTCCAATGAAAAACACACCTTGTTGTAGGCTTGAAGTTGACAACGCGCAGATTTTTTAAAAAAATCTCTCCCACTAGCCCTCTGGTGCTTCTAACGGCTCACCCGTGCGATCGACGTCCCGTAGAAGCAATCCGCCAGTGTCAGGTCCGGCCTGACAGTTGTAAATATTGCCGTGTACTCAGCTGGAAAGGCCAAGATCGTTTTTTTTTTAAATCTCAGCCTTTCCTGCCTGGAGGAGAGAAGTGGGGTCTTGTAGACCCCACATCTCTCCATAAAGAGGACCTGTCATGCCCAGTCCCTTTTACAAGGGATGTTTACATTCCTTGTAATAGGAATAAAAGTGATAAAAAAAAAGAAATTAACGGGAAAGTGTAAAAATAAAAATAAAAAAACAAAAATAAACAATAAAAAAAAAAATGTAAAGTACCTCCGTCCCCCAGGTTTCCAGGCACTATATAGTCTGAACAGCAGTATATATACTATACGGCCTGCCCTATATACTCTACAGAAAAACTGGGCCTTAGGTGTTGGTGGTACACTGATGGATCAGAACACAATAGTCTAAGTTGGTGAAGTAAAATTAGAAAAATATATATAAAAAACCATTTTCAGAAATAAAAAATAATTGGCATGTGCGTATGTATTCACCCCCTTTGTTATGAAGCCCATAAAAAGCTCTGGTGCAACCAATTACCTTCAGAAGTCACATATGAAATGAAATGATGTCCACCTATGTGCAATCTAAGTGTCACATGATCTGTCATTACCTATACACACCTTTTTGAAAGGCCCCAAAGGCTGAAACACCTAAGCAAGAGGCACCACTAACCAAACACTGCCATGAAGACCAAGGAACTCTCCAAACAAGTAAGAGACAATGTTGTTGAGAAGTAAGTCAGAGTTAGGTTATAAAAAAATATCCAAATCTTTGATGATCCCTAGGAGCACCATTAAATCTATCATAACCAAATGGAAAGAACATGGCACAGCAGCAAACCTGCCAAGAGACGGCCGCATACCAAAACTCACGGACCGGGCAAGGTGGGCATTAATCAGAGACGCAGCACAGAGACCTACGGTAACCCTGGAGAAGCTGCAGAGTTCCACAGCAGAGACTGGAGTATCTGTACATAGGACGACAATAAGCTGTACAATCCATAGAGTTGGTCTTTATGGCACAGTAGCCAGAAGAAAGCCATTACTTTCAGCAAAAAACAAAATGGCACGTTTTGAGTTTGCGAAAAGGCATGTGGGAGACTCCCAAAATGTATGGAGGAAGGTGGTCTGATGAGACTAAAATTTAACTTTTTGGCCATCAAAGAAAACACTATGTCTGGCGCAAACCCAACACATCACTTCACCCAAAGAACACCATGTTTTTCAGCAGTCGGGACTAGGAAACTGGTCAGGGTTGAGGGAAAGATGGATGGTGCTAAATACAGGGATATTCTTGAGCAAAAACTGTACCACTCTGTGTGTGATTTGAGCCTAGGACGGAGGTTCACCTTCCAGCAGGACAATGACCCCAAACACACTGCTAAAGCAACACCTGAGTGGTTTCAGCGGAAAAATGTAAATGTATTGGAATGGCCAAGTCAAAGCCCAGACCTCAATCCAATAAAAAAAAATCTTCAAAGTTGTGGGCATGTTCTGTAAATTAAATGATACAAATCCTCAAACAATCCATGTTAATTCCAGGTTGTGAGGCAACAAAACACGAAAAATGCCAAGGGGGTGAATACTTTTGCAAGGAACTGTATATCACAACCCAACGGCGAGAATTAAGGTCAATGGTACGTTATCGGACACTGTGTTAATTAATAACGGAACGCAAAAAGGGTGTCCTCCTTTGTCACCTTTACTCTTCATCCTTACCCTTGAACCATTAATTGGAACGGTAAATAATTCCCCATCAATACAGGGCTTTCAAGTAGGAACCAAATTATATAAATCTGCGGCATATGCCGATGAGCTTCTGTTTTTTATCACCCAACCACATATCTTACTGCCTAATCTATGTAAAATCTTCGCACACTACAACTATTTTTCTAACTTCAAAGTAAACTATAAAAAGTCTGAGGCATTGAACTTAACACTAATAGGAAATAACCACACTACTACACGGAATAATTGTACCTTTAAATGGGAAGACAAGGCCATTAAATATCTTGGGATCCGGCTCACCCCGAAAATGGAATCAATATATACAGTAAATTTTAAGCCACTTTTACAAAACATTAATAAGGATTTGGAGAAACGGTCCTTAAAATATTTTTCCTGGTTTGATAGAGCAGCCATAATAAAAATGACAGTCTTGCCTAGAATTCTGTACTTCTGCCAGACTCTACCGGTCCTGTTACCAGCGAGCTTTTTTCATGCATTGAACTCCATGACTAGGAGATTCCTTTGGGCGTCTAAAAATCCACGTATTAACATCATGCTACTCACAAAAGCAAAACACATTGGGGGCATGGGTTTTCCAAATTTCAGAAACTATTATCTAACCTTGCATGTGAATCGCATGATTGATTGGAAGCAGACAATAAAGACTGGGTGAGTCTGGAAAATGTCATAGGGCCTATCCTGATAAAATACACACCTTGGATTGCATGGGAAGCATGCCCTACACAACTTAAAAATCATCCAACTGTAGGAGCCATGCTAAAAGTTATACAGAAAATTATTAAAGATACAGAACTGATCTCATCACCGGGTCCATTGACTCCAATAAGTAATAACCCTGAACTCCCACCAGGTCTAAAAATGCGAAAAGACAAAACAGAAGATGAGATAAAACACTTGCTAGCAATACACTGTTTTGAGAAGGACAGAGTGAAATCATTACTAGAATGTAATCAGGCAAGTGGACAGGAAGCATTGTCACACTGGGAATATCGCCAAATTTATAGCTTTATCTCCAACCCCAATAAACGTAAATACTGTACTAGGCCATTATCACCAATGTGTGCCTAGAGGCTGAAAATAGTGAAAAGACTATTTCTTTGGCATATACATGGCTGCAATCATCAGGAGCCACAGAACTAAACAAACACAAAAGGTTATGGGAAGATGCTCTAAACACTGCTTTTAGCGATGATCAATGGATACATGCATGTGTGTTTGTGCACAAATGCTCAATTAGTACACGCAACCAAGAAACCTCCTACAAACTTTTGACTAATTGGTACAATACACCTAAAATTCATAAATGGTTTCCCATGGCTTCAGATTTATCTTGGAGATGCAAGGGGGCAAAAGGAACAGCATACCATATATGGTGGGATTGCGACCTGATTCGTCCATTTTGGCAAAAGGTTTGTGACATCATTAAACACATTATAGATACTTTAATTCCACTGACGGCAGCTTGCTGCCTATTAGACATTTCTAACAGCCCAATGAAAAGATACAAGTTATCGTTGACCAGATTTCTACTTACAGCTGCAAAAGCCCTAATTCCCAGATATTGGAAAACCACAAAAACACCCACTATTAAAGAATAGCTCTTTAACCACTTGCTGCCCGCCCGCCGTCATATGACGACGGGACGGTGCAGCTGTTGTTCTGGGCCGCCGTCATATGATGGCGCAGCCTTCCAGGCAGCCCAGGGGGCGCGCGCCCCCTGGAATCCATGTCCTGTCAGATGGGAGGAGACTGATGGTGTGTTCCTTGTACAGAGGAACACCGATCGGTCTCCTCCCCTTGTGAATCCCCTCCCCCCACTGTTAGAATCACTCCCTAGCAACACATTAACCCCTACAGCACCCCCTCCTGGTTAGCCCCTTCATTGCCAGTCAAATTTATACAGTAATCAATGCATTTTTATAGCACGGATCGCTGTATAAATGTGAATGGTCCCAAAATTGTGTCAAAATTGTCCGATGTGTCCGCCGCAATATCGCAGTCACGATAAAAATCGCAGATCGCCGCCATTACTAGTAAAAAAAAAATAATAATAAAAATGCTATAAATCTATCCCCTTATTTTGTAGACGCTATAACTTTTGCGCAAATCAATAAATATACGCTTATTGCAATATTTTTTACCAAAAATATGTAGAAGAATATGTATCAGCCTAAACTGAGGAAAAAATTTGTTTAAAATTTGGGTACTTATTATAGCAAAAAGTAAAAAATATTGTGTTTTTTTCAAACTTGTCACTCTTGTTTTGTTTATAGCACAAGAAATAAAAAACGCAGGGGTGATCAAATACCACCCAAAGAAAGCTCTATTAGTGGGAAAAAAATGATACAAATTTCAGTGCAAAGTGGATTTGCCTTTAGTAAATAACCCTCATTGTGTTTTTGTGAATTGTTATATCTACCATTACATAGTATACAATTAAGATTATTTGTCTTAACCGGTTCGGTTCAATACAAGGCATTTTCACCCCCTTCCTTCCCAGACCAATTTTTAGTTTTCAGCGCTGTCGCACTTTAAATGACAATTGCGCAGTCGCGCGACGTTGTACCCAAACATAATTGACGTCCCTTTTTCCCCACAAATAGAGCTAGCATCAACAAGATTGTGGAGGAATAGGATAGTCAGCATAGGCAGTCTTCAAGGGATCCCAGATCCATAGCAAATTCAATCAGTTACATCAGCATCAGGTGCTTGATAGCTGCTAGGGATTGACTTTATGTTCGGGTCGAACATGAGTTTGACGCCAAACAGCGAACAATTTGGGGTGTTCGCGGCAAATTCGAAAGCCGCGGAACAGCCTTTAAAAGTTTATGGGAGAAATCAAAAGTGCTAATTTTAAAGGCTTATATGCATGGTATTGTCATAAAAAGTGTTTGGGGACCTGGGTCCTGCCCCAGGGGATATGTATCAATGCAAAAAAAAGTTTTAAAAACGGATGTTTTTTCGGGCGCAGTGATCTTAATAATGTTTAAAGTGAAACGATAAAAGTGTAATATTCCATTAAATTTCGTACCTGGGGGGTGTCTATAGTATGCCTGTAAAGGGGCGCATGTTTCCCGTGTTTAGAACAGTCTGACAGTAAAATGACATCTCTAAAGGAAAAAAAGGAATGTAAAACTACTATCACTAATGCCGGCTATAATAAATTGTCGGTCCAGCAATACACATAAAAGTTCATTGATAAAAACAGCATGGAATTACCCCACAAGGGAACCCCAAACTAAAATTTAAAAAAAAAATGCGTGGGGTCCCCCTAAATTCCATACCAGGCCCTTCAGGTCTGGTATGGATATTAAGAGGAACCCTGCGCCAAAATTTAAAAAAAATGGCATGGGGGTCCCCCTCAAAATCCATACCAGACCCTTCAGGTCTGGTAAGGATTTTAAGGAGAACCCCGGCCAAAATTTAAAAAAAAATGGCGTGGGGTCCCCCCAAAAATCCATACCAGACCCTTATCCGAGCATGCAACCTGGCAGGCCGCAGGAAAAAAGGGGGGATGAGAGAGCCCCCCCTCCTGAACCATACCAGGCCATGTGCCCTCAACATTGGGAGGGTGCTTTGGGGTAGCCCCCAAAGCACCTTGTCCCCATGTTGATGGGGAGAAGGGCCTCATCCCCACAACCCTTTCCCGGTGGTTGTGGGGGTCTGCGGGTGGGGGGGCTTATCGGAATCTGGAAGCCCCCTTTAACAAGGGGACCCCCAAATCCTGGCTCCCCTTGTGTGAATTGGTAATGAGGTATAAATGTACCCATACCATTTCACAAAAAAGTGTCAAAAAGGTTAAAAAACACAAGAGACAGTTTTTGACAAGTCCTTTATTAATTTCTTCTTCTTCCATCTTCTTTCTTCTGGTCTTTCTTCAGTGTTCTTCTTCTTCCTCTATCTTCTTCCTCTCCATCTTCTTCTTCCTCCCTTCTTCTCATCTCGCATCTTCCTCCGGCTTCTTCTCCGCTCCGTCCGCATGATCCGCCTCAGTGGGAGTCTTCCACCGTGTGACGCTTCGGTTCTTCTGACACTTCTTATATAATGCAGGGGACTTCACGGGGACTTCCTTCTGGCTTTCCCCGTGTTGTCAGAGGAGGTGGGGTCCTCCGGTTACGTAAACGGGTGACCCCACCCCCTCTGACAACATGGGGAAAGCCAGAGGGAAGTCCCTGTGAAGTCCCCGTGCGTCAGAGGAGTCCCATAGACTTTAACGGTGTTTGCGTGTTTGAACAAATTTTTTGCCTGTTCGCATGTTCTGGATGCGAACCGAATCAGAGGGTGTTCGGCTCATCCCTAATAGCTGCTGATCCAAGACTGATTTATTTTTATGAATGTGAGCCTATCAACAGAGTCTGTGAACAGGCACACTCTTTGATCCGTTACAAACCCTCCAGTAGCACTGAATGTATATTCAGAAAGCAAGCTGGATGCAGGACAGGCCAGTAGCTCAATTGCATATTGAGCAAGTTCTGGCCAGTGGTCCATGCTCAAGACCCAGTAACCAAGTTGATGCTCTGTTGGAAAGGTCTCCAAGTCTGCTCTTGCCCCTAGATATTCCTGCACCATATAATGTAGACGCTGGCGATGGTTGCTTGAACCGATCAGACCTTTGTGCTGAGGACTGAAAAATAGTTTAAAGGCATCGGTCAGCCACCTTCCCCACCACTCTTCCTCTGACTGAACGAAGCCTCAGCAACACTTGGTCCAGCACCAGTAAAATGGTAACCTCCCAGGGTCTGGAAATGCTTTACACTAACCTTTCTTCAAGGTCTACTGAAGATGTTTTATCCTCTTCTCCTTCTGCGAAGGCAGGATGAGTTCTGCAACTTTACCCTTGTAATGTGGATCAAGAAATGTTGCCAGCCAATAATGATCCCTCTCCTTGATACCACGAACCCTAGGGTCCTTTCACAGACTTTTCAGAATCAGGGAGGCCATGCAGCATAAGTTTGCAGAGGCATTCGATTCTCAGTCCTCTGGGTCACTAAGGATCACATTATCCTTAACTACCTCCTCCCAGCCACGTACAACTCCAAACTTGGGTTTTTGGGGACTGGAAACCATCCCTTAAAGACTGCTGCTGAGTGCTATTCTTTACATCCATGCTGACACAATCCTCCTCCTTGTCTTTCTGTGTGTTTGGCAGGCCCGCAGAAATGCTATCTGACTAAAGGGGGCCTTGAGAGGAAGGGAAGTCCTCCTCTTCCTCCCGCTGTTCTGCCCCAAGTGCCCTGTCCATGATTCCACGAAGCGTGTGCTCCAGCAGGAAGACCAGAGGGACAGTGTCACTGATGCATGCATTGTCGCTGCTCACCATCCTTGTGGCCTCCTCAAATGGTGACAGGACAGTGCATGCATCCTTGATCAGTAGCCACTGGCATGGTGAAAAGAAGCCAAGCTCCCCTGACCCTGTCCTGGTGCCTTACTTTCACAGGTACTCATTGATGGCCCTCTGCTGTGTGTGCAGCCGCTGCAGCATTGCTAATATTGAGTTCCACCTGGTGGGCATGTCACAAATGAGGCGGTTGGTGGGCAGGTTGCATTCCCTTTGAATGTCAGCCAGCCGAGCACTGGCATTATATGACCGGCAGAAATGACCACAGACTTTTCTGGCCTGCCTCAGGAGATCTTGTAAGCCTGGGTACCTGCTCAAGAACCGCTACACCACCAAATTCAGAACGTGTGCCAAACATGGAACATGAGTCAAGTGTCTCTGTTGGAGGGCGGAGAGAAGGTTGGTGTCATTGTCGCATACAACCATTCCTAGGTGAAGCTGGCATGGCTTCAACCACCTCTGAGCCTGCCCCTGCAGAGCTGACAGAATCTCTGCCCCAGTGTGGCTCCTGTCCCCTAGGCAAACCAACTCAAGCACCGCATGGCATCTTTTAGCTTGATCGCTTGTGTAGCCCCTTGAATGCTTACAGAGCACCGCTGGTTCACAGACCAAATCTGCAGAAGAGGCCATAGAGGAAGAAGAAGAGGAGGGGGTGGAGGAGAGAGCTGTGGCAGAAATACCACTAGCATTTTGGATCCCCTTCAGACATAGGTTGCAAACAGCAACGTGCGATCTGCTACAAACGCGTCGAAAAAGGCCCACACCAAGGAACTTTTAAAAGTCAGCGGGGAGTCAGCAGCGCCCTGCACCTGCGGAGCTCTGCGTTGTGATGCAATAGGGTGGCTGCCCTTTAGCTGCTCCCTAGTGGATATCCAGCTTCGTTGGAGTTTCGTTATCCACTACACCAACTCTTGTTGCATGTTGTTGCATGTTGTGGCTCAATAACACGGCCAGCAGCAGAAAAAAAGGACAAGCGCGCCCCACGGCCACCTGCAGAGGATGCACCTTGTCCATGACCACCACTGTTGACTGTAGACATAGAGGCTGCTTGCCCTCTTTTAGTGGTCTGTGAGGGTCTGCCTCTCCTTGGTGGCCTTCCAGACATAATGTATTTTTTGTTTTGCAACACCACACTACATTGCATTAGATACTGTGTGCACCACCTGAAGTGTATTAGAAACTGTACACACTGTATTAGATACTGTGTACACCACCAGAAAAGTGGTAGAAACTGTACACACTGTATTAGATACTGTGTACCCCGCCTGAAGTATATTAGGAACTGTACACACCATATTAGATACTGTGTACACCACCAGAAGTGTAGTAGAAACAATACACACTGTATTAGATACTGTGTACACCGCCTGCACTGTATTAAAAAACTGTACTATGGCTGCACTGTATTGTATACTGTGTACACCATCAGAAGTGTAGTAGAAACTGTACACACTGTATTAGATACTGTGTACACCACCTACACTGTATTAGAAACTGTACTATGGCTGCACTGTATTGTGTACTGTGTACGCCACCAGAAGTGTAGGAGAAACTGTACACACTGTATTAGATACTGTGTACACCGCCTGAAGTGAATTAGAAACTGTACACACTGTATTAGATACTGTGTACACCGCCTGCACTGTATTAAAAAAACGGTACTATGGCTGCACTGTATTGTGTACTGTGTACACCATCAGAAGTGTAGTAGAAACTGTACACACTGTATTAGATACTGTGTACACCGCCTGCACTGTATTAGAAACTGTACTACGGCTGCACTGTACTGTGTACTTTGTACACCACCAAAAGTGTAGTAAAAACTGTACACACTGTATTAGATACTGTGTACAACGTCTGATGTGTATTAGAAACTGAAAATACTGTATTAGATACTGTGTACACCACCTGAAGTGTATTAGAAACTGTACACACTGTATTAGATACTGTGTACACCACCAGAAAAGTAGTAGAAACTGTACACACTGTATTAGATACTGTGTACACCGCCTGCACTGTATTAGAAACTGTACTATGGCTGCACTGTATTGTATACTGTGTACACCACCAGAAGTGTAGTGGAAACTGTACACACTGTATTAGATACTGTGAACACTGCCTGAAGTGTATTAGAAACTGTACAAACTGTATTAGATACTGTGTACACCGCCAGAAAAGTAGTAGAAACTGTACACACTGCATTACATACTGTGTACACCGCCTACACTGTATTAGAAACTGCAGTTTTCAGTTTTCTTATGCATCATCTTTAGAAGAGGCTTACTTCTGGGACAACAGCCATGCAGATCAATTTAATGCAGTGTGCAGTGTATGGTCTGAGCACTGACAGGCTGACCTCCCCACCCCTTCAACCTCTGCAGCAATGCTAGCAGCACTCATACGTCTATTTCCCAAAGACATCCTCTGGATATGACGCTGAGCACATGCACTCAACTTCTTTGGTCGGCCATGGCGAGCCTGTTCCGAGTGGAACCTGTCCTGTTAAACCGCTGTATGGTCTTGGACACTGTGCTGCAGCTCAGTTTCAGGATCTTGGCAATCTTCTTAGAGCCTAGGCCATCTTTATGTAGAGCAACAATTCTTTTTTCAGATCCTCAGAGAGTTCTTTGCCATGAGGTGCCATGTTGAACTTCCAGTGACCAGTATGAGAGAGTGAGAGCGATAACATCAAATTTAACGCACCTGCTCTCCATTCACACCTGAGACCTTGTAACACTAACGAGTCACATGACACCGGGGAGGGAAAATGGCTAATTGGGCCCAATTTGGACATTTTCACTTAGGGGTGTATTCACTTGTTGCCAGCGGTTTAGACATTAATGGCTGTGTGTTGAGTTATTTTGAGGGGACAGAAAATTTACACTGCTGTACAAGCTGTACACTCACTACTTTACGTTGTAGCAAAGTGTCATTTCTTCAGTGTTGTCACATGAAAAGATATAATAAAATATTTTTAAAAATGTGACGGGTGTACTCACTTTTGTGAGATACTGTATACTAGACTGACTGTATATATATATATATATATCAAATACACTGCCACTAACTGAATAACCTGCCTGCTTAATCTAACTCAAGCTATCTCTCTGTCCACGCCAACAACACTAAACACGTCCGCTGTGTAAGCAGCCTTATATAGTGTGGGGCGTTGACTTAGTCCCCCTGAGTCTTGATTGGGCAAAGGTACCCTGCCCTTGGCCAATTATGGCTCTTTCAGCAGAGAATGCTGTGATTGGCCAAAGCATGCAGGTCAGCATGCATGCTTTGGCCAAACATCATACAGCAATGCACTGCGATCTGCATTGTGGGGCGTTCCGCGGTGCTCGAATTTCCCGCCAATGCCTCATAATGTTTGCTGTTCTGCGAACGAGCAAACACCTGATGTTTCAGTCGAACGTATGTTCGACCCAAACATCAAGCTCAACCCCATTGGCAAACAATGATTTGTCCCACAATAATGTGCTTTCCATACAGAGGGATTTTCAGAGCCTGGGCTAGGATTTTTGCAAGGTAGGTTGGATATTTTCAGAGATCTTACCTGTCTGTAATGCACAAGAATAAAAAAATTGTTTTTAATTGCAGAGTTCAATGAGTAATGAAGCATGGTGTAAAAGTTTCAGTTATGTAGTCCTAAGGTTAGCAGGTAGTCTGATATTGAGCTGTAAAAAGGAGATGGTCTGCATCACTCACACAAGAGTACAGAGCTCCTTAGTATGGGATTCAGAAGTTTTTGGGACATAAATTAAAACTGATTGAAATCAGGCAGAGCTTTAATTGATAGGGAAAATTTCTGTCCCCAGCAGGTAAAAACAAATGAGCGTTTGTGTTTCGGTAATGGAGTTTTTTTTAATGCAGTTAAAGATTCTGGTGCTAACATGAAGGTGCTTTCACATTCTTTGGTAGCATCAGACTTTGCAACTAAGCCCTGTTACCACACATTTTCAGGTTCAGGCAAGCTTCAGAATTTGCCAATTTTTTGTCTATTCAAGGTTTTGGATGCTTCAACAGGTTTGTACAGGCACCTCTCAATGCCCAAACTTAATACCTAAATCATATTTGGTTTTTATTCCCTTTTTTATGTTATATTTAAAAATAATAATATTAACCATCATAATAATATTTTAGTACTACTGAATTTCGTATCAAAAACATATAAAGAAAAAAAGTTTTCAATGAACAATTCCCAGCCAAAAATTGCTCCAAAGAACCCTATGTATACAAATGTAAAATTATGGTTGCTGGGTTACCCTCGCAAAAAACTTGACAAATACGTTTAGGTTTCTTACTTCTTTTCATTTTATAAAAATTGGTCCACTAAATATATTAATGCCCTAGACTCAGTTAGGTCTTTAAATGTCTCTGACAAGGTTTAAAAAAATGTTATAAACATTCTCCTTTAATACTATATGCTGTGACTTACCATGGCTTCAGGGATTAAAATAGAAGAGTTTACAGAAAAGTAATGGATCCCGTATTATAGAATGGTTTAAGATCTGCATCCCTGACATTTTTTCCAATTTTCTGAGCAGCGGAAAAAAGTCAGCCAACTGTGACTTGGCATAAACAGGTTTAACAACCTGCTTCACAAGTAGGGAGAACCCGGAGCAACGACACTCAATTATTTTCCAAAAGGCCGACTTTCTGTCAACCTCAATTTATAATGTCCAGACAATAAGACTGATTTGTTTCCTTTTGCTGTGCACTAAGCTGTAAAGTGAGGACATACAGCTTCATGGGCCACCTCCTTCCTGATTTAAGCAAAAAAGATGCTAAAGAGCTCTTGAAAGAGTTTTCAATGCTAATTAAGTTATACGCTGGGAAGAAGGTTTGGAGGCTTAAGCTTCACTGTAAGGGTAAGGCCCAAACCCAGACAAAATTAATGGGACATCACACATACCCCCTATATCTTGGACAGATGTAATATAGAATCCACCCCATGACCATCCCACAATGAAGATATGATGATCTCCACCATGAACAGGTTGGATACTCTCCATTTCATGACTGTGCATGCAGCAGTACCTATGAGGGTGTATTAGTCTCACCAAAAGACCCCTAATGCATACCTGGGTGCAAGTACCTGCTGGTTTTTAATACCAGCCTGATGCCGTGGGAGTGATTGGCTCATAGGGTGCAGCTCAGGGAACTTTGCATACTGGTGATATAATCTCTCTGGGCATTAAACTTCTTCTTTTCCTTTGATTTCTTTACCACAGGGCTTAGCCAACATAATATCTTTCTCTATATTTAGATGCCTAATGTTTATATGTAATTCATATTAGGTAATCCTAAACCATCCCACCTTTCCATACTGGGGCTACTTGACATGCTTATGACTCGACGGGAAGTGTCAGGGTGACACCCCTGTGGACAATGATTGACCTTGTATGGAAGGCTTAAGTATATAATTTTGTCTTTCAAGTTATGAAGAAAGTCTCGCTGAAGTTTAAATTATGATTCCTTTTTAAGGTGGAATATTGGGTAATCTGGTCTCTTTAGCCAGTTGTCCCAGTGAGTACATACTGTTACCCATTAGGAGTTGTGGCAGATTTTGCCTTAGCATTTATCT
The DNA here is from genome assembly GCA_037952925.1 of Lithobates clamitans. Classification (NCBI taxonomy): domain Eukaryota; kingdom Metazoa; phylum Chordata; class Amphibia; order Anura; family Ranidae; genus Lithobates; species Lithobates clamitans. Next base: position 3,009,958 of record JBBGZY010001769.1, read on the forward strand.
ACTACTATGAGTTATGGTTTACAAGGTAATATCTGATTTGGCACGTTAAAGTAATCTATCTACTAGTTGCAGTACCATGCTTTACCACTTGGAACAGTTCAGTAATAACTAGGTATCCAAATGAGTGAGTTTAGGATAGGTGATTAGTTCCTCGTTTGATGGGGCTAAGTTTCCCATTAGTTAATCTACAGTACACAAATGTGTTTTTTCTGTTTTTTTTTTTATTTTTGTTTGCATGTTGAACATTATTACTGGTACTTTAATGTCATTTTGTATGACTCATAGCTGCTATCATTAATGCAAGGGCGAGCGGAGGTGCAGTGTTTTTTATTGTTTAAATATCAGGGATATGTCACTATTATGTGTGCTTCACTGCCCCAGTATTGCACTTATTTTAACAAGGTTTTATAGGGGGGAATCGTCCTATAAGTTACGGCAATGTAAATTTGCATATTAATTAATGAGGGTGAGGAACCCGCACGGCCGCTCGCCTTATAAGACGTGAGGTGTAGTAAGATGGCGCCGCCTTTGAAAACGTTGATGACGAAACGCGTAAGTCGGAGCCACGCACTCACATTACTTTCGGTACTACAGCAGGGAGCAGGGAGCGCACGCTGCACACCACGCCGGCCCCTGAATACATTGTATTCACCATAGACTGTAGCAGCTTTTTAAAGTTTTTTAAGGTTTTGTACTCACTCGATGGGAAGCTTGTTTTTTACTTTGATTTTTAAATAAATAACCTTGATACTACACTATGGAAGCCCAATCTCTTCCTTATGAGGATTTATCCCTGGGATCTTACTGAAGTATTCTCTGGAACTGCCATTGGGAATTGCTGAATAGGAGATTGCTTGGATATCTTGGTTTGGTGAATTGCTTGGAGAAGCCATCAAGGGACATCATGCCCGGTTATTCATACACGCCAATCACCCCTGTAGGGGTAATAGGAGCTGGTGAGTGGGGACCCTTAAGAGGGAGCACAAGAGTCTCCTGATCTGCTGAGCACTTGGTCACTTTGGAATACCTGGTACAGCAAGAATACACATCACTGTTTTTGGGATTATTCGTGTCAATACACATAACATTTTTTAAACAAACTATTAGTCATATTTTTACCTATTTTTGATTATTAGCATTGTGTTTTGATAACTCTGTGCTTAAATTTTTATTTATAGTTACACACACATTGCTTTTGAGGTTGTTTATGGTGCTTTTTTTCACAGATGGAATATAGTTATCTATGTTCGATATTAATTATTGATTATTAAACTAATGTGAAAGCAGAGGTTTTTTGGTTTGGGGTTTGCACTTCTAATTAGCTATTACATGTGACATCATATGTTGGTATATGTGATTTAAATACTTATGATTATCACCATAGGAGCACACTAGCCTCTGGGTGGTGCACCATTGTTATAACACTGATTGATTGAGATAGCCCTCTTCAGCCTAGGGTAGCGCCATTTACCCCATTTACTTTACCTACTGAAGCTTCACTGTGTTGTAATGGGCACTGGTAAAAGGAGCTATGAATTGTGAAGGCATTACATTTCAGATTTGGTGAACAGTAATTATTACAGCAATGTCAAATAACCCCTGAAGGCTTCAGATGTTGGCTTTTCCATTCTGATTCATGTTATTTTTTTTTAGATGGCTAACCACAAGGTTGACAAGGATTGAAGCTCAAAGATAAGTTGAAACTCCTTGCCGATGGACATTCAAAACTTTTTCATTCATTTTGATGGGTCGGACTAAAACTGACACCAACCTTGTAGACACAGAGTAAAAGATAGAGAAATCAAGACATGTTTTCAGCCTTCTGAAAATCTTGAAAGAGCTTATATGTTGCTGTTGCTTTGAACATAACCTCCACTTCCCAACCCTTTTTATCCTAACTGAAGGGAGGAAGTTGAGAAGCGTTATTGGCTTTTGTTTTTTATCTTCTTGTTTGCAGGGTTTGTGACCTTAAAAATGTTCTCTGTTATTTGTTTCATGGAATTATCTTAAGAATGTTTCTATTTTTAATTCTTTTTTTTTATACATTTTCATTTGGGAAAAACATGCTAATGTTGCTCATGGTTAGTAAAACTACCAAAATGCAATGTGGAGAATTTATAGAAACATGCTAATTGTAAGTTACAAATTGTTTTTTTTATTTTTGGGTATATATTCTAATTTGCATCTATTCTGCAGCCAATCTCTAATTTTTAATGTTCTAAGTCTTTATATGTGTTAAAATTATTACTATTATGGCCTCCCTTGGGCTTGTTCAGCAACACAATGCAAAATGATAATGTGCACAATGCAGTACCTACTGCATTTAATCATTTTTATGTTTATTAAAGTTAGATCAATGAAAGATAATCTCTAATAGGGTACTGTAAATATTTTGCACACTTATTGTCAAATAAGCCCATGTATGTTATTGTACAATGCTATGACAGATATTTTAACCACTTACAGACCGGAAGATTTGGCTTCTTAATGACCAGGCCATTTTTTGCGATATGGCGCTTTAACTGACATTTGCGAGGTCGTGCAACGCTGTACCCAAACAAAATTGACGTCCTTTTTTTCCCACAAATAGAGCTTTCTTTTGGTGGTATTTGATCACCTCTGCAGTTTTAATTTTTGGCGCTATAAACAAAAAAAGAGCATCAATTTTGAATAAAAAACAATATTTTTTACTTTTTGCTATAATAAATATCCCCAAAATGTTTTTAAAAAACAAATTTCTTCCTCAGTTTAGGCCAATATATATTCTTCTACATATTTTTGGTAAAAAAATTGCAATAAGCGTATATTGTTTCGTTTGCGCAAAAGTTATAGCATCTACAAACTATGAGAAAGATTTATGGTATTTTTATGGCATTTTTATTATTATTTTTTTTACTAGTAATGGCGGTGATCTGCGTCATTGCAGCAGACAGATCGGACACTTTTGACACATTTTTGGGACCACTGACATTTATACAGCGATCAGTGCTATAAAATGCACTGATTACTGTGTAAATATCACTGGCAGGGACGGGGTTAACACTGTGTTTCTAACTGTATGGCGATAGGACTGACTGGGGGAGGTGACATATCGTTGTTCCTACTTAGTAGGAACCAACAATATGTCGCCTCTCCCCTGACAGAACAGGGATTTGTGTGTTCCTGTATGTTCCTGCGATCACGCCCACCGGGTTCCCCGCCGTGCAGCGGGCGCAAGCGCGCCTGCTATTGCCCTTAAAGGTACAGTCGTACCCATAAGGCAATTCGCGATAACGAACCACTTTGCCGACCTATATCAGCGTGAGCTGGTCGGCAAGTGGTTATTATTATTTTCTAAAACAGTTCAAATTGCACTTGAGGAAGTACAATAACCCATAGCAACCAAATATTGTGCAGATGACCAGTTAAAAGAAACACTTTGATTGGATACTACAGGTTCCTGCCTTTTGCACATGATCTTTAAACTTGAAATTCAGTCCCTCACTTCTTCTGTGACCGTGCAGAGCAAACCCAAATCATTCCTATGCAGAGGCTGTCTATTTTTGGGGTGCATAAAAGATAGCCTCTTCGTAGAAATAAATAGGGCTGTGCATTTTCAACTAAGGAGTGTTGACAGGTGAGTATACACATAGGTTGGACTTGATGGACTTGAGTTTTTTTTCAACCTCACCTACTATGTAACATAACATTTCGGGGTGTCGGGCCCTGGACTTGAAGCTAGGACCTCTGATGTGTCTGGCAATGACTCTGCTTGCTAAGCCACCTGGAATGCTGGACAGTTCCCTAGACAATTCCTTGAATAGTCCTGCCTTATATCTTGTTTGTCTTGAACCTTGAGCTCTTTGCTTCTCCCATGAATTTCCTGATTTAAGCCATATCTCTGCACTTCCTATTTGCCAGATTATTGTGCTCACTCCAGCCAATATCTCGTCTTTGTCTCTTTTGCTGCTATTCGTATCTTTGCTACCATTCGTTACTGACCTTTGGCTTATTCCTAAACTACATTTCTGCTTAATCCCAACTTGCAACTACTCATTACTGACCTTTTTGGCTTGTTTCCTTACTACGCTTCTGCTTGATCCCTACCTGCTATCTCTGCTATTGGACCCCGACTTGCTCACCTCCTGGTGTGGCGATCCTGAGGACCGCGACCTGGTACTAACATGCAGCAAACCCATCTCCACCATCAGGAGCTCTGGGCAATACCAGTTAGTACGTAGACCCTGCACCTCAGGTGAACCGGTGTTATCAGCCAAGGTGTCCTGCTTGTAAACCTGTTTCACTTGTTGGTGGGTGCTGCTGCACTGCTATAGCTACTGGCCTTCAAGCCTAAATCCAGACCGTGACAGGGGGGTGTTGGGAGTGGGGACACACTGAAATGATAAATATACAAACATATCCTTTAAACAAATTGATTATTATATTATTGATGGGGAGCTGAATTGCAAAGTTATTTTCATAAGCTTCACACCGGTCATATTCTCTTTCTAAAGGCAGGAATATAAGTATTAATATGATGTCTTTTATACAGGGTGCTATGATATTTTGTAACATTTCACTGTAGGATCTACAATATACCTTGTTAACAAAAGAGAATAAAGGGAGCTGAATCTATGATGGATTGGTTTGTCGAAGCGTACAGTCTCTTTAGGCTTTGCAGTAATGTGTTAACCAAAAACATTAGAATGTCTGACTGTCTTCTGTCTAACATCTGACAAGACAACTTTCATTTTAAAGATCTGGCTGAGAGCTGGTTAATATTTATTGAATGATTCCTCCAAATAGCTCTCTAAATTATTCAGCACCATGAACAGGGACATATTCTCGACACTATAGAAGAATAAATCTGTCCAGCAGTTCTGTCTTGTTAATGCCACATTGATAGACAAAAATCCATTAAAATGAAATTAATTTGGTGTCACTAATACATTTAACAGATTTTAGTGTATCCAAATGGCTTTGTGCATTTCCTTCATCTGTAGGACACACTTTTTATTTGGGAAACTTCTCTTTTCTTAGTTCTAGTCTAGAAAAATTAAATACATTAGTGTTAGGCAATGAAAAGACACAGGTGCCAAGAAGCTGAACCAGCGAAATTGAGCTTGGAAGTACTAATGTCAGATGAGCAGAGGTGTGGAGTCAAGTCGCAAGTTGAGTTCTGTAACAGTAAAGCAGATAGGTATGAAATCACAAACAGAGTCCAGTTCAGAGACAAGCAAGGGTTGGCAGGATGCTGGCAGTGAAGTTCAAAATCAGAAAACAGAAACCTGGTCAAATGTCCAAGCCAAGGTCAGTAACATGGATGAGCTGCAGACATAAACAGGCAAAGGGTAATCTGGAGAAGAGTCAAATATAGCCAGGTCAGGAATGGAGTCAAGCAGGCTTCAGGAACACAGATGACAAGGGAATAAGCTGAAGGACCATCCAGCAATGATCCCATGTGGGCTTCAGGTTTAAAAGGGTCATCAGGCACTAGGATCTGTGGCAGATGTACCTGTGCATTCATGTTTGCTGTGGTGTGTGCATTTTTATGTGCCTGCCAATCTTAGCATGCTTAGTTGTGCTTCTATGCTCAGGAATACGTTTGTGCACACATGCATGGAAATGAGCACTACTTCTCTGATGGCCAGCATGAGGTTACTGACACAATATCAGTTAGCCCTTAATGCCAAAGGTAAAACAAACCTTAAAGCCTGAGCCCAGTTTTGCAGCTTTGGCATGTGTTAGTAAAACTGTATGTATCTTTGCAACAACTTAGTATATCTGGATGAAACATACTTATTGGGCCTTCATTTGTTTGTAAGTATTAATTGATAAAAGAAAACTGAAAAAAGGAAAAAAAAAAATCTGTTTTAAAATTTAGATGTATTCTTTGCCATTATCATGACCCACCACCTTCAAAATGGCAACCTAAAATAAATTCTCCTACTGCTGATGTGCATGGGCATACTACATAAATACACTATATTACCAAAAGTATTGAGACACCTGCCTTTACTCGCACATGAACTTTAATGGCATCCCAGTCTTAGTCTGTAGGGTTTAACATTGAATTGGCTCATCCTTTGCAGCTATAACAGCTTCAACTCTTCTGGAAGGCTATCCACAAAGTTTAGGAGTGTGTCTATGGGAATGTTTAGGCATTCTTACAGAAGCGCATTTGTGAGGTCACTGATGTTAGATAAGAAGGCCTGGCTTGCAGTCTCTGCTCTAATTCATCCCAAAGGTGCTTTATCAGGTTGAGGTCAGGACTCTGTGCAAGCCAGTCAAGTTCCTCCACCCCAAACTCGCTTATCCATGTCTTTATGGACCTTGCTTTGTGCACCGGTGTGCAGTCATGTTGAAACATGAAGGGGGCATCGCCAAACTGTTTCCACAAAGTTGGGTGCATGAAATTGTCCAAAATGTCTATGGTATGCTGACACCTTAAGAGTTCCTTGAGGTGGGGTGGAGGTGGAGGAACTTGACTGGCCTACCCAGAGTCCTGACCTGAACCCGATAGAAGACCTTTGAGATGAATTAGAGCAGATACTGTGAGCCAGGCCTTCTTGTCCAACTTTAGTGCCTGACCTCACAAATGCGCTTCTTGAAGAATGGTCAAACATTCCCATAGACACACTCCTAAACTTTGTGGACAGCCTCCTCAGAAGAGTTGAAGCTATTAAAGCTGCAAAGGAATGGGCCAACTCAATATTGAACCCTATGGACTAAGACCGGGATGCCCGTAAAGTTCATGTGCGTGTAAAGACAGGCGTGCTAATACTTTTGGTAATATAGTGTATGTGTACATTATTTTTTTTTATATCTGTAGAGGGTCCCAGAAACAATAGTGCTCACTTTGCCCTGAAGTGTATTACCACTTTTTCAGCCAAATTGGGATGAGACCTACTTTATATTTGCCACATGTCCCTATTCACTGAGCATAAATTAAAAAAATATAGAAAAATTCCAGCTGACCTTTTTTGGATGCTCTTTTTTGGACCCTCCAACAGGGAAAAATTCTACTAGTTTTCATTTTTTTATGAGTGGGCTGGGCAGCTGTGTTTGCCATAACTAACTGTCTGTACTGTCTAGGCAGATTGTCATTATCAATTGTAACTAGATCTGAACACTGTCTGTCCCAACAAAGGGTTAACGTTGTAGAGGCCGAGCTTCTTGCATTCTATGTTAATTAGATCAGACGTGGGACAGGCTTACTCGAACATTGTGTCAGAAATCATGAATTAGACTGCGACAGAAGTACAGTTAAATCACATTTGTTTAATAATAATAATAAAAGGTAAACAGCGTAAACGTCGTCAAAACATAGCCAGAGTTCGGGAACCGGAACGGATAGTCAGACAAGCCAAAACATCAGTGAGCCAGAGATGAGCGTAGTAGAACAGCAAGCAGGATCTGGAGCCAGAAGGAATGTCAGCCAAGCAAGTCTTTAACAGGAACAGCTGAGCGGCCAGCTTTGAGAAGGAAGGGCAGAGCCCAGCCCTGACACATTGTTAATAAAAACCTAGCAGTCAGACATTATACCTTCTGCTAAGCAATATCTAATCAGTAAGGAATAGTTAGGAAAACATTTTTAGGCATGCTGTGTGAATGGGAACACATAACAAACATACTGTATAGTGGAATTTTCTCAAATTTAACTGTTAAAGTGGAAATACACTTTAAGCAAGGACAAATAATCCAAATTGGCTGTCACAATCATTATGTGATTAGGAGCCCATTCTTTCAGACAGAGTTGGTGGCTTATATGAGAAATTATTTGAGAAAGACATTTTTTGGATACGCACTGTTTTTTCAAACAATCTGGGCTTAACCGCTTGATCTGTTTCCAAATGAAATCTTTAGAATTACTATGAGCATGGTTTGTGGAAGCTACTATTGATTGAGGATTGTAATGCCACATTCATTATTATTTTGAACATTTTATAGAGGTTGCTTAAGACACGGGATAATATTGTTATACATAAAATTGTAATGTCATATCATAAAAACAGTGTTTTTTTTTTACGAAAGGCAAATCCACTTTGCACTGCAAGTGCACTTGGAAGTGCACTTGCTCTCAATCTAAGGGGTAGATCTGAAATGAGGGGAAGCTCTGCTGATTTTATCATCCAATCATGTGCAAGCTAAAATGCTGTTTTTTATTTTCTTTGCATGTCCCCCTCAGATCTACAGCGACTGCACTTCCAAGTGCACTTGTAGTGCAAAGTGGATTTGCCTTTCGTAAATAACCCCCAATGTGTCTGTGGATTATGTAGAGAAATTATTAATGCTGTCAACTTTGTTATATTTTTGTTACATCTCTGTTACAATTTTGTTTTCGTTTTGATACATATTGATTTTTACAGTATCTGATTTTAGATTGTTGCTCACACACAGAAGGCATTAGCATCACCTAAGGGAGTTAATATTATATGCCCCCTCCCATTGGGACTTAAAGTGGTTGTAAAGTCAGAAGGTTTTTTATCTTAAAGCATAATATGCATTAAGATGAAAGGGCTTCTGTGTGCAGCAGCCCCCTCAGCCCCCCTAATACTTACCTGAGGTCCCTCTAGCTCCAGCGATATAGGATTGTCTCAGCCATCCGGGACTCTCCCTCCTCATTCGCTGAGGCAGCAGCGTGGTGCCATTGGATCCCGCTGCTGTCAAAGTCAATCAGCCGATGAGAATAGAAAGGGATCGGGTCCGGGATTTAGCTCCGTGTCTGAATGGATTCACGGAGCTGTGACTCGGCTTGGGTGCCTCCATAGCAAGCAGCTTGCTGTGGGGGTACCCAACAGGAGGGAGGGGCCAGGAGAGCCGAATAGGGATCTGAGAAGAGGAGGATCCAGTCTGCTATTTGCAAATCCACTGCACAGAGGAGGTGAATATAGCATGTTTTTTATTGTTAATTAAAAAAAAACAAAACTTTACAATCACTTTAAACAGATATTTCTGTGTGTGAACATTCAGTCAGAGCCAACTACTTTTAAAATGATGCTAAACACACACTGTTTAATTTACATTGTCCCTTCTATTTCTGTATATGAATGCTGGCTAATTATTTTTAAAAAAAGGAAGTACCTTTTTCCTAATCGATATACAGCTGGTCACATGACCCAGCTCTCTCCCAGCCTGTCTGCAGGGAAACATAAGCAGGAGGAGCTTCTAGTCCTCTGCTGCTGGTCACATGTTAAAAATAAATGCCATAGTTATATCGTGCTATAGCCCAAAGAATGCTACAGCAGGGGCTTAAAATGCTGGAAGGGCATCCATGGACGTCCTCCCGTGCTCACACTGTCCGCGCACCCCCTGCGGCGCACTCTGTGATTGCCGAGGCCTTTACCATGTGATCAGCTGTCAGCCAATGACAGCTGATCATGGAAGTAAACAGAAGTCGGTTATCAGCTTTTTTTTCCTCACGCTGACAGCATGAGGAAAAACAAGGAAAGCTGTTAACCAGCTTCTGTTACAGGGACATCGGTCCTCTCAGTGCCCACCAGTGCTGCTAATCAGCGTCCACCAGTGCCACCTACCAGTGCCCATCAGTGCTGCCAATTAGTGGCGATCGGTGCCTCATCATCAGTGTCACTTATCAGTCCTGACTATCAGTGCCACCTACCAGTGCCTATCAGTGCCCATCAGTGCCACCTATCAGTGCCCATCGGTGCCACCCATCAGTGCAGCCTCATCAGTGCCTCCTGATCAGTGCCTCATCATCAGTGTGACTTATCAGTCCTGACTGTCAGTGTCCATCAGTGCTACCTATCAGTGCCCATAATTGCCGCCTATCAGTGCCCATCAGTGCCACCCATCAGTGCCGCCTCACCAGTGCCCATCAGTGCCACCTATCAGTGCCCATCAGTGCCACCCATCAGTGCCGCCTCACCAGTGCCCATCAGTGCCACCTATCAGTGCCCATCAGTGCTGTCTCATCAGTGCCTATTAGTGCAGCCTTTCAGCACCTATCAGTGAAGGAGAAAAAATACCTGTTTAGAAAATTTTATAACAAATTATAAAAAATGTTTTGTTTTTTTTTTCAAAATTTTCGGTCCTTTTGTTGTTTGTTTAGCAAAAAATAAAAAACCCAGTGGTGATTAAACACCACCAAAAGAAAGTTCTATTTGTGTGAAAAAAATTTTAAAAATTTCATTTGGGTACAGAGCTGCATGACCGTGCAATTGTCATTCAAGGTACGACAGCACTGAAAGCTGAAAATTGCCCTGGGCAGGAAGGGGGTGAAAGTGCCCAGTAAGCAAGTGGTTAAAAATAAATAATTAATATAAAAAAACTGTTTAAATTGCCATTTAAATATATATATTTGAAATCATATCTTATTTTTTGACAATAACATGGTGTGGGTGGATTTCTGTCATTCACAGGATGTGTCACACCCCTCCAGCCGGTGTCTTAGAATAAGGAGGTGAAGCCTCCATCAATCTACATGTAATATCCTGCCCCCATTGTGTTTAGCTGGTTAGTTGGCATGGAGGAGGAAGGAGAGAGTGGGCTGTCGTGTACCACTGTGTATACGCCCACATGTGTGACTCTATAGTCACATGGGCTGCTCAGATGTGATAGGGAGCAAATGCTCAGCATAGAAACTCACTGAAAACTGAGCATGTGCAAACCTGCCAACACTGCTCTGCAAAATCCCTAGCTGCAGTGGGGATTTGGACAGAAGGACACGGTGACTGATTGAGTATGAACAGCTTGTAATACAGCATTTTTTGATAGATTTTTATGATGTGGGTTTAGTGTTACTTTAAGGCTGCATGTTGGCTGAAACATGTTAGATGACTATGTCTTTTCTAATGCATTTACCTAATTTCAATAAAGCATTCTGGAGAGGAGTGTCGTGTGCGGGACTTATACTTTCATTCTTGGATACATGGACAGATGCAGATTCTTTAATGCACAGGCTTCTCCCTGTGTGGTCTATTTGACAGCCAAGTTGAGCAGGTATATGAATTTCCTTTATTGGGAGCCCATTCTACCAGCTCCCAATTATCACTCTGAGAGCATGAGCTGTTGGTTACAGTTCGGTCACAGTGCTGGAAGCCCATGACTGGACACGCTCCTGACACAAACAGAACCACATATATCTGGTAGCATGTAATAAGGCTCACCTCATGCTACCAGATATATGTTTATTAATGAGAACTGGAAAAGGGGGAGAGGCTACAATGGACTTTAATGGTACCGTAGGGAATAGAGATAAACAGTCTCAATATAGAAAAAATGTATACATTTTATTACAAAAATGTTAAAAATATACACTGTTAAAACAAGCTATGATAATCAACAAGATATATGCTCTAAAATCACACAATAGTGACAACTGTACAGTGATACCATCTGTATGCTAGTTGCTTGGCATGTTTCACAGATAGAAATACCACTTCTTCAGGAGCTTTATTTGTATATGTAAATTAAGTGTCATAGAGCGATTATAAATATGTAGCTATGAAAGAAAAGAACACGCATCAATAAATCAATATCATATATAATCTATTAATATAAAATACAGTGTATATCAAAACATTTATCCAATGTGGTGATCCCTCAAAGGGAATGGTCATCTTACCCACGATGCGACCATGCGAACGACCCAAAGGAAGAAGGCCTGTCCCGAAGGGCAAGGAAGCCCAAAACACACTGAGGACACGAAAAATGTCAAAAGTTCTTTCTTTTTATACTGCCTTTTAGGAGTCCCTCTGCCTATATGCATACTGATGGATATTGATGTGTACTCTTTAATCCAGCAATCTGTGTTACACATGAGCTCTCACACTTCATCTACCTCTTGAGGTGAGACATCCCTACTCTGGTCAATATTCATAGATTTGTTTATCTATATTTAGAGCCATTGCTACAATTTTGGTTTCCCTCTCTTTATAGGCATATTTGAGAACATTAGTGCACGGGTCTTTTTCACCTTGTAGGTACTTGTTTGTTACCTCTCAATTGTGGGTGTGCATGTATATGTGTATGTGTGTGTATATATATATATATATGTATATATATATATCCCTGTGACCTTTACATGCTTATCCATATACATCTGTGGACCTTTGGTTATTGTGGACTTCCTTCCCCACTCCCTTCAGGTTCCCCAACATCTGTGCAGTCAACTTTTGACGTTTTTCGTGTCCTCAGTGTGTTTTGGGCTTCCTTGCCCTCCGGGACGGGACTTCCTCCTTTGGGTCGCTCGCATGGTCGCATCGTGGGTAAGGTGACCATTCCCTTTGGGGGATCACCACATTGGATAAATGTTTTGACATACACTGTATTCTATATTAATAGACTATATATGATATTGATTTATTGATGCATGTTCTTTTTTTTCATAGCTATATATTGATAATCACTCTATGATACTTCATTTACGTCTACAAATAAAGCTCCTGAAGAAGTGGTACTTCTATCCGCGAAACATGCCAAGCAACTAGCATACAGATGGTATCACTGTACAGTTGTCACTATTGTGTGATTTTAGAGCATATATCTTGTTGATTATCATAGCTTGTTTTAACACTGTATAGTTTTAACATTTTTGTAATAAAATGTATATATTTTTTCTATATTGAGACTGTTTATCTCTATTCCCTACGATGCCATTAAAGTCCATTGTAGCCTCTCCCCCTTCTCCAATTCTCTCTAATATTATTGGGATGAAGGTACTAAACCATATGTATATTAATAATGAGCCGAACAACCCTGGGTTTGGTTCGGCTGGGGTTTGCCAAACTTCAGTGAAGTCTGGATACCAAGCCGGAACTCCATTAAAATCAATGCGAGCCAATTTGTCAAATTAAAAATGCCCACTTTCTGAGCCTTTTTTTTTTTTTGTGTTCGGACTGAACATTGAGCTCATCCCTAATGTATATGGCCAGCGGAAAGCTCAGTAACAGTATGCTACTTTCCTCTACTTTCAACAAACTGCATCGCTTTGTATGTTCTACAAGATAGTTTAAATAGAACCAGATAACTATAATTAGTTGGTTAGCCATTAGACATTAAAAGTTTTTTAAATTTTCCTGCCGACTACACTGCAGAGCTTAGAGAGTTAAAATGCACTGGAAAGGCAAAATTTTCAGGATAAGGGCAATGAAGTAAGTATGATGTAGATCATTACACCCACTTTGTCTAAGTTTAGAGGTGCCCCATTCCTAGAGTTTTTCTAAAGTGGATAAATTATAAAGTGCATGATACACAAAACGTTTTCTTTTCATTTTTGGTAGAGTAGAGAGTTCTATGCAATGCTTATCTGCTTCTTTATAAGAAATATGAAAATGCATTCTTCTCCATCAAATTAGTAAAATAGGAATTGTATGTGTGATAGCTTTATTATGTATCAGATGGTGTGTCTGCCTGTAAGACTAGCAAGTTTATTTTTTGCTATCCATTTTTATTTTTTTTACTTTGCGTAGCAACAGAATAGAAAAACTGCAACATAGACAGCGGCATATGAAAAGCTGCAGGAAGTAATCAATATTAATACAAGAAAATGAATATGTGTAATGCCCTTAGAAGTTTGTAGAACAAAAAAGTCTGTTTAGTTATCCCACCAAAGATATCATTGTGTGCAAAGTTGATTGTAGACAGACAGATGTCTCTATAATAATGACAAGTGTTTAAGCTGAATTCCAGATATGAATATTTTTACATAGTTACATTGGTCCAGCTTGGACCAATGTAACTAAACATATACCATACCTGTAGGATCCCTCTAAAAGCTGGAAATCACTGTAGTAGACACCGCTTCTCCAGTTGAAAATGCTTCTGTGGGTGGGTGTTTAAATATTCAAATATAAAGGCCTTTGGCCAGAATAAATGTGTCCATGATGGTGGCTACAAGGACAGGTACCTGGGTGCTCTATCAATGAATAAACAGGGCAGGCTGGCGCCAACCCTGTCCAAGTCTCCTATATGTCTGTCTCTGTATGCTGTGTAGCAGGCAACATATTTGAGGCCTCTACCTTCTCCCCTTCCCACCTGTCACTGGTTGTTAAGGACGCTGTTGACTTCACAGCTGACAGCCTCCTCACAACCAGTGACACTGACTGGGGTGGAGAGTAATAGGGAAGTCAACGACTCTCTCCTTGTGATTGACAGCAGGTAAGAGGTAGATATAGATATCTATAGCCAATGGCAAGCTATCTAATGGCTAAGGATCCACTCATTGCCTGCTGTCAATCATAAGGTAAGAGAACCAGATGGGTAACTAGTCTCTTAACCTCCCCCTCAGGCTTTGCCCACACAGCCCCAAGTCTTCTCCACCGTGTGCAGAAGGGAGTCTCATTATACCTCCAGTCCATACAACAGGTACATGAATCCGTCACCTGCATCTTAGACACTCTTTATGATTTCCCCCGAATTGGTCTACCTTAAGAGCAGAAATACCTCTTGAAACTATAATACTTCTGTACCACTGGTTAAGCACCTGTCTTCTGCATGTCTATAGTTATCATAACTTTTGCTTATCACTTATTCAAAATCTGTAACAAATGAATCAATCATTGAGAAACACCAGTGAGAGAAATTAGTTGTTGAACTCCTAATGCAATCCATAAGACCAGTGTGTTAAAGTCAAGAAATCCATTCACTTCACCTTAGGGGCCCATGTACATGGGTATCTAATTCACAAGCAATCAAATGCATAGTTACATAGTTACATAGTTGGCGAGGTTGAAAAAAGACACAAGTCCATCAAGTCCAACCTATGTGGTGCTAAGTAGAGCTGAGTCTTCTTTTTCAGTAAAAAAGATCATGGAATGCCGGAAGAATACTGTAGATCATTAAGATGATTAAGTGTGACAAAAAACACTTTTATTTAAGTGTATCCAAACTCCAACACAAAAATTCTAAATAATGTGGATTATCAGTCTTTAAATGTGGTGACAACGCAGTCTTGAGGGGACAAAACTTGGTAACAGTACTGAATCTATGAAGAAGCAGTGTTGTCAAACTAGGCTGCTTGTCTGATTTGGACTACAAACACTTTTCCTCCTCTCATCTTTTCCATAGCAAGGAGGTGTTCTCTAGCTCAGACAAGATAGCTGTCAAAGCTGATGACATTGTTTTAGATATTAGTTCACTGCAGAGGAAGTGACAAGGATATTACATTTCCAGCATTATCAACAGTTGCACAGTATTTCTATATTTGCTGAGATGTTCTTAGCCCTGCAGGAGCTGCTTGGTAGATTTGTTTTCCTGTTCTTCTGGCTGGACTGTGAGAACAACCTTGAAGCAATGAAAACTTTGACTCTCTAAAGAGGTACCTCTTACTATAGACAATAGGCAATGTTCCTATAAAGCAGCTATTTGAGTGAGCAGTCTTTAGCCCTAATTCTTCAGCCAGCTAGCCTAGTCTTTATGGTGGTGCACATGGGTAAAGTCCCAGTAAAGTCTTCATGCAGTAAGTAGTGCTGCTATTTAGATGGCCAGTCCCTATGTGCTCAGTCTCTGCAAGTAGCAACAGGTTAATGGTAGCAGCGTCCTCTCACAAGTCTCAGCAATACAGCAATGGGGGTTGTTCAAATGTCAGCTCACTTCTGGGTCTGCCTGGAGTGACTCCAGTCCTCAGCACTTGGCCGCAGGCTTGTAGCAGGTTGATGTGCACACAGGAGCAGCTATGTGCACACCTCGGCCTACTTGCAATAAAGAGGAAATCTCTCTGTATTCAGCCTATGAAAATACAGCTCTCTCTTTCTGTATACCTGGCTTGCATTGGGAATTGTAGTCCAATCATCCATTTACTACCATACTAATTTACAAAAAATCTAGTGGTGAACCCTGCAGGCCCCCAGTGAGGAAAGATAATGGACTATTTAAATATTATTTATACAAAGATATTAAAAGGGCATAGATCCACAATTTGAGTAAAACAACAATTTGTGATAGCATTGTTCAATCATATAGTATACAAACAGATCTGGCTGGTAGTATAATATCTCCAGACATACGCTGAGGACATAGAACATATACATTCTCAATGTATTGTATATCCTCTACATGTTTCGTGGTGATAGCCATTTCTTCAGGAGTACATTATCACAGGGTATCAATGAGTTGTAATGAGGGGAGTATAGTCAGTGATTTGCTTACGCAAGAGGAACCAGCATTAGAACGACAATCCAGATTGGGATGCCACAATGGCTCCCCCACGGCAGACACGGGGGGCAGAAAATAGTCCATTATCTTTCCTCACTTGGGGAATGCAGGGGTCTCCCCCAGATTTTTTTCAATTATCAAATTTAGGATGATGGTACCTCTACAACTCTTAAATTATTTGTATGGATAGAGACTTACAATTTCTAATACGTTTGCCTACTTTACAGTTTGTGCTTTACAACTGTGTTTTCTTTTGTTCACTTTCATAGTAAAGTTTTATTCCCAAACTTCATCTCCCATGATTCAATGCTGCCAACCATCAGGTCTTTTAAACTCCTTCTGATTGTCAGCTCCCCCTGGTGGATGGAGGCAAAGTAGTGTTAACCCATTCAGCTGAAGTCCAGTGGAGACACAGAAGACACTGCAGCACAGTGTCCTAAATCACTTTCTGTCTCTAGCCAAGCACCTGGCTACACAATATAATTTTTTGTTCTTTGGTTTAGATATCCTTTAAGAGTAGGTAGTGAATGCTTTTCTGGAATTACACAAATTCCCCTTCTTTAGTAATAATAAATGCAAAAGGAAAAAAAAACTTTTTTTTATCAAATCAATAAAAGTAAATATCAAGTAGTGTGTATTGTAACATTGTGACTATAAAATTGGTAATGCTATCCAGAAGTGTGTTTGATTAGAGGTATGTGGCTTCTTGGCTTTTTAAACATGCATTTTAAGGTGAAGCGAGCAGGTCCTAGGGGTGGGAAAACTTAGAGATGAAGTGGAGAGGATGTGCCGGACCGAAACCGACTAAAAAAAGTAAGTGTACGGATCTTTTTTTACACAGGTTAGACATAATAGGTAGGAAAATCCCAAAATGTGGAATTTTCTTTTACATTCACTTTCAATTATTATGGTAAATGGGGCAAATGGGGAGGTTGTATTTCCTAAATTGGGGCACAGACAGCAATAAAAACTGAAAGATTCTAATCCCTCTTCACTCCATCCAAAACGTAAAAAGTTTAGCCTTTAGTTATATTTTAAATACTCCTTTTTCTCAAAAGCCACCTACCGTTATGTACAGTACACTTTTTTGTACAAACTGCAAATCTGCTTGTTTACATGTTAGGTTAGTAGAGGTTTAGCTGTAAGTCTTGGATGTTGACGCCACAGGTCTCATAGAGCTCAGTGTTGAGCTCATGTCCCCGCCTCCCTCTCCTCCCTTCCATTCGCAAAACAAAACCTGTAGCTGTGTGTTTTGTGAATAGTAAGGAGGAGAGGGAGACGGAGAGAAGGAGAGAGGAGAGGGTGCTCAGGGTCAATGTGACCTGCAGTGCTTGCATCTGAGCAGCCCGGAAGTACCATGGGAGCTTTACTAATCCCAGCATGTAAGCAAGCAGGATTTAAAGAAAGCGTACATGACGGGAGGTGGCTTTTGAGGCAAAGGAGTGTTTAATTGCTTTAATACTGGTAAGCTTTTGTGCTCAGAGTTGGGCTTTAAACTTTAGAGGCTCCCTGTAGTATCATTTAACCACTAGCAAAACCTTATCAATTCCCTAAAAGGTAAAGCAAATTCACATTCCATGCAACTCCTAGAACTTTGATGTCTATCCCTCCAGCAGACACCTTTTCATCTTCAAAACCAGTATATGATAATCGCTTTCCATAAATACTCCGACTTTATGTATACGTTATTGACTTTCATCTGCTTCTGCACTATTCATATGCATTATACATAATGAAGAGTGATAACAGAGGAAGAAGCCAGTGGGGGGATAGAGAAAAGGCGAAAGATTTGGGAGGAGAGCAGGATAATGGGATAGAGCTAGAGAGGTTTGTGTTGGAGTGTGAAGTTGTACGTTTCTATGCAATTATCTTTGATTTGGTTACCCTTTTATTTAAAACAGCAGATCTAATTTCAGATAAAAGATAGACAAGATTGCCACGTGTTACATGCTTATCAGTGTACAGGGGAAGCAAAAGCAAGTGAGGCAAGCACAGTGAAAAAGCAATGATAAAGCCACGCAAAGAGGATCAAAGATTAAAAGGGGAAAATTAGGAAGATAACAGAGAGTTGGATAAGAGACAAAATTAGTACAGTGAAGAAATTTGTTTCAGAGCAACTTTTCTCGTGGGCACACAGCAAAACTCAGGTGCTTCTGGTACAGCTATTTTAAAGGGTAAACCCGGCCATAGATGGATCAAAATTTGGCAGGTTCAGCAGGAATTGGCCAAATTTCAATTTATGCATGGGCAGACTGGTTGTACTGAAGTTGATCTTTGGATCGACTTCAGTACAGCCAGCCTGTTGGGTTTTGTTTGTTTGATCACTCGCCGCTATAGCCTCAAGCAGGGATCATTGTATTCTAATGGCTAGAAAACCTTACACTATTAGAATACAATAGCTTCTTGGGAGGTCAGTCAGTTAGTGTTGATGGTTGAAGGAAAGAAAACTGCATAATGTATGGTCTGCTTAAAGGATAAGTTCACCTTTCCGAAAAAATAATAAATGCACATTTTTTTTTTTGCAGCTAAACAAATATGCTTTTTTTAGCGACCTGTAAAGCATTGCACCCATGATCAGCAGATCATGGGTTGAATGCCAGGGTCCTGCAGACTGTCTGTGTGTCTGTTTGCCCATACCTCCGATACGAGCAAGCAGTTACACTTAAAACAGGTAGCTCGATGAACTACCACAGCACTCAACAGCACTGTGGTAGTTCATTGAGAACTACAAGCCGACTGCTGCAAAGGCTGTTGGATCTTGTAGTTTTCCCCTGAACAGAACGCTGTGAATGGATGACTTGATTGGGCAGGCAGAGCCCTGCATGGCCGCGTCTTTTTTAGATCCCCCAATAGCTGTCAGAAAGGGGGATTGGGGAAAGTCAGGGCATATGTAACATGTCACATGTAACACCCTGAATATGGGTGTTACATGTTACATGTTACAAAAGGTGTTACAAAACATGTTACAAAAGGTGAACTTATCCTTTAAATCTAACATGTACCATATTATTTTTTTCAATAATACTTAACTGTTGGAACTCCTGAGAAACAGATGAATTATGCGTCCAGAATAACTTTTTATTGTTACATTCATTTAAAGTGTAAGTTCACCTTCTGGAAAGGTGAACTATCATCATACACCCTCCCCACCTCCTCCTCGGGCTTCTGATGTAATTAAATCCATGAATGCTGAGCTGTGAGTGGCCACACAGTCGGTTTAGAGGTCTGGGGATTTGAAAGTTCCAATTTTTTTCCCTCTGGAGCACTTTCGGATGGATCAGAGCTATGCTCAATTCTGGCTCTGATCAATCCGAATTGCTCTGATTCATCTAGGAAGTGCTGCACAGAGAAGAGTGGGGATTTTAAATACCTGGATCACTACACCAACTCATGGCCACTGACAGCTCAGCATCCATGGACATGGAGTTGAGTGCAGCAGAAGCTAAGAAGGGGGGTGTAGAGGGTTAGTTCACCTTTTCATTGTTTCATGGACTGCCCTCCACCTAGCAACATGAAGCACTGACACTGTAAACGCCTGTGTTGATAAGCTTTTGTTGAGATTGGAACTGCTTCTTGCCCCATACAAGTTAATGAAAATACAAAACCACCTTGAAGCAGGTTGATGCAGCCTATCAGCAGGTCAAATTCATCTATCAATGAACTCTAAATTAGCCCAGAAGTCACTCAAACTGATGTCAAGCACATGTTAAATGCAACTGAAAGGAAGCTAAATTTGTCCATTGACACAAGCCCATAGTCCACTGACAAGGCCCTAAAGGCACCAATTGACATATGACGATCCTCACCAAATTCAATTGATTTTAACTGAAATGATGGTAAATGCTCCTGCTATTAAATTTTCAATGCTATTGCAAGTAGCCCTGGATAATCATTCTCAAAGCAAGTAGTTACTGATGCATAGGATAATTGTGTTTTTATTTTCCAAGATAAGGTAAGTGCCAGTAGAGTCTCGCTCCTTATGGGCATTAACAAGCACCCAAACAGATGGACCATTACCATTCCAGCTCATCTGACCACCATCAGAATCCTTTGGCTAAATTTAATCTAATCTGTGAGAGACCACATCAAAGCTGCAGCAAATATGCTGTTTTTCAGCTTGGCCAAGTTCTAAGTAGAGGACTGGGAAACTTTGAAGGCTAGTTTCTGAATGATCATAATTCATATTGTTTCTAAATCAACAACATAAGCAACATATGAGCCGGACAACAAGATTCAGAGCTGGGAAATCAAGGACCCTGAATCCTTTAGGAATTGACAGCTTAGGTTTTATAACTATCAGGAGTTCAATGGGGGAGATTCATAAAGTTTTAGGTAAAGTAGGTTAATCTTGAAATCATTGTTGGTGATACACTATGGATGTCCCTACTCCCTAATGGGCAAATATTTCCTTGAGGACAAAGAACAGAAAGACTGCAACCTTTACCCATTGGTGACATCCTGCAGTTGTATGGCACTTTGATTCTTTTTATCTGGACTATGAAAGAAGAAATAATTGGGTCTGCTTTCAGGGAGATTCTTTAGAAAGCTGGAAGCGTTTGTGTTTGCCCCTGGAAGTTCAGAAATGGCTTAATTATTGGAGAAGGGGATGCTTAAAAGCACTTGCAATTAGCAGGCTGTTTATGGCCAAGTGTTGTGATACATTTGAGTGTTGCTTGTAATAATTGGGTGGTTATGTGTTAATCATGATGAGTGTTTTCAAGCTGAGCCATTACGTCAAGGTAGTCCTGTCTTACAAAGTTTATTAACCTACATCTGTGTACGCCAAGCAAGCCTAATAAGCACAGTTAAACAAATACATGTTTATTTGTGCTAATTCAGAAATTACATTTGTGCTACCCAAAAATACACAATTACATTGGCCATGTAAAGATTACATATAGATTGATGTAAATCATATATTGCAAAGCTGAACAGAACCACCACACAAATATTCACTCACGTACCCCAAATTGTCAACCGTACCAGTACAAATGTCTTTTAAAGGGAGGAATTCTTTAGCATCCATCAGAAACAGAATGGTTCCAGTATATCAAATTATTTTTAACATAAGCGTTTCCCCAAAAGAGCTGCCAAGAGAGGAATAATATTGAGTTTGATTTTGAATTAATCTTCATGAGAATGTTTAGAACTTGACCATGAACTTTCATGATAGAGTTTGCATGGGTAGGAAGGGAATAAGAAGTTAAATTTTTGTATCTTGATAGGAGATCTAATCGTGACAGATATCATAATTATGACAGAATCAAACTCTTTAAAAAAATGGAGTTCCATCTGAATTGTTAATAAAATAAAAGTTAACCACGGGAAACAGGTCAGGAAACAATAGAAGGGGTGGTTCGCAGTGCTATTGGACCTCCGGGGCAGCACTCCTGTTTACTTGTCCCATTTTGGTAAGGGCCCTTGCTGTCTTGTTAGTTGCCATTACAATCTTTTGGATGAAGATCCAAAAAGGTGAAATATAATTTAGTAAATAAATGAGACTTTTGTTGACAGATCTCAATAGTGAAAGCTAAATTTACATACACAAGTGGATGACATTATTGCACATAAGACTTTGCCAGGATATTTATGTCTATCTATCTATCTATCTATCTATCTATCTATCTATCTATCTATCTATCTATCTATCTATCTATCTATCTATCTATCTATCTATCTATCTATCTATCTATCTATCTATCTATCTATCTATCTATCTATCTATCTATCTATCTATCTATCTATCTATCTATCTATCTATCTATATCACGTTATGTGTTTATTTTTACAAGTTAAGTTTCTCTTCAAAGCTGATTTCTGAACATATATAAAAGGAACAAATTTAATGTATCTCTGTAACCATTAATGCATCATTAAAGTGTATCTCTAGTGTATCTCTAGACATAATAGAAAAAAAAACTGTTTGGCTGGAGCTGGGAAGGGTTAGACCCTCTGCCAGGTTCTTATTGCTGTCAGAATCCCTATTGGAAAGATGTACCCTTCATTTTCAAATAAAAATTTTAGAGTTATCCCCAGTACCAAAAGTAAGGGTAAATATTCCAAGGGGTACACCTGTCTGTTTTGGGGTCACCTGTCTAAGAGGGGAATTCCCCTCACTTTTGATTTCCTTTAACATCCTGTTGTATCTCTGGGGCAGGAAATCAACAGAAATTTTTCCAATGGTGCACATACAACAAAAAGTAAACTGGCAGGGGTTTTGACCCTTCCCTACTTCCCTACTATCCAAATCAGAAAAAAAGTTTGGCTGTTCATACACTTTGAGTGTATTTATAAAGAGGTTGTATACCTCCCTTTTGCAAGTTGTACCTATAGGTAATCCTAGAATAAGGCTTAACTATAGGTAGTGTAAATATTTCCTAAACATGCGCTGTTTGTGAGATAGTTACTGTATACTGTGCTGATGATTTCATTGGTGTATGCACTGTGAAGAAACGCCCCCCATGCCGTTTCTTCACGAGCGAGTTCAATGACTGGCCGCTCCCGCGCTTATGAGGGGGAGTGACGTCATGTTGCACCGGCCAGTCACAGAGCCAGAAGGAGGAGGGGCAAACATGGATGCGGCCTGCCGCGGGGAGGGCGTGGGCTTCGTTTGCAGGTGAGTGTCACATAATATGCTATTATGCAGTGCATACTAGCACATTATGCTTTTTACTTTGTAGGGTAAAAGGAAGGAAGTAAAACCCATCAGGGTTTACTTCCTCTTTACAGTATTTGGTATTTTTTGCATTTGTATTAGTGTTGAATAGTGTTGTGCTGTGTTAAACAATGCAGTAAATGCAGTACTTACTTGTTTGAAGTGCCACCAGTGAATCCTTCCACCTTATCACACACAGCCTCTTACCGGAACAAAAGACCCCGGCTGATCCCTTCGAGAATGCCTGTTCAGATGAAACACTTGTTGGGACAGAGCCTGTGCTGGAGTCACCGCGCACGCTAGAGCCGGCACCAGCGGCGTTGTCTTACTGTTTTGACATGCACATCTTATTTGAATACATTGTAAGTAGATAACTGTTTTTTTTTCAGCCAATAAACCTAGCGGCTTTACACTATTGGAGGCTGTCATTTATTTTGCAGGGCTGTCACTCTTGGAGTGAAAGAAAGAGATACACAGTGAAGTCTCCAGTTGATGTGCCTTAGGCCAAATGTACACAGGACGCTGAGGCAACTTCTTCTGAACGATTTTCTTGACAGCAAGAAACTGACATTTAAAAACGCCAGTTTAGCCGTGTTT
Organism: Lithobates clamitans; assembly: GCA_037952925.1. Lineage (NCBI taxonomy): Eukaryota > Metazoa > Chordata > Amphibia > Anura > Ranidae > Lithobates > Lithobates clamitans. The sequence goes on from JBBGZY010001769.1 coordinate 3,033,305, forward strand.
ACATGCCGCGGTTAGTCGCGTTCTACCGCGTTCGCGTCTAGGAGGGTTTATTTAAGATAACATCATAAGACCATCCCAAAGCACAAATAACTGTATTATTTAACTATTTCAGCCATTCTGTGAGACCAGAGTGAGTAGCATCAGCTGAGAGAGCAGCAGTGTACTTGTATCTACCTCAATTTCGGTGCTTTTATTATGGATCCCATAGTGAGCATATGTGAGGAAATGCTCCTGACGTTGCTGTTGATGAGGCTGGAAAGACGTCGGAAATTGCCGTGTGACCATCTGGTTCAAATCTAACAACATATAGGTCAAATTCCAATTCTACTTTGGCTAAAAGCAATGCTAGTGGTGTATTGGATTGGATCATGGGCTCATTAGGGGTATATAAATGATCTATAAAGCATTGCAAGCAATTACAAGTGTTTAAAAAATGTTTTAGTGTTTTTTCATCATTTGCTATAATTTTTAAGTTTTGTAATGTAAAAAAAATAGGACACCTTTAAAAACGCTTCTCTCCTCGCCAACGAGGGTTTCACAAAATATTCCACAATGGGCTCACCTGTGTCTTCTAGTGGCTCGCAGAACTATTATGTCTCACTGGATCTCAGCGACACCACCTACTCTATCAATGTTTAAAAAAGCCCTGGCCTCACTCTTCCATCTGGAGAGATTAGATACCATCACCCTTAATTTTCGATCGACTTCACGTTTTTTTAAGAGATGGAGAAAATACATCGAAGCTACATTCGCTCCACAGGCACTAATAGATATAATGCACCCATTCCGATACACGAACTGGTACTTAAAAAGAGATCTCACCAATTCACTTGGTAGCCTCAAAATACCTCCCACCCCGGACTCCTTTACCTTTAAGCCGCCGTAGGATACCCACAAATCCACTTTGCTCCTTAGCATCCACTTTTCCACGTTTATTATTATTTCTTTATCATAGTAAGCTTAGTCAGGGTAGTTAATATTCCCTGACCAATATATCCCATGCCCAGCCAGGTATGTGCAGACGCTGCCTCCACTCCTGAAGGTATTTAGATGTTAAGTTTCCATATTCCGAGCGAAGTTATGCTCAATAGTGTTGACAAAATGGTAAATGTGAATTTCTTTGACTTCCCCTTTCTCTACCCCCCCCCCCCTTTCTTTATTTTATTTGATACAAGAATTTCTTGCTGTCTGATGATTTTTGATTGTAAATGCTTGATAACCATTATAATACTCTGTTGTATACTATTGTATGCAGTAAAACCCAATAAACATTTTTAAAAAAAACAACAAAAAATGCTTCTAAATGAAAACGCAGCTAAATGCTGGTACCGCGTTTAGCCGCGTTTAGCACCTGAAACATCGGAAAATTTGGCGTCTGAACTCATTTTTTTGCCTTCAAAGGAAAGCCTCTAAATGCAACTGCCTAAAAACTACATTCAATGAACCTGTGTGCATGTACACATAAGATAACATTTGATGATTTTAGGGGCAGCTGAAAAAAAGCATCCAACTGCCTCTGAACGTCCGTTTACCAGCAGCAGTGTACATGAGGCCTTATGGTTCCATGTGATAAATGATCCAATACTAATTTACTACAAGGTCCATGCAGATTTGAGTTTTGATAGACCACCTATAATTTGGGGTCTTTTGTTCTGGTAAGAGGCTGTGTGTGATAAGGTGGAGGGATTTACTGGTGGCACTTCAAACAAGAAAATTCACAGATGAATCTTGTGGATACTGTTTTAAACATAATGTTTAATTTAAGGACAACTGATTTATTCACTTTATCACTAGTGGTGACTGTTACCTTTATTTAGGTTGTGTGCAATAGTAAGCACTGTATTTATTGTATTGTATAACACAGTGCAACCATGTTGTTATATACGAATTTCTACACTTGTATTTTTGTGTTTCTGAGTATGGCTGTCATACTTTTATATTCATATTTTAATTTTGATTGTTTTAATTTAATAAGTTTTTTGGCACTACGCATGTTTTTTTTAAATTTCCGTATATCCTGTAGAATAGGACTGAAGTGTGAGAGGAAGAAGCAGCACAAAGGGGCCAATTAACAGATTAGCTCATCACTGTGCTGTTTCTCCTTTTACTGTCCAGTGATGAGCTGGAGTGAGTCCAAGAGGACCTGGGCTCACAAAATGTTGAATCATGCTGGCCAATCAATCTGAGGACATCTACTGGCATAAAAAGTAATGTGGGAAAAATGTCTGGATTTATGATGAATATTGCAGTAAAGGCTGATTTTCTTATTTTTGTCTTTTAACGGACAGTTCGTGTTTATATTATTTTTGGCTGGAGTTCTGATTTAAACTTTTATTTTGAATGTTTACCATTTAGAGGACTGAGAGCCATTCCAGCACACAGATGAGAGGAACGTGAAACCAAGTGAAACCAATGAGGAATACAAGAAGCTGGAATCACAGGGGAGATGGTGGAATGAATCAGGACACACTTCTCCCAGCAAAGAAAAAGACAACATTTTGTGAGGATAAAGAGGAGCTGATGTATTATTCATGCAGCCAGGATGGGTGTCTGACAGTGTGCAGCGCTTGGGGAGCTATGGGCTCTGCTGTCTCTCTCTCTCTCCCTTTATCTCCCTTCACAGCTTGTAATTCAGACCAAATATCAGAGGAGTCTCGGAGATTAATTTGTGAAGATTTGCATGGGGGGAGGGAGTGTGTGGGAGTGTATACATTGCTGTGATTGTGTTTGTCATTGCCTTATGCTGTATACCATTCCATGAATGAACATATGTCTTGAGTAGGATGTACATGATGGTATATGCAGGCAACAAAGGACAGTTATACCATCCATCGTTGTCAACTCAGCCCTTTCACGACTGCAAAGTCTATGATACATAGCTCCCAACTGTTCTTGATTTGGAGCAATTTCCCTCTTTCCTCCTCATCTGTCCCTCATTTTGGCCTGATTTATATAGATGTATATAAAATGCACTTTTTATCTATCAAAAAGTGTTTTCCAGCGCTAAACCTTTCTGATTTCTTATGCCCTGTATACACAATAGGATTTTCGACAACAAAATCCATGCTTTTTTTTCCGACGGATGTTGGCTCGAACTTGTCTTGCATGCATGCGGTCACACAAATCTTGTCGGAAATTCCAAACGTTAAGAACGCGGTGACGTACAACACGTACAACAAGCCGAGAAAATTGAAGTTCAATAGCCAGTGTGGCTCTTCTGCTTGATTCCGAGCATGCGTGGAACTTTTTGCGTCAGAATTGTGTACACACAAGCGGAATTTACGAGAACAGATTTTGTTGTTGGAAAATTTGAGATTCAGATTTCAAATTTTGTGTGTCGGAAATTCCGATGGAAAATGTCCAGTGGAGCCTACACACGGTCAAAATTCCTGACAACAAGCTCACATCGAACATTTCCCATCGGAAAATCCTATCGTGTATACAGGGCATAAATTGCTGCATTTGTGAATTCCAAAAGCCAATATAAAGGAATAGTAGTGGTAAGAAAATCACTTGTGGGTTTAATCAATCTTGTTTTTTGTTTAATTCTCCTTTAAAGGGGTGTGGCAAGGGGTGTGTCCTATGCCTGCATACTTTTGCTGATAGGTGTCCATCATTCCCATCTCAAAAAGTTGGGAGATATATATATGATATCCTGCTTAAATTGTCAGGTTCAGTCAGTCCTTGCAATTAGCCAACCACATAACTTGTATAGCTTATGTGTCAGTAATTAATCAGTTGGCAACTCTTAATAATTACTGATACATGAGTTATAAAACTTTATATACTGTAGCTTATCAGTCTTTCGATAAGGTTGTTTTATTTTTTGGGACTTTTTTCCCTTTTTTTTCACCTGGTAATACTACAAATAACACACTTCCTGTTTTTCCATGTCTACACTCAATCCTTCATTGAATCTATGGGGGCAGCCATGTTTGCCACACAGGCTGGGCACCAAACATTTCTGCATTTGTTCATACATGATGGATTGTTCAGACTAGTAGCTTACATATGAAAGGTGAGGTTCTTTGCGCTTTTCTTTAACCACTTAAGGTCCGGAAAGATTTGCCCCCTTAATGACAAGGCCATTTTTTGCGATACGGCACTGCGTCGCTTTAACTGACAATAGCATGGTCGTGCCGTGCTGTACCAGAAAAAATTGACATCCTTTTTTTCCCACAAATAGAGCGTTCTTTTGGTGGTATTTGATCAAATCTGCGGTTTTTATTTTTTTGTGCTATAAACAAAAAAAAACGACAGTTTTGGAAAAAAAAACTATATTTTTTACTTTTTTGCTATAATAAATATCCCAATTTAAAAAAAAAAAAAACGAATTTCTTCATCAGTTTAGACCAATATGTATTCTTTTACATATTTTTGGAAAAAAATATTGCAATAAGCGTATATGGATTGGTTTGCGCAAAAGTTATAGCGTATACAAAATGTTAAATGTGTTGCGGTTAAATGTGTTCCCTCATATGTGTTTCTAACTGTGGGGGGATGGGACTGAATGGAGGAGGAGACAGATCGCTGTTCCTAATTACTAGGAACAGCAGATCTGTCTCTCCTCCCCTGTCAGAACAGGGATTTGTGTGTTTTCATATACAGATGCCTGCGATCGCCAGCGGACACAATGGCCTCCGGCCACGAGCATCGGGCCCCCTGCCGCACAGCGGCTCTTAAGGGAGCTAACATACAGGTATGGTCGATTCGCGGGAACGAGCCAACCTGCCGCTGTATAATGACAGCGGCTGGTCGGCAAGTGGTTAAGCTTATGAGAAGACACAAAGAGGCTGCATTTCTGGCAAGATCGACAGGTATTTCCTGGACCTGCTGAAAATATTCTTAGCTTAAAAATGAAAAATAATGCAACCACCACATCGAAGGACTGGTAGGTTGCATTATACTGTAATAGAATTTCCGTCTTACTTGTAAAACCCTTTTCTTGGAGTACATTACAGGACACAGGATGAAGTATTCTGGAACCAATGGGTTATGCTGCTATCTTTAGGAGATTAGACACTACCAAACAAAGCTGTAAGGACAGCCTAGTATAACTCTACCCACTCCCATCATGCCTAATCTTGGTTGGAAGCAATAGTAGGAGTTGCTAATAAAAACATATGGGAGGCACCTGAGTCCTGTAATGTACTCCAAGAAAAGGATTTTACAGGTAACTTTTGTAAACAAACAGCCGGCTTCTGTCGGACCGGCTGACATACACAAGGGCCAAATGTTGGCCGGTTTTTATTGAACTGGCCGATGTCTCCCAACATTCTGTCCAAGTGTACAAGGCATAAGACTCTTTCCTTTGAGTGCATTTCAGGACACAGAATGAAGTATTCTGGAACTAATGGGATGTCAAAATGCAGTCCAACTGAAGGATGGTCAAAAAACAAAAGATTAATGCCCTGTACACACGATAGGATTTTCCAACAACAAAATCCATGTTTTTTTCCAACGGATGTTGGCTCAAACTTGTCTTGCATACACACGGTCACACATATCTTGTCGGAGGCTGTCCCAGGCTGCCAACCAAGCAATTTCCTCTTGCTGCAAGGAGGACTGGGGGAAGCACATCTATCTGTGCACCCACCTGACACCAAGCCTGCAGCCTTAGCTAGGGAGGACTGGAGTCACACTAGGTGGATACAGAAGCAGACCAATCTCTTGACAGTGGAACTAAAGTAGCTTTATCTCTGGGACTTGTGAGAGGGCATTACTGCCATTGATTTGTTGCTGCTGTTAGAGACTGAGAGCATAGGGACTGGACATCTGACTAGTAGCCTTTACCACTGCATGCAGACTTTAACAGGACTGTACTTATGTGTACCACTGTTAACACTGGGCCCCAACGCTAGCTGGCTAATGAACTAGGGCAAAGGACTGTGTCCTTAGATATCTGCTGTACAAGGATTTAATTTGCTGTCCATACAAAGGGATACCTCTGCAAGAAGGCCTGGGTGTTAGCATAGTCATTCATATAGAGTGCACTCTAAGCAGTATAGTATACTGGTCTCTGAAAAGTGATTGGAGCCCTGATTACCATTGCCATTAATGTTATCTGTTCTATTGTTTAATTCTGACTTGCAGGTTCCCAGGTATAGATTATTCTAACCATATACAGTATATCCTTTATCATAAATTGCTACAATTTAGTAACTCCTTTGTCTAGAGAATTGTGTTTGACTTACACTTGTTTGTAAATGTACATATCACCACCTACTTTACTCCATTACAATAAAATGCATTTCTTTACTCCAAACTTAGTCTAGTGCATCCTGATACTGAAATGTAGTGCTTGCAGAATATTTATACTTGTGCTAGTAATAGTAGTTCAATATCTTACTTGCTTAACCTGGAGTGTCAGAGGTTCTGAGGTCGTTCACTGGGTTGATGCAAAGACCCAATTCTACCAAGTAACTCCAGCGGAGGTAGCGCTCCATAGTAATCATATCCCCCTTAACCACTTCAGTTCCGGAAGATTTACCCCCATTCATGACCAGGTCATTTGTGCGATACGGCACTGTGTTAGTTTTCCTGACAATTGCACGTTCATGTGACTGACGTACCCAATAAAATTCATCTCCTTTTTTCCCACAAATAGAGATTTCTTTTGGTGGTATTTGATCACTTCTACAGTTTTTATTTTTTGCATTATAAACAAAAAACACCCCAACAAATTTGAAAAAAATAAAAAAATATATCTTTTACTTTCTGGTATAAAACACATCCAATAAAAAAATGTAAACAATTAAATGTCTTCATTAATTTAGGCCAAAATTTATTCTGCTACATATTCCTGGTAAATAAAAAAATCCCAATAGGCGTTTATTGATTGGTTTGCGCAAAAGTTATAGCGTCTACAAACCATGGGGTATATTTATGGATTTTTTTTTGACATTTTTTTTTACTAGTAATGGCGATGATCAATGACTTAAAGCAGGACTGCGATATTGGACACTAAGTACCACTTTTTTGGGAACCAGTGACAGCAATACAGTGATCAGTGCTAAAAGATATGTCACTGTCACTGTACTAATGACACTGGCCGGGAAGGGGTTAACATCAGGGGTGATCAAAGGGTTAACTGTGTGCCTAAAATGTGCTTGGTTACTGTGGGGGAGGTGCTTGTACTATGAGAAGGCAGAGATCCGTGCTCTTGCTTTGGAGAAACACAGGATTGCTACCTTCCCTACTGGCAGAATGACAGTCTGCCTTGTTTACATAGCCAGACCGCTGTTCTGCTTCTTTCCCTAATGATCAGCGGGTCCCGGCGGACATCGAGTCTGCTGGGCCTACCGATTGGGCACAGCAGTAGCCAATCACAGCAGGAGCGGGTCACCAGCAGCGCGCATGTGCCCCAGAAGTGTCAGGTACATGATCTGGCACAGAGTGGCCTCCCTGCCGCAGTAAATGTACGTGGGGCAGCCAGCCGCTAAGCAGTTAATCGCCTTTCCTCAAGAGAGATTCAATTAAGTTCAGCTAATCCTTCTTCATAACCAAGGTCCTCCATGACTGATCATTAATTTACTGAGTTGTTCTCATAGCTTTGTTTTCCAGCATCCCATATCCTGAAGATAGCAGTATAGCCCATGAGTTCTAGAAAATGTGATCCTGTGTCCTGCAAAATACAATTGAGAAATTTTATTTTTGTCTTTGGGTTTAAATACTATTTAATACAATTGCATAAATGCACACAAATGTGTTTTATACCATTGCTGTTTAAATTAGTTATATGTCATAGTTGCAACTTTTTTTTTTTTTTTACCAAAACAGACCTTTTTACCCATCTAATTAAATAAAATGTCAATTGCTGTTTAAAAATATTTTGAGCTTCTGAAATCTGTAAATACCACTAATTAAACATTTGTTCTAAATAACAACTTTCTGGAAATTTTAAATGGCAAATCTGTTTAGATTTCTAAATATATCTATACTATGTGAATAATATTGTCCCAGCAATTGAAGATGTGAGGGTTGTGGATATTAGAATAAGGAGAGCACCTAAACTAGACACCCCAAGTAATTTATTTTCTGTTCTGCTTTTTAAACTCCAACAGGCAGAATAGGACCCAGGGAGCAGCGTTCCATTTTTTTTAATCAAACAAGGCTTAGTTGAACTACGGTCTGCCATGAAAATTATTGGATGTGGGATGTGTCCCATATATGTAGGATATAACTGGCCGTTACTATGGGAAGTGGTAGAGGTATGCATGCATGTGAAGAGTGATCTGATCTGTGATTGTACAGTGCCAAAAATCAATCAATAATTCTACTCCTTTACAAAACACTGGTTTGACCTCACCTTGAATATGTAGTTCACTTTTGGTCATCAATCCTCAGGAAAGACGCTGTTGAATTAAAAGGAGTTCAGCAGAGGGCAACAAAATTAATAAGGAGTAGGGAGGACCTCAGCTATGAACATCAATTACATAGATTGCAGTTAGTCACTCTGGAAAGATGCTTAAGAGGGGATATGATTGCAATGTACAAATATATCAAAGGTAACTCCAGTAACTATAATAAACGATTTACTGTATGTTTCTAGAGGAGGACATGCAGCCATAATTTGAGTTTTCAGCAAATGAGGTATAATCTTAGATTGCGGAAAGGGTTCTTTACTGTTAGAACAGTAAAAATGTGGAACTTCCTCCCCCAGGAAGTGTGTCAACAACTTTAAAAAAAATGTTTAGATGTCTTCTTCAGGAAGCAGAATACACAAGGCTGTGGGAATCGTTAGAGAATAAAAATCACACAAACGCACACACACACGAGCGTTGAACCGGATAAACCTACGTCTTTTTTTCAACCTTATAAACTAAGGTATGGCTGTAAAAAAGATATTGGCTCCTGCCGCTGTCCAATGGCTGTAAGAAGCATGCTGATTTTATTTTATTGAATTTCAACTTTGAAGATAAAGACAGCTCTAGATCAGGTGTCTAAACATGTCAAATATATGTCCTGTGGGTGGAAACAGCCAGAGAGAGCTCTTCATCTTGTTTTTGGAGTGCATGAAGTATTTGCTAAGGTGAACACTTCAGCAACGGTGTTATCTTCAAACGGCTGTTCTTGTTTTATCTCTCCCCTTAATCAGAGGCCAAATGTTCAGATAGCTGGACAAAAATAATCTTAAGCCGGCCAAATTTTGGCTGGTTAGACAGGGACCGAGATTTTAACCATATGTGGGCAAGCTGATTGTATCCAAGTCAATCCATCCATAGATTTGGGTACAACCAGCATGTTGGATTTGACATGAGATTATTACAAGCGGCTATAGCTGCTAGCAATAATCACTTTGTTCTCCTAGTAGGGATGGCACCTTGCATCCCCGCCCCCCCGCCAGGAGAACACAATAGCTCTGCGGGAGGGATTCCCCCATAAACACAGTCAGTGGTTGCAGGAAAAAAAATTGCATCATCTCTGGAGTGCCTTAAGCTTAGTACATACCACTAGTTTTTTTTCCTTCAACTCCAGCGGTTTGAAGGGAAAAAATAACTGACAGCTCCAGTCGGAGCCACTGTACTAACAATCTGATGTTAGTACAGTGAGTTCCCCTGCTGTTCTTTTGTGTTCTGAGAGGGGGTGGCCCCCCTGCCAGAACACCACAGGTCAGCGTTCTAAGCCATAGCTGAGGAGTGCTGATCGGGAGCTGTCTGGTTGCCATACACACAGGTCGAATGTTGGCCGATTTTTATTGAACCGGCCAATGTTGCCCGACATTTGGCCCGTGTGTACTAGGCGTTAGTTGGCTTTAGATGCGATACAGTACATGATACAGTACACGATTACTTTAGTCAACATATCAAGTGAGGTATTAATGTGAGAACATAACATAATTTCAGAAGTTAGCTGTAAGTAACCCCAAAAACCCTTTCTGCACTTGCTAAAACTGGCATAACCTGCCTTCTGAAATGATCCTAAACAGAAAACCAGAGATGTATCTGGTATCTGCTTTACCAGAGACCATTTAGGCATAGTCAAAATTCCTGAACCCTGAAGTGGGAGTCTGTTTAGCCCTGGAAACATGTTGGATTTTTCCTGCTATGAACCAATTTTCTCAATAAAAGCTTTGGTCTCTTGGACATTTGTTTGGTGCTCTCATTGGACTGTATACATTTGAATTCTCAACCTGGGGTTTTCCTCTTGTTTCTAATGGGTATCTCTGTTTTGTGGCGTGCCACTGAAGTCAGTGTGGCCAGTAATAATTTTATTGACCTATTGGAAATCCTCACTTTTTTCACCTATTGGAAATGCCTCACTTTTACTTATTTTTGGAACTGCAACATGTCCACACAAATGGCTCCATGGTTATTTAAAAAAAAGTGTAAATAAAAAGTTTTGTATAAAATAAATAATAATAATAAAAAAAAAAAGTAAAGCAACCCCATCCCCCAGTGCTTATGCACAAATGACAACGCATTTGTTACTCCTGCATACATAACTAAACGGTGATCGTGCACCACACATGTGAGGTATTGTCGCGAATGTGTGACATAAAAAGTTGCAACACCCATCATTTTATTCTATATGGCCTCTGTTTGAAAAAATACATTTTATATATATATAAAATGTTTGGGGGCTCTAAGTAATTTTCTAGCAAAAAAAGTAGATTTTTACATGTAGAAGCGAAGTGTCAGAATTGGCCCGGATACGAAGTGGTAAATATTATCATCTATAATGAATGTTTGCTAAAAACATTAACATTTTGTTATGCTTCTATTAACCTCCCTGGCGGTATTCCCGAGTGTGGCTCGGGGTGAATTTTCTTTACCAAAAGCGGAAACCCCGAGCCACACTCGGTAACGCATCGCAGGATCCAGGCAAAGTTACTTACCTTGTCACCAGGATCCTGCGATGTCCTCCTGCTGTGTGCGCGAGCCGTGTCCCCCGCTCAATTCATTACAGTGGTGAGCTCCATTCCCTGTGAGCGTCGCAACATACGAGGATGGAGCCCGGCGCCAAATTCAAAAAGTGAAAAACACATAACGCATACAGTACACTGTAATCTTACAGATTACATAACTGTATCCAATTATTTCACCTCCCTTTTGTCCCTAGGTGTTTGTCCAGTGCTCTGCATGCAGTTTTATATTATAAATACTGTTCTTTCTGCCTGGAAACTGGAGAATGTCCATAGCAACCAAAAAGTGTCCCTTTACGTCAAAAGCAGTTTTAGACCAGCTAGAAAACAGCGATAGTAAATTAGAACACTTGCATAATTGAGCGATAGTGATTTGTGGAGATATTCGTCATTAAACACTGAAAGTGATGACAGCGACAATTATGCAACTGAACAAATTTCAGTGTTTTTGATTTGAATATATTATTGAATACATTGTATTATTATTATATTATTATTTGTTATAATTATTTATAGCTATTTATTATATTATAATTTATGATTTCTTTATCATACCCGGGATGTCTACTTGTCTCTTGTTTGGACAGATTTAAGTGTGTTATTCCTAAGAATTACAGGCCTACAATATAAAACACCAAATTTCTATGCAAAACATTGTACCGCTTTCAGCATCAAAAATCTGACATTATCATACCACCAGGAAGGTTAAATCATCCCATAGAACACTACACTGAAATTGCACTTGTTTTCTGGAGTACCATTGCACACCAGAACTATTTAGATATAATAATCACTGCAGAGTAGGATCAGTTTTACAGGGGTTATGGAGTATGGGCATTTTAATGGGGTTTGTGGTATTGTTAGCATTTTTTTATTGTGTTGGATAATAAATAGGATACTTAAAATGCAGTTTCTATTGGCAAGATTATGTATGTAATTATATATAGGCTTTTCATAACAGTTGAGTCCGTGGCAGTCTGCTGAGCAGGGTTTGAAGCGTTTTTTACCCTTTTTGGATGTCCGTGGACATGCCCTAAGCATGGATGTCGGTGGGGGAGAACAAGAGATTGCAACAGGTAGGTTAAGGTAATTACAAGGATTCAAGACAGACATAAAAATGTAAATACTCACTAAAGGAAATAGAGTTAGAATTATTTCTTTTTCTTAGTTCCCCCTCCAGCAATCCTTGAATGAGAAAGTAATGAGATGTCTTGAACAAAAACCTGAACACTTAGTTATATTTGTTATCAGCAGAAGGTTATAGAGGCCAGCTAAACGTGTCATGTGCATTGCAAAAAAGATTTTCTGAAGACAAGCATCTCCTTTAAAAGGCTATAGACCCATGTGCTCCTTATTTGTATACTAGAAACAAAGCTGTTTTCTACAGAATTTAGTTCGGAACCAGTGGAGATTGATGCCGCTAGGTCACCCACTGGAGATGAGACATCATACTTTAGTCGTTTAGGCTCATGCCAGAGCTTGCAGCTATAATTTGTATGTGAAACAGGATCAGCAAAGTGAGAGTTTGCAGACAGCCTCACAAATAGGTCACTGGTGGTCAGCAAAGCACAGGTGGAAGCACAGATTACAAATGGATTAATAAAGTGCACTGCTGCTAGAGGAGAAAGTTTCAAAATGTCATCTGCCTGTGACAATTAATTTCTGTATTGTCACTGGCAAAAAAATGTAAAATATGCGAATCGGAGACGCATAACCTCTATTCAACAAAGGGAAGGGCTAAGGACCTCAGCTAGGCAGCAGCCCAATTTTCCTTATCATACAGTGAAAAGAAATACAAATTTTGACTCCACTGGTAGCAGGAGAATAGTTCTGTCAGAATACATTGTTCATGTATTTTATGCAACAACTACATCAACCAGTAGATGATAGTGTTTATAAGTTTTAGCTGAATCTATGACTATACGCTGTCAGCCTTTTTCAACCAGGGTGCCCAGGCACCCTGGGGTTCCTTCAGGTTCCTTCAGGGATGCCTTGGCAAAATGCCTACAATTCTTCAAAAATTGTATACAAGCCAGTGGGTGGATCAAGCCTGCCGTTTAGTTGCATAAAGACACATGTTTTCATTGTGCACCATTACAAACTTCTAGCTCCCAGCGTCCTAACTAGGGTTGCCACCTCATCCCTTTAAAACCGAACACATATTAATTACACAGGTTCTGTGGCTGATTAAGGTGGTAATTAAACTCACTTAGTGCCTTATCTGCATTAAATTAGCCTTAGATCCTGTGTAACTCATATGTGTTCGGGTTTAAAGGAATGAGGTGGCAACCCTAGTCCTAACAACCAATGACATAATTGGTTGATAATGAGAACGTTGGGTGCCTGCACTACACTGCCCTTCCTCTCTGTCAGCAGTGGGGTCACATTAGCTGAACGGGGGAGGGAAACTGAGGGAGAAGAGAAACACTGGAACTCTAGTCAGTACCAGTGTGCAAAGGTGTATTTTCTTTGGAAGAATAATTCATCTCTAACGTTAGCTGTCCTACATATGTTAATGTTGCTACATTATGTAAAACTATTGGTTTAGTTTCTACATTTTAGAATGGGGTGCCAAAAGATTGTGCAAAGTTTTAAAAGCTGCCTTGATCGAAAAAAAGATTGCGAAACACTGGTCTATGTCTTCTTCCTGAATAAAGTTCCTGTTTTCTGTTTTCAGAGAAGCAGCAGATAAGCCCATGTGGACTGTGCACTGTCTGTTCTATAGGGTTATATACAGAATCTCTAAAAGGTTATGGGCCTAGACACTAGGGATGAGCTTCGAGTTCGAGTCAAACTCATGTTCAACTTGAACATTGGCTGTTCGCCAGTTCGCCAAACAGTGAACAATTTGGGGTGTTCGCAGCAAATTCAAAAGCCGCGAAACACCCTTTAAAAGTCTATGGGATAAATCAAAAGTGCTAATTTTAAAGGCTTATATGCATAGTATTGTCATAAAAAGTGTTGGGGGACCTGGGTCCTGCCCCAAGGGACATGGATCAATGCAAAAAAAAGTTCTAAATACGGCCGTTTTTTGGGCAGCAGTGATTTTAATAATGCTTAAAGTGAAACAATAAAAGTGTAATATTCCTTTAAATTTCGTACCTGGGGGGTGTCTATAGTATGCCTGTAAAGGGGCGCATGTTTCCCATGTTTAGAACAGTCTGACAGCAAAATGACATTTCAAAGGGAACCCCGAACCAAAATTAAAAAAAAAAATGGTGTGGGGGTCTCCCTAAATTCCATACCAGGCCCTTCAGGACTGGTATGGATATTAAGGGGAACCCCGGCCAAAACTTAAAAAAAAATGGCGTGGGGGTCCCCCTCAAAATCTATACCAGACTCTTCAGGTCTGGTATGGATTTTAAGGGGAACCCTGCCCCAAAATAAAAAAAATGGTATGTGGTCCCCCTAAAAATCCATACCAGACCCTTATCCTAGCATGCAACCTGGCAGGCCGCAGGAAAAGAGGGGGGATGAGAGAGCGCCCTGCCCCTCCTGAACCATACCAGGCCACATGCCCTCAATATTGGGAGGGTGCTTTGGGGTAGCCCCCCAAAGCACCTTGTCCCCATGTTGATGGGGACAAGGGCCTCATCCCCACAACCCTTGCCCGGTGGTTGTGGGGGTCTGCGGGCGGGGGGCTTATCGGAACCTGGAAGCCCCCTTTAACAAGGGGACCCCCAGATCCCACCCCCTGTGTGAAATGGCAAGGGGGTACACAGTTTTTGACCATTCCTTTATTTAAAGTCTTCTTTTTTCCATCTTCTTTCTTCTATCTTCTTTCTTCTATCTTCCTTCGGTTTCTTCCTCCATCTTCTTCTTCTTCTGGTTGTTCTGGTTCTTCCTCCGGTGTTCTCATCCAGCATCTTCCTCCGCGCCGTCTTCTTCCCTTCTTCTTCTTGGGCCGCTCCGCATCCATGATGGGAGGCTCCCGCTGTGTGACGCTTCTCGTCTTCTGACGGTTCTTAAATAACGGATGGTGGGGCCACCCGTTAACCCTGACCCCCTCTGAAGTCAGGGGGAATGTCACAGGGAAGTCCCCGTCAAGTCCCCATTGCGTCAGAGGGGGGTGGGGTCACCGACAGAGGCTTCTTTTCACGATCGGAGTTGCGGGGTGTCAGACTGACATGCCGCACTCGCGATCGCCACACACGCCGCAAGGGCGCGCGCCGGCGTGTTATCCTGCTGGACATTATATGACGCCCAGTCAGCATAACAGAGCCACTTCCCGGTCATCATTCTGCATACTGTGGGCGTAAAGTGGTTAAAGACGAAAAATAAGAACAAAAACAATAAAACATGCAACAAGAAACATGTGAATGTTTTGTGTGCAAGAAACAAGGTTATTTAAAAGCAGACTGCTAGAATGCAAAAACAAACTAAACTACAAAACACCAAAAGTCTGAAGGAAGAAACAGAAAAGTAAAACAAAAAAATCACCACAGCTAATAGGAAAATAAAAGAATCAGAGGGAATAGGGGATGGGTTTCTTTAATGCCCTATTTCCCAGAGTGTCACTAGAAAGATACCTTTGAAAAATGTTCTCCATGTCCCTACTCTTGAAACTAATTTTTTGTCAGTGAAGAAGCTCACAAAACAAGGCAATGCAGTGACCTTCCAAGATGACAGTTGTGTCATCACAAAAGGGGATATATTACTTTCAAAGGCTAAAATTACAGATGAACTGTATCAGCTGAACTGCAATGAGGTGGTTAATACTGCCAAGGAGGAAAACATTCAGACTGCATTCACACATGGGAGACAACTTGGGCACAGACATGCCTGACATAATAAAGAAATTAACTGAGAATGACTATGCAAGTGGAATAAAAATGAGTTCATGTAATCAAATAATGAAATGCACCAGCTGTATAAAAGGAAAACATGACAACAAAAACATTTCCAAAGCAGAGTAACAGCAGAGCTAAGAAACCTCTGCACTTAATTTATTCAGATCTTTGGGGTCCAATGGAAAAATTGACTCCGGGAAAAAAGAGGTATTTTCTCACTTTTATAGATGATTACTCCAGGTATACTACACTATCTGTTAGATAAGATCATTTCTTTTTGTCATTGCAACAAGTCACAATGATATTTCTTCATGTAAAACACTTGCATTATATGAAAAAATAAATAAAAACATGCAACACTAACAACGCACACAAACCTAATCCCCATACCCCCCCCACAACATGAGCAGTTATCACAGCAGATGCCCAATCTTCACTACTGTCTATTTATTTTTATGTAAGACTTCATTCATAGACCTGATGACTCATGGGAAGAAACTTTCTCTGAAACGATTTGTCCTCACACTAATATTTCTGAACAGTCTGCCAGATGGCAGCAGTTCAAAAAGATGATGTCCAGGATGGGACAAATTGTTCACTATCCTTTCCGCTCTACCAACACAGCGGGACTGATACATTTTGTCTACAAAGACAAACTTACAGCCCACAACTCTCCGTGCAATGTTTACAATTCCCTGGAGCACATCCTTTTCTGCTAACGTACAGTTGGAATATAAGGCCAGAATACCGTAAGTCAGCACGCTCTCAATACAGGACTGATAAAAGGACTCTTATGCCGTGTACACATGGGCGGACTTTCCGACCGGACTGGTCAGACGGACCAAATCCTTCGGACAATCCGACTATGTGGGGCCTGCATCGGACTTCCGACGGACCGTTTCGGTCAGAAATCCGACGGACTTTAGATTTGAAGCCTGCTTCAAATCTTTACGTCGTAACTCTGCTAGACTCAGTTCCTAACGGAAAGCCCATTCGTCTGTGTGCTGGTCCGATGGACCAGATACGACGCAAGGACAGGGTACTGCATCTCGCGCTCGCTGCAATAGGAAAAACAAATTTTCCTATTGCGGCGAGCATGAGGGGGAGGCGACGATGTCCCTTAGGTCTGGTATGGATTTTAAGGGGAACCCCCTACGCAGAAAGAATGACGTGAGGGCCCCCCAAAATCCATACCAGACCGCTATCCGAGCATGCAGCCCGGCCGGTCAGGAAAGAGGGTGGGGATGAGCGAGCACCCCCCCTGAACCGTACCAGGCCGCATGCCCTGCGGGCCCCCCCAAAGCACCTTGTCCCCATGTTGATGAGGACAAGGGCCTCTTCCCGACAACCCTGGGGGCTCCCGGATTCCGATAAGCCCCCCGCCTGCAGACCCCGACAACCAACGGCCAGGGTTGTCAGGGAGAGGCCCTTGTCCTCATCAACATGGGGACAAGGTGCTTTGGGGTGGGGGGCCCACAGGGTGCCCCCCTCCTCCAAAGCACCCATCCCCCATGTTGAGGGCATGCGACCTGGTACGGTTCAGGAGGGGGGCGCTCGCTCGTCCCCACCCCCTTTCCTGACCGGCCGGGCTGCGTGCTTGCATAGGGGTCTGGTATGGATTCTGGGGGGGACTCCACGCCGTTTTTTCGGCGTGGGGGTTCCCCTTAAGATCCAGACCTAAGGGCCTGGTATCGCCCGCGCCGGGGCTCGCAAGGTGTCAATCTCGCCGATAAAAGCGGCAAGTCCGTTCATTTTGAAAGTCCGCCATAACTTCGTTGTGAAATAGGTCCACCGGAAAGTCCGGTCGTGTGTAGGCAAGGTTGTCCGTAGTCCGGTCTTGTGTAGGCAAGTCCATTCGTAAAAAAAAGTCCAGCGGAAGTCTGTCAAAAGTCCGTCGGACCAGTCCGGTCGAAAAGTCCAACCGTGTGTACGCTGCATAGGATGTTTTTACCTAGACCAGGGGTGTCCAAACTTTTTTCAAAGAGGGCCAGATTTGATGAAGTGAACATGCGTGAGGGCCGACCATTTCGCCTGACATTCTTTAAACCATTAACATTCAGTCTAAGTGTGTTCACCCAAGCACTAATACACTGCCCAACAAGATTTCTCTTGCCTTTGTAGCTGTGTGTGGTGAAGAGATGAGCTTGGGCGTGTTACAGGGAGGCCCCGAGTTACGAACAGGTTAGGGACTGCAGTTTTTTTCTTAAGTTAAATTTGTTCGTAAGTTGGAATCGGTTGCGCAGAATGGCGGAGACGTCGTTTTCAGACGTTCTGTCAAGTAGCCACGCATGCGCAGATGTTGTTTTCCAATGTCTTCTGATGTTTTCCGATGTACCCGGTGTCTAAAAGTGGCCGCGCGAGCACAGAAAGTCACGCCGCCTCCCGTTCATAAGTAGGAGCCGTTCGCAAGTCAGAGGTTCGTAACTCGGGGACCTCCTGTATTTGGATATACCATATTTATCGGCTTATAACATGCACCTTAACTTTAAAAAGGAAGTTTCATGAAAAAATCTTAAATCAGTGCCCATCAATGCAGCCTAATCAGTGCCCATCTGCAGCCTCACAAGTGCCATGAATGCAGCCCCACCATTGCCATGAATGCAGCCTCACCATTCCCATGAATGCAACACCCACATTGACATGAATGCAGCACCCTCATTGATATGAATGAAGACTCACCGTTGCCATAAATGCAGCACCCCCATTGCCATGAATTCAGCACCCCCATTGCCATGAATGCAGCACTCACGTTGCCATGAATGCAGCACCCACGTTGCCATGAATGCAGCACCCACGCTGCCATGAATGCAGCACCCACGCTGCCCTGAATGCAACACCCACTTTGCCATGAATGCAGCAAACCCCGTTGCCATGAATGTAGTAAACCCATTGACATGAATGCAGCACCCCTGTTGCCATGAATGCAACACCCCCATTGCTATGAATGCAGCACCCACATTGCCATGAATGCAGCAAACCCCATTGCCATGAATGCAGCACCCCCATTGTCATGAATGCATCACCCCCATTGTCATGAATGCAGCACGCCCCATTGACATGAATGCAGACTCACCATTGCCATCACTGCAGCCTGATTCATGCCCATCTGCAGCCTTGGAGGAGACAGGGAGGGGGCGGGTGAGCACCAACAGATTACATACAAGAGAAATTCCTGCCTCTTTAATAGAAAGTCCCGCCTCCTATGATGGACAGAACAGTCGTCCAAAGGCAGCACAGGAGACGGGACTTCCTTTTACAGAGCACGCCGTGGAAATTCTCCTGTATGTACGGCACTCATCCCGCCCCCTCTCAGTCCCCTCCAAGGCAGCCATCATATATATCTTTTGTGAAGATTCATTGGGGGCCACAAAAGATATACATGTCAAAATTATCAGGCGGGCCGTCCAAAACCGTAATGTGGGCTGTGATAGGCCCGCAGGCCAGACTTTGGACATGCCTGACCAAGACCATGTTTCCTAAGGAGTCACAGAAAATACAAATGTTGCTGACACTTTTTAGTGACAGATCTCAAGTTTGCTGACCAAGTTAAGTTCTCTGTGATATAAACACCTAAGGACTTAAAAACAGAGATTCGCTGTACCAATTTCCTTTAATGTAGAGCGGTGCCGGGTTAGTTTTCCTCTTCCTAAAATCTAGTATCACTTCCTTGGTCTTTCCTGTATTTAAGGACAGGTTCTTTTCCCCACTCCACTCTGCAATTCTTCCTACCTCCTTCCTGTAGTACTCCTCGTCACCACCCTGAATTCGACCAACTATAGTAGTGTCATCTGCAAATTTGATGACACTATTTATTGGAAAATAGGAAGTACAGTCACAAGTGTATAATGAGTAGAGGAGAGGACTAAACAAAGGGAAGCTGGCAACTTTAGCTACAGCATTTTAGCAACTAGTAAGTCCGGATGTTACACATCAAAAGGGAAGTACCTGAGAAACTTGAACAGTATTTGGCTCAAGTAAGCAAAAAATTTGGCAAAATGCTGAGTGTGTTGTGCACAGACAATGGAACTGAATATACAGGTGATAACAAGCGATTCTCATAAAGCATGACATAATATTTCAAACTACTGTACCATGCAACCCAGAACAAAACAGGGTTGCAGAAAGAATGAACCATACTCTATGTTAGAGTGGAAGAATATGCCAACCACATACTGGGGGGAGGCAATATTGACTGTGTGCTATCTCCAAAATCAACTACTAGGAAATTCAACTGAGAAAACTCCATATGAACTTCGGAATGGAAGGGCTTTAAATTTGAACCATCTAAAAATTTTTGGAAGCAAAGCCTATGTGCACATCCCAAAAGAAAATCGTAAAAAATGGGATGCTTGCGCAAAGGAAGGTGTGGGTTACAGTGAATCAAAAGGGTAACAAAATTTTACACCAAGACACAAACAAGGTAACCATCAGTAGAAGTGTAATTGTCGATGATACTTCAGTGTGTTCAACATTTCAAGAACTAACGCAAACACTTCAAACTGAGTGAAATTCCACATCAGTGTCACATGAAGATAAGCAACAAAGTGACACAGAAATAGAAATTAACGCAGACAATCCAAATGCTGTAAAAGAAGAAACCAGGCCACAAGAGGCTTCAATCAGGAAATCCACCAGAAGCGACAAAGGGATCCCAGCCAAACGTCTGTCCTATGTTGCTCACGTAGCATTAAAGCCCAGAGCCAGATTCATGGAATGAGATGCAAAGACTTTCAACTCATGAGAAACAAAAGGGGATCAGAGCTGCTGATGAGGATTGCTTTGATGAAAACCCTTACAAGAAACAGATTTATAGAACTGAGATCCAAAATGGGACTAATATAAGGAGTAGTTGAGTAAGGGTGTTGGAATACATTGTTCATGTATTTTATGCGACAACTACATCAACCAGTAGATGGCCGTGTTTTTACTTTTTAGCTGCATCTATGACTTGACTATATATAGTTACATAGGTGAGGTTGAAAAGTCCATCCTTAAAAAGTCCAACCTATGTGTGTGATTATATGTCAGTATTACATTGTATATCCCTGTATGTTGCGGTCGTTCAGGTGCTTATCCGCTAAGACCACTGCCTGTGGAAGGGAACTCCACATCCTTGCCGCACCTACAGTAAATAAACCTCTACGTAGTTAAACCTCTTTTCTTCTAATTTTAATGAGTGGCCACGTGTCTTGTTAAACTCCCTTCCATGAAAAAGTTTTATCCCTATTGTGGGGTCACCAGTACGGTATTTATAAATTGAAATCATATCCCCTCTCAAGCGTCTCTTCTCCAGAGAGAATAAGTTCAGTGCTCGCAACCTTTCCTCATAACTAATATCCTCCAGAGCCTTTATTAGCTTAGTTTTCCTTTTTTGTACTCACTCTATTTCAAGTACATTCTTCCTGAGGACTGGTGTCCAGCACCGGACAGCATACTGTAGCCTCCCTGATGGTTTTCCCAAGTGTGGCTCAGGGTAAAATTTCAGCACCATTAGCGGTAACCCCGAGCCACATTCGGGATTACATCTCAGGATCCTGGTGCTGGTTACTTACCTTGACCCCAGGATCCTGCGATGTCCCCCAGCGCTGTCTGTGGGCTCCGTCCTCTGCCCGAAGCCTCTCTGTGCCAGGCTCCGTTCCCTGCAAGCGCCGCGACGCACGGGGCGGAGCCTGGCGGCAAATTCAAAAAAAATTTAAAAATCATAACACATTCAGTACTGTAATCTTACAGATTACAGTACTGTATGAAATCATTTCACATCCCTTTTGTCCTCAGTGCTATGGCCCATGCCCTGCATGCAGTTTTATATTATATATACTGTTCTTTCTGCCTGGAAACTTGAGATTGTCCATAGCAACCAAAAAGTGTCCCTTTACGTCAAAAGTGGCTTTAGACCAGCTAGAAAACAGTGATAATAAATTAGAACACTTGCAGAATTGAGCGATAGTGAATCATGCAAAATCCAGATACACTACAGTACGTCTATGGGTCTTCCTTTATCTAGATGGCAACTCACCTCCCCATAGAAGGTTAATAGATTGGTTTGGCAAGAACAATTCTTCATGAATCCATGCTGATTACTGTTAATGATACAGTTCTCGTTACTAAAATGTATATAGTCCCTTATCATCCCCTCCAAGAGCTTGCATACTATTGATGTTAGGCTAACTGGTCTGTAATTCCCGGGGATGTATTTTTGGCCCTTTTTAAATATTGGTGCTACATTGGCTTTTCTCCAATCACCTGGTACCATTCCAGTCAGTAGACTGTCAGTAAAAATTAGGAACAATGGTCTGGCAATTACTTGACTGAGTTCCCTAAGTACCCTCGGATGCAAGCCCTCTGGTCCAGGTGATTTATTAATGTTAAATTTCCCAAGTTTAATTTTAATTCTGTCCTCTGTTAACCATGGAGGTTCTTCCTGTGATGTGTCATAAGGATAACCCCTGCAGTTTTGCTTACTGAAACCCCCCAATTACCTTGTGAAGACTGAGAAGAATAAAATCAATACCTTTGCCATCTCCCCATCCTTTGTAACCAGATGTCCTTCCTCACTCTTTATGGGGCCAATATGGTCTGTCCTCCCTTTTTTACTGTTCACATACTTAAAGAAATTCTTGGGATTTGTTTTTGCTCTCCTCCGCTATGTGTCTTTCATGTTCATCTTAGCCGCCCTAATTGCACCCTTACATTTCTTGTTGCATTCTTTATAAAGTCTGAATGCTGATGATGATCCCTCAACCTTGTATTTTTTGAAGGCCTTCTCCTTTGCTTTTATATGCATTTTTACATTGAAGTTAAGCCATCCAGGACTTTTGTTCGCTCTTTTAAATGGGGATGCATTGGCTAATGCCCTTATTTAATATGCTCTTAAAGCAAACCCATCTCTCCTCCGTGTTCTTTGTTCCTAAGATTTTATCTCAATTTATGCCTTCTAACAAGGTTCGCAGTTTAGGGAAGTTGGCTCTTTTGAAATGCAGTGTCTTTGGTGTTCCCCTATGTCTTCTTCCTGAATAAAATTCTGTTTCCAGAGAAGTACAGTAGAAGATAAGCCCATTAGGATTGTGCACTGTCTATTCTGTAAGGCTATATGCAGAGTCTCTGACCAGTTCAGACTATAGTGGACTGTTGTGGTGTGTTAGAGTAGAACTATGGACTATACCTTACTCCACTGTTTCCTCACTGTTTCCCATTGCCCTTCATTTTTGCTTAAATGACAATTTAAATACCCCTTTCTCTTGCTTTTCTATGCAGCCCAATGGCCACAAAACTTTGGCTCCTGTGTGCAATGTGCAGGGCCAATGATGGGGCTAAATTCCATATGGCAGTGATTTAACCCACCTTTGTTTACTGCTCTAGATGCTGTCAGAGAGAGTTCCCTCCCACCAGCTGCACAATACACAAAGGAGGCGGAGTTTTGCGTTCACATGACTGCATAAAAAAACAAGGAAAAATGATATTTTAACTAACATTTATGCTAAAATGTATATAGGACAATAGGAGCAATTGGGATGCAGCATTTTAAGGGTGGGAGTACTGTATAGCCTAAGCTTCTACTTTAATACACGCGAGTTATAGTGGAAATGATAGATCGCTTCATGCTGGCCCCTTTTGCAAGTATAACTATGTAACACATTAAAAATAAGTTGCCTATACTGTTTAAAATCCAGTATTGCACCGTCTCACCCTGCTCTGCACATGCTCAGTTGCTCTCTATTCTAGGTACTGTGCCTAAAATCAATGATACTATAGCCCAATCAGCTGACATTTTTCATATTTACTGTTGCTAAAGGGGGAAGAAAGCAACAGGAATGACAGTCTGTGTGGAGGAACCATAGATTAGGGAGGGGGAAGAGAAAAGCAGAGGTGTGACAGGACAAACTGTGCTGCCAGGCAGGCACAAAAGAGGATAACATTCTGTGATAGTCTATCTTTTCTCTATCATTGGCAGCCTATGAACTTTTGTACTGTAAAGTTTCTGTCAGCCTTCCTCTCTAGCTAAGCCAAGACATACAACCAAGGCTGGAAGAGTACACATTTTAATTACAGAAAGTGATATATATATTTTGAAACCAAGTAGAGAAGGAGAGTTTCCAATAAGAAATTGACTGCTTTGGGCATCAACAAAATAGCAGCCTCCAGCAAGAAGAAACAGGAGCAATACTGGTGGCAATTTACAGCACACACTTATTTTGGCAGCATAATTATTAATGGGGAATGTATGCTCTGTGGTTAAAGAACATTAATTGCTATCAAACTGTGTTTGATAACAATTAATGATAACAGTTAATTGTTATCAAAATGGATAACGTTCCACTTTAACCCCCCTGGCGGTATTCCCGAGTCTGGCTCGGGGTGGATTTTTCATACCAAAAGCGGTATCCCCGAGCCAGGCTCGGGCTTGCATTGCAGGATCCAGGAAGAGTTTACTTACCTTGTCTCCTGGATCCTGCGATGTCTCCCCGCTGTGATCGGCGAGCCGCTGTGTCTCGCTCGATTCACAGTGCCGAGCTCCGTTCCCTGCGAGCGGTGCGACGCACGGGGACGGAGTTCGGCGGCAAATTCAAAAAGTGAAACACACAGTACAGATACAGTATACTGTAATCTTACAGATTACAGTACTGTATCAAATAATGACACATCCCCTTTGTCCCTAGTGGTCTGCCCAGTGCCCTGCATGCAGTTTTATATATATAAAACTGTTCCTTCTGCCTGGAAACTGGAGATTGTCCATAGCAACCAAAAAGTGTCCCTTTACGTCAAAAATGGTTTTAGACCAGCTAGAAAACAGCGATAGTAAATTAGAACACTTGCAGAATTGAGCGATAGTGAATTGTGGGGAAATTTATTTTATTACTATTTTTTTTAATTTTTTTTTATTATTTATTTTTATTTATTATATTATAATTTATGTTTTTGTGTTTCAAACTTTATCATACCCGGGATATCTACTAGACTCTGGTTTGGACAGATTTAAGTGTATTATTGTTAATATTTACAGACCTACAATATAAAACGCCAAATTTCCATGCAAAATAATTGTACCGCTTTCAGCACCTAAAATCCGAAATAATCATACCGCCAGGGAGGTTAAATCATTTGTTAATGTGCATTGCGAAAGGCAAACCAATCATTAAGGAATGGCTGCCAATGCATACAAAGCAACCAAAAATGCACATTTTTTTTAATGCAGGGCATGTGTGTTGTGAGTGCATTGCCTGCCACTCCTGTCACGCATCAGAATGCCATTCTATATGAAAGTAGCCACAAAGCTCTACACAATTACTATGCGCTACCATTCATTACATGATGAAATTTGCGTTTCCGCAACACACAAGCCTGAATAGGCCCTAATTCTGACTGGGTCACGTATAAAATCTTACACTTTAATTTTAAATGTGCTTCCTATGGTGGCCATCAACAACTCAGTTTGATAACCTTTTACTTAATTCCAAATAAAACACTTCTCTTTTGGTTAGAATCTTTTCAGCATGCTGCCTTCACATGGTGTTTTAAACCTTGATGCTGCACATTATAAGTAAAAAATGTATTACTATTTATGCAGAAAGACTGGATTGCATTAATAAATATAGGAGCTTCAGTTACGCTTAAATATACCATATTTAAATCAAGACGTGTGAACCTTAAAAAGTTTGAAACAGGCTGTGTATATTTAATGTGTGATATCTTCTGACAGCCAGCCTGATCATAATACCAAGAGTAAATATTAACCTTACAGGATCTCCAATGAGACGCATTTTTTCTCTGACATTTCTGCACAGCCAGAGCCGGTGCTACCACTAGGCAAACTAGGCAACCGCCTAGGGCGCACTGCTGCCTAGGGCACCCGGCCACTGTTGTTCCTACTCTCTTCTCTCTGCAGCAAGCAACCAAGTCTCAGCATCAGCAGGCAGCTGCCGCTCCGTTCACACATAGAGGCGCAGCAGCGGTGGAGGACTGTGTCTGTGTCCCGACTCCCGAATGAATGGAAGCAAGCAAACATTCACTGATGGGCGCTGGTAGGCTACATTTGATGGGCGCTGGTGAGGCTGCATTTGATGGGCACTGGTGAGGCTGCATTTGATGGGCGCTGGCAATGCTGTATTTGATGGGCGCTGGTGGACTGCATTTGATGGGCGCTTAATTAAAAAAGTGGGGTATACATGGGCAGGGCAAAGGGGGTGGAGTCAGGGGTGGAGTCAGGGGGGTTTCACCTAGGGTGTCAAAAATCACCAGCCCTGTGCACAGCATTATACTACATTTTCCTACTGAATAAGAATAAATCAATTCAGCATTAACAGGATACATAGCAGTGGCGGCCCGTCCAATAGGGGCACCCGAGCACCGCCCCCTCTATGCTCTATCTACACCACCCCCTATATGAATGGTGGATAGATTGATGCATAGCATGAATCTTTCCACGGCAGCCGCGGCCACCCCCTATTCATGCGTCCAGTCCCTTTCACGGTGTCGGGCGCCTGAATAAGGCCCCTTTCACACTGGGGCGGTTTGCAGGCGTTATTGCGCTAAAAATACCACCTGCAAACCGCCCCTAAACAGCCTCCACTGTTTGTTCAGTGTGAAAGCCCGAGGGCTTTCACACTGAAGCGGTACGCTAGCAGGAGAAGAAAAAATCTCCTGCAAGCCGCATCTTTGGAGCGGTGAAGGAGCGATGTATTCACCGCTCCTAAACCGCTCCTGCCCATTGAAATCAATGGGACAGCGCGGCTGTACCGCGGCAATACCGCGGCTATAGCCGCGCTGTACAGGTGATTTTAACCCTTTTTCGGCCGCTAGCGGCAAAATAGCGCTGTTTTACCCCCGACGCCCCCTACCGCCCCAGTGTGAAAGCAGCCTTACAGGGTTTTTTTTTTAAGCACAGCGAATGAATATTTGAATTTGTAACACTGATCCTCAATCCGGCCAATCAGAAGCAGGTCTGAGACCCATTTTCCGATTGTCTGAAAAGAGAAGACTCCAGATTGGCCGCCGCCGTGGAGGAGGGAGGAAACGGAAGGGCTGATGCCCATGGAGAGCAGAGGAAAGGAAAGGTGACGCCGCTGCTATCGAGCAAAGGAAGCCACCGGTGAAGAGCTTCATAGATGGGGTAAGTCCTCCAGACTGCCTGCCGACCGACCAACCGATGGGGGGGTGGTACTATTTGCCGTCCCCCCAAAAGAATTACCACCGGCCGCCACAGAAACATAGGATCTTTTCATAGACTAGTTTATAGTCAGCCCTGTATGACACCCCACCCCTTATAATAAAATAGTGTATATTAATATATATCTATCTTTTTAACAGAGACTTTTGTTGACAGATCTCAATAGTGAAAGCTAAATTTACATAAACAAGTGGATGACATTATTGCAGTGTCTCAAAAGAGCCTTGTGGTCAGCTGCTTCTGTTCTGCTATTTAGCCAATACATAGAATTCTGAGTACGTCTATCTATCTATCTATCTATCTATCTATCTATCTATCTATCTATCTATCTATCTATCTATCTATCTATCTATCTATCTATCTATCTATCTATCTATCTATCTATCTATCTATCTATCTATCTATCTATCTACACTATATTACCAAAAGTATTGGGACGCCTGCCTTTATACTCACATGAGCTTTAATGGCATCCCAGTCTTAGTCCGTAGGTTTCGATATTGAGTTGGCCCACCCTTTGCAGCTATACCAGCTTCAACTCTTCTGGGAAGGCTGTCCACAAGGCACTGATGTGGACGAGAAGTCCTGACTTGCAGTGTCTGCTATAATTCATCCCAAAGGTGTTCTATCGGGTTAAGGTCAGGAATGTGCAGGCCAGTCAAGTTCCTCCAATCCAAACTCGCTCATCCATGTCTTTATGGATCTTGCTTTGTGCACTGGTCCAAATCATTTGGTGGTGGGGGGATTATGGAGTGGGGTTGTTTTTCAGGGGTTGGGCTTGGCCTCTCAGTTCTAGTGAAGGGAACTCTTAAGGCATCAGCATACCAAGACATTTTGAACAATTTCATGCTCCCAATTTTGTGGGAACAGTTTGGGGGTGACCCTTTCCTGTTCCAACATGACTGCGCACCAGTGCACAAAGCAAGGTCTATAAAGACATGGATGAGCGAATTTGAGGTGGAGGACTTGACTGGCCTGCACAAAGTCCTGATCTCAACCCGATAGAACACCTTTAGGATGAATTAGAGCAGGGATTGCGAGCCAGGTCTTCTTGTCCACATCAGTGCCTGACCTCACAAATGCACTTCTGGAAGAATGGTCAAACATTCCCAAAGACACTCTCCTAAACCTTAACCTGTCATCCGCACAGCCTGGCATTCAGACCAGCTAGAATCACATGGTTGGGCCTGACACTAACTCGGCCAGGCCTTGGCTAACTGATTTTGTGGGGAGGGACCCCGGACCCCTATGATGTAGGAATAGTTCCGGTGCTAACTGTCTTCAGCTCAGCTACTGATCCCAGTAAACCTTCTTCAGGCCCTGCACGCCCTCCTGGCTGCAGCTGCCTCTTTCCACTGCCCTTCCAACAGTCCACTCATCTGGTTCTGCACCCATCTCAAACTGCAATCTCCCTGTTCTCTCAGGCGTGCCTCCCCAGTCCTTCTGACTGTGCTTCACTCACCAGCCCTCCTGGCTGCGATCAGTTGTCCTCTCTTAGGGCTCTTAGCAATGCTCCCTCCAGCTGTCCTCTCTTTGCTTTCTCATGTAACTCTTCTCAAGGATCTCTTCTGCTCCTGGCTGCACCTGAGCCCAGGTCCAAGGTCACCCCCCCAGACTGGGAAGCTTTCTGTGGGCCCCGATAGCCTCCACACTCTCTCACTCCAGGTCTTCCACCCGACAACTCCTCCCCAGCTGGGCTGTTCCTGGATATTTAAGGAGGCCTGCCCCTTGCCAAGCCAAGTTGGGGATTGATCAAGGCTCCTTAGAATACCCCGGGCAGCTCCACCTCTCCTCTCCTCCTCTCTTTTTTAGCACCTTCTGGAAAGAAGAGGGAGGTGACAATGATGCTACCTGTGAGACACCCCGCCCTGCCCTGAGCCACTCCCAGCCCAGAATGAAAACAAACAGGCCAAGCCAGCAGCTAGGCCTGCCTAAATATTTCTACACCTATATAAAAATCTAACCTCTAGCACCTACCTAATTAGAGGGTGTTACACTTACATACCAACAGTGTACAACATAAAAACAACTTTAATAACATTTACCCTAAATAGTTATAGTTTCCCTTTCAATTTTGAACAGACAAGCAACATCAGCACTTGAGAGTCTTTGCTTTTGCAGTTTACTTGATGCACGTGGCATTTCTCCTCTTCTGGACTATAGCAGTCTTATTGACAACAGTTTCCAACAAACATGCAAACATTTTACTATCATAGCAGATGGAGCTTTGGCTGATTTGCGCTGACACCACAATCGCTAATGAATGCTGAAGTCTTTAAAGTATTTGTTTGTTGTTGAGTGTGTACTTTGCTGCAGATGTTGCATATAACTGAAGTAATATAGCAGAAGAATGACATAGGTGGGATTGGTGTTGGCAGAAATTGTCAGTCTGACACTTGGTAATTAGTGACAATGCTTATGTCTGTTATTTCTGGCATTTTACGCTAAAGCAAATCAGTACAGAATATATCTGACAAAGAAAAAAAAAACAAACAAAAAAAAAACCAGAAGAAACTATGAAAGAAACATGTCATAGTTTCTAAAGTACTAACTAAACCAGTGGTCTCCAAACTGTGGCCTGTGGGCTAGATACAGCCCTTTAGTAGCCTTTATACTGTCCTTAGGGCACTATTCTTCCCTCTGATACAAGGCACTAATACCAACTGTGGGACCATAGGTGTGCGCACAGGGTGTGCCAGGTGTGCCCAAGCACACCCTAATCACCCTGTGCAGCACAGAATTCCCCCTACTGCCCTGCCCCCCCACCTCCCCCCCACAGTGCTGCCAGCTCCCTTCTCTCCTCTCCCACCGGCAGTTGCTAAGGGGATTTTTTAGGGTGAGTGGGGGAAGGGGCCAGTAAATATGTAATTTACTGGCCCCTTCACTTTCTAAATGAACATCGTGAGTGATCGTTAGTGTGTGTTTGAGCTTTGGGGTGCACACCCTAATGAAATAGGCTATGCACACCTATGAATGGGGCATAATTACTGCCACTGACACCAATGATGGCAAACTATTTCTCCCACTGTTACCAATGATGGGGCGCTATTCCTCCCACTGATACCAATGATGGGGCACTATTCCTCCCACTGATACCAATAATGGGGCACTATGACTCCCATTGATTAAGGATTACAAGGCACTATTACTCCCACTGATACCAATGATGGGGCAATATGACTCCCACTGATAAAAAAAAAATACAGGGCACTATTCCTCCCACTGATACACTGATACCAAAGATGGTACACTATTCCTCCCACTGATACTAATAATGGGACACTATTCGTCCCACTGATCCCAATGATGGGGCACTATTCCTCTCGATTATACCAATGATGGCCCACAATTCCTCCCATGGATACCAATGATGGGGCACTATGACTCCCACTGATAAAAACATTTCAGGACACTATTTCTCCCACTGAAACCAAAGATGGGGCACTATTCCTCCCAATAATACCAATGATGGTGCACTATTCGTCCCACTAATACCAATGATGGGGCACTATTCCTCCCACTGATACCAATGATTGTCCATTACTCCTCCCAATAATACCAACGATGGGGCACTATGACTCCCACTGATACCACTGGTGGGACACTATTCCTCCTACTGATGCCAATGATGGGGCACTATTCCTCCCACTAATACCAATGATGGTGCACTATTCATCCCACTGATAACAATGATGGGGCACTATTCCTCCCACTGATACCAACAATGGGGTACAATTCCTCCCACTGATACCCATGATGGGGCACTATTCCTCCCACTGATACCAACGATGGGGCACTATTCCTTCCACTGATACCAATGATGGGGCACTATTCATTCCACTGATACCAATATTGGTGCACTATTCCTCCCACTAATACCAATGATGGGGAATCTTCCTCCCACTGATACCAACAGTGGCACACTATTCCTCCCACTAATACCAAAGATGGGGCACTATTCCTCCCACTAATACTAACAATGGAGCAAAGATAATAAAAGTATACACTGCGCTAAATTCAAAAAATAATGGTGCAGGGCAGCTACATACAAGGTGACAACAACCAAAAAATCATGTAAAAGCAAAATGTAGCGAATAAATTGTGCAAAAAGTCTTCAATCAAGAAAACGGCTGAAAAATAAATATCAATGAATGGTGAACACAGCAATGATAAAACTTATAAGTCTCTCAATGAAGGTGAGTAAAGTCCAGTGAGTGAATGGAAAACAAATATGCATGGAATGTCCCACTGGAAATGGTATGTGAATGTGAGACGGCAAATGCTCAAACACAGGTAAATCGTCAGATTATCCCAAAGCTGTATCCCACAACCGCATGTGACTTGGTAAAGATGGTGTGTAAGAAACTCTTACCAGATACATTGGACTCCCTAGTCAGCGACAGGGAATCACTCGAGCGGGTTGCCTCTCAGGGCCTGGAAGCGGACATCACAGCTCTGCGAACCTTCTGGGTCAAAATCTGTATGGATCTCCCGGGGCCGCCAGGTGGGTCCTCCTAAAGGATGGCCAAGGTGCGAATCAGAGGGAACAGTGCGTCACGTAAAAAACTGAAGTGGAGGCTGGTTTAATCTCTCAGTTGATATGTGGAGAAAAAATAAACAGGCTCCACATAGTGTAGATGAGCAAAGTGGGATTTTTATTGCTAAAAAAGCCAGGTAACAATAAAATGTGATCACAGGGTATAAAAACAAAAATGGGCAACAAGGAGGATGCTGAAAGCGCCCGACACGTTTCGATCAATGGATCGTCTACTGGGGTATACAGCATCCCCTCCAAGTTGCCTTATATTTATAAGAAAAACATTCAAGAAAGCAAATTGTATGAGCTGTCAAACAGCCTTCCCCATTGGATGGATGGGGTCACATGATCGCACCTAGCTGAACCTAGCAGGTGTGAAACATCATTCATTTGCATTCATGGTGTGTGATTAACCTGTTAAATGTTATTAAACAGACCTCATACTGAACAGTAATTGGATAGTATAACACTGGTTAATTCAAACACTTGATACTGGAGAAGGAATAAAAAGGAACTGAACCCTCTCGCACAGTACTCCCATTGCTGACACTTCTGTGTCTGCTTAAAACTGCAGGGGAGTCCGTGCCAATCAGGGACAGCGTCTATGGGGGCGGGCGGAGCCGACGGCCAATAGCTGCAGAGACAGAAAGTCTCCGTCAGCGCCGCCCGACCTCCACGAGACAAACACAGGGAAGTGACGTCAGGACGGGAAGCACGCTCGACGTCCTTCCCCTGTCAGGTAATACCTCCCTAGGTGTGTCAAGGAGAGAGGGAGGGAGGAGAGACGTGCGTCAGACCGGACGTTCCTGACGCCCGTTCCCACACTCCTCCCCCTGTGTCCCCGGAGGTAACATTGAGTACAGGTGATGACCAGAAATCCCACCCAAATAGTGGGAAACTGGTAAACATCATCTGTAAAAAAAATTCCTCCCAATGATACCAATGATGGGGCACTATTTCTCCCACTGATACCAATGATAGGACACTATTCCTCCCAATGATACCAATGATGGGGTACTATTTCTCCCACTGATACCAACGATAGGACACTATTCCCCCCAATGATACCAATGATGGGGCACTATTTCTCCCACTGATACCAACGATAGGACACTATTCCCCCCAATGATACCAATGATGGGGCACTATTTCTCCCACTGATACCAACGATAGGACACTATTCCTCCCAATGATACCAATGATGGGGCACTATTTCTCCCACTGATACCAATGATAGGACACTATTCCTCCCAATGATACCAATGATGGGGCACTATTCCTCCCACTGATACCAACAATGGGACAGTATTCCTCCCACTGATCCCAACGATGGTGCACTATTCCTCCCACTGATATCAATGATGGGGCACTATGACTCCCACTGATGGTGCACTATTCCTTCTTCTACTGACAACAGATGCTTTGACGTTTATTTACCCTCACCGACCACCAAGCCTGAGACAGTATCTACTCCCACTGATGCTGGGACAATTTTTACACCCACTGGCCCCCTAGTTTGAAGGGCAGTAGGGTGGACACCTGTTAAGAACGTTCAGAGACTTCTGAACCAAACTATCATACCTTGTGCACCTGTTTGTGGCTAACCCTTAATTGGGTTCATGCTAGCCTTGACATTATAGGTCCATCACAATGTAACATGCAATGAACTACTGTTTGTATAATTTGATGTTTGACACACTTATAATTCAGAAGCATAGTGAAATTAATATTAATACTACAATGAAAAATTCAAATGCTTACAAAATAATAGCAGATCGCATAATTTTTCCTGATGATGATGACAGCAGTGGACCTTGAGATAGAGTGTGACAAGGTGACAACAGGGTGACTCTTCTTGCTGAATTAGTTTAACTGTCAGCAAAGTGACTTCATACATCATGTCTCTACCCAAAAACCAACCTTCCTTGTTGCATTTCACTCCTCCCAGCTTGCTCACAAGGATAGGGGAAGGCTAGGGGACAACACAGAAGCACAATAGGAAGACAGGGACAGAGCATTCTTACCCTGTATAAGGAAATGCCTGCACAAGGACCTTCATGGAGGGATTGACGAATTTTACTTTAATAAAAGCAGCAAATTTAGAAATATTAAAAATTATTTTTAAATGACTTTACCATGTTAAAACTTTTATGAGACTTGAGTGGTTTGCATATAATAGAATAATGAGATAAATTAATCATTTTCATTAAAATATAAAATTAATCTAAAACAAATGATAATGTGGCACCGCCAAAGGGAGATTGAAAGCATTGTTTATGTTTTATTAATGTCTAATAAAAATAACTGTAAATAAACTTGCCTCAATTGCAACCATATTAATCTCAAATAATATACGGTAATCATTTCTAAAATAGCTATGATTGGTAATAAAATATTGATATACAAGATTGAATTTCTAATCTAAAAATAATTACAATAATATAGTGTAAACAGAGCTAGAAACTCTATTCAGTCCAGCTTCAAGGTTACAGAAAATAAGAAAAAAAAAGAACATTTTTGTAAATAGGACATGTCCACACCAATACATTGCAATTCTGAGTTTTGGAAAATAATTCTGTAATTTGGTGCAGCTGTGCATAGATTCCAATAAGCTTCCAGGTTATATTATCAAAGCGTAATTAAACAAGCAGAAATTAGAAACTGATTGACTACCATCCACAGCTGCACCATATTTTGCACTCGCCAGTTTTTAGTAAATCCACGGCAAAGTATATTAACCATTTACCGATCACCGCATGTACATATACGTCGGCAGAATGTCACGGCTGCACAAATGGGCGTACCTGTACGTCCCTTTGATTTGGGCTGCCTTATGCATATGGCACAAAAATGTGGCTCGATTTTGTGCGCATTTTCAAAACGCAAAATGTGAATACAGTCTGTAAGCTTTCTGCTGTGACTTGTTTAAGCACTGTCACATTTACATAAAATCTTTTTGTTTTGAACAGGATCTATGAATGGGGGAGGCAAACCTTTTAATCATCTGCCTGCCCTCTATTCATAGATTGTGTTTCATTCCTAGAAGCTAAAGTATGGCTTCTATGGTTGGAGGAGGGGGGTGGAAATACTCGAACACTCTTGAGGAGTCAAGACTGTCACAGCATATTGCTTTATTAACCCCTGCCGCACAGAAGATTATGGCAGCAGGGGGGTGGGCGAAGATTTCAAAGAATGCAGGAGCCATCAGCACAAGAGATTAGATTAGAACAGATTAATGGTAAGTAATGTCCCTTGTGTTGATTTTTTTTTTTAACTTAACCCTAACTTTAAGGCCTCATGCACAGTGGACGTTTTTACAGCTGCTGTTTTAGGCTTCAGACATTTTTTTTCTGCAATCAATAAACTCCCCAGCATGTTATCCTAGGTGTTCATGCACACATAAGCTGTTATCAGCATTCCACTGAACGATTTATCAGTCATTACATGATGGCACTATCGTTTGCGCTCACATCCGAATGTTTGTTTTTCAAAAATGGGTTTGGCCGATTTTTCGTATAATGTATGGCCAGCATACCTAACTAATAACTAACTATTAATTATAGGTATTAGAATTTCCTTTCAAATTTGGCTGTTAGTGAACGTAACAAATACAAATTTATCTGAAGTTACGAATAATCCAAAATAACGAATGCCGCATATAAACAAAGGGAACGGAACAAATTAATAATAAATAATAATAATAAAAAGTTTTTATTATTATTATTGTTATTTATTATTAATTCGTTACATTCCATGTGTTTAGATACGGCATTCGTTATTTCGGATAATTCGTAACTTTTGGTAAGTTCGTATTCGTTAGGTTCACTAACAGCCACATTTGAAAGGAAATTCCAATACCTATAATTTATTAGTTAGTAATAGTTAAGTTATTATTAGTTAGTTATTATTTCATATTTTTCAAATTTTCGGGTTTTCAGATTTCGAATTCCTGAATTTTTGAATTTACAAATTTACGAATTTCAAATATTCGAATATGGGTTTTGATTAATTTGGATATTTCAGAATTAACGAATTTGTGGAAATTCGTTAAAAAACAAATTAGGAACAAAACTAATTGCACATGTCTATTCACAACCCATCATTCTACAAAGTGACAAATGATAAGATGTCACTAGAATACAGTTGATTTACTAAAGCAAATAGGCTGTTCATTTTGAAAAGGAATTTTCCTTTGGCTTAGTGAATGTGGTGAAAGTTCACTTTGCAAAGACTATCCAATCAAGGTAATTTTTAAAAAACTTGGACGATGGGAGGCAGCAGAGCTGTACCTCATTCACTGAGCTCTGGGGAAAATTCCCATTGCAAAGTGAATAGTCATTTTGCCTTTAGTGAATCAACCTCAATATAACAATAAGAAAAAAATCAGACTGGAAGCAATGAACCTAAGGTGGATGAAAACCCTAACTAGATGACATTTCGTTTGCTAATGTACTGTTTGTCATAAGCACTTGCCATATTTTTTTCTTTCACAAAAATATTTTTTTAGCTTTCTTTATTCTTTTTCATATCTTAGTGTTGCTAACCTCCCACAGCGGGAAACAGAAATAGAACGGTTTTACCCTTTGACAGAAAATGCCCCAACAATTTAATTTAATGAAGGCTACAGCTATGCACACTGGACGTTATAGAAAAGACAGCAACATTAGCTGTAGATTCTGTAGCTATAGAATGAGTTTTCCATTGTTTTTGTAGTAGCGTTTTTCTGAGTTTTTTTTAGCTGTAGCATTTTTTAGCTTTTTTTAACAATGCATACTAGCCCATTATGTGACACTTACCTGCAAACGAAGCCTGCGCTGTCCCCTGTGCAGGCCACGTCCATCTTCACCCCTCTTTCTTCCGGGCCGTGGACTCTGGCTCTGTGACTGGCCGGAGCCACGTGACATTACTCATCAGTCACGGCACACCCTGGTGAAGAAACGGCACGGAGGTCTGTTTCTTCATAGCACATCATCGGCGCACTACAAATTAAATATCTCCTCGACGGCGCACATTTAGGAGATATTTCCACTACCTATAGGTAAGGCTTATTCTAGGCTTACCTATAGGTAAAAGTCAAACAAAACAGTTTACAACCACTTTAAATACATTAAACTACAAAGGCCCTTCATTGCAGTGTCAGTGACATGTGATCAAGGTGTAGTTTGTTGCTATCAGTCTCACAATGAAGTGTGATATTTGCCTTTGACACTCAATGTTTGATATTTTATTAAACTGCATATAAAATATTCTTTTTGTTGTAGCGACTGAGACAGATGGTTGGAGTTCCAGCTGATTATCATATCAAGTGGGGGTCCAGGAAGCCTCTTGGGGACTCTTTCAACATTACATCTCCACCATTTGATAAGGTTATCATTATTCTCCAGTGTGTATAATTCATTTTTCCTTTACTGCATATGGTTTCCTGTCTTGAAATAAAGATATAAAAAATAGCATTAATTTATTTATTAACTGAACAAAGAGGGCAGCAGTTTGTCATATCAAGAACAACAGATGGGAAAAGTTCTGTCTTGGTATGACAAACTATCCATCCTTACCCAAACTGTACCTACCAAAGTTGCCACAGTTTTCTAGTGGACTCAAACGATGCCCACATGTGATGCAAATATAGGGGAGATCCCTTTTTGTTTCCTATAATGCTGACTCAGGTATGCACATTTGGTGTGTTTCTCCACAACCCCCTGGTATTTGCGCAAATGTTTATCAAACCAATATATTTGCAAAAAATACACTAAAACCATTATTAGCAGATAAAAACACAGCTAATTTGACAAAATTCTGGCTAAATCCCTACTAAATATAAACGCCTACCCTGTATGGAGTTAATAAATAACAAAAAATTAAAATGTTTACATTGCGCCTTTTTGCAAAATGGTGAAAATCGAACGTATGCAAAAATGTAAATATTCAAATTTCATTTTTCCCTTACAGCTTTCAGAATTTGTGAAAGACCCCCAAAACCATATATTTTCTAAAAGCATATGACCTCTAGAATAAAAAGAAGGAACTACTGATTTTTTTAGACCCTGCGGTATTTGCTCAAATGTTTATCAAACCAATAGATTTGCCAAAAATACTCTAAATCCATTATTAGCAGATAAAAAGCACAGCTAATTTAACAAAATTCCTGCTAAATCCCTACTAAATATATAAAAGCTTAACCTGCATGGAGTTAAAAAATAACAAATATTTGTAAATTTTAAATTGCGACTTTTTGCAAAATGGTGAAAATCGAACGTACGCAAAAATGTAAATAACCAAATTTCTCTAAAAATCGGATAAAATCTGAAAAATTATTGTGGAAAATACCTAATTTACAGCACTGCTGGGCAATTATGTGACCTCTCACCGCTCTTCTCCTCTCCTCCCGGCTGACGTCATCTGGGAATCTTGGCCCCTCCATCTGTTCGGAGCGGGGAAGGAGAGCTCCAGCAGGTCACGTGAGCGCCCAGAGGTGCAAGGAGCGAAAATAGGAGGCCACCAGTAAGATGACTCTCTTCCTCCCTGTTGCAGAGGCTGCAACTCAGCCGCAGCACAGTCTGACCCCGAGTCTCTGCTTGCAGATCTAGGCTGTGGACCCAAGAGAGGGATTCTGTCCTCACACAGGCTTTTTATTACCTCTACTGGCATTCTGGTCTACTTCCCCAGCCGGCTGGGATTTGTAGTCCATATCAGTCTGGCTAAATATATAACTTGACTCCTTGGACTACATGTCCCAAGATGCTTTTCTCCATTCTTAGTTCTCATTTAACCTAATTTCAGGATGTGATGACACGGAGTCCGCCCTGGGCACTAGGAGGAAACAGTGCAACTGTGGCAACACTGCAGAGTGTCTCCTAAATATGCAGGCAACTCTAGCCAGCTCCTGGCTACATGAATATGTATGCAATCTAGACCAATCTAACCAGCAGTAATAAAAGGACTTGATAATAAAGTATAAAAAGTCAGATGCTGTATAGTTTTCACAAGAAAAGGGGCAGATGTAGTGTTTGAGGAATTCATTACATTTTTGCTGTGGGCCCCTGTGATTTGTAGTTATGTCCTTGGGCAACATCTTATTTTTTTCCTTAGCATTCTTGGCTTCAGGCTTTCTAAAGAAGTTCAACTACAGTGTTAACATTGTTTTTTTTATTTTTTTTTACAAAATTACATTTAGTTTAGTCTAATCTATGTTCCAAATTAATCATTAAAGCAAGGAACTTGAGAATCCTTACTAAAGGACATTTACATTTTCTATAGTAAAGAGCTTTTCATTCAGAACTTGACAATACGGGATTATTGAAAAGCCAGCAGCCAGAAAAAATAGTCCTGACTGCTGTGTTATCAAAATTTGTTCAGATAGACATTAAAGGTCAGACAGAAAAATACAAGGACTTAACATGCCTGAAGACAGCTAGATTTTTGCAAGACACTACATCCGTTTGGAAAACACTTTGCAATGTTGGGGTCAGGGTTATTGTATATGGATGTTCCCTACATGGTGATAACATTAACAAGTATTTGTAGAATCCTCTGGAAGTTCTAATTTTTGCAAAAAAGAGCATCACCGCATGTACACTATGTTGTCAAAAGTATTATGACGCCTGCCTTTATACGCACATGAACTTTAATGGCATTCCAGTCTTAGTTCGTAGGGTTCAATATTGAGTCAGCCCACCCTTTGCAGCTATAACAACTTCAACTGTTCTGGGAAGGCTGTCCACAAACAAGGTCCATAAAAACATGGATGAGCGAGTTTGGGGTGGAGGAACTTGACTGGCCTGCACAGAGTCCTGACCTCAACCCGATAGAACACCTTAGGCATGAATTAGAGCAGAGACTGCGAGCCAGGCCTTCTCATCCAACATCAGTGCCTGACCTCACAAATGCGCTTCTGGAAAAATTAAATAAAATAAACTAAATAAAAATCCGGGCTCCTATTAGGAAAGCCAGATAGTCACACTGCGTGTAAACAAATTGGTATGGAGAGAGCTCGTGGTAATAGGACCATCAGCTGAGCGGCATGCGCCTCAGCTGCGTTCCACACTCTCTCCTACTTCCGCGTGTGACGTCAGTGCGTAGCTCCACCTTACGCATTTCGTCATCGACGTTGTCAAAGACGTCATCGACGCCTTTGACAACGTTGATGACGAAACGCGTAAGGCGGAGCTACGCACTGATGTCACACGCGGAAGTAGGAGAGAGTGTGGAACGCAGCTGAGGCGCACGCCGCTCAGCTGATGGTCCTATTACCACGAGCTCTCTCCATACCAATTTGTTTACACGCAGTGTGGATATCTGGCTTTCCTAATAGGAGCCCGGATTTTTATTTAGTTTATTTTATTTAATTTTTTATGTGCTGTTTTGATGATAGCTTAATAAATTATTTAAAAAACGTATCACACTATGGAGCCCTATTTCTTCCTTTTGAGGATAAACGGACGGATACATCACACCTGGAGCGGGAGCACCTGGAGACCCAAAACACCATACTGTTGCCTGGTACTACATGCCTACTACCCCTGCAGGGGTGTAGGGAGCTGGAGAGTGGGGATCTTTGAGGGGGAGCATCGCAAGTCACTGGATTTGAACCGCTGTCTTCACGAAAGTCACTAATCACAGACTTTTTGCCTATGCTGGAATTTGATGCATTATTTTTGCCTTATTTTTTCACCATTTTCTGTTTTTTGTATCTTTGCATTTTTTGCCTAAGCTGGGACTACTTAGGATATATCTTCAGATGTTTTAGACTTTTCACCCTTATACCATTTATTTTTGGATACACTTGTGGTTCCCGTCCATTTGTTTGGCTGTGGATGGGAAAGTGGATCAACACGGTATCTGGGTTATGGGATATCACTAGCTGCACGTGTTGATTAATGCTACTTGGAGAGTGGACACCACATTGCTTCCCGAGGGGGGATTCCTATTGGACTGATTCCCTTCTATGTTACAGATTGTGGTGTTTATTGAATGGTTTATTTATTACATTGATATATATTATTCACATTTGATGGTTAACTACACTTTATATATCTATAGGTATGATATGAGATTGGCATATTAGCACGGTTCACTATTTAAGTGATGCACAATCACACCCACTAACCAATGATCTTGAGTGTCTGTTGCTTTACGCATATGAGTACATATTACTTATTTATTTGTATATTCATGTTATATTTTTTAAGGTACCCTGATAAAGGTAGCGCCACCTACCCCTATCTATAATCTCTTTTGCAATGGGAATCCTGCATTGCATCAGAAGGGCGCGGGGTCACCCGTACATGTCACTGGGAAACCCCGGCGTTTCCCTTTGTCAGAGGGGGCAGGATCACGTGACAGGTGGCCCCGCCCTCAGCTACATAAGAGCTGTCAAGCTAGCACCGCGTCATTGGCTGGGTGCCTACAGTGGAGGCAGGATCCTGTGCGTGTTCCTCCATCTCGCTGGAGATCATCTTTTGCTGGAGATCGAGAATTGGATTACATCGCTGGAGTAGGAGCATGGATTTATTGGATTACATTGCTGGAATCTTTTTTATTTTTAATTTTTTTAATTTTTAATAAAGCACTTGTCCCAAGCCGTCTCCTGTCGTTTTTTAACATTTTGACACTTTATTTGTGAAATGGTAGGGGTACAATGTGGGGGGGGCCGGGATCTGGGTGTCCCCTTTGTTAAAGGGGGCTTCCAGATTCTGATAAGCCCCCAACCCGCAGACCCCCACAACCACCGGGCAAGGGTTGTGCAGATGATGCCCTTGTCCCCATCAACATGCGGTTCAGGGGGGGGGCAATCTCTGGCCCCCCCTCTTTTCCTACGGCCTGCCAGGTTGCATGTTCGGATAAGGGTCTGGTGTGGATTTTTGGGGAAACCCCACGCCATTTTTTAAAAAATTTTGGTGTGACGTTCCCCTTAATATCCATACCAGACCTGAAGGGCCTGGTAATGGAATTTTGGGGGACCCCCACGCTTTTTTAAAAAAATTTTCAATGACTTTCAATGACTTTTATTTGTATTGTCGGGACCGACAATTCATTAATAGCCGGCACTAGCGCTAGCATTTTAAAATGACTTTTTTTTCCTTTAGAAATGTCATTTTGCTCTCGGACTGTTATAAACATGGGAAACATGCACTACTTTACAGGCATACTATAGACACCCCCCCAGGTACGAAATTTAAAGGAATATTTCACTTTTATTGTTTCACTTTAAGCATTATTAAAATCACTGCTCTCGAAAAAACTACCATTTTTAAAACTTCTTTTTGCATTGATACATGTCCCCTGGGGCAGGACCCAGGTCCCCAAACACTTTTTATGACAATAACTTGCATATTAACCTTTAAAATTTGCACTTTTGATTTTCCATGTTCGTGTCCCATAGACTTTAACATTGTTGGCGTGTTCAAACATATTTTTTGCCTGTTCACATGTTCTGGATACGAACCGAACAGGGGGGTGTTCGGCCCATTCCTAGTAACTATACATGAGCAGAATTCTAATTGAAAATTGATAACAACCTATTATTACTCAAATTGTATGTCATTGAGACCCACCACAACTGATGTTCCTGATTTCCTAATGCTTTTCTTTTGAAAGCAATCTTTTTTTGCTTATGAAAGAATATGAGATTTTCAATTTTTGCAAAAAATATTTGTCACCCTTTGTTATAAGTGATACCTACATCTGAATGCACATTATTATGTCAAGAGGTGATGGACAGGAAATAAATGACACACAATAAGACATTTTGCTGAATTTTTCAAGTTTCTGACAAAACAGAGGGATGAAGATACATAGTATTAGGAATTTGGAATCAGTAGTTGATCTGTATATTCAGGGGTCTAATATTTGCTTTCGATACTATTATACCAGTAAGCCTATAGCTAAAAGTGTATACATATAGAACCT
The DNA here is from genome assembly GCA_037952925.1 of Lithobates clamitans. Lineage (NCBI taxonomy): Eukaryota > Metazoa > Chordata > Amphibia > Anura > Ranidae > Lithobates > Lithobates clamitans. The sequence continues at coordinate 3,075,568 of JBBGZY010001769.1, forward strand.
TAATGGCCTTTGAAGCCTGTAAGAATTAGGCCCACTAAAATGTTCATAGTATGTAACAGAAGACAGTAGTGTATGTGTATGTATCTTGCTAGTCATGCCAAAAAGCACTCAATAAAAATTATGAACAGTATTAATGTGCATACACACAAATAGTGTCCCATTCAGTTTGGTCATATAACTTGATTGTAGAAATTATGATTATGCAGCGCTAAAGTAAAAATATTAGACTAAAAAGTCTATATAATGATCAAAATCTGTTGATCCCTTATACCACTGGATCCATACATAGAAAAGACAACACCGACTGGCATGTGAAGGAAAGAAGGAACTAGGCACCAAATATAGGAAGAATGTCCCTGAAGTTCTGCCAAAGTTAGGTGGGCATCCCATAACTTCCCATCCCTATCCAAGTTATTAACCCTCAATAAACCACGTAAACAAAGTTATGGACTGTTCCCTCAAGAGTGCCTGTAAAAATTTGGTGTGCTTGGCTGTGCAGGGTGGGGATCCTAGTTACGTGTGGCTCCTTAGGGGGTGTGCTACATCTAATTTTTATTATCTTCATAGCTGCTTTGAGGGTTTATGTCCACTAGACGGTTGAGAAAATGCCAGAAGCAGCATAAAAAACGCTCATAGTGGTTCGTATTGCACAAGAGTTTACACGTGTTTACGTGTTCAATGTACACGTAAAAACTCCAAACACTCCCAAATGCCACAGTTATGTACGTTTAGGCACGTCCAGTGTTTTTTCTGCCCAAATGCTCCTCTCAAAAACTCACCGCTCCTCTGCAAATATGCCTGTAAACGCCTAATTATGCATAGACAAATTGACTAATGCAGCGTACACACTGACTTTTCGACCGGACTGGTCCGATGAACGCTGACGAACCAAATCCGGTGGACAATCCGATCGTGTGTGGGCTTCACTGGACCTTAAATGGACTTTTCCAGTCGCAAATCTGACCGACTTTAGATTTGGAACATGCTTCAAATCTTTACGTCGTAACTCCGCCGGACCCAGAAATCCTCTCGTCTGTATGCTAGTCTGACAGACAAAAACCAACACTAGGGCAGCTATTGGCTACTGGCTATCAACTTCCTTATTTTAGTCCGGTGTACGTCATCACGTACGAATCAGTTGGACTCTTATGTGATCGTTTGTAGGCAAGTCCATTCGTTAGAAAGTCCGTCGGAAGTCCGCCAAAAGTCAGTTGAAAGTCTGTCAGACAGGCCGTCGGACTTTTGTTGCTGAAAAGTCTGACCGTGTGTACACGGCATAACATAGGGTTGCTTATACAGGCTGAAGGGAAAAAACGCCAAAAGCCCTTATAAACTGCATTTCTTGATCATACATCACGGGACACAGAGCCTTCATTACATAGTGGGTTAGATAGGCACCTTCGGTGATTGGACACTGGTTAACCCCAATTAAGGAGAATTCCTCCCCTATATAACCCCTCCCACAGGGGGAGCACCTTAGTTTTTTCGCTAGTGTCTTAGGTGGTTGGTCACGTAAAACATATGCTATGAAGAAAGCTCTAGTCAGGTTCCTGCAGGGGCTTAAAGGGCTATGCTGACCGGATCCATATCTCGGGCTGATATTTTTGACTTCCAAGATGGTATGGTACCCGGGCCTCGTCATCCGAAGAAACAAGGTTTTGCCTGTAAGTCTCTCCTTGGAGGACTGGGCTCTGAGAAACCAGGCTTGGTGTACTATTTAAACAGTGGCACGAAAGTTCTGGTAGAGTCTTTTACAGGTCCAGGTAAGAGGTTTCTCTAAGTAGAAACCCGAAAAACCCTGAAGGTTAGCACAACGCTACCCGCCGTGATGGGTGAAGGCTGGAAACTGTCTGTTCTCAGCAGTTCCTGCGGCGGGGACAGGTAAGAGAAGTTAATCCTATATATATATATATATATAGAAAAATAAGACCCGAACATAAGACCTAGCGTGATTGTCAGTGATGGCTGCAATATAAGCCCTACCCCCCAAATAAGCCCTACCCTGTTTCCCCCGAAAATAAGCCCTACCCTGAAAATAAGACCTACAAGGACTTTAATTAGGGCTTATTTGGGGAGTAGGCCTTATATTGCAGCCATCACCGACAATCACGCTAGATCTTATTTTTGGGGAAACAGGGTATTACATTTGGATTCTTCAGAAAGTAGTTGCATGTCTTAACTGGGTCCGCCACTAGAGGGAATAAAGAGCAGCCTGGTGTTACTTACATGCCTTTCCAGGATATACACTCAGTGAAGCCAGTCTCCAGACTGCTCACCTCCCCCACTGCAAGCTCTGCCACAGGGATGAAATACAAAGGGTTCCCATATAGTCTGAGGATCGAGCGATGGTCTACAATGGTCCTCCTCCCCCCCCGCCCATCCTCGCTGCTGCCATGACAGTCCTATGCGCGCTCGCGCTTTTACAGCTCCAGGCGGGGAACAGAGGGGGGGCGTGGTTGCTGCGCTGTGCACGCCACACATCCAGTGTGCAGGTGCCAAGCGGCTAATTTTAAAGCCCAGAGCGTCAGAGTTCTGTAAGCAGGTGGACACAGAGTGTGGGCAGTAAGCATCCTAAGTGATCGGATCCAGGCTAACCTAGACACCTACTCGACATCAGGTTGTGCAGTATTAGGCATATATGTGTATTGTGAGACTTTTAGCACAACAGTGATTGCGTATGTACTAGTACCTCTGCTTTGTAGCTTTGGACTATGTCTCCTCATAAGAGGGTCTCAGGGGGAGGTAAGAAGGGCACAAGGAAGGCACCGCCCACGTCTAGGGGTCCTAAAGATGCCTGTAGATTACCATCCCCCCTGCAAGACTGGAGCCAGACTCACAGGATGAGTCAGTGCCCCTTTGCAGCCTCTCCCAATGTTGCAGCCCCAGCATATGTCACGGAGGATTCCCTTAAGGCTACATTGGAGGGTTATGAGGGAAGGATTATGAGTTTTATTTAAGCTTCCTTAAAAGATAGCATGAAAAGGGGTAGATCCCCTCCCTCTGCTGCACTTTCTCTTTCAGAAGATTCTTCTGACAATGAGGAGAGATCCCTATCCAGAGATAGGGATCAAGAGCAGTCAGAGGATTCAGAGGAAGAGGAGAGAGTTTCCTCCTCTCAGGCACTCAAGAGGCAGGTTCAGTATTACACTGAGTTGGTGCGTTCCACATTCAGAATGCCCTCTGCTGAAGCCGTTATATCCTCTGTTTCCTCCTTGGGGGTCAGAAGGATCCCACAGACTGCTTTTTCCTTTCCAATTCATCCTTTAATGGATACATTTTTGTATGAGGACTGGGGACATCCCGATATACTGTTTACTCCTCCTAAAAGGTTTTCTACGCTTTATCCTTTGGAGGAAAGCTTCATCAAGAAGTGGGAGGTCCCATCCATAGATACGGCTGTCTCTTGTGTGAACAAAAACCTGACCTGCCCTCTGGACAATGCTCAAGTGTTTAAGGATCCTACAGATAAGAAGCTGGAAACCTTATAAAAAAACTCATTTTCCATGCCTGGCGCTGTGGTCCAACCTACAGTCGCAACTGTGGGTTTGTGTCAATTCCTCAAGGAACAGGTTAAGCAGATGCTTAGTCTCCCTCCCAGTGAGGAAGTGGAGAACTATGCAGACCTTCCACATTTGCTGTGTTTTATGATTGATGCCATTCTGGATTCTGCCCAGCAGGCATCTCGTTTGTCTCTCCTGTTAGTACACATGCGCAGGTCCCTTTGGCTTAAGAATTGGGCAGCAGGGCTTTCATGCAAAAAATACTTAACTGGCTTCCCATTCAAAGGGGAACACCTGTTGGGGATGACCTAGATAAATTCATCCAAAAAATTACAGGTGGTAAATCTACACTCCTACCAGTCAAAAAGAGTAAACGTCCATCATTCAAGCATTCTCTTCCTCCTTCCCCTGGAGCATCAGGCTCTAAGCAGTGGTGACGGCCTTCCCAATCTGCTTTCAGAGGAAAGGCCCAAGGTCACGCCCAAGGGCAGAAAAAAACTTGGACACGAAAGTCTGCCAAGCAGAGCCCCAAAGCATCCCTATGAAGGGGCAACCCTACTCAGCCGAGTGGGGGGATAGCTCGTACTGTTTTCGGGAGCCTGGCGGGAAGAGGTTCAAGACAAGTGGGTAGTCTCTTCAGTATCTCTGGGCTACAAGATAGAGTTCCAGGAGCTTCCACCAGCTCATTTCCTAAGGTCAAGGGTTTCCAAAGATCCAGTAAAGCAAAAACCGCTACTTCTGGCCTTAGATCGTTTGCCATCCCAGGGGGTGATAGTAGAAGAGGACCCAAAAGATCATGGGTCAGGGTTCTGTTCGAATCTCTTCATCGTTCCAAAACCAAATGGGGATGTCAGACCTATCCTAGATCTAAAAGATCTGAATCAGTTTCTGCACATTCGATCCTTCCAAATGCAGTCAATCCGTTCAGTGGTCTCCACCCTTCAAGGGGGAGAATTTATGGCATCAATAGATATCAAGGATGCATATCTTCATGGGCCGATATTTCTCGCTCACCAGAAATATCTAAGGTTCGCGGTAGACCAGCGCCATTTTCAATTTGTGGCCCTTCCTTTCGGTCTCGCTACAGCTCCTCGAGTTTTTACAAAAATTCTAGACCCTCTCTTAGCAAATCTAAGAGCTCAGGGCATAACTGTGGTAGCTTATCTAGACGATTTGCTACTCATAGAGCAATCAGTGGCGCGCCTGAACCATGCAGTCTTCAAGACAGTAAAACATTTGGAAAGCCCAGGTTGGATAATCAACCTAGAAAAGTCTTCCTTGCGACCTTCAACAAGGTTGGAATATCTGGGCATGATTATAGACACCGCTCAAGGCAGTGTTTCTACCAGAACCAAAAGTCAAGGCCATAAAGGCTCTAGTCCGCCTAGTGTTAAGCAAAAGGAGTCCCTCCATTCGACTATGTATGAGACTGTTAGGAAAGATGGTTGCTTCTTTCGAGGCTGTTCCATTTGCCCAGCTTCACCCAAGGCCTCTGCAGAGAAGCATCCTCACGGCTTGGAACAAGAAGTCTCATGCCTTGGACTTCCAATGTGCCTATCTTCAAGGATACGCAAAAGCCTCAATTGGTGGTTACGAACAAGAAATATTTTGAAAGGCAAAGCCTTTCTTCCACTTCCATGGAAAATTGTAACCACGGATGCCAGTCTGACAGGCTGGGGAGCTGTTCTGGAAGAATCATGCACGCAGGGAAGATGGTCCGCAAACGAAAGGCGCTTGCCTATCAATATTCTAGAAATTCGGGCAATTTACTTGGCCCTCATGGACTTGTCTTACAGGCTACAAGGTCATCCTATTCGGATACAGTCCGACAATGCCACGGCAGTGGCTTACATCAATCACCAAGGTGGCACCAGAAGTCTGGATGCCCAAATGGAGGTGAATCGCATTCTTGCATGGGCAGAAAGCCATGTTCCCTGCCTATCTGCGGTATTCATTCCAGGGGTGGAAAATTGGCAAGCGAATTTTTTAAGCCGCCATCAACTATGCGCAGGAGAATGGTCTCTACACCCCGACATATTTCAGATCATATGTCACAAGTGGCTTACCCCCGATGTAGATCTTTTCGCGTCCAGATTCAACAAGAAACTGGAAAAGTTTGTGTCAAGAACAAAGGATGTACTTGCTCATGGGTCAGACACTCTGACAATTCCATGGGATCAGTACCATCTAATCTATGCCTTCCCTCCAAATCCGCTTCTTCCGCGGTTCCTGGGAAGAGTCAGAAGGGAAGCAAAGTCGGTCCCTTTGGTAGCCCCGGCTTGGCCCAGACGAACGACCTTGGTATGCAGATATCGTAAAAATGGCAGTGGGCAGGCCTTGGGTTGTCCCACTCCGACCATATCAACTCTCACAGGGTCCAATCTACCACCCTGCTTTAAGAAGTCTAAATTTGACGGTTTGGCTGCTGAGACCCACATTTTAAAGGATCGTGTGCTCTCGGAGTCAGTCCTTTCCACTCTGGTCAATGGCAGAAAGCCGACCTCCAGGCTTATTTACTACAAAATCTGGAAGGCATATGTTTCCTGGTATGAACCCAGGGGATGGCATCCTAGAAAGTATGTCGTTAGCAGGATCTTGACCTTTCTTCAGACAGGCCTAGAGATGAAATTGGCCTTGAGCACTATCAAAGTCCAAATTTCGGCTTTGTCAGTATTTTTTCAAAAGCCAATTGCATCACATTTCCTTGTCCGGGCCTTTGTTCAGGGGGCACTGCGCTTGAATCCACCAGTCAAACCTCCAGTATGCCCATGGGATCTGAATTTGGTGTTATCTGCTTTACAGGGATAACACTTTGAACCATTGCACCATGCTCCTTTAGCACTTTTGACTAAAAAATTAGTCTTCTTGGTAGCCATTTCCTCTGCTAGGACAGTATCAGAGTTGGCAGCTTTTTCTTGCAAAGAGCCGTATTTGATTATTCACAAGGACAAAGTAGTTATGCGTCCTCATCGATCCTTCCTACCCAAGGTGGTTTCAGGATTTAATTTGAATCAGGATGTGATCTTACCATTCTTTTTTCCAGATCCGCAGTTCGAGGAAGAAGAATCTTTGCACACTCTTGATGTGGTAAGAGCAATCAGTGTCTATCTGCAGACAACCGCTCAGATATGAAAAACTGATTGTTTGTTCATCCTGCCAGAGGGCTCTAAAAAAGGTCAGGCAACGTTGAAATCTACTCTTTCTAGATGGATTAGACAGGTTAATATTTCAGGCTTATGGTATAAAGGGGAAGACTCCTCCCTTTCATGTGAAATCGCACTCAATTAGGGCTGTTAGTGCTTCTTGGGCAGTGCATCACCAGGCCTCCATGACTCAGATCTGTAAGGCTGCGACTTGGTCTTCAGTCCATACATTCACCAGATTCTACCAGGTGGATGTAAAAGGGCAAGAGGATGCCACCTTCGTTGCGCAGTATACTGCAGGCTGCAGTTTAGTTCCTCTGGTCCGTTTGCGGTCTATGTTTTGATCTGTGTCTCTCTCCCCTCAAAAGAGCATTGCTTTGGGACATCCCACTATGTAATGAAGGCTCTGTGTCCCGTGATGTATGATCAAGAAAACAGGATTTTTGAATGCAGCTTACCTGTAAAATCCTTTTCTTGAGAGTACATCATGGGACACAGAGCTCCAGCCCTTCTAAGGGTTTTACGTGGTTACCTATTGCTTTGCTACAAAACTAAGGTGCTCCCCGTGTGGGAGGGGTTATATAGGGGAGGAATTCTCCTTAATTGAGGTTAACCAGTGTACAATCACTGAAGGTGCCTATCTAACCCACTATGTAATGAAGGCTCTGTGTCCCATGATGTACTCTCAAGAAAAGGATTTTACAGGTAAGCTGTATTCAAAAATCCTCTTTTTTAATGCCCAGTGTTTATGAAGCTTGAAAGTATTACAGCTAGGACAGTATAATAGCCTAGCAGATAGCATTTACAGACAGAGGTCAGGAAAGCAGCCCAACTTTACTACACAATGAACACTTCCTCCAGTGAACCTGGCAGATACATAGACATTCAAGATTTCATACCTATAGACTGCTTTAATTATTAAACATCATTTATCTACACCAAAGACCAATCACTTACATTCTGTCATCTCCCACACCCTATCAGATTTAATTTATTATGAAATGATTGCAGGCAGCTTCCTACAGCAAAGGTTATCTTTATCCTGTCTGTGGAGTGTAACGCGATAAAGGTCTTAACCGATTAATTCATGCCTTTGACTATACACTGAAATTCTAACCCCTTGAAATTTGATATTGTGACATGTCCTTAGGTGAACCAGTTTGTTTGGTCTCCTTATATCACTCCAGCCTGAGCTGGAAAATCAGAACAGACCGTCTCTGAGACACTGTGTAAGTGTAAAAATACTATACAAGTCAGTGGCGGCTGGTGCTCAAAATTTTTGGGGGGGCGCAAACAAACTGAAAAGTTCTGAAAAAAAAAATCAATTACAGCCTCACTGTGCCATCAATTGCAGCCACTGTACCAAATTAACGCAGCCACTGTGCCCCAGTGGCGGCTGGTGAAGTTTTAGGATGGGGGGTGCCAGACCCCACCCTTCCTTTTTGACCCCTCCCAGTTGGTGAAAAGGGGCGTGGCTTCAGCGAAATAGTGGGCGTGGCTCTAAGGTGGTGTGGTTAGCATCTGAGATGAACGAGGGATGGAGGGAGAGAGAGGGATAGAGGGAGGGACAGCAGGCCCAGATCCTACACAACAATAGAAATATGTGTATTCTAGAAAGTTTAACAATCAGCAGATAAAGATACACCAAACATCTGGTGTAAGCACTTCAATCATCCCGGCACCATGGTTGTTATGGTGTCAGGATGATTGAAGCGCATTATTTCTATTATTACATTGTAATATAAAATGAAATAATTCAACTCACCATAATGCAGAATCAGTGGGAGCCCTGAGAGTGTCACTTGCCACGTCGCCTGCCACCAGATGCCATCAGGTGTCCCCAGCGGAGTCTGTCCTTACATCAGGTGCCCCCAGTGGAGTCTGTCCTTACATCAGGTGCCCCCAACGGAGTCTGTCTTTACATCAGGTGCCCCCAGCGGAGTCCGTCCTTACATCTGTGTCCCCAGCGGAGCCCCTCCTTTCATCTGTGTCCCTAGTGGAGCTCCTCCTTACATCTGTGTCCAGAGCGGAGCCCCTCCATACATCTGTGTCCCCAGCATAGCCCCTCCATACATCTGTATTCCCAGTGGAGTCCGTCCCACATCTGTGTCCTCAGCGGAGCCCCCCCTTACATCTGTGTCCCCAGTGGCGTACCTCCTTACATCTGTGTCCCCATGAGCGGAGCAGCAGGGTCCTCCTCACATCTGTGTCCCCGGCAGCACAGCATTCCTTCAAGACACATCTGTAGCTAGTTCCTGGCTTTCTCCGTGTGTTCAGTGGAGAGGGGAATGGTCTCTCCTCTCCACTGAACACAAGGAGATTAGTCCTCACGGCAGCCATCTTTTTGTAGCCCACCGGAATGGACTTTGTTCTCACACTGAGAACAAAGCACCTGGCCGGGCGCATGATGGATTGCGCTGCAAAGCAGCTCCAAACCCCGCCAATGAAGCACCGCATCTGCAATCTAGTGATTGCATTGACGTTGCACTTCCCATAGTGCACTGTGTCTGGCGCCTGAACACAGTGCACTTAGTTAAAGGACATTTTTTTTTGGTGACTACAGGAGGGGGGGGGCGGCGCCCGGGGGCTCCCTATAGACGGGTCACCACTGCTGTGCCCCATCAAATGCAGCCACTGTGCCCATCAAACGCAGCCACTGCGTCCATCAATTGCAGCCACTGTGCCCATCAATTGCAGCCACTGTGCCCATCAAAGGCAGCCACTGTGCCCATCAATTGCAGCCACTGTGCCATCAAACACAGCCACTGTGCCATCAAATGCAGCCACTGTGCCCATCAATTGCATCCACTGTGCCTAATCAATTGCAGCCACTGTGCCCATCAAATACCGCCACTGTGCCCCATCAAACACAGCCACCAATTGCAGCCACTGTGCCCATCAATTGCAGCCACTGTGCCCATCAATTGCAGCCACTGTGCCATCAAACGCAGCCACTGTGTCCATGAATTGCAGCCACTGTGCCCATCAATCGCAGCGACTGTGCCCATCAAATGCAGCCATTTTGCCATCAAATGCTGCCACTGTGCCCATCAATTGCAGGCACTGTGCCCATCAAATGCTGTCACTGTGCCAGTAAAATGCTGCTGCCATGTGCCATCAAATACCACCACTGTGCCCCATCAAATGCTGCCACTGTGCCCATAAAATGCTGCCACTGTGCCCATCAAATACTGCCACTGTGCCCCATCAAACGCAGCCACTGTGCCCATCAATTGCAGCCACTGTGCCCATCAATTGCAGCCACTGTTCCCATCAAACGCAGCCACTGTGCCCATCAATTGCAGCCACTGTGCCATCAAAAATAGTCACTGTTCCATCAAACGCAGCCACTGTGCCCATCAATTGCAGCCACTATGCCCATCAAATGCAGCCATTGTGCCATCAAATGCCACCACTGTGCCCATCAATTGCAGTCACTGTGCCCATCAAATGCTTCCACTGTGCCCATCAAATACCGCCACTGTGCCTCATCAAATGCTGCCACTGTGCCCATAAAATGCTGCCACTGTGCCCATCAAATACTGCCACTGTGCCCATCAAATTCTCACACTGAGAACAAAGCACCTGGCCGGGCGCATGATGGATTGCGCTGCAAAGCAGCTCCAAACCCCGCCAATGAAGCACCGCAACTGCAATCTAGTGATTGCATTGACGTTGCACTTCCCATAGTGCACTGTGTCTGGCGCCTGAACACAGTGCACTTAGTTAAAGGACATTTTTTTTTTTTTTTTTTGGTGACTACAGGAGGGGGGGTGGTGGCGCCGGGGGCTCCCTATAGACGGGTCACCACTGCTGTGCCCCATCAAATGCAGCCACTGTGCCCATCAAATGCAGCCACTGCGTCCATCAATTGCAGCCACTGTGCCCATCAATTGCAGCCACTGTGCCCATCAAAGGCAGCCACTGTGCCCATCAATTGCAGCTACTGTGCCATCAAACACAGCCACTGTGCCATCAAATGCAGCCACTGTGCCCATCAATTGCATCCACTGTGCCTAATCAATTGCAGCCACTGTGCCCATCAAATACCGCCACTGTGCCCCATCAAACACAGCCACCAATTGCAGCCACTGTGCCCATCAAATACCGCCACTGTGCCCCATCAAACACAGCCACCAATTGCAGCCACTGTGCCCATCAATTGCAGCCACTGTGCCCATCAATTGCAGCCACTGTGCCATCAAACGCAGCCACTGTGTCCATGAATTGCAGCCACTGTGCCCATCAATCGCAGCGACTGTGCCCATCAAATGCAGCCATTTTGCCATCAAATGCTGCCACTGTGCCCATCAATTGCAGGCACTGTGCCCATCAAATGCTGTCACTGTTCCAGTAAAATGCTGCTGCCATGTGCCATCAAATACCACCACTGTGCCCCATCAAATGCTGCCACTGTGCCCATAAAATGCTGCCACTGTGCCCATCAAATACTGCCACTGTGCCCCATCAAACGCAGCCACTGTTCCCATCAATTGCAGCCACTGTGCCCATCAATTGCAGCCACTGTGCCCATCAAACGCAGCCACTGTGCCCATCAACTGCAGCCACTGTGCCATCAAAAATAGTCACTGTTCCATCAAACGCAGCCACTGTGCCCATCAATTGCAGCCACTGTGCCCATCAATTGCAGCCACTATGCCCATCAAATGCAGCCATTGTGCCATCAAATGCCACCACTGTGCCCATCAATTGCAGTCACTGTGCCCATCAAATGCTTCCACTGTGCCCATCAAATACCGCCACTGTGCCTCATCAAATGCTGCCACTGTGCCCATAAAATGCTGCCACTGTGCCCATCAAATACTGCCACTGTGCCCATCAAATACCGCCACTGTGCCCATCAAATGCTGCCAATGTGCCCATAAAATATCACCACTTTGCCCATAAAATGCCACCCTTGTCGAAGCTTATTTGAACAAGCTGAAGTTAAGCGCTGATTGGCTACCATGCACAGCTGCACCAGATTTTGCACTGGGTTTTAGTAAATCAATCCATAAGGGTTGAAGTTTTCAATTTCTGGGGCTTAACCATGCTCTTAGATAGGGATGAGCCCAATGTTCAAGTCAAACATAAGTTCGACACGAACATTGGCTGTTCGCCCGTTTGTTGAATTTAGAACATCGAGGCAGAACATCACTCTGCCTCGATGGGAGGCATCCCGTGACTGCAGCTTTTTCGTGCTGTTAGCTGTTATATAGCTGAGGGCGGGGCCACCCGGTGACGTAAACAGGTGACCCCGCCCCCTCTGACATTATGTGATGTCACATGATGTCAGAGGGGGCGGGGTCACCCACTTACATCACTGCTAACAGCTAACAGCGCAAAAAGGCTGCAGTCATGGGACGCCTCCCATCGAGGCAGAGTTTTTCCATTTTTTTTTTCTCTGGACCGTCGACACTGTGATCGAAGATCAATGGACATCGTGGGACACTTTTTTATTTTTTACAAACTGTCTCCTGTCATTTTTACCATCTGAGTGCCCCCAAGAACAGGCTTGGGGGCACTCTGCACATGCTCAGTTTGGTATATATTTCTAGAGAGCTTTTTTGTTCTTGGGAGAGTGCATGTGATCAGCACAGGGCCAACCACGGTACGGGAGGCACCCTGTCACTTTCTACATTCTGCAGCAATTATTGCAGCAGGTAAGTTCGGTGTGTAATTCTAGTTACGAGGCCCGTTTGTTTAGTGCGGCGTTCACATTACCTTTTATGGGGCTTTTAGGGTGAGTGAATTGGTGAGCCCTTCTGGATCGGATTAAGGGGGACTTCTGGCAGGTAACGTTTTCTGTGGAAGTGCTTCCGTGGCTCTCTTTCTTCGCCGGTTGAAAACAGACCAGTTGGGGAAGGGTATGTACATGTATATAGGCTTCCTGGGGTGTCCATTTGCCCCATGGCTGCTGTTGAGGAGTATTTAGGCGTTCGCCAAGGAGTTGGGGGATCCTTTTTGGTTCACCAGGATGGGTTGTCATTATCTGTGTTTCAGTTTGGGTCGGTGTTTCGACGATGTCAAGGGGCACCGGGTAATGACCCCCGTGCTTATTCCTCTAATTCTTATTGCATCGGGGCTGCCACTGAGGTCACCCAGTGGGGATTGTAGACTTCAGTTATAAAACGCATTGGGTGATGGGAATCTGACCAGTTCAAGCTTTACATTCACCCGGATTTGGTTTAGGTCCTCCAGGCTTGTTCATGGGCTGTTTTTCTGTGTCTTTTCTTTCATGTTTTTGTTTTATTTTATTTTCTATGTTGCCGTATTTTCTTTTCAGATGATGTGGCTGGTCTCGTCTGGATCATGGGCCACTCCTTTGTTTTCCAGGGGGCTAAGTGGGGCAATGTTCCCTGGGAGGTGGCTAAGATCTGTTGTATTAGGGTCCCGGGCATGTTGTGGAGCAAAGTGTTGCCCGAGGTCCATAAATATGCCCGTTTGGACAGGGCCCCAGATGTGTTGGTATTGCACATTGGGGGCAATGATTTAGGAGTCCGCTCCATGTGGCATTTGGTTCGGGACATTAAATTTGATGTCCTCCGCATCCGCATGGATTTTCCCCATACTCTTATTGTATGGTCTGACATTGTCGGCCGTACTTCCTGGTGCTGGGGGAGGTCAGTGGAGAAAGTTAACAAGGCCCGTATTAAGGTTAACAAGGAGGTGGGTAGATTTACCATACATAATGGAGGCTTTGTGGTCAGGCCCCGGGATTTGAAAGTAGACACTAGTCAATACTTGAGGGGGGATGGTGTCCATCTCAACACTATTGGCATTGAGTTTTGGTTTCTAGGCCTGCAGGATGGAATCCAACAAGCTCTGCATTTTTGGGGTGCCCACAGGTGTAAGGCTTTACACCTGTGTGCTGTGGCACTTGGGATCTTTGGAGGTCTTCTAAATGAATACAGATATGGCAAAGTGAGGAACCATTTATGGTATGGGGTCCTCGGTAAGATGCCGGTAACCAAAGTTTAACTGGGCATTTGGATATGGGTATCAGCGTTGGAAGGTGGAGAGTTGGTATTGTCCTTGAGTCGGTGTGTTGCGACTGGGGACCTTGTGTGGTCACGCCGACACTAAATCGATTTGGTGTCTTTTCATTGCCTTTACAGATTTAATATCTATCTGTGAGATTATTGTTTGTAAATAAAATGTTTATGGCTTTTTGTTAATAAATGGCTGGTACGGCCAATTTTACTTCAAAAAGGGTGTCGTCTGGTTATTTAATATGGCAGACAACATGCATGGTAGGTGTAGGGGTTAATGGTCAGTTTGCATCTGTCTTACCATAGTCATGCTCCTTTTTGGAATTTCATAAGTTACTAGTTATGATTTACAAAGTAACATGTCCACATGATCACAAGAACATTATTTTCAATGCAGATATTGTTATTTGCATTTCAATAGCCAGAAAGCATACTCAATTATTTACAAAATTTAAGTAATTAATCACAATGACTCCCTGCACAGTACTTGGAAAACCCCAAATATAAAGGAGCAGTCATTAGAACTAAATCGTAGTATTACGCTCCCTAGGGCTGCTCTAGGAATCATTGGTCTGTAGATCCAGACAAAAAGAAAGAAAACCTTGAAGACATTTGAGCTAATGACATCTTAAAAGGAAAATAAATTCCTTCCTTACGCCAAATATACCACTTGATCTCTCTGCTGGATCAAACATTAAGGATGATTCAATAAAGCATTTGCAACATATTTCTGGCATTATGGTCATATCACAAAGTCCTGTGTCAAATTCATTAAAGCAGTTTGTTTTCTTGCAATTTCCAAAGGTGTGACAAATTCAGGTAGTTCTTATGTGTGACACTTTTACATTCTATGGCTATGAGAGAAATTTGTTAAGAAATACCACCATATTGGTGATAAGAAAAGTGGACCCTGTTGTAGTAAATTGTGCTGCACATGTAATATTCTATCGCAGACAAAATTCCAACAGATTTATATACACCTTACCAACAGTTACATGAATTTGTCGCCGCAAGTGCGCCATTTGTGGCATGAACGGGATACAGATTTCTAATGAGTGTCTATGACACTCCTTTTGGATTGCAGAGATTATAAACAAGTAAAAAAAGTGAGAACGATTCCAAGAGACATTTGCAACACATTTCTATCATTGTAGTTGATATGTATCCCATGTATTGTTTCAATTGTTAGTTGGTAAAAAAAACAACCACCATCTTATCAGTGATAAGAAAAGTGAAGGTGACCTCGGCCGCGTTGGAGTAAATTCTGTAAGTATTACAGTGCTGTAAAAAAGCATTTGCCCCTCCCTGATTTTTTTTTTGTGTGCATATTTGTCACCAGGGCTTTTTTTCTGCTGCAACTTGCCTCTGCCAGAGCACTCCCGTGTTCAAATCTGTGACACCTGCTGCGCTGCTGCCTGTAAAATAGCACTGACAGCCATGGATGGATCAAACACAGAGGCACCTCCACCAGAGCACTCCCCGACGCCGAGGCACCTCTGCCAGAGCGCTCCCGCTGCCGAGGCACCTTCACCAGACCACTGGTAGCCACTGGGGGGTTAAACGGCTGCAGCCTATGACAGTGAAAGGCGGAGTGATCTTCACTCCACTCTGCCTCTCAATACAGTCCGATTGGTTTTGGTTTTATGTGTGAAAGCGATGTTTGGTGTGGCCACGTGGGACTGGGCGGTCTCTTGCTGGACTGGCCTGTGGCTGTCTCTTTGCAGGATTAGGCCATGGCTGTCTGTTTGCAGGACTGGGCCATGGCTGTCTCTTTGCAGGATTGGGCCATGGCTGTCTCTTTGCTGGACTGGGTTGTTTCTTTGCTGGATATTTGAGAATGTCACTCTTTGTTCAATATATGGGGGGAGGGGGGAAGCTGTCTATAGATGCTGGATGTGGGGGGGGGGGCTGTCTAATGATGCTGGAGGGATCTATTCTTGCTGTAGTGGGTCTATTATTGCTTTTACTGCAGTAACAAACTCACAGGGCTCATGCAGATGGGCGCTTGGAGCTATACAGAATGGGTGAGCTCCTGTATGTTCGAATACATGTCTAAACTATATGACAAGAATGCTGAAATAGTCTGGAAGTGTCTCTGAGCTTACTATGGTAAGCGCTGGATATTTCAATTTTTTTGCACATATTACTGCATTGTATTTTTTTAACAAATTCCATACAAATGACTTGTATAGGCCCCCAAATTATACTTGGTTCCCTGTTCTCTAAAGGAGCGGTTTTAGGGGGGGTGGGTCTAGGGGCATTTCCTAGGAGGGGGCAGTTCTATGGGGCAGGTAAGGGCGTGACCTGGGGGGGTGAGTTCCTGCAAATTTTTTCTGAGAAAAAAAGCCCTGTTTGTCACACTTAAATGATTCAGATCATTAAACAAATTTTAATATTACACAAAGAAAGCAGATTTTGTTTATTAAAAGAAAAAGTAATTTGCTGCCTGATCCTGTGTGAAAAAGTAATCCCCCCCTTGCTAAATTATGAATGAACTGTGATTAACCACATTTTTGGAAAGCTGAGGTAAGTTTCACTTGCCACACCCAGGCCTGATTGCTGCCAGACCTGTTGAATCAAGAAATCACCTAAATAGTAGCTGTCTGACAAAGTGAAGCATGCTAAAAAATTCAAAAAAGCAACACTTCATGCCACAATAGAAATTCAGGAACAGATAAGGAACAAAGTAATTGACGTGTATCAGTCTGGAAAGGCTTTGGGACTCCAGCAAACCACGGTGAGAACTTGGAACAGTGGTGAACCTACCAAAATTACTCCAAGAGCACAATGACAACTCATCCAGGAGGTCAAAAAAGAACACAGAACAACATCTAAAGAACTGCAGACTTCACTTGTCTCAGTTAAAGCAGAGTTCCACCGGAAAAAAAAACAAAAAGTCAGCAGCTACAAATACTGCAGATGCTGTTTATTAATAATCGGACACTCATCTGTCCCAGGGTCCAGCGATGCGGGGGAACGAAGCACCGCTAGTCTCCCCCTCGTCTCTGCGACTCTGGCATTGTCACTGTGGGCGCCCAGCTGTGGCTTAACAGCCAGGCACGCACCGCGCATACGCGTGCCGCGCTGCGCGCTGTAACTGGCCGGGCAATCATCTGGGACCTGTGACGTGTCCCAGATGATTGCCAAGAGGGGGGGAGAGGTGAACTTCCTTCCAGCGCCACAGTGCCCCGGGAGGAAGTGGGAGCTGGAACCCTCTAAAAAGAGGGTTTCTGCTCCCCCCCCCAAAAGAAAAATTACATGCCAAATGTGGCATGTCAGGGGGTCACCTTCCCTTAAAGTGGAAGTTCCATTTTTGGGTAGAACTCTGCTTTAAGGTCAGTGTTCATGATTCAACAATAAGACAGAGACTGGGCAAAAATGGAATTCACGGGAGAGTTCCAAGGCGAAAAATACTGCTGACCAGAAAGAATACAAGGTTCCTCTTACATTTGCCCAAAAAAAATCTTGATTATCCTCAAGACTTTTGGGCAAATGTTCTGTGGACTGATGAGACAAAAGTTTAAATTTTTGGAAGGTGTGCGTCTTGTAACATCTGGCGTAAAAAACTAACACAGCACTTAATAAAAAAAACATCATAGCAACATTCAAACATGGTGGTGGTAGTGTGATGGTCTGGGGCTGCTTTGCAGCTTCAGCACCTAGATGACTTGCCATAATTGATGCAACCATGAATTCTGCCGTCTTACAGAAAATCCTAAAGGAGAGTGTCCGGCCATCAGTTCATGACCTCAAGCTCAAGCACACTTGGGTTATGCAGCAGGATAAAGAAAACACCATCAAGTCCACCTCTGAATGGCTCAAAAAAAGAAGCTAATTAAGGTTTTAGAGTGGCCTAGTCAAAGTCTGAACAACAAAACAAAACGTAAAATTGACACTCTGACTGGATGCACATAGGCCAGGCTGACGGGATAGCTTCC
Source organism: Lithobates clamitans (assembly GCA_037952925.1). NCBI lineage: Eukaryota > Metazoa > Chordata > Amphibia > Anura > Ranidae > Lithobates > Lithobates clamitans. The sequence continues at coordinate 3,093,141 of JBBGZY010001769.1, forward strand.
AGATTAATAAATCCCTACTACAGCGAGGCATACCACCACCCCAGGGATACAGAAGTAATCAACCATAAGGGTGTATTAATCAGAATTGGTCAGGCATACAAAAAAAGGGTCGGGAACAAAAAGAAATTCCCAAAGAATTCTTCAAAGAGGAAATAGCAGGTATTAAAAGTAAAACATGATTTTTAGTTAGAAAAACTTCACATAACACTAGCAATTTGATAAATATAAGGGTAATACTAACCTCCACCATGTACATCTAAAAATTAGACAATTGTCTTAAGGACACAGGTGGCCACCACAATCAGGCATACAGGCCTCACAGACAACACACCCCATTCATTTCTCAAAGTTGGATCCTATTAATAAAGGAGATAATAGTAGTATGGCATTTTCACTGAAAAGTTAAAGCTGAATGTAATAGAATGCACATAGGGGGTTATTTACGAAAGGCAAATCCACTTTGCACTACAAGTGCACTTGAAAGTTCAGTTTCTGTAGATCTAAGGGGGACATGCAAGGAAAATAAAAAACAGCATTTTAGCTTGCACATGATTGGATGATAAAATCAGCAGAGCTTCCCCTTATTTCAGGTCTTCCCCTCAGATCTACAGTGATTGCACTTCCAAGTGCACTTGTAGTGCAAAGTGGATTTGCCTTTCGTAAATAACCCCCATAGTCCGTACATGTGTACTCCAATTTAGGAGACTTGCAGGGTTAATAATAACCACTTGATAACACAGAGTGCATAAAATCCATCCAAGATTAAGTTCATATGAATTGAATATTAAGTGAGAGCGGGATGGTTCCCTATGAGAGGTGACAGGCAATATGTTTAGTCCTAAAGGTGCATAGGTGTCACTGGTTCCCAGAAAGTATCAAAAGTGTCAGTTAGTATTAGATTGACAGCCGCAATATCGTAGTCCCGCTATCCCACTGATCACCGACATTACACGTATAAAAATATATAAATACCAGTACATATATGGAAGACACTAAAACTTTTGCACAAACCAATCAATATATGTATGCTTATGTACAGTGTCACATGACCGCGCAATTGTCAGTTAAAATTATGCAGTGCCGTATAGCAAAAATGGCCTGGTTATGAAGGGGGGAAAATCTTCCGGAGGTCAAGTGGTTAAACAGGCCGTTCATACACGAAAACCCTTCAGTGTGGCTGAATTAAAACAATTCTGCAAAGAAGAGTGGGCCAATGTAAAAGACTCATTGCCAGTTATCACAAACACTTGATTGCAGTTGTTGCCGCTAGGGGTGGCACAAGCAGTTATTAGGTTTAGGGGCAATTACTTTTTCACATAGGGCCAGGCAGGTTTGGACAGCTTTTTTTCATTATTACATTAAATCATCATTTAAAAACTGCATTTTGTATTTATTCAGGGTTATTTTTGTGTAATATTAAAATTTGTTTGATGATCTGAATTATTTAAGTGTGACAAATATGCAAAAAAAATAAAAAAATCAGGAAGGGGGCAAATACTTTTTTCACAGCACTGTATGTGACAGATTTCTAAAGACTATCTACAGCTCTACAACTCTCACAAACTTCACAGTGCATGTTACTGCAATTAGGGCTTGGCCAAATATTATACTAGGATTCTGTGGAATGAAAGGTGGAGGGGAGCAACAATTTGCAGCACCCCCACCCATAGGACCATGACAGAACTCACAAAATCATGTATGTTAATGTACACTTATATGGTCTTACCTGTCATGTGATGTACAGTCTGTTGCTCATGGAGTCTCCAGCAGTCCTGTAGCGTGATGTAGCGTGATAAAAAGAGAAGACGTGTGTAGTTAGCTCAGAGCGACAGTTGACAGCCAAACAAAGACATCCCACCCTACCGCCCATTGTCACGGATGTGTTTTAGTCCCTTTTCTCGAAGGGGGCAGTTTTTACGTTATTAAAGTTTATTATAGTTCAAGCGGTAATGGCTGAGTTATATTTTTTGGTTTAATATGTGTGCTTTATTATCAATATGCATTTGTTTATATGATATGAATAAATGATTTACCAATAATAAATCCATAATTTATGTTGTTTGTAATCATTTATGGTCATTTTTTTTTATTGGCTCTGTCTACGGTCCCATAAACCATACATCTGAAGACATAACACTGGGCCAGCGATGCAATCTTCACAATGTTAGACAACGATCTTATAGAAGATGTTTTTGATGCATTAAAGGACACTTCTATTGATGTTCATTCTTTTTTCCTCTTGTTTCTTCTTTCATGTCTCTATTGCTCTTCTGCTCTTCACACCTTGTATTCCTTTCACTTATGTTTGATTATTCATTATCCAAGGGATTGGTGGGAAGCCATATCTTACACTGGTACTTATTCATTAAACCAAGTTTATTGAGTGGTTTATCTTGGCAACCTACCGTTTGTATTTTGGAACTAGAATTGATTTTGTGTTGGGCTTACAATACAAAAAATGTGATTTGATAGAGCATAGCTTTCTCTTATCTAATGGTTAAAGGCATTGTACACTTTGAAATGTTTTTGTTGCTTTAACTAGGTATTATTGTACTTACAATAGGGAAAATAATTATTTGATGGGGGAAGGGGTTGGACCTCCCCTTCTGCTGCTTGTGATAACAATCGAGTGGTTACTTAGCCTCATCGGTTGTTATCACATGAAAGCCGACCGTCGGCTGACTGAGTTCCTTGAAGACTCTAGGGGCCAGCTGCCAGGTCCTGTTGATTTGTTTGTGTCCTCTATGCTCAGAAACACAGGCAGATACTTATCCATCATGCCATATCATCAGGGAGGCTTGTGATTGGCCCCAAATTTATTCTGCAGCAGGCCAATGACCCCAAACATATAGACAATATCATTAAGAACTATCTTCAGCGTAAAGAAGGACAAGGAGTCCTGGAAGTGATGGTTTGGCCCACACAGGGTTTATTTTACTAAAACTGGAAAGTGCAAAATCTGGTGCAACTCTGCAAAGAAACCAATCAACTTCAAGGTTTTAATGACAAAGCTTAATTGAACAAGCTAAAGTTAGAAGCTGATTGGCTACCATGCACCGCTGCATGCTCCAGTTTTAGTAAATCTCCCCCACAGAGCCCTGATCTCAACATCATCAAGTCTGTCTGGGATTACATGAAGAGACGGAAGGATCTGAGGCATCTTACATCCACAGAAGATCTGTGGCTAATTTTCCAAAATGTTTGGAACATTTTTTCAAACATCAGTTCCTTCAAAAACTATGTACAGATATTCCTAAAAGAGATCACATCAAATATTGATTTGAATTGGATTTCTTCTTCATTAACTTTCCATTTTGTAAGTTGATAAAAATAAACTAATAAAACTTTCTGAATACATTCTTAATTTACAGAATTATTTCACACTTGCCTAAAGCTTTTGCACAGTACTGGAGGTCTTCTCTGTTAAGATAGAATTGTAAGTACATATATAAAGGGAGAGAGAAAAGAGACTGAGAGTAGAAAGGGTTTTCTCATAATGTAATATTGTTGTCAGGGGGATTATCTGTTACAGTGATATTGCCAAAATGGGAAGGGAGACACTGAAATTAAAAAGAAAAATGGAGAACAGAAAAAGAAAGGCTTTTTTTCCCCACAAAAACATCTAAATAAGATTTTCTACAGGATCTTAAACCTAATTCAATTTAAAGAAGGAAATTGAGGGGGCATAGAGTTTATCATTAGAAATTATAAAGTCACTAAAGCCAATGTAGAGCCAAAATTGCTTTGTTTTTAATAGGCAAAATCACCAAATAATTAAGGTACTTTAACATTTTTTGGGGAGAGATATTTTTAAGGCTCCCCTAAATATACTGCAAGCATTCAGTAATTCAAAATTTGCCTAGAAAAAGGTGATGAATATAACCAAATTTGTGGCAAGAACGTACTTTAGTGGTTAAGTAATAGAGCAGCTAGCATCTTGGTTTATCCAGACATCATACCTTTTAGTGGATGAAATCATTCAGACTCTTGTTGAAGGCGATCAGGTGCATTTCATCAATGATATCTGCTGCAATAAAAACTCCCTTAAGTCTCGTACACACGATCCGATTGTTGGCCAACCAAGCGTCTGATTTTTGTCCAAAGGGCGTGTGCCTGGATCTTGTCTTGTATACTAACGGTACACAATTGGCGGCCAACAAACACGAACGTAGTGATGTACTAGACGTACTACGAGACTATAAAGAGGAAGTTCATTTCCCAAGCGCCACCCTTTGGGCTCCTTCTGCTAATTTCGTGTTAGTAGAAATTTGGTGCGCGTTGATTCGCGCTTTTCAGTTAATTTCTGAGCGGCCGTTCGTCAACCAGCCATATTGCGATTGTGTAATCGGAGGAGAGAACATGTTATTATTGGGCTTAGAGCTATTGCTTTGACCCAAGTCCAGTCCAGGAACAGGAGGAGTTCTTGGACCAAAAATTGACCAATTATGTTATATGCCATTGCTGCGGGAGCTCCAGGAGAATAATCCGGATAATTTTCAGAATTATCTCCGGATGATGGACCCCTGCTTTCACCAACTCTTGTCATTGGTGACCCCCTATATTAAGAAGCAGGACACATGCATGAGGCTTGCCATCACTCCCGAGCAAAGGCTCATAGCCACCTTGAGGTACTTGGCAATGGGGAGAAGACTCCAGGACCTCAAGTTTACGACTGGGATCTCCCCCCAGGCTCTGAGACTCATTATTCCAGGACCTGCTTAGCCATTATTCAAGTCCTGCAGAAGGACTATATTAGGGTTTTTACCTCTAAGATCACATTCTATGTATTAATGTTTGCTAATGTATTGTATTATTGTCTTGATTACATAATTATCAATATTGTATTATGCTGTGAATGTCCTCTTTGTCCTCATGCATGCTGTAAGCTTTTCCTGCTCCTTTTTTGGCCTACATGCATATTTTCCTTCACTAACCTCCCTATCCTGGGCTCATACACACCAAGCCTAGTAACTTAACATTTTTTTTGTCAGCTACATTTTGGGGCTTACCCTAAACAACCCCTAAAATGTGTCCAAAGGGTATTGTTGCCCTCAAATTCAGGCAGAGTGCAAGAGGCCATTTTTTAGGGTAAAACTCATTTGGAACCCTCTCTCCCCCCCAAAAATGCTAAGTCAACAGGTACAAATACTCTATCTGCTGACTTTGCAAAACCCATACAAACTATCCCTGTTGTGTTCATATTTCTGTATAAATTCACCAAACCATGTAGTGCAAGGGCCTGCTTGAATACCTACAAATTGTAACGTAGAAAGTTTTTGTCTCCTATTATAATGGGTATTTCCGAATGTCAAAATGTGCTACAGTTTGGACAGTGTGTATCCAGATTTTTAGATTATGACACTTCTTACCTGTCCACTGGGCTGCCAATAGTGTAAGTAAGGAGGGGCTGGCCAAAGTATCTGAGATTATTTATGCAAACAGCTCTCATGGAAGTGGAGAGGGTTACCTGTCCAAAACATCTGCCCATGAGGAATTAAATAAGTTGACATTACACTTTTGTCTTTAAATACTCATTTAAGTTTTCTCCTTATGTTGGCTAAGCATGTTTGTGTCAAATACACTTGCAATGTTATGTGCAGAAATAGTAATTTCTTTTTTCTTTTTTTAATCCACAGTTTCCTTCCAACCCAGAGCAATGGCAGGACGTTGCAGCCCAGTTCCAGCATTAGTGGGATTTTCCCAACTGTGGTGGTGCTATTGATGGCAAGCATGTCTGGATTGTCCCACCACCCAACTCTGGCTCATATTATTTTAAATATAAGGGCTTTTTCAGCATAGTCATGCTAGCTGTAGTGTCTGCCAACTATGAGTTTTTGTATCTGGATGTTGGGCAGAACGGCCACAACTCTGATGGAGGAGTGCTTATGCAGACAGAGTTCTACAAGCAGCTCCAGAATGGCACCCTAAATTTGCCACCTGCTGAGGAGAATGCTGAGGGCCTCAGTTTTGTTTTTGTTGCAGATGAGGCCTTTGCTCTGGGGGAACATCTGATGAAGCCGTTTGCTATGAGGAACCACACCCCAGACAGAGAATATTCAAGTACAGGCTCTCTCGCGTCAGAAGGGTGGTTGAAAATGCCTTTGGCGTTTCAGGATGTTTTTGACTCCAATTAACCTGGCATTCTACAAAATAAACCATGTGGTCCTGTGTTTCTGTATCCTACATAATTTTTTAAGGAGGAATGCTACCAGCTAACTAGCATCACTGCTAAGTGACATGGACCATGCAGTGGCAGGCCCAGCTGAAGCGGCTGCAGCTTGTCCGTCTGTGGGCATGCTGACGGCTATTGAAAATGCGGTGCTGGATTGCCCTCACAAATTGCCAGAGATTTACGGCGGATATACCTTGATTATCTTGTGGGTAAAGGGGCAGTAGCTTGGCAGCAAATTTTCAGCTGATCATGTCTAATTTTTTTTGAGATCATAAACTCATATTTCATTTGAACTACTGTTGTCTGTGTTTCTTATCTGTATAATATGTTCACAAATGGGCTTTATTTTGGCCACTTGCTATAATAGTGCAAATGTACCCTATTTGCTACATGAGGTGACAATATCTTCTTCAGTTAACTATTATGGTGTGCCATGGGTCTGCTACACACACAATGTTTTTGTTTTTAATGGATCTAATGCATGAAGTTAAAAAAACTATGCCTTTTCAACTCCTTTAATCTTTTGGAGGCCTAAAAGGATTTGGCCACATTTAAGAGCACATTGTCACTGTAACTACAGCAACTTAACAAATACACTGGTATTGCAGTGCCCTGGGAGGAAGTGGGAGCTGGATCCCTCTAAAAAGAGGGTATCCGCTCCCCCCAAAAAAAGATGACATGCCAAATGCGGTATGTCAGGGGGTCACCTTCACTTAAAACGGAAGTTCCGTTTTTGGGTGGGACTCTGCTTTAAGGTTTTAAATCAAACCAACATCTTGGTGTATAACATGTATGTTTTGCATTATTTCTCCTTTTTGTGGCTAGACAGGTATGTTCTAAAACATTAGATACATATCCCAAACTCAGGAACTTACAAAGTTTGAGTTTGGTAAAGGTCAAAGGAGACATTAGTATCCCAAGACTGTGTGGATGTTGGCTTCCTCAGATGGGGTGATCTCACACCTCTAAAAGCCAAAATTTGAAGCCACGTACACGTAGAGGCATAACAAATAAATTTCTCTTATGATCTTAGTTACATTTTAAAAAATACAATGTAAAATTAACAATGGACACCAACATAGTTGTATCTTTGAGCTTAAAAACTCAGGGATAATGTTGTTGTGGTAACTTGCCCAAAAAAAACCAACAACCATAATAATAATATTCTTGATATCACTAGTAAACAAAAGCCTTTTAAAATACATTTGCCATAACGCCATCAGTATCACCAGCAAAGCAGCTTCATTATTATCCCATTAAAGAAGAAGAGAATGTGCGCTGCATTTCGACATTTCATAATTAAATAAAACATTATTAGAAAAACAATGATGCTGGTCATATAAACAATACGATATACAGCTATATTCTGCATGAGCATAAGAGAAGGTCTCCAAGTAAAAAGCCCAAATCAATCATATGGTTTTCAGAAGACCCAACATGTTTCGGAGTTAATTGCTAAATTCCTCCTTCAGGGGTTGAAGATAGGCTGTATAGTCTAATATAAAAGTACATGAGAGAAAATTTTATATAAAAAAACGGTACATATGCAAAGAATGGGAAAACACACATTATGGCATTTATCGGGAGGCAGTTAATTTGAATTTAAAAACACTTACTATTAATGACCATGCAGTATGTGGATTCACATACACATGTGGAGCTGTTCTCAAGGCTGGTGCGACACTCCTTTCCGTAACCACCAAACATGTTAACTAGGATTGAATAATGGTAGATATTTGGGGGTGAATCGATCTAGGGGAAGTTAGCATCAGTCAAAAGTGCTGATTAAAAAGTGGAATGGAAAGCCAAGGTGCACAAACGAATGTTGACGTCTACACGGGTCGGATGTGATACCGACAGAAAACCCCTAAACAAAAGATGTATATAATTGGTTATAAGTAAATTGGCCAGACAGTACACAATAAATCAATGTTGTTATAATCCATAATGGATATTTAATAGTGTGGTAATGAAAAAAAAACTGCCTAAATACAGCATTACATGCCAGCAATCAAGACTATGTCTCGATGCCGGCATATAATACGTGGATTAAACATGAAGAAACCATACATTAGGAAGTAGCATGTAAGAAGGCAACAATGAGTAAAGAATCAAAAATAATTGTTCAAAAAGTCATAGCCCTCAGGGATTTTCATGATACCAAATGGCATAGAAATAGTTCAAAAGGTTTACTTGAGATTGCAAGTAATGGTGGAGCGTCTCACAGAGATGTGTAGTCTGGCTGTGCAGCGATAGACTGACCCTGATAGCCTGTATTTATGTGGAAAAGGCTTGGGAGAAAACTCCCGCTTTATCAGAAGTGTCCAATAATAGAGTAATCACAGTGACAGAAGCTGAGAGAGGGAAATGCCCAAAGCGGGCGGGCCTCTGTGGCATATCTGATGCTGTGAGACTAAAGAAGCAATCTGCAGGGCTATTGAGCTGACTAGGGGGTATGTCAGAAAGTCGATCTAATCCATAATGGATATTTAATAGTGTGGTAATGCATAAAAAAACCTGCCTAAATACAGCATTACATGCTAGCAATAAAGGCTATATCTTGATGCCGGCATACAATACGTGGATTAAACATGAAAAAAAAGCTTACTTGAGATTACAGGTAATTGCAGGTAATGGTGGAGTGTCTCACAGAGATGTGTAGTCTGGCTGTGCAGCGATAGACTGACCCAGATAGCCTGTATTTATGTGGAAAAGGCTTGGGAGAAAACTCCCACTTCAGCAGAAGTGTCCAATAGTGGAGTAATCACAGTGACACAGGCCTCTGTGGCACATCTGATGCTGTGAGACTAAAGAAGCAACCTTCAGAGCTATTGAGCTGGCTAGGGGGTATGTCAGAAAGCCGATCCCCCCGGCTGAGCGACGTTCGGCGTCACCGCGTGCTAGGACGCTGCAACGTCAGACGTCGCAAGGCGCTGACACGAAGATAAGAGCGGAAGTCCCAGGCAGACAGTGAGAGGCAAACTGTGCATGCACAAACCGGCACAAACCGGCTGCAGGTCAACCAGAGAGCCTAGAAGAATATGCCCACAGAGGATGCCCCGAGACCAAGACATGTCAGGGGGCCTCCCCGTGCTGGGGGACACCAACGTGGGGCGCACATGGACTAGATTAACAATAGTTGTGGAAGGGGCCACTAATAACAGTTGATAAATAAAGATTAAGTTAGTGTGCTGAAATATAAATAGAGAAAAGAGGGGAAAATGAGATGAAACAAGGGATGGAAATAAACAATGTATATTACATAACCCCCTGATGAAAACCCCTTGTCAGAGAGCTCACCTTGCTGGTCATGGGATTGGCCACCAGAGGGCGTGCTTGTGAGCAAGCCGGCCTATTTAAGTTTGTCAGGCACTCTGTTCAGTGCTGCCTGATCATCAGTTTCCTGTCTTGTCTTCCTGTTTACCTGATCTCCTGACGACCCGGATTGCCCTTGGATTCCCCTTTTTGCTGCCTGTACCTGACCTTGGCCTGTTTGACTCCGCTTCTGCCTCATCGCCTGTGTTCCAGCCTGCAACTGCTGTTCACAGACTGCTATTCCACCAGCATCTGGACTCTAGTTCACAGGCTCTCATACCACTCCGCACTCCTGTGCTTCCTGTTACCTTACCAGGGGCCGCGAGTCGGACGCGTAAGGGAGCCTACTCTCTGCCCAAGCGGACTCACCGGTCTGGTAAGTAGGAGTCTGATAGTATCAGGCAGCCATGACCGAGTCCGGGCAGGGGGCCTCCCCTATGGACGAACTTTGCAGACACTTGGCAGGATTAACCCAAGCAGTCAAAAGTTTACAGGATGGCTATACCCGACTAGAGGAATGTGTTCAGGCCCTGTCTGCACCTACCAATCCTCAGGGGACTTCGTCTGCAATCGGGGCACCCTCCGTAGTCATGCTCCCTCCAGAGCCCAAAGTACCTATACCGGAGAGATTTTTTGGAGACCGTAGTAAATACCGTGCATTCCGGAATGCATGTAGTCTCTTTTTTGCTCTGCAGCCTTGGACCTTCTCCCTAGAAGCCACCAAAGTGGGCTTTGTTATTTCCCTGTTGTCCGGTGAGCCTCAAACCTGGGCCCATCACCTTCTGGAACAAAAGTCGGATGCCCTGGAAAGTCTGGACGCCTTCTTCTTGGCGATGTCTCAACTTTATGAGGATCCTCAACTAACCGCTTCTGCTGAAGCTTCCCTGCACTCCCTTCGGCAAGGCCGCAGGGCAGCGGAGGACTATGCTGTTGAATTTAGGCGCTGGAGTTCCGATACGGCATGGAATGACGCGGCTCTGCGTCATCAGTTTAGAATGGGTTTGTCCGATCCACTCAAGGACGAGTTAGCACGGGTTGGGATACCTCAGACCCTGGAAGAATTAATTAACCTCTCAATCCAAATTGACCGTCGTCTGAGAGAACGACGCACCGAAAGATCTACCAGTGCCTATTGACCCACTTGGATGCTTCCACAGGTTCCCAGTCCTCCTAGTAGGCCTTTGGCTCCTCCAACCTCTCCAGTTTGCGACACGTCAGAGCCTATGCAGCTTGGTCTGCTCCGTCCTTCCTTGACTCCTGAAGAGAAGTTACGAAGACGTAACCTTAACCTATGCCTCTACTGTGGGGAACCTGGGCACTACGCCAGCGCCTGCACCAACAAAACGCGTAAGTGTCGTTCTTCTGCTCGTATATGTGCTACTATCATGCCAAAACCTAGTACTCACCTTACCATCTCTGTCACTTTGCAGCTTCCCGGAAAGGCTATCCAAGTTCCAGTCATCGTTGATTCCGGAGCATGCAGCTGCTTCATGGACCAGGCCTTTGCAGCTCAGCATGATATCCCACTCCGACTCAAGACCCAGAGCCTGGCTGTCCACCTTGCAGACGGTTCCGCCCTCCGTTCCGGTCCTGTCATTCAAGAGACTATCCCTATAATAGCTACTATAAACTCTCAACACCAGGAATTCCTCCGTTTAGATGTCATTTCCTCTCCCCTGTTCCCTGTCATCCTGGGCATGCCGTGGTTGCTGGGCCATAACCCCCATATCAACTGGGTTTCTGGGAAAGTGGAGTTTCTCTCTGATTATTGCCAACAACATTGCCTGCCAAGAATGGCCCATGAGATACCTCAACTCCTCGGCCTACACCCTGAAACCAACTCACACCAAGCCATCCCAGAACCCTACCGAGATTTCTCTGATGTATTCAGCAAGAAAGGTGCTGAGACTCTACCGCCACACAGGCCCTATGATTGCCCTATAGAGCTGCTACCTGGAACTGAAGTACCCTTCGGTGGGATCTTTCCATTGGCTGAGCAGGAATTAGATACACTAAAACAATACCTTGATGAGAATTTAAAGAAAAAGTTCATCCGCCCGTCCACATCTCCGGCCGGCGCAGGCATATTCTTTGTGGAAAAAAAAGATCATTCCCTTCGGCCATGTATCGACTACCGGGAATTAAATCGGATAACGATCAAGAATCGCTACCCCTTACCCCTGGTGCCTAAATTATTCCAGAGGCTAGGAACGGCAACTGTCTTCACAAAACTGGATCTTCGCGGAGCCTATAATTCAATCCGTATCCGGGAGGGGGACGAATGGAAAACCGCTTTTCGCACTCGTTTTGGGCATTTCGAGTATTGCGTTAGGCCCTTCGGTCTATGCAATGCCCCAGCCACATTCCAACATTTTGTGAACGACATCTCCTGGGAATTTTTGGATATCTACGTCATCGTCTACCTCGATGACATTCTCATTTTCTCATCATCACTGACTGATCATCGCAGGCACGTCCGGAATGTCCTCGCCCGGCTCAGGCAACACGGGCTGTATGCTAAACTCGATAAATGTGAATTTGAACTCCAATGCATCCAATTCCTGGGGCTCATCATTTCAGTGGAAGGTATTAAAATGGACCCTCAAAAGGTGTCCGCCATCCTGGACTGGCCAGCACCTACGGACATGAAGGGGGTCCAACGCTTCGTTGGATTTTCCAATTTCTATAGGAAATTCATCAGAGACTTTTCCAAGATCATCGCCCCCATTACTGAATTAACAAGACAGGGAACCCGATTCTGCTGGACCCCCAGGGATCAATTGGCCTTTGAAAAATTAAAAGGATTATTCACGTCGGCCTCCATCCTCAAACACCCTAACTCTGCCTTGCCATTCGTGTTGGAGGTTGACGCCTCAGAGGTCGCAGTAGGAGCTGTACTCTCCCAACGTCAGGGCCCCAAGGCCCTTCTGTTTCCAATAGCTTTTTTTTCTCGCAAATTATCGGTGTCTGAAAGAAACTACGATGTAGGAGACCGAGAGCTTCTGGCCATCAAGACGGCTCTGGAGGAGTGGCGCTATCTTTTGGAGGGTGCTGTACATCCTATTCTAATCTACACGGACCACAAGAACTTGGAGTATTTGAGATCTGCCAAGAGACTAAAACCGCGACAAGCCAGATGGGCGCTCTTCTTCTCTCGCTTTCAATTTCATATAACCTACAGACCCGGCTCCAAAAACATCAAACCAGACGCTCTCTCACGAATGTTCCATGACTACAAAGAAACCGTCCCTCCGGACACTATCCTGCCTGCAGGAAATTTTTTATTACTTCAGGGGGATTTAACCTCCAGAATAAGGCAAGCTTCCACAACTATACCCCAACCCACTGAGACCAGCCTAAGAGATGGTTTACTCTGGCATAAGGAGAAGATCATGGTTCCTGAGAGCCTTAGGGTACCAGTACTAGAGCTTTGCCATGACCTCAAGTTGGCTGGGCACTTCGGGGCTCAGAAGACAACCGAACTGGTGCAGCGCACCTTTTGGTGGCCACAGTTGGCCGAGGACTGTAGGAATTACGTCAGTTCCTGCCACACATGTGCCCGAAGCAAGAATATTCGGACGAAGGCCTGGGGCTTACTGAAACCCTTGCCCATCCCTGACAGACCTTGGAAAATGATCGCGATGGATTTCATTGTGGAACTGCCCCCATCCGAAGGCTTCTCCACCATCTTTGTCATAATTGATAGATTGTCAAAAATGGCTCACTTCTTGCCTATGAAAGGCACACCCTCAGCCGTGGAAACGGCGAAGATCTTCAATAAAGAAATTGTGAGATTACATGGGGTTCCCTCTAATATCGTCTCGGACCGGGGTGTCCAATTCACCTCCAGGTTCTAGAAGGCATTGTGTGGTTCCCTCGAAATTGAGTTAGCGTTCTCTTCAGCCTATCACCCTCAGACAAACGGCCAGACGGAGAGAACCAACCAAACCTTGGAGCAATACCTCCGTTGTTTCTCGGCCTTTTCCCAGGATGACTGGGTTTCTCTGCTACCAGTTGCGGAGTTTTCATACAATAACTCCCTGCACTCAGCCATCAACCAGACGCCATTTTTTGCTAATTATGGATTTCATCCCTCCTTTCTACCCAGCTCAATACCTGAATGCTCCCTCCCGGCAGTGACCGAGACATTGGAATTCTTCTCTACCAACAACAAACTTCTGCAGGAAACAATGGCCCAATCCCAGGCTTCTTATAAAAAAACGTTCGACAAGAAGAGGCGCGGGGAGCTTATCCTGGAACCTGGCAATCAAGTATGGCTGTCCACAACTAACTTAAAAATGGCTTGCCCTTCTAGGAAACTAGGGCCTAAATTCATGGGACCCTTCTCGGTGAGAAGAAAAATAAACAACGTAGCGTACGAGCTCAGTCAGCCGGACTCCTTCAAAATACACCCGTTTTTTCATGTGTCCTTACTGAAACCGGTCGCTCCTGATCCTTTCCCCAACCGTAGTACTAGTCCTCCTGAGCCTGTGATGATCAATAACGAGGAGGAGTTTGAAATCGAGGCTATCCTGGACTGTAGGAAAAGGCACAATCAAATACAGTATCTTATTAAATGGAAGGGGTATGGTCCGGAGGACAATTCCTGGGAACCAGAAAACAATTTACATGCCCCGGAACTTTTACAGACTTTCAGAAATGTTCATGCCTCCAAGTTGGCCCGGCTGGGCATCCGGAGGCTGCCCTTAGGGAGGCGGCACTGTCAGAGAGCTCACCTTGCTGGTCATGGGATTGGCCACCAGAGGTCGTGCTTGTGAGCAAGCCGGCCTATTTAAGTTTGTCAGGCACTCTGTTCAGTGCTGCCTGATCATCAGCTTCCTGTGCCATAGTTCCTGTTTCCTGTCTTGTCTTCCTGTTTACCTGATCTCCTGACGACCCGGATTGCCCTTGGATTCCCCTTTTTGCTGCCTGTACCTGACCTTGGCTTGTTTGACTCCGCTTCTGCCTGATCCTATTGTACCTTACTGCCAGTCTGTTGCCGAACCCAGCCTGTCTGCTGACCATCCTTCTCAGTCTCATCGCCTGTGTTCCAGCCTGCACCTGCTGTTCATAGACTGCTATTCCACCAGCATCTGGACTCTAGTTCACAGGCTCTTATACCACTCCGCACTCCTGTGCTTCCTGTTACCTTACCAGGGGCCGCAAGTCGGACGCGTAAGGGAGCCTACTCTCTGCCCAAGCGGACTCACCGGTCTGGTAAGTAGGAGTCTGATACAGAGGTTGAAGGGGTGGGGGGGTCAGCCTGTCAGTGCTCAGACCATACGCTGCACACTGCATCAAATTAGTCTGCATGGCTGTCATCCCAGAAGCAAGCCTCTTCTAAAGATGATGCACAAAAAAGCCTGCAAACAGTTTGCTGAAGACAAGCAGACTAAGACCATGGATTACTGGAACCATGTCCTGTAGTCTGATGAGACCAAAATAAACTTATTTGGTTCAGATGGTGTCAAGCGTGTGTGGTGGCAACCAGGTGAGGAGTACAAAGACAAGTGTGTCTTGCCTACAGTCAAGCATGGTGGTGGGAGTGTCATGGTCTGGGGCTGCATGAGTGCTGCCGGCACTGGGGATCTACAGTTCATTGAGGGAACCATGAATGCCAACATGTACTGTGACATACATATTCGGAGACTGGGTCGCAGGCTAGTATTCCAACATGATAACGACCCCAAACACACCTCCAAGATGACCACTGCCCTGCTAAAGAAGCTGAGGGTAAAGGTAATGGACTGGCCAAGTATGTCTCCAGACCTAAACCCTATTGAGCATCTGTGGGGCATCCTCTAATGGAAGGTGGAAGAGCGCAAGGTCTCTAACAACCACCAACTCTGTGATGTCATTATGGAAGAGGACTCCAGTATCAACCTCTGAAGCTCTGGTGAACTCCATGCCCAAGAGGGTTAAGGCAGTGCTGGAAAATAATGGTGGCTACACAAAATATTGACACTTTGGGTCCAATTTGGAAATTTTCACTTAGGGGCGTACTCACTTTTGTTGCCAGAGGTTTAGACATTAATGGCTGTGTGTTGAGTTTTTTTAAGGGGACAGCAAAGTTACACTGTTATACAAGCTGTTTTTGTTTTTGCATTGCACCCAGATCGCACAAGCACGTACAGTGCGTTCCTGTGCAATTCATGGTCTGAACTGGCTCTTAAGAAGAAGAAAGAGAGTAAAGGGGTTTTTTACTGACTGATCACTGTAATAGCCAAACACAAGCTATAACATTGATCATGTGATTGGGAGCCAGTTCTTTCATCTCCAGATTATTAATACAAGACCAGGAGCCAGGGCTGGTGCAAGGATTTTTGACACCCTAGGCGAAACCTCATTTTGCCACCCCCCCTGACTCCACCCCCTTTGCCCTGCCCATGCATACCCCACTTTTTACTGAAGCGCTCATGAAATGCAACCTCACCAGCACCCATCAAATGCAGCCTCACCAGCGTCCATCAATGCAGCATACCAGTGCCCATCAATGAATGTTTGCTTGCTTTCATTCATTCGGGAGTCGGGACACAGACAGAGTCCTCGCTGCTGCGCCTCCATGTGTGAACATAGCGGCAGCTGCCTGCTGATGCTGAGACTTAGTTGCTTGCTGCAGAGAGAAGCGAGTAGGAACAACAGTGGCCAGGTGCCCTAGGCGACTGCCTAGTTTACCTAGTGGTAGCACCGGCCCTGCCAGGAGCTGTTGGTAAAAATGCTGGTGCGAACATATGAAGTGGCTTAGGAAAAGGCGCGCTTCAGTGATGCCACATATATGGGATACGATGACATGAATGGGTTAATCATCACTGTCACTTGAACTTCACCCTATTAATTGGCTGATGCAAGTACCCACTTCAAGTAAAGGGGCTTGATCCACTACAAACTATCAAGTGTATATATATATATATATATATATATATATATATATATATATATATATATATATGTATATATATATACACTGATCAGCTGTAACATTATGAACACCCACCATATCTTATTGAGGCATAGCATAGACTCCACTAGACCTCTGAAGGTATGCAATGATATCTGGCACCAAGCTGTCAGTAGTAGATCCTTTAAATCTTGTAAGTTGCAAGGTGTGGCCTCCATGGATCAAACTTGTTTATCCAGCACATCCCACAAATGTGCGGTTGGATTGAGAGGTGGAGAATGTGGAGGTTAAGCCAACACCTCCAACTCGTGTTCCTCAAACCATTCTTGAATTTATTAGACCGGGCCAACTTCTTCCATTGCTCCGTGGTCCAGTTCTGATGCTTATCGTAGGATTTTTTGGCTGTGGACACAGGTCAGCATGGGCACCCAGATCAGTCTACGGCAACACGCCCCCGCAGCGTGCAAACGATAACACCAAATTTAACACACCTGCTCCCCATTCACACCTGAGACCTTGTAACACTAACATGTAACATGACACCGGGGAGGGAAAACGGCTAATTGGGCCCAATTTGGACATTTTCACTTAGGGGTGTACTCACTTTTGTTGCCAGCGGTTTAGATATTAATGGCTGTGTGTTGAGTTATTTTGAGGGGACAGCAAATATACACTGTTATACAAGTTGTACAATCACTATTTTACATTGTAGCTATGTGTAATTTCTTCAGTGTTGTCTCATGAAAAGATATAATAAAATATTTACAAAATGTGAGGGGTGTACCCACTTTTGTGAGATACTGTGTATATATATATATATATATATATATATATATATATATATACTGTTTATATAAAATGTAGTTATGACTGCTGGATTATGCAGTGTCTGGTCCTAATCGGTAATATGTACAGCTTGAGCATTCAAAGACAGAACCTCTCTACTGACAACTGGAGCAGCTGCCGGTGTTTAAATTAGCCCTGGTTTCCATGGCAACTCAACCGTTAATATCATACAATACCTTCCCGATTCCGATGGCATGTGATCAAATTTTAGACGACACTGCGAATACATTTAAAAAGTACCCACTCAATTGTTTTAAATAAAAATGGTCTGTGTTCCACATAGCCAGTCACCACTCCGATTCACCGCTTGTTCCAACTGTCAGGAAATCCTTTGTTCCTGTGGGCAACACAGTACCAAAATATCTCCTGAAAGAGCTTCTCTGGTGGCATTTAATTAGATTTTGTTTTTATGTTTTCAGTACTTCATGTGAAAAAATTTAGAATCTGACTGGTAATTATAGAAAAAAAAGAACTGTACTTCTGTAACACACATATGGATGAGGCCTATCGTTCAAATTAAAGGCAATCTTCATGAAGATGACTAGTATATAAAATAATGAGGACAGGTCCTAAACGAATCTCGCAAAAGATGAAAGTAATAGCATCACAAAAGGAGGATTCTCACAGCTAATAAGAAGGCTCTGTGATACAGAGTGTGGGATTACTGTCAAATGATAAAGACAGCAGTCAAGCATCTCAACACAAGAATCCCATCTGCGAGTGTCAGTTTAAAGGTTTTCCTATTCACTTGATGTCAAAGTTTATCACAGTCTTCTTACATGGGGCTACATGAAACAGAACACATAAGGTATTAGCATCCAGGGTTCCAACTATCTATCCACTCACAGCTATTCAGGCCAGCGTGGATTGTTCCAGTGCCACCATTTCTTCCTGCTGGAGGCTGCCATTTTGTTGAAGCTCAGAGCAGTCACTTCATTATTGAAAACTCTCCCCCTCTCCATGGTCTCAAAAGCTATATGTCACTTTCTGTTAATAAAATGTGTGTATTTCCATGTATGTCACTAATGTTATCATACGTCGGTTCTTTTCTATACTGTATTGTATAGTTTTATATCTGTATGGATTACAATAGGGTTGCACTGATACCACTTTTTTAAGACCGAGTACAAGTACCATTTTTTTCAAGTACTCGCCAATACCGATTACCGATACTTATTTTAATGTCATGTGATAGTGGACTGTGTCAGTAGTTTTTTATTTTTATTTTATTTATTTTTTTACAATTTTATTTTTTACAATTTATTTTTATTATTATTTGTTACAATTTTTTTTAACAATGCTCTCTTTTTTGGGGTACATTTCCAGCCTTGATTGTCAGTCTTGACTCAGCTAGAGAGGAAGACTGACAGAAGCTTTAGGGCCTCATGCACACCGGGGCTCTTATAAATGCTTTTCTCCTGGGAGGAAAAAAGCAGCTGCAAAAGCACTCCTAAGCTATGTTTTTTCAAGCTTGTTCAGGTCCGTCAAGTGCCTGGGCCAATTAATTGAAAAAATACTCAACATGAGTAGTTTTCCCGCATTTAGGCATGTCGGGCTTTTTTATGCTCAAAAGCTCCTCTGAACGCACAAGTGATGTTTTTTTTTCTGCCTCTAAACTCCTGTAAGCACCTGTAGTGTGCATGGACACAAAGGTTTACATGGAGAGGGAAAAAAGCTCAAACGCCTGTAAAAACAGCGTTTTTGAGCTCAAGTGTGCATGAGATCTTACAGTGCTGAAGTTCACAGACTGCCAATGAGGGAGAAAGGAGAGAATATCAGGAATATAAAATAAGACACTATTCTTGTAAGTTGTAGCCTCGGTTCACATTGGGACGACTTGTCAGGCAACCTAGCCGCCTGACAAGTAGCGTCCCGTTCTGTACAATGGAACAGTTCTGATCGGAGCGACGCAAGTCGCTCTGACTTAGAAAAAGGTTCCTGTACAACTTTGGGGGCGACCTGCATTGACTTCTATACAGAAGTCGTTTTGCAAGTCGCCGCTGAGTCATGTCCTGGGTCGCCTGAGGCAGTCGCGCTGCAAGTCGTGCTGCCTCAGTGTGAACTGACCCTTACTCTTTTGTGTCTCCCTAGTAGCAGAGTTTGCCCTGTCACCTCTCCTGCTTTTCTTTTCTCCCATCTTAATCAGTTCTGGACTGCCCACCGTCGTTATACATCGGTACTTTGAAGGAGGATATCGTTCTTATGGCAGCAGCTAGCTGCCATAACCCCGGTATCCTCTTCTTCAGTGAGCGGTCTGGTTTAAGATAAAAGTGGTCTCTACGGCGGATTCACCGCAAGATCACTTTTATCGGCGGCGGGAGAGGGGCCCCCCTCCTGCCTCGATCCAGTGCCCTCCGCTGCTTACTGGAGCCATAGATGGCCCCCACCCTTCTCCATATCATTGCAGGGCGGAAGCGACATCAAAACATCACTTCCGTCCATAGCTCTTAAAGGGCCTTTTTTTTTCTTTTTTTTTAAATGACAATTTTTTTTTTATTGCATTTTAGTGTAAATATGAGATCTGAGGTATTTTTGACCCCAGATCTCATATTTAAGAGGTCCTGTCATGCTTTTTTTCTATTACAAGGGATGTTTACATTCCTTGTAATAGGAATAAAAGTGACACAATTTTTTTTTTTAAAGTTCAAAAATAAAAAATAAAAGGTAAAATAAATAGGAATAAAAAAAATGTTAAACACGCCCGTCCCGATGAGCTCGCTTGAAGAAATGAACGCATACATGAGTAGCGCCCGCGTATGAAAATGGTGTTAAAACCACACATGTGAGGTATCAACGCGATCGGTAGAGTGAGAGTAATAATTCTATCCCTAGACCTCCTCTGTAACTCAAAACATACAACCTGTAGAATTTTTAAAATGTCGCCTGTGGAGATTTTTAAGGGTAAAAGTTTGTCGCCATTCCACGAGCGAGCGCAATTTTGAAGCGTGACATGTTGGGTATCAATTTACTCTGCATAACATTATCTTTCACAATATAAAAAAATTGGGCTAACTTTACTGTTGTCTTATTTTTTAATTTAAAAAAGTGTATTTTTTACAAAAAAAGTGTAAGACCGCTGCGCAAATACCTTGTGACAGAAAGTATTGCAACGACCGCCATTTTATTCTCTAGGGTGTTAGAAAAAAAGTGTATAATATTTGGGGGTTCTAAGTAATTTTCTAGCCTGTTTTTAACTTGTAAACAATAAATCTCAGAAAGAGGCTTGGTTCTTAAGTGGTTAATCTGTGTTCCCTCTGCACTGTCTGTGTCATTCCTGTTGCATTCTTCTACATTAAGCAACAGTAAATCTTAAAGCTGTCAGCTGATCGGCCTCTAGTGGCTCTGATTGTAGACACAATGCCCAGAATAGAGAGCAACTGAACATGTGCAGAGCAGGGTGAGACTAAATTACTGGATTTTAAAAAATATATGCACTTATTGTTAATGTTTTACATAGCTGTACCTGCAAAAGGGGACAGCCTAAAGTGATCTATCAGGACTTTAATTTTCACTATGTTTATATAAAAAAAAAAAAAAATGAGCACATAGAAATTGTACTCTAGCCTCAGTGAATGAAAAGGATCTATGAATGGAGGAGGCAGACCTTTAATTCATCACTTAAACAGGTGGCCCCGTCCCCTCTGATGCCCCAGGAAAGCCACAGGTAAGTCCCCGTGCATCAGAGGGGGGCGTGTCACCCGGAAACGTCACTGTGTGGCCCCGCCCTCAGTTATAAAAGAACTGTCACCTGCGAGGACGTGTCATACAGCGGGTGCCTTCCATGGAGGCGAGTCAGTCGCTGCTTTTTTTTTTTTTCTTTTTTGGTTCGTCGGCAGAGCGAGAGAAGAAGATGAATGGATTTCATGGGACATTTTTATTTTTTTATTTTTTAATAAAGGACTTTTCCCAAGCCGTGTCTTGTCATTTGTATCATTTTGACACTTTTTTTGTGAAATGGTAGGAGTACGTTTGTACCCCGTTACCATTTCACACGGGGGGAGGACGGGATCTGGGGGTCCCCTTGTTAAAGGGGGGTGGATATTCTGATAAGCCCCCCGCCTGCAGACCCCCACAACCACCGGGCAAGGGTTGTGGGGATGAGGCCCTTCTCCCCATCAACATGGGGACAAGATGCTTTGGTCTGGTATGGATTTTGAGGGGGACCCCCACACCATTTTTTTTAAATTTTTGATCGGGGTTCCCCTTTATATTCATACCAGACCCAAAAGGCCTGGTAATGGACTGGAGGGATCCCATGCCGTTTTTTTCAATGACTTCTTTTATCCGTATTGCCGGGACCGCCGGCTGTAGCCGCAAGTACTTTTAAATTACTTTTTTCCTTTAGAAATGTCATTTTCTGCAGGAACTGTTCTAAACACGGGAAAAATGCGCCACTTTACAGGCATACTATAGACACCCACCAGGTACGAAATTTAAAGGAATATTTCACTTTTATTGTTTAATTTTAAGCATTTATAAAATCACTGCCCCCGAAAAAAATGTCAGTTTTTAAAACTTTTTTTTGTGTTGATACATGTCCCCTGGGGCAGGACCCAGGTCCCCAAACACTTTTTATGACAATAACTTGCATACAGGCCTTTAAAATGAGCACTTTTGATTATTCAAGCTCATGTCCCATAGACTTTAACGGTGTTCGCGTGTTCGAACAAATGTTTTGCCTCTTCGCATGTTCTGCTGCGAACCAAACCGGGGTGTGTTCGGCTCATCCCTACCTACCACTATTAACTATCATTTATCACAAATAAATAGTTCCAGCCCAGTTATGTCACTTTTTTATCAGTACTTTAAATGGCTGAAGTACTTTTCCTTATAAATCTTTTGAACTAGGCATCAAAGGGTTGGTATTTGTTAAAGCATTGCAGATGGTATATCAAAAGACTATGAATTAAGGAATAGAACATATCATGCTATTAACCCCTTCAATCCCAAAACCTTTCAGGATATTTTTTTTATTTCCTAAATTTTAATTAGGAATTGAAATGGTAAAAGAAAAATGTATTTTCTTGTAATTGTTCCCAAAGTAATCCTTATGTAGTTAGCACAGCCTCAGATATTTATTACAAAACATAACCGACAAATTCTTCTGATTAAAAGGATATTACACAAGTAAATTTTTCCCATAACAAAGTGGACCGTAAAGCTCAATCTTAAAGTCTTCCTGTTAATTTAGGATATCTAGTTTTTCCTTTTGATGTTATATTGTGCTCTTACATATCCGCAAGCACCAGTGTTGCCGGATGTGGTAACGCAGGTAAGGTAAGTATGATTACAGTATCAGGTTAATCAGGCTTGGTGTGTACAGTATATGTGTTAAACCTGCGCTCAAAGAACAACTGTGTGCCTAACAAAATAAACCAAAACTACAAAGAAAGGAGAAAAGAAAATGAAACAGCAGCTGCCAATCAGACATAAAGGGGTTGATTTACTAAAGGCAAATAGATTTTGCACTCTGCAAGAGCAGTTGCTCCAGAGCTTACTAAATGAGCAGAAGCTCTGCTGACTTCCATCATCCAATCATGTTCAAGCAAAAATGCTTTTTTTTTCCCTTGTACATGATTGGGTATTCTTTGCCAAGGGAAGCTTTACCTCATTTACTAAGCTCTGGAGCAACTGCACTTGCAAAGCGCACTGTCTATTTGCCTTTAGCAAATCAACCCCACACCGTCCACTGATATAGTTATAATCTCCTATTATAGGATAAGGGCAGTGCTTATATAAATCATAAATACAAACACATTGTATCAGTGAATTCACAATATTTTTAATGTGACCAAAGTATTCTGTGCTCATAAAGTTTAATACCAATGACAATTGGCCAATGATAATTGTTTTTTTTTTCTGTGCCTTTAAGTGAACACACCACACTCACCAGATGTTCTTGACTTCTAGGTTATCAGAAGTAAAATAATGCTTTTGTGCTGCTGTGTCATACACGTGGCAATTGGTGGTCCTCAATCTCCTGTGGGTTTAACCCCTAAGTGGGTTCAGCCAATAGGTGCTTTTCCTTTAGGATCCATGAAAGTGCCTCTGTCCCTTTAATAAACACAATCATGCACAGCGTTACCAGCATTAGAAGAAAGTTGGGGAAGCCTCTATAGTGTAGTATTTTTTATTAATAGCTCTTTAAAATATGTATTGCACTTACATTCAATGCTTAACAGAATCAGGCCAAAAAAATTAAACCAGGAACATCGATTTGCGTTCCAGCATGCATTCCAACTGGTAGATGTGATGTCATGGAGGCCCCGCCCAACAAGTTTCAGTATCAACATGCAATGTCATCAGAAGCAGCCTAAGCAGGCTTGGTGTGGAGATAAATTTGCACAACATAATTATTTTTACAGTTTTGTATTTACAAAGATTGTGAAAGATATTGTACATGTTTAACACTTAGACAGTTACAGAAATTCTAATGCAGAGCATGCTATTTATTAGTTGTGACCTAGAGCTTAATGGGGATGGTTGTAAACTCTTACATATACCCAGAGAAGTGACTAGCCTCGGGTTATTCACAGAGATGAAACAAATCCTTCTCTATAAGTTGTACCTGTTTATCTGCTACTCACTCGTCTCTACAGCTAGTCAAAGTATTTAGACGTTTTCTCAGTGTTTGACATTGGCCAGTTCTTATGTAAAGATTTGCGCTATCACTGATCTTACCTATATAAGGTGTTCATGTTTACTCCCCTCTTCGCATAGCTCTGATATTTTTTTATAGTGCTGCCTCCACAAACCTCTTATCTGACAAACATTCGCCTTACAAAGAGATTACCTTCCCTCATGTTGCTGTTCTGCTTTTGTTTTTATGTGTTTTTGTTTTCATGTCTTTGTGCACTGTTTGAATCTAGTAGCTACTGGTCTACCTAACTTAAACTCTTTTCCTGCAGAACAAACACTTGTTCACCATGTATTTATAGTCAGCAAAATGACCATTGCCAGAGTCTGGAAAATCTCCATCCTGAACTTCCAAGCTGTCAAAAACAGATGAATTAACTTATTATTACGAGTTAAAAGAGAAGTATGGGAATTAAAAAAGTAAACATTTATATTCACCTAAGTGGATGCAGCATCGGTCCACTACAGCATCTGTCACTCACCACCTCTAAGACTGAGAACTGGACGATCAAAGACTGCTGATTGCTCAGTTGTCAATCTTCAGTGAGCAGAGAACCTGTGACTGTCAGCCACCAGCTCTTGGCTCCACCCCTCCAGTGCTCAAAGGAACGCTGGGCTGTAATGGAGGGGGCCATAGCAGCTTGATCGGGCTCTCAGCTGGATCTCAGCTGCACATTGAGAGGCTGAGCTAAATATAAGTCAGGCATCTGGGCAGGACCCGACATTAAAAACCTACGAGCACTGCTGTGACCCACAGGAGAAGTAGGGCCAAAAGAACTTTGTTGATTAAATACCAGTTCACCAACCAAGGGTGGTTCTGAGTGTACACAAAAAAGTTACACTGTGCCACGTCCTAAATTACATACCAAAAATTATCTTAGTGTTGCTCCTATTCTAGTTAAGTACTCAAGTTTTGTAAGTGATATACACTTTCTATTCTGTTTTTTTACTGTGTGTTGTTACATTGATACTTGTACACTTATTACAGTCTAAGCGTTCATTCACGAAACATGTTGAGCTACATCAAGCTCATCTGTTGGACTCCAAGTTAAATCTGGGCTCCACAGCACCCCTAGTTTTCGTCGGTGCCACATTTTTACAGTGGCGTCCATTGAGCCCACACCAAGCAATAATGTATAAGCTTGATGTTTTTGATATATTAATTATTTTATACTGCTCATACTGATATTTTTTACTTACTTGTTGTGTAGTCTAATAAAAGTGTAATTTTAACATATATGGCGCCTACAAAGTCCATGTTTTCCCCCAAAAGAGCTTTGGCCCTACTTCTCTTTTAACTGTTAAGTGTTTTATCCCCAGATTGTATTGCATCACTACATATATAATGCTAATTATTTTTTCAGTAACAGTCAATTTTTATTCTCATTTAATTTATTTTTTTTGCATCGTTGTCATATTTTAGACATACCGTTTTTACAATCTTATAGACGTTTCAAACCTCAAAACGTGATAGCAATCTATTTGTATAACTTGTTCAATAAATCATTTACTAGACCTATTCAATTGTTGTAGTGCTCCAATTCTTCATATACACTATAAATAGATTAGATAAATTTAGATTAAGCACATAACAACGTTTAGAACACTTGGAAGGCACGGATAACATATTTACAGAACCACAGAAACTTTGCTGTCCATATAAGAGAATTCCATTAAACTGGATGAAAACCCAATGTCATCCTTTCTAAACTACTGCCATGGGGGTTGTCTATAAGGATATACATGCCTCCTGCATGTATCTTTACCTGTCAAATGTCTCCCCTCTGTCTGTTATTAGACCCGAAAAACTGCATATTCTGTGAGTGGGTCTGTTGTCTGGAGCTCGGTGGGTGGAGTCGTGATGTCAGTAGACTCCCCGCCCACCTCCACACTCCCATTGTCAATATGCATTTTCTCCTGTGTATTTCTTACACTGAACTTCTGATGAACTTCTGCTATGATCTCTAACATCCAGTGAAAAGACAGGAAAGTAACCACATGACTTCAGCATGCCAAATCATGCTAAGGTGTGGAACAGACAATCCTTGCAGAGCTGCTGAAGAAAGGAGTGGGGGAGAGAATTAAAAAAAAATGCATGTGTCTTAGGCTAGTGCACGAGATGTAAATCACCTGTCACTCACAGCAAGGGGAAGTATTTGACAAAGTTTTTCTCAGTTTGTCAAGATTTTTCTCACTGAACAATAAAAGAGGATTGCTCAGAGATAGATTAACTCTGTGTGGCAAGACTGGGCTCTAATGATAGGAAATCTTATACTCTACAGTATGATAAAAAAAAAATTGGGTTTACATCCACTTTAAATCAAACTCAGAACCCCCCTCTCCCTTCCTTACATTCTCTTTGCCACCACTTTGCTCATTTTTTTCTCCGACGTAAAATTGGCAAATAGGCTGTGCACTTTGCAAAGTGTAGTTGCACTCTGAAGGTGCAGTTGCTCCAGAGCTCAGCAAATGAGGTAAAGCTTCACTTTGCAAAGAATACCCAATCACTTGCAAAGACAATAAAGAAAACAGCATTTTTGCTTGCACATGATTGGATATTGGAAATCAGCAGAACTTCTGCTCATTTACTAAGCTCTGGAGTAACTGCTCTTGCAGAGTGCACAATCTATTTGCCTTAAAGTGTTATTAAACCCAGGACCTGCATTTACTATATCTGGTCTCCCACAGTACACAGAACATGGAAATACAATTATTTTAGTAAATATAAACTGATGAATACCTTTTGTCATCAGCAGTATATAGCAGCCTTGTGGCTTCTATCAGTTCCTAGTAAAGCTTGTTGGAGGAGCTTTTCCTCTCCCCTGATCCTCTGTCTGGACAGTGCTGATTGGCCCTGTGCTGATCACATGCACCCTCTCAAAAAAAAAAAACTCTAGCAATACACATCAAACTGAGCATGTGCAGTGTTCACTGAATGTGACGATCCAGTTGATCGAAGTTTATATCCGAGACTGCCCATGAGTTTATCATACTGATATATCCACATTCATTACTGGTGTGCAGTTGATAACATCGCCTAGTGGACTGCCTATACTCAGATAACTGGCAGTGGTTAACAGCCAATCCAGTATTGCCAGCCCATTCCACTTCATCTGTTATTTAGCCAGTATCTTTACATTGTGAGATGTGAATGTTTTGTGGTAGGTACCTGTGCAGGGACAACGTTGTCAATTTTTAAGTCTTCTTTGTGGTGGAGGAAACAATCTTATTTTGTTTTTTATGTGTGGATCATTTTTTCTAATAAAAGTTTAATATATTTTCGATATATACCACTGTTCCTTTTTGAAGAATCTCTTTCTGGACATTGTCCTTCTGTCTATATGCTGCTAGGATTCAGAGGAACGCACCTCCATTTATCACTTGGATTGGTGATGGTATTTCTAACTAGGTAGAGGGAACATTTTTATTGAAATTCCTCCCTGGCTAGTATTTGCTTTGGGTGTAGACTGTAGTTTTTATCTTTCTGTTAGAAACTGAGCATGTGCAGCCTGTCCCCTGGCTCTGTAAATATCAGGTTATTCTTCGGAGACAGTTGAAGAAGAGGAGGATCAGAGAAGACAGGATCAAACAGCCTTTATAAACAATGCAGAGGATTAACCCCTTAGGTTCCACAGTGACTATAACAAGCATGCTTTACTGCATATACACACTGATTTTACTGTTGTGGGTTTAGTAAAACTTGAATGGGCAACTGCAGTACCCACAGCTTCTTGTTCTTCACCTGGCTTCTGGCTCCCTACATTTGATAGTATATACAACATATACAGTGGGGTCGGAAATTATTCAGACCCCCTTACATTTTTCACTATTTGTTATATTGCAGCCATTTGCTAAAATCATTTAAGCTCATTTTTTTTCCTCATTAATGTACACACAGCACCCCATATTGACAGAAAAACACTGAATTGTTGACATTTTTGCAGATTTATTAAAAAAGAAAAACTGAAATATCACATGGTCCTAAGTATTCAGACCCTTTGCTATGACACTCATATATTTAACTCAGATGCTGTCCAGTTCTTCTGATCATCCTTGAGATGGTTCTACACCTTCACTTGAGTCCAGCTATGTTTGATTATACTGATTGGACTTGATTAGGAAAGCCACACACCTGTCTATATAAGACCTTACAGCTCACAGTGCATGTCAGAGCAAATGAGAATCATGAGGTCAAAGGAACTGCCTGAAGAGCTTAGAAACAGAATTGTGGCAAGGCACAATGGACAAGGTTACAAAAAAAATTCTGCTGCACTTAAGGTTCCTAAGAGCACAGTGGCCTCCATAATCCTTAAATGGAAGACGTTTGGGATGACCAGAACCCTTCCTAGAGCTGGCCGTCCGGCCAAACTGAGCTATTGGGGGAGAAGAGCCTTGGTGTGGGAGGTAAAGAAGAACCTAAAGATCACTGTGGCTGAGCTCCAGAGATGCAGTCGGGAGATGGGAGAAAGTTGTAGAAAGTCAACCATCACTGCAGTCCTCCACCAGTCGGGGCTTTATGGCAAAGTGGCCCGACCGAAGCCTCTCCTCAGTGCAACACACATGAAAGCCCGCATGGAGTTTGCTAAAAAACACCTGAAGGACTCCAAGATGGTGAGAAATAAGATTCTCTGGTCTGATGAGACCAAGATAGAACTTTTTGGCCTTAATTCTAAGCGGTATGTGTGGAGAAAACCAGTCACTGCTCATCACCTGTCCAATACAGTCCCAACAGTGAAGCATGGTGGTGGCAGCATCATGCTGTGGGGGTGTTTTTCAGCTGCAGGGACAGGACGACTGGTTGCAATCGAGAGAAAGATGAATGCGGCCAAGTACAGGGATATCCTGGACAAAAACCTTGTCCAGAGTGCTCAGGACCTCAGACTGGGCCGATTTTTACCTTCCAACAAGACAATGACCCTAAGCACACAGCTAAAATAACAAAGGAGTGGCTTCACAACAACTCCATGACTGTTCTTGAATGGCCCAACCAGAGCCCTGACTTAAACCCAATTGAGCATCTCTGGAGAGACCTAAAAATGGCTGTCCATCAACGTTTACCATCCAACCTGACAGAACTGGAGAGGATCTGCAAGGAGGAATGGCAGAGGATCCCCAAATCCAGGTGTGAAACTTGTTGCATCTTTCCCAATTTTCTCATGGCTGTATTAGATCAAAAGGGTCAAAAGGGTGCGTCTACTAAATACTGAGTAAAGGGTCTGAATGCTTAGGACCATGTGATATTTCAGAAAAAAAATGAACTTAAATGATTTTAGCAAATGGCTGCAATATATCAAGGAGTGAAAAATTTAAGGGGGTCTGAATACTTTCCGTCCCCACTGTAAATGTATATCTATATCTGCAACATCCTGTTATACTCTTGCTAATTTCTTCATTCTTTGTTAATTCACTTGCACAAGATCTATAAACCAAACCAAGTAAAAGAAAATGGCATCCAGGACTCAACTGGTTAACACAGACTATGGTACAGGGCTATGTGAGTTCAGATGCACTTGTTTACGTCACATTAAATAGAAATTAGATTATTTATCTATCATTAGTCAAGACAATTGTATGAACTTTAAAGCAAATCATTTGATTCAATCAATCTTAATAGTGAAAAATGTTTTGCAGAGTATACTGTGATTATCATGTAATATAATCCACAAAAGACACAGTAACACATTTAAAAACTATATCATAGTTGAATCCATTAAAGATATTTTGTTCTTAAATTTCAGATTTTATCCATTTGCTCTGTGAAGTAGAATTAGACTTACTTTAGAATGTAAAATGAATCTATTAGAGGCTTTTCAATTTGATGACATTTTTACGAGATCAATGGCTATTTGATTTATTGCATACTAGTTGGTTTGGTTGAAGCAGCTAATTATTTCTTCTATTTGTGGGTTTAGTACGTTAACAAAGCTTTCTCACACTCAAAAAGATTGTTTCATGCGTGTCCAGTACAGTTTCTGTACAATCCATTTTGAAAACACATTCTGTTTTTTTTTTTTTTACGTTTCAAAGAGGTTTATTATCTTTGAAGTATGATGTCCTTGGCTACAGATTAAATTAAGAGTAATGTTTTTATTTCCTTTGGTACTGCTCACACCCTCAACCTTTATGTCTCTGAATATATCCCACTTTTAGTTTAAAAGGAAAGCAAATGAAAGTATTGTAAAGCCCATCACTAAAATGTCATACCAGCTTTAAAATGACCCTGCCACCTTGCTACAAAGAATACAAATATATGTAGCCTGTAAAAGGAATGATTAAAGGATATGTAAATCCAACATTTCATATGCCTGATATGTGCCTGTTGTACCATGTACTTGTTTGAAAGTGTCCTGTTCTCTTTTGTGATGGACCATCTGGCACTCCACCTGGGTGCCTCTGCCAAAATAGAGCTTTCTTCACTCTGGTACCAGGAACCAGATATTACAGCTGAAAATTGCATCCAAGAACTAGGGGACACTAGCTTAGGTGCAAACTGGAACACCCTTTATTGAAAACTCACACATAATTTATACCACACAAAATCAGATAAGAGCTTGCTGAAGTCAGGGTTCCCCACTGCTGCACAGCCAGTCACACCACATTTTCTTCTTTCATCCAGACATAAAAATCCGTTTTAGGCTTGTTTTTGTAGTTTTGTTAGGGGATGATAACTTGGATGGGGTAAGGGATTATGGGATGCCCAGTGTGACAACCACAACAATTCAGGGACACTTCCTCCCTATTTAAAGACTCCTCTTCTTCCTTCCACTTGCACAAACATGATTCCTCTTTGTACAGCTTCTGCTGGCTCACTCCTGAGGGAATTGACAGGTTATTATCAGCTCAGCAACAGCCCATTACAGGCAGGAACTCTCAGTTTCTTGTCAAAACAACACTTAAGGAGCATATCACATCACCTTCTGCTTTCCTGTGGCCACTGATCCCAGTTCCATTGCTTTCAGAAACTGTTAGCCCGCCTGGCTGCCACCAGCCGCAACTGCCTGCTTTTTTCTTTCCAGTCTTCCTGACTGACATGCACATCGAGATTCCACAGGGCAAGGTTTGATAAAGACTTAGCACACCACTGTCTTCAAGAGAGCACTACTACAGCTGGCAGACTCTGCCCTTGTCTGTCCCTGCACCATGCTGATCTACTCACTGTCCCTCCTTGCTCTCTCTGCTGCTTCTCAAGTTAGGGTCCCTCCAACTGCCTCCTGTGGTGGGATCCTTCCAGGTCAGCCTCCTGAGCTCCAGCTTGAGGTAACCCCCCCCCCAGTAAGGGGTCCCTCAAGGGCCACCGACAGCCTTCTTCAACACTGCTTAATCTTCCACCCAACTTCCCCTGCTGGCATGGCTCATGTCTATTTAAGGGCTTCTTTAGCTCCCTGCCTGGCCCACTCCTGGGGATTGGCTAAAGTCCCCTAAATATTCAAGGCAACCCCTCCTAGCATCCACCCACTATTTTCCAGAATGTTCTCCAACATTCTAGAAACAGGGGGATACACCAGAGAGCTGCAAGGATGAGTCATCCAGCCCTGGCCTCTAATGACCCAGACTCAATGACTCCCCTGGGCCAGACTATAATTTACCAACTCTCACTTCTAGTAGCACACACTAGAGGGTGCAACAGTGGTGGCCCATGCATTGTGGGAGCACGGGTGCCGCCCCCCCTGTCCCTGCTGCCGTCTCCCTATCCATACGCCCGGCCCCTTTAAGGACGCCGGGTGCATGGATTCCCATGGCGGGGGTGGGAGGGGGTGTTTTTTTAATCACCTGATTAGAGCCAGAGGCTCTAATAGGCTTCAAAAAGGGTGGGCTCAGGGTGCAGTGCCTCCCCGCCAATCAGGAGGCAGAACAGTGAGACCTGCTTCCCGATTGGCCAAAGTGCCAGGGGATGCCCTGGCGCTTTGGCCGAAGAGGAGACACAGAGAGGAGGAAGCATGAGGAGCGGACTCCTCCACCGCCGCTGCTGCCCACTGAAGGAGATGCAGCAGGAGGAGAGGACACCATAGTCCGATAAGTGCCGGACCACCCGCAGAGAAGGGGGGGTGCTGTCAGTGTGTCCTGTGAGCCCACAGCGGGGGGGTGCTATCAGTGAGTCCCGCAAGCCGAGGGGGTTGGCTCGTAGTGCTTTCAGTGTGTCCAGTGAACCCTGAGGTGGGGGTGCTATTGGTGTGCCTTGATCACAGCGGGGGGTGGGATTGCTGTCAGTGTTCCCTGCGAGCCCCGTGCGGGGGGGTGCTATTAGTGTGCTTTGAGCGGAAGGGGGGGTGCTATCAGTGTGCTGCGAGCGGGGGGGTGCTGTTATCATGTCATTCACCACAGTGGGGGTGCTGACAGTGTGCTGCAAGATCAGTATATATGTGATGCTGCTGATCTATATACCCTTTATGTGATGCTGCTGATCTATACACCCTTTATGTGATGCTGCTGATCTATATACCCTTTATGTGATGCTGCTGATCTATATACCCTATCTGTAATGCCTGGCTATATACCTTATCTGTAATGCTGACCTACATACCCTGATCTGTGAGGCTGATCTGTATACTCTATCCTGTGATGCTGGGGCTGTATACTCTGTCCTATGATGCTGAGCTGTATACTCCTGACACTATATGGGTGGAAGGAAGTGGAATACATGGGACGGAGTGGGTGGATTATTTAAGGGGTGGGGCTTATGTGAAATGGGAGGGGTCAAAAAGGAAGGTCGGGTCCTAAAACTTCACCAGCCGCCACTGGGTTGTGACAAAAACAATGCAAACTTTAAACATTAATATCATCAGTACATCTAATGAACGGCTAGCAGCTAGCAGTAACCTAATTAAACAGTGATCTAATTAAGAGTAAGCTAATCAACAGCCAGGCATCCAAACAAGCTTTTATTGGTGGAGGAGCCCACCCCAGAGAGTGTGGCACCGACATAGGAGTACATGGAACAGAGACCAATGTGACCAACTCTTTTAACAAACATGTATAGTTCCAAATAAAACAAACCATGAATAGTCTTTAGGGCAACTACAAGAAAACTGTTTTCAAAATTAAACAAAAAGGTCATATAACAAATAACAAATAACAGGGGCAATGTGAACTGAAAAGTTCCCTGCAGCCAGTGTCCATGACATCTTTGTATTGCTTCCTTCGCGTGAAATTCCTGGTGTTCTGTCAGTCCCTCTGCTTTCCTATCAAAAACTGACAACACTAGGCCCAAGATCACAGTGTGGCAAGTTTTCTAGCTGATACGGTACCTCAGCCTGCTCTCCTCCAATGATCAGACTTGTCCTGACACGCCCCCACCCCCCTTCACAGCCATTCACTGGGAAGATCAGTGTACTGCTTCTTCTACTCCTCTAGCTCTTATGCAGCTGAGAAGAGAGGGAATGTGATCATTTATAAGAAAAAGGGAAAAAGCATTTATAATATTTTTTATATCCATACACAAATGTTTCGCCTTTCTTTTCTACTTTAAACTAAATGGGTTGTTTTACAAAGTGAGAGTTTACAATCACTTTATAATACCACTAATGGGACAAGTCAAATTTCCATGTCCTTCAAGAGATATCGGTGCCACTGCTATGTGACACTTCCAGGTGTGCAAAATAGCATGTGTTTCCTTCCGCCAGCAGCTGTATCACCACAAAATATAGTGGTGACATAGCAACCAACAAGAGGAACCACAGCACATTGGCAAGACTATTCAACACACCTGGAAATTTTGGATAGCAGCAGTTCTGTAAGTCAGCTGCAGTCATGATGATTTCTTTCATAAGCAGATTCTGAAAGTGGCCAGTTTTTGTTTATGGTAGTGTTGGGTTTGGCTGCATGAAAAATCCAAGAATGAGACCCTCATTGGTGCCTTGTTTCCATAGCTGAAGGTACAAATAGAATCCAACAGTTGAATGGTAATTAGGTTCAGATTGGGATTTAGGACTGGATGGCAATAAAAAGTATTCAGCAAATTCTGAGTTGTTCCAAGGAGCAGCAAGATACAGAATTCCAGGTTCAGATGTTGATATAGCATTGGTGGTTGAGGGCCATCACATGTCAGGTCAATAGTTCCATAGGTCACAAGGGTAAAGCCCAAACACAAAAAAAAAAAAAAAAAAAGGGCTGGAAGTTTAGTCAGTAAAGCCCCCATAATCTGACAATAGACCGGACCTGTCTAAAGAGGGTGGAGCCCCTAAATAGCCACAGGACAAAGACATGAATCCGGAGAGGGCTGAGACAGAGACTTGATCAGGATACATGTAAACAAGTAACAGAAAAGAACAAAGAAGCTACATAATATCGAACAAACCACAAACTTTACTACACCCAGATACAGGAGCCAGATTTGTAATTCTCCCTGCTTTTGTTTATGAGGGTATCTGCTTATCAAGACTTTCATGGTCAAAGCACTTCCAGATTTTACAGTGTCCCATAAGTCATTCCTGTGAAGACTTTGTTCACAGGTCACTGTAGCAGGATACTGCTGCAAATGTGTCAGTAAATGGGTGAAATAAGCGCTGAGATTTAATATATCAAGACAACCTACATGTGATCTCATTACACAAAAATGTCACAAGAGATCCGAAATTCTCACAAAGTCCACCAACAAAAATACACGCTTTAGATTACTTTTTGTGCTGAGCCTCTGGCTTTTCCTCCCAGACACTCTGTTTGACGAGCACCAGTTTGCTATTTAATAAATTATTCATGTTTATTAAAACTATTCCTTGTAAAATGGCACGATCAGCAGAGTTTATCCAACAAAACAAACAACATTGTTTCTTATTTATTCTATCCTGAAAGTGCAAAATTATTAAAGTTACAATAAATATTGTAAACACATATTAAAAAGCAGATGAATTAAAATGTAACACTATAGGAAAACCTTGTACAACGGAATTTAATGAAACTCATAATATTTTGAGAAATTTGCATTTTAGTAAGTACAGTTACTGCTTAGTAAATGTTTATAAGTACACTTGGCTAAGTGGTTAGCATACCTTGCAGTATGGGGATTTTACATTCATATCCCACCAAACACACTTTGTGTATGGAAAGTGTATTGTTTCAAAGAGAAAAGTTACAGGGTGCAGAAAAGTATTGACAGCAGAAATTTTTAAATGTGTAGAGTAGATGGTGGTGGCATTGGTAACGCTCATGGCAAATCTAGGGTTAGGAAAGTTAAAGTGGATGTAAACCGTCACATATACCCAGTGAAGTGAATAGCCTTAGATGATACACAGAGATTAAACAAATCCTCCTACATAAGTTTTACTTGTATATTTTCAGTCTTCCCCTTTCTATATCCTTTCAAAAGTGCAGATTGTGTTAAACATCTTTCTTCATCTGCCAGCAGTACATAGGGAAAGGTGGAGAGATTGCTCTTACACTGTGTGAGAGCTGATTGGTGGAAAGGGACAGCCCCCCCCCCCCCCCCTCCGCATAGGCAGGGGAATAAAGGAAAATGTAGAGCTTTAGTATGAATAGACAAGCTCAGTGCTTTTTTCATTCTAAGCTCCCTCCCGACACAAATTTGTAGCTCATGTTATCTCATCTGTCGGAAAACTCATGCTGATTACAGAGGAACGAAGCACCAAAGAGAAACGACACTTAGAGCTTTGGAGAGAGACAAGTAAACACTACGTATATATGTGCTTAGTTCAAATTTCATGCATGGGGTTTACAACCACTTTAAGGGTGCCATGTCTACAGACACACATCAGGTTTCTATGCACATTATACAGCTGTTTAGAGCTGGGATAGGTGTTTTAAGCTGTACCTTTGATTCATATGCTTTTGCAGTCCTGTACTGGCTTTGGGGTTGCTTCACAAGATAATTGCTTGCAACCTTTTAAAGGTGTTGATTTACTAAACACAGACAGGCTGTGCACTTTGTAAAGGAAGTTGTACTTTGCAAGAGAATTTGTCCTAGCTCTTAGTGAATGAGGTGAAGCTCTGCAGGCTTCCATCATCCAATTGTGTGCAAGCAAAAAGGCAGATTTGTATTGTTATTTTCTTTGCTGTGCTTGGGTATTCTTTAAAAACTGAAAATTAACCACATTTACTAGCTCTCGGACATATTTCTTTGCAAAGTGCAACTTCCATTGCAAAGTGAACAGCCTATTTGACTATTTGCCTTTAGTAAATCAATCCTCAATGTATCTCAGTTGACCTCTTTTCTGTCTTTTCTAATTCATTGTTTAGAATGTGGTGAGTTTGAGGATTATTTTGCTCAGAAGTTCTCCTACCCTTTCATGCTTTTTACATAAGTTGAAGCTGTACATAGACACTAGCAAGTGATTGGCATGTAGGACATAATCTGACTGCTCTCAGGCATTTATGTAGACAAGAAGGTCAACTGGCCTACCGTTGAAGTTTAGCCTATAGAAAGAGATGGGAGGCGAACTGCATACATTTCTGGACCCAGCTTAACATGAGAGGAAAAGAACAGTAATGTGACAAGTTTTCTTACCTGTCGAATCACTATTCCATTGTAGGAAGAGCCCTGGCCAGCAATGTAAACAAATTGCTTATTGATTTTACATCAGGCTGAATTTGGAGATTGCCATCTCCTGCCTGTGGGCAACTGTTTTGCCCCCAGTTTATATCTTTTCGTGCCCATTACACTTGCTGCATTTATTTATACAAAAATGAAAAGATAAAGATTTGATTATTGCATGTGAACAAAGGATAAAAAACAATCCAAATATACTTGAGAGTCCAAAGGTGAAAAAAATTGTATTCATAAGAATTATTAATAAATATTGCATAGTCAAAAAAATATTCCTAAATCTTGCTGAAGAAAGCT
Organism: Lithobates clamitans; assembly: GCA_037952925.1. Lineage (NCBI taxonomy): Eukaryota > Metazoa > Chordata > Amphibia > Anura > Ranidae > Lithobates > Lithobates clamitans. Next base: position 3,129,801 of record JBBGZY010001769.1, read on the forward strand.
CCATTCATCATGCTCCTGGTGTTAAAGGTGCCTTAGATACTCCTCATATAAGTGCTCCACCAGAAAGTGTACAAAATGCATGCATACCAACAGCATCTATGATATGCGCCCTTTGTGTCATCCGGTACTACCATTTTTGCACATTGTTTTCACAATGTCCCACCTTGAGAATGGTATATGGGAAACCACCACCAGCTGATCTCCTCAAACATCAATAAGCAGGACTCAGGGAGAGGTAATAATCCAGGACAAGCTTCCTGATGCTGCTGACAAGCGAAACGCATCGAGGCTGCTGCTCCGCCATACATGATGTAATTTCCGGTTTTTTATCTGGTTTGAACATTCGGCCGTTTGGAATGCACGCTGGCTTGGACCGAGCGGTATGCATGATAATCGAACAGGCTGGTTGTGTTGGTGCTGACTAGGGGCACCTTGAAATGTGAGTGGCAAATTTATATTTGTAATCCTTATTTTGACTTTTAATAAAACAGTATCACACTATCCTGGATTATCATCTCTCCCTGGGTCTCGGTTATTGATGTTTGAGGAGATCAGCTGGTGGTGGTTTCCCATATACCATTCTCAAGGTGGGACATTGTGAAAATAACGTGCAAAAAGGGTTGTACCCTATGACACCAAAGGCGCTTATCATAGATTCTGTTGGTAAGCGTGCATTTTGTACACTTTGTGGTGGAGCACTTATATGAGGAGTATCTGAGGCACCTTTAAGAACAGGAGCACGGTGATTGGAGCTTTCTTCAGCAAGATTTAGGATAAATATTTGGAATGTGCCATATTTAATAATAATTCTTATAAATAAAAAATCTTTCACCTTTGGACACTCAAGTATATTTGGATTGTTTTGTATCCTTTGTTCACATGCAATTATCACATATTGTATGTGTTAGTGCTTTGCTTTTCATTGGTTCGCTTTTCAGAGGTGGTTTATTCACTTAAAGGGGCAGCTTCACATTTTTTAGCATGTTGGCATTTTTGGTTGGCGCCAGGGCCTACTAATATTTCATCATAAAGGTTTGATTGACCATTGCTTTTACTCTAAAAACTCAGGGACTGGAGAAGAAAAACTCACCACTCTAGCAGGAGGATGGGCAATGTTGGACTCCAGCAAAACTCATAATAGGTAGGCTTCAGGTGTGAAATTCTGACTGAGCACATCTTTAAAGGTTTTCTCATCTCTAGCTGTATAATTCCGAGGTTAAAGTAAAAGACAGATGGTGGGAGGACTGTGTAACAATGGACAACAGAAAGTAAGACCAGCCATAGACGTTTTGAATCTCAGCCAGTTCACAGCCATAAATGGTTTGAATCCCGGCAAGATTTGAACCATGTATGGGCAAGCTGAATGTACCCAAGTCGATTGATAATTTAACGTGGATACATCCAGCTTTTTGGATTTTACATGCACTTATCACTAATGGCTGATATAGCCGCTAGCAATAATCACTGTCTTCTGGCCATAGATGGAGCGAAATTCTCTTGATTCCCCCATCAACACAGACAGTGTTGACAGGGGAAACCCCCCATTGAGCCATTGTGTTCTCCCAGCGGGGGGCATCCCCGCCAGGAAAATATAATGGCTCGACGGGAGGGATCCCCATGTCAACACTGTCTGTGTTGATGGGTAGACATGTGCATTAGTTTTTCGTCCGAATGCATTTTTGTCTGAATTTCAAGTATTTAAACGATAACGAAAGTGCAGAATATGAAAACTGAAAGATCCGACATAAACAAATGCTTTATTTTTGTTTTCGTTTCGACAACAGTTCGATATAGATAGGAGATTCGATATGACGCTGAGAATAACAATCTGTGTCTATCGAACCTGTGGTCGAATGTGCCTAACCTTAACTGTATTAGTCCAAGATTATTCGACATAGAGAGAAAAGATTCGACATAGAGAGAAAAGATCGCTGCTGGAATTGGGTGGGGGAAGTAAAATAAAAATAATGATGATGATGAATGTTATTGGTCGATTGTAACCAAAGAGGAGGGGCAGTAAAATAGCTAGAACTAAGTACACACATACAGCCAACTTACTTTCACTTACGATTTGCTAGCAGAGAGACACACGCACACTGAATCATTTCAGAAGACAGTCAATCTTAGCTGGTCTGTTTGTCAGAGAACCTGAATTATTTAGCAATTAGGCATAAGCACAGCAGCAGAACAATAGTGAAGCAAGCTACAGTTCAACTTAACTTTTTCATAATAATCTGCTGCTATTGTGTTAGTGTTGTGAACTTGATATTGATACTAGTGTTGCTAGTGTTGTGGGGGGGATTTATTATTATAGATTCTATATTATAATGCCATATCAATATTTGACACAACGTCAGATGCCTCGCCCGCCATTGCACTTGGAGATTGAGAAACGAATGTGAAAGTTGACTGACTGTTGGGGTAGAGTAGACCATTCAACATGAACGACAAAGATTCGACAAAGCAACGAAAAACATACAAACGTCGAATCTTTGGCTTATGGTGTCTGTCGAAAGTTCTAAGAAGATTTGACGGAGCAGCTAAACTGTACGACGCTGCAATCGTACATTTCCGGTCAAATGCATCTGCCCATAGGCTATAGAAACATTCTAATGTTGGTTAACTAGTAAAATAATTAATAAATATAATTATTACTAGTCATACAACATTAGAATAATACTACAGCTAGCTTGTAGGCAAAAAATTCGACCGGAAATGTACGATTGCGGCGTCATACAGTTTAGCTGCTCCCTCGAATCTTCTTTGAACATTCGACAGACACCATAAGCCCTCAATGGCAGATTCGACCTTAATTAATTTGGATTTTCAAACAAATGCAATTTTTTACGAAAAACGAAATATAGAAAAATGAGTAACTAAATAAATATATTTTTTAGACGAAAACGGAATTCCGAAACAAAATATTTCAGTGTGCACATGTCTATTGATGGGGAAACAGTGAATTTCACTCCGTCTATGGCCAGCCTAACAGCTCTGATGTAAAGCAAAATGAAGAATCCAGAAATCTAAAACAATGCATTCTAAAAAGAGATGTCATATAAATTAAATTAGTTGTATAAAATATCATAACGATAATATAATGTTTTCCTTATCTTGTAATATATTATGCAAAGAACATAAATTTACACCTGATTTCAAATAAATGTTCCATTTTATATTTCTAACCTATATAAATGCATAGACATTTACAGATGGCCTATATAAAAAATACAGGTGCAGAACATGTTTGGTGTTTTTTTTAGACACTCATGCTAATAGAATACATCTTTGAAATAAATTATACATTCAAAAAGCTTTCCTGACGTAAGTCAGTTGCTTAAAGACTGTTCTTTGCCATTTAAAAAAAAAAAAACTGTTATAAGGAAAGAGAAAGCTTTATAAAAAAAAGCAAAAGCTCCATGTCATGAAACAGTTTAAATATGGTTGACATTTTAATGATCTACAAAATTAAAAAGAAAATGAGAAAATACTCTGTACAAAATGTGAAGCAAGCTAAGTAAACTAATTTGATATTAGATAAAAATGAATGAGGACTATTGATGCAGAGCAGGATTTCTCATTGATGACCCTTCCTGGTGACCCCAACATCTTGTTCATTTTTAGAGGTCCAGATTAAATTTGTTTAAAGAGGCCTGTATTCGTTTTGTTGATTGCTTTCTTGAGGCACTCCGGAGCACTCATATGATTTTCCTATTTACCCTCTGCTTTCTCTCTACTATTACGCATGTAGGTCCAGGTCTCTTCACAACAGTAGCTTACTACTGCAAAAAAAAGTCAGTAATCTAGTGATCATTTACATCATGCTGCAGAAAAGTGATAGACATGCTAATAACCTGGACAAGCAGGATGAAGGAGCTAAAATGTGCCAAAATTGTAAATTACAATATCGTTTTATGGGTATGTTTTCTTCTGCAAAAAACACAAAAAAAATCACAAATCAGAGGTAAATTTTTGATTTCTCTGCATGTTTGTTGGGCCTAATTTTTTAACTACCGTAGTCACTAGCACTGTAGCACTACAATGTAGAGGTATAATGATTTTCTTACCACTACATCCCAAATATAGTAACAAATGGTTTATACATCATTGAAACTGAGAAAAAGAGCAAGAGTTGATGAGATTCAGGTGGATTATCATTTGTCAATACACACACATATGTTAAAATCTAATCTTTTATTGAGACTTAAAGTGATTGTAATTGATATCCTTGTAAAACAACCCATTCAGTTTAAAATAGAAATGAAAGGCAAAAGATTTGTGTATAGCTATAAAAAAGCATTATAAGTACCCCTTTTCCTTTTATAAAGTGATTGTAATTTATATCCTTGTAAAACAACTCATTCAGATTAAAACAGAAATGAAAGGCAAAAGATTTGTGTATAGCTATAAAAAAGCATTATAAGTACCTTTTTTCCCTTTATAAGTGATCACACTCCCTCTGTTCTCAGCTGCATAGCAGCTGGGGAGGAGAGGCAATAGCACACCGATCTCCCAGTGAAAGGCTGTGCAGAAGGGGGAGGGGTGGTTTAAGACAGGTCTGATCATTGGAGAAGAGCACACTGAGTTGCTTAGTGTGGTCAGTTTTTAAAAGGAAAGCAGAGGGACTGGCCGGAACACCAGGGATTTCACATAAAGCAAGCAATACAAAGAGAACAGGATACTTCTTCATACAATACATGGTACAGCAGGCACATATCAGGAATATGAAATGCTGGGGTAACAAACACTTTAACCACTAAACAAACAATGGCTAATATTAAAAATAGCCACACTATCATTAAAAACAGCATACAAAATAACATACTGTTAAAACCAATTGATTTTAATAATGGTAAGCTTATTGTTGTCTTTTTAATAGTAACCACTGTTTGTTTGGTGGTTAAGTCTCAATAAAAGATTGGATTATAAGAAGATTGGATTTTAACATACAGTATGTGTGGGTGTATTGAAATTTTTTGAGAGATAATCCACCTGAAAAATTACCGTACATAAACTCATGCTCTTTTTGTCAGTTTCGCTGATGTAAGAACTATTTGTTACTATCACTGTAGTAGTTATTTCTGTCATTTGATTTATTATATACAAATAAATGGTGGAAATGAACATACTCCTTTTTGGTTATCTTTAGTTATAGATTCATAAATTGTACCTGGAAAGTCAAAATTTCCAGTGGTTGAAGCTTACTTCTGTTTTTTTTTTTACATAAATAATTGTAAATGTTTTCGTTGCAATGATGCCATTACAATAACTTTACTTTGGCTTTAGTAGTAGAAAAATAATATTTAAAACAATGCAGAAAAACTAGAAAACTAGAATCATGTTTTTCTCTCTCAATTGTTGCTTGATCATTTTCAGCTTTGTACCAAAGTTTGATTCATCCAGTTGCCATGGTCACTTAAATTCTCTCTTGAAATATCTGTACTGTGACTTGCTACTAATTTGTAGCGTTCCAAAGACTATGGTAAATTTGAACCAAAAACATTTTATAACAAATATTGGAAATTAGTCTTAATGCACAGTGGATCGAAAAGCATTCTGAAACACTACAGCTTTGACCTTTTCTAAAAATGTATATATTGCTGCTCGACTTAAAGGATGCATTAAAGAGAATCATCAGCAAGGATTGATTCTGCAATTAGCTTCATAGTGGGTAAAATAAGTAGTTCCTTAGGAGCACTGATTATTTTGATTATTTGGTCATTTTTTTGTACTGGGCAATCTGCACACAAGTGGAACCTTGGCCAAACACTTGTTTTTATAGCATGACAGTGTAGAAGTCAAAACATTTAGGCATAACATATATAAGAAGCGAGAAACTGCATTACATAGCCAAGAATCATACATAGGACCGGGATCCATGGTCCCTACAAACCCAAAAAGGTAGTGCCCATATCTCGCCTATCCGATACTCCCAGTTTTCATTATAGTTTATTTTTTTTAAGGTGGGGGGGGGGAATGTTGAACCCCAAAACATGTCCCCGGGCCACACTACCATTCTATGAATTTTTTTAGGACTAACAGGACCCATCTTTTGCTGTTGAGAAGCAGGAGGTGTTTACATTTATAGAAAAAGTATGGAGTTCAGATTTTCCAATATTTCTCTTCCTATTCTTTAGGTATCATAGCGAGATTCTCCATTTGCTGGATCTCTGAAATTCAAGCCATTGCACCTTGTCAGGTAGGTTAGGGGTCTTCCACAGTGCAGGCATGTAAGCCTTCGCTGCATTGAGAAAATGCTTTAAGGGTAACTCCACTTTTGTGGGGGGGGGAAATAGCAATATGGCTACCTGGAGTTTTCTGTACACAGAGTGTGTACTGACCACTCCCCAGAAACAACATTTCCTGCTTGTGTGATTGGCTCACCAATTTTCCCAGAAGTCTGCCTAAGATAAATATCAGATTTCAGGCATCCCCTTTTTTGAGAGATACTTTCAGTAAAATGTCTAAAGGGATGCAGGCCCAGCAGATTTCCTCAGTCGTGCCCTGTAGCTCCACACCTGACAGTTAATTATGAAACCCCTCCAATTAGGCCCACTCAGAACAGGGGCACAGAGAAACTTACATGGATTTCTTCAGAATAACAAAAGGTAGGAATCTGCAACAAAGTTTGCTATAATCCTTGCAATGTACATAGATCACCCAGAGGCGTGTCATGCAGCAGAAAAGCCGCTGGATTTCCTCCAAGAGACACCCCTGTGAGGGTCTTGATCGTCTGCTCTACCATTGTCCACAACTCTTTCAGTTTGAGACACTCCCAGAAGATATGAAGCAGGGTTCCCTCACACTCCAGGCACTTCCAGCAGGAACTCAAAATCTGGGGGAATATACGGTGAAGTGAACAGGCGTCCAGTACCAATGTATAAGAAGTTTATATCTCCCTTCCTGGTATCTACTGGCGAGAGAGGTCTTGTGGACAAAGAATAAGATTCTTTCTTTCTGTTTAGGAGAAAAGGTTATGTTCATGGCTCTCTCCCATTGTTGCAGGAATGGGAACTCTTGAGGGGCACTAAGGGCAATCAAAGTAGCATAGAAATGTGACAACGAGTGTCAAATAGGTTCGCCGCTAAGCAGGCTTGCTCAAAAGAGGAGGGCTCCCGCACTGAGCGGTATTGCACAGGGAAACAAGCACAAGTAATTGCATAACTGAAACTGAGAAAGGGCTTCTATGATTGCCACTGTCATGGATGAGTGACTGCTTTCTGAACTACTGAAGTGAATGCTCAATTTTGTGTGCCATTAAGAAAGAACATTTCAGTAGAAGGTTAATTACAGCTGGATTCCTTTTGCTTAAATTGCTCCAAAAAAGAACACCTGACTGAGGTAATGTGGGCAAATATAATGGGAAAAGTTTATACTGGCTAAGGAGACATCAAAGGTATGCATTTTTTTAAGTCTAGGAAGAAACAGTGAAGCAAAGAGAGCATTTGGTGAAGAATCAGACTTGCTGATCTTCTTGGAAGAGAATTAGGCTCTTAGGCTCTCCTAAGAGCCTAAGAAGAAAGATGGATGGTGGTATCACCTGTCTGAGAGGCACACGTTAAAGGCTACAAGACCCATGACCTTGTGATGTTATGTCCATAATGAACTGGAGTTGTACTAGTGGATGGGTGGTTAGCTTGAGGCCTAGTGAGAGCCTTGTCCATTGATGGTGGAGAAATGCATTAGGAACAGGTCATAACCACTTATTAAAGGAGAAGAATAGCCAAAGTGCAGTTCGTTCTGCAGACAGTCTTATGACCTGTTTTCAGACAACAGCAGGCTAAAGCCCTTTGTCACCTGAGGTCACTCAGCTGGTCCAGGTTTGGGAAAGATCCTGACCATATGGTCAGGATCCACCCAGATTCCTGGACCCGCAGGTAAATCAGTCTCTCAGCATGCCTCTGAGAGCCTGAGCCAGCCCCTCCTACCCCCTCTACAGCCCAGGTCTCAAGTAAGCACTGGAGGGGCAGAGCAGAGAACTGGTGACTGAGAGTCACTGCTCTCTGCTCAGAACAAAGTATAAAATCCTACATGTATTCTGTAGGATTTTTATACTTTATTATACCTGTAGGGTTGTATACTTTGTTAATAAAAGGTTCTTTGAAGGGACATGGCTTGCAATGGTCGTTGGTTTATTTTGATATTTATTTTCATATACATAGTGTATTATATGATAACTGTCTGTAGTAATTCCATCCATAGTGATTTCTTTCTGGTCTTGGTTGGATTACTACATATACCTAGGTGTGATACCAAAAGGACACCGGCACAAAAAAAAGAAAAACTTATGACTTTTAGTCCTCATGCACATGGACGTTTTTACAGCCGCGTTTTTGAGCGTTTTTTACAGCTTAAAAACGCCTGTCTATGTTAGTCTATGGATTCATGCCCACCTAGACGTTTTTGAGCTGCAAATGGCATAGGCGTTTTTAAGCTGTAAAAAAAACCCAGGACCAGTGCGTTCCAAGGTGCGGCGCTAGAGCTGTAAAAACGCGAAATGCGGAAAAACGCGCAAAAACGCGACCGCTGCGTTTTTTCGCGTTTTTTAGCTCCGGCGGTTTTTTGCTCAAAATAGATGATTGGACACTGTAATCTCTGTAAAAACAGGAAATTCCTGTCTGGACATTAGATTACCCAAGAGTCCTTTGCACAGCCGTGTGACTGTGACTTGAAGATGGCAAGTGCTGTTTCGCAAGTGGAGCTCATTAGTGCAGTACAGGCCCATCCTGAACTGTGGGATGTGGCACATCCACTTCATGGAGACCACATACGTAAAGTGAAAGCCTGGGAGGACATCAGTGCTGCAATTACCCCTGGCTGGGAACAAATGCGAAATGCCGAAAGAAAGGAAATAAGTAAGTCTATTTTCCTTGAATGCATGATCTGTTTGTGTGTAATGTAAACGAAGATTGCATATTTAACCCTTTGTTTTCCATGTTATTTTAGGCAAAATTATGCAGCGCCGCTGAAAATCCCTACATGACCGTGTCAGGAGGGACCTCACGGACGAGGACAAGGCGGCACGTAGTGGAGCACCAGCGCCAACAAAGAAACCACACGTGTACCACAGCAATCTGCTATTTTTATGGCAAAATATGCAGAGCCATACCAGACCGTAAGTTTTTTGTTTTTTTCATATATTTGCCTATGTACATTGCTTTTCAGGCAGTATGTTCCATGGCTATTGTAACCACTTTCCAAACGCCACATGTACATATACGTCGGCAGAATGGCACGGCTGCACAAATGGGCGTACCTGTACGTCCCTTTTAAGTTGCCGCCTTGGCGGCGCGCTTTCCCATTGCGAGGTCCATGAGTCCGACCGCGGGTCCTGCGGACTCAATGTCCGCGGGCACACCGGCGATCGTCTCAGGGAGGGGAAGAGGTCAATGCCAGTGTAATTTTTACAGTAATCATTGCAATTTTAATCGCACTGATCGCTGTAAAAATGACAATTTTTCCAAAAATGTGTCCAAATTGTCCAATGTGTCCGCCGTATTGTCGCAGTCATGCTAAAAATCGCTGATCTCCCCCATTACTAATAAAAAAAAAAATTTGTAAGAAAAATGCCATAAAAACTCTCCCCTGTTTCATAGACGCTATAACTTTTGCCAAAAAAACTTTATTAACTGAAATCTGTATATACATATTGGCCTAAACCAAAAAGAAAATTTTATATTTATTTATTTTTTGTGGGATATTTATTACTTAAAAAAAATTTAACTCAAAATTTAAAACAGAAATTTACACTCTTTTTTTTATAGCTCCGAAAAAAACCCCCAAAAAACCCAGAGGTGATCAAATACCACCTAAAAAAAAGTCTGTTTGAGTGGAAAAAAAGGACATAAATTTTTTGGGGAGCCACGTTGCACGACCACCATTGTTAAAGCGACGCTGTGACAAATCGCAAAAAGTGCTCGGGTCTTTGGCCAGCTGAATGGTGCGGGCTAAAGTAGTTACGTTTATACAATTTGTATTGTCTGCAGGACAACTTCTAACATCAGACTCAGAGAGGTGGATGCAGAAGAGGCTGAGGTTCAGAGACCAAGCAGTCCTATGACCAGCACTGGATCTCCACGTCCAATCAGCGGTCTGCCTGTCTATCTCATTGTCTGTCTGTCCATGTACATGTCAATGTAAACATTTTTGTTCTTTTGCAGGAATCGAGAGCTGTGGAATCACCGTCTCCTGCCAGTCAGCAAGGTGGAGAGCAGCGCGGTCGTGGCGGTGTTCGTGGCCGTGGGCGTGGACGTCAGGCAAGGGGCGGCTATAATCCGGAGGCTGATGACAGAGTGCTAGCACTGCTGCAGGAAGTGCGGCAGGAGAGGCGCAGTATGGATGCCTTTTTAGACACCAACAACCCACACGCCTGCTTCTGCCGCAGCCTTTACCACATTCTGGAGGACATTGGGGGAGACCAAGAGAAGCTTTGTATAGATCGCATGTACGCTATTGCAATGCAATACCGTCAGGCAAAATTAAGTGGCGGGCCACCTGCATTCGATCCATATAATGTTTCTCATGATCCCCCAATGGCCCCTGGGACCTCAGCAGTGCTAGCACCCCCCTCTCACTATCAGCCCCCTCCTCAACGCCAACCACCACCTATGCCGTCCCAGACCTCATTCCATAAAGTGCACTCCTATGGTGAATTTCAACCTTCCACCTCCCATTTTCAGCCCTCATACCCTGTACCCCGCTACCAGCAGGATTTTGGGAGTGATCGCCAGGCCCAACCATTACCCCGTCCCCAATCCCCACATCCCCAATGCAGTCAAGCATCCACCACCACCTATCACCAGTTGTGATCCCAAAATAAATTCTTTTTTTTCTTGAAATACCAGTTGTGATCCCAATCCTTTATTAAATATGTTTTTTGATTGAAAATAAATGTGTTCAATTTGTCTTTTATATGATGCACAACAGCACTCCTTTGCACTCTGCTTGCCCTGAAGGCAGAGTGCAAAGGACTCTATCGTACTCTGTCTTCGGACAAGCGTAAGCTTGCTCTTTTTTGGGCTTAGCCTAGGCTTACCCTGAAGGCAGAGTCAAATTGATTTGTTGAACAATCGTTGATAAATGGACCTAAAAATAACAAACTTCAATTTTGAAATGCTTTATTTCAAAAAACACAAGAAAGCAAAGGTAGATGTATTGCAAATATTTTTTAGATATAATCATTCTGCCATGATACCTCTCCATCAGGGGATTCAAAAAATTCTGCAAATTGGTTTCGAATGCTCATGACACGTGCAGTTGAACGCAAGTCCATAAATTGAACCCTCTGAAGTTGGTTAATGGGCTCCTGTTCAACATTATTTCTGTCACTGTCCCGCAGAAAATTGTGCAGAATGCAGCATGCCAGGACGACTTTAATGGCGTTGTCAACATCCAATTGCATACTTGTCAGCAAAACTCGTCATTTGGCCGTGCACACCCCGAATGCACATTCAACAACACGGCGTGCACGGCTGAGCCGATAATTGTAGATTTTTTTGTTGTTGGCTGAGACCATTGCCACTGTATGGCCTCATAAGATTTTCAGCCAGTCCAAAGGCCTCATCTGCCACCATGACTAATGGCAAGCTGGGTTCTTCAGTGCAGGGTAGAGGCCTGCTTTCAGGAATATTGAGTCGTCCCTCATGTAGACGACGTCCGAAGGCCGACTCGCGGAATATGCGGGCGTCACCTTGGCTTTCATATGCTCCCACATCAACAAAAAGAAATTTAAGGTGTGCATCGGACAATGCCAGGAGGACCACCGAAAAATATTTTTTATAATTAAAATATGACGATCCAGAGGTTGGAGACTTCTTCACCCTGATGTGTTTACCATCAAGGGCTCCTATACAATTTGGGAACTGAGTTTTTTCCCAAAAAGCGTCCACAACTGATTCCCAGATGTCTTCTGTTGGCTCTGGCATTACAATGTTATGCAATTCCTCCCATATTGCCACACATGTTTCCTTTATTATTTTTGAGACCGTTGAGAGGCCAAGGAGGAAGTAATGATGCAAGGAAGCATAACTTTGTTCCGTGGCAAGGTACCTAAGATAACATAATAAATTTAGTTATTGAAAGAGAAAAGCATAAACATAAGTCCTAACCCTACCCTTAAACCTAACCCTATCTCCTAACCCTAACCCTACCCTAACCCCTAACCCTAACCCTAACCCCTAACCCTAACCCTATCTCCTAACCCTATCTCCTAACCCTAACCCCTAACCCTAACCCCTAACCCTATCTCCTAAACCTAACCCCTAACCCTAACCCCTAACCCTATCTCCTAACCCTAACCCCTAACCCTAACCCTAACCTCTAACCCTATCTCCTAACCCTAACCCCTAACCCTAACCCCTAACCCCTAACCCTAACCCTATCTCCTAACCTTATCTCCTAACCCTAACCCCTAACCCTAACCCCTAACCCTATCTCCTAACCCTAACCCCTAACCCTAACCCTATCTCCTAACCCTAACTCCTAACCCTAACCCCTAACCCTAACCCTATCTCCTAACCCTAACCCCTAACCCTAACCCCTAACGCTAACCCTATCTCCTAACCCTAACCCCTAACCCTAACCCCTAACCCTAACCCCTAACCCTATCTCCTAACCCTAACTCCTAACCCTAACCCCTAACCCTAACCCTATCTCCTAACCCTAACTCCTAACCCTAACCCCTAACCCTAACCCTATCTCCTAACCCTAACCCCTAACCCTAACCCCTAACCCTAACCCCTAACCCTATCTCCTAACCCTAACTCCTAACCCTAACCCCTAACCCTAACCCTATCTCCTAACCCTAACCCTAACCCCATCTCCTAACCCTAACTCCTAACCCTAACCCCTAACCCTAACCCCTAACCCTAACCCTAACCCCTAACCCTATCACCTAACCCTAACTCCTAACCCTAACCCCTAACCCTATCTCCTAACCCTAACTCCTAACCCTAACCCCTAACCCTAACCCTATCTCCTAACCCTAACCCCTAACCCTAACCCCTAACCCTATCTCCTAACCCTAACTCCTAACCCTAACCCTAACCCTATCTCCTAACCCTAACCCTAACCCCTAACCCCTAACCCTAACCCCTAACCCTATCTCCTAACCCTAACTCCTAACCCTAACCCTATCTCCTAACCCCTAACCCTAACCCCTAACCCTAACCCCTAACCCTATCTCCTAACCCTAACCCCTAACCCTAACCCCTAACCCTAACCCTAACCCCTAACCCTAACCCTATCTCCTAACCCTGACCCTATTCCCATATGTGTATTCACTTACCTGAGTGTCACTAGCATCCGTTCCTCCGGTGACACAGAGCTACGCATCACAGTGTCCATCCTTGTGAGCTTTGGCCTGAGCCTCTCAAACAGGTCATCAAAGAGCGGCACTGACATCCTTGTAAAGTTAAAGAACTTTGTCGGATATGAGCGCAGTTGGGAATAAATATTGCCAAAGTACCCCGTAGAAAACCGATTGGATACCATTGGATGCACCCAAAATTGACGTCTGCTGCTTCTCTCCTCCTCCTGTCTCATTCTCCGCTGCCTCCGCAAAACAATCAGAAGGATTGCCTCATCGATCTTCTGCATGACAGGATCCATATTTCTCAGAAAAATACAGAAAACTTAACAGACTCTGAAACACTCTCTCCTCTCTCTCTCTCCTACCAAAATGGCACCGACACATGCTCATTAACATATTTTCTTTGGTTTCTGTGGCATTGTGGGAAATTTGGGAGTGTATATAGCTGAGAGATGTGTTTTTCATTACAAAACGCTTCTTAGCGCTAGCGCGGAAAAACGCGCAAAAACGCGCAAAACCGCTAATGCAAAACGCGGTAAAAATCGCGTTTTTAACGCCGGTTTTTCCAGGCGTCGAACCTAGCTTTACAGCTCGTTTTTTAAAACGTCCATGTGCATGAGGACTTACACTTGCCCTATATTTGTGTGGCTCAGAGTCCAGCTTTAAGAATAACTGACTAGTCTCTAAAACGTCTCAGCACATAAAAGGTCATTTGGAAAACAGGACAAATGTTTCTTTAAAAGCTAATAAAGAAAACAAAAGCTACTCAGCAACCAAATTCATAGTTTGTAGAAAATGATGATCACTTTCGGGAAAAGGAAACGTGTAAAGACAGCAGTTAGACGGTAAGCATTGCCCATGGAAGCACTCCATTCTGCTGAACTGATCAATTATGCAAGAAAATGCTCATAACAATAAGCAGAAAGAGGCATCTGACTGGGTAGACACAGCTTAGGAGTGAAGTGTGAGCAGTTTAGTGAAATCATAAAGATTACAAATAAAAATACCAACATGTATTATTTATTAGTTCATTTTGAAAAGTGATATCAAGGTAACAGTTTCAGGGGTCAAATAACATTATCAAGCAGTTTTAAAATGGAGAATTGTATACTCACCTTTCCGTAATTTTCCTTTCCTGGTGCATCTTCATGGCAGCATACATATGGGTTGTGACTCCGCCCCCACAATCTGATAGGACTGGTTAACTATAAATCAAAGACAGACCCGGCTCACAGCATTCTCTGTAGCTCTCACCATTTGGATGGGCATCTGTATGCTGCCATGAAGATGCACCAGGAAAGGAAAATTACGGAAAGGTGAGTATACAATTTTCCATTTTCCTGGTGCATCATGGCAGCATACATATGGGGAATAACTCGCCATACGGGAGGGTGCAAGAAAAATTTTGTAATCAGTAGCACAAGTATGCACCATGAATTTTTCAAAATGTTACTGTCGCGATCCGGGTTCACCTATAAAAGTGTAATGAAGATGTCCTGGGAGGACCATATTGCTGACTTGCAAATAACCTCAGGAGACACTTATCACTGAGCTGTCCACAGAGCTGGCACTGCCCTAGTTAAATGTGCTCTTAAGACCTCCAAAGAAGGAAGGCCTTGAAGAGTAGGCTCTTTTATTTGTCGTAACAATCTAGAAGGTGACTGAATGTGTTGATGCTGACTGACCCTGCCTTAAGCCATGCTGGAACTAAGTACAAATTTCAGCTTTCCTGAATGAAAGGGTAGCTGCCAAGCAGGTCACCAGTGATAGCTCAACCTGCAGGGGATGTGGTTCCCCCACTCAACCAAGAAAGATGGGAAATTGACTTCCTGGTAAATTGGGAGAAAGAGACCCCATGGATAAAAGCAGTCTGGAGTTTTAGGACTATTCTGTTCTGTCCGGGTATAATGTTAAGTGAGGCTCCTTGAGTGCAAAGCCTACAGTTCTGACATCCTTCTTCACAGAGGTTGTAGCAACCAGAAATACGGTCCTTAGGGTTTTCAGAGTGTAGTCAATTCTGTAGGATAGAAATGAGTCTTTGATAGAAATGGGGACCATAAGCAAGTGCCACATAGGGAACAATGGTTTCCTGGGAGGCCTATAACTTCATGCAAGCCTTTTAAGAATTGCATCACTAAGGGTTAAGGACTCCTTAAACCCCTGCAAGTGCAGACAAAGCTGAACTTTGAGCTTTAAACATATTTGAACCTAGGCCCCTGTTTAGCCCCAGTTGTAAGAACTGTGGAACCTTGGCTGGTTTAGGTGATAAAGGACTCCAGGTTTTTACTGTGTGAGATATGCATCATTTTCCCACATTCTTAGGTAAATCCTATTCATGAGGACCTCTCTGGTTTGACACAAGGTAGGCACTACCTGCACTGAGCATACTTGACTTGGTAGCCACTGCCTCTCAACTTCCATGCCATCAAAAGTAGTCTCTTGGAGCTGGATGGCAAAACTGTCCATGAGAGAGCAAATCCGTCATCACTGGAAGGGGCAGTGGTGATTCCATGATTAAGAGTAGGAGAGAGAGACACTAGAGCCTCCTAAGCCAAAATGGTATATTTGCAATTATTGCTACAGGAAGCTCCACTGACAGCCTAAGAATTCTACCCTTCCACTGCTGCCTAGGCACAGTACAAATCTTGCTCCTCTTGCTAAAAAGAGTGAATGACAGAAGTGCTTTGAACACTACTCGGTTCAAGAAATTCAATACTATTCCTCATAAGCTTAAAATCCCTTGACCTTAATTAAGCAGCCTGGTCTTTGAAATGAGTCCCCCAACCTTTCTAGCTGGGGTCTGATGTGATAATGTTCCCTCTGAGAATAACTGGTCAGTTACGAAGAGCCAAGGATACTCCGGCACTGTTCTGCTGGAAGAGACTTTACTCCCAAAGTACCTTTGACTTTCTCTATCAGAGGATGGAAATTCCCTTGTGTAAGTTCTACTGAATTTTTCCCGTCGCTATTGCAGACAGTAAGACCTTTGTGAATGCCCTGGGGGAGAAGTACAGACCGAATGGGAGGAACTCAACTGGTAGAGAAATTGAGGATGAATTGGGACAAGTAGGTGTCTGATAAATCTACAGGAGAATCCAGTCTCCCAGATTTATGAATAATATAATTGATTGGAGGTTTTCCATCTTGCATGACTCTAACTTCTTGTGCTGCTTGTTATTTTTTTTTTTAACTTTAGCACTGGGCACAGATTACCTGGTTTTCATTTTTTATTTTTGCTAGGAACAGAGGTGAACCGAATCCTCATCTCCTCTGGGTAACTAGAACCTTCACAATTGCTCTTTTGTTTTCTTTCTATCAAGCTACAAACTGGAACAGAATTTTTTACTTTCCCATCAACTCTGGTAGCCTGACTGACTGGAAGAGATTGAAAGGTGGACTTCCCACCTGTCAATGTTATATGATCAGTATGCTCATTGAATTATGCCCCTGCATGGGTGAGTTTGTCATGTTATACTTTTCAATAAAAATTATTGTACCAGAAAGGCGGACCTCCCTTAAACTTCCGCCAATGTCACGCCAATATAGCTGATATGGCCCACTGATAATGAAGGTTTTCCCTCCAGGTGTGTGCGTAAAACTTTGCACAGGCACACCCTGGATTAGTGCACCCTTTAAAGGGACTTCCTCTGTTCTCCTAAGACAGGAGCCTTAGAGCTTTAGAGCTTCAATAATGAAGATTGGGTACTTCTCCAGTTCGTTTACTAATATTTTTCCCGGTCCGTAGGATTTTGCCTCCTGGTGTCTACTTGGGAGTTACCACCTGTATGCTGGACCTTTGAATTTTCTGTTTTTTGTCAGATGATATTTGCTCTGACCTGCTAATGGTCACCCTTGAGGTGGCTGTATCCTGTCTACTCCCAAATAGATTGGATCTGTGTTCTGGTGTCTTGCACCATTTTTTTTTTTTTGGGGATCCACCAATCATGGCTTCAGCCATAATGCACTCCTTGCCGTGACCGCGGGGAACACCGCTCTTGAAAAACATCAATTAATGTCTGACACATCTACCACAGAGTATGCCGCCAATTTCAGCTCTTACAAAGCTGTTAGCACCTTGTCTCTTCACTTCTTCCAGACGGGCTTATTTAAAGGGTTACACCACTTTTTTTTTTTTTTCAGGACTGCAGTTTTCTGTAAAATGCAATGAAACATGGCCATCTGGAGGTGCTCTGCACACAGACTGTGTACAGAACACCCCCCTAAACATAATTTCCCAGAAGTCTGCACCAGGATAAAAGTCAGATTCTTTGGCATCCACCACAATAAAAAAATTCATTTTTGATAAGATACTCCCAAAAGGGAATCACATCTAAAGGGATGCAGACCCTGACACTTTTCTCAGAGTCCTGCAGGTACAGCAGCTGGTTGACAATTATGAAACCACTCCCATTAAGACTCATTCAGCACATGGGCTGGTTATTGCTGGTGTGCCAGCACCTGCAGATGCTACGGTATGAAGGAGCACTTCAGATCTAGATTTAATTTTCGGACTAGAGCCTCCTCGAATGTGCCATGTCTTGCCAGCTACATTCATAATGCATCCATCATCGGAGAAGACTGCAGCAGGTTAACCTCTAGATTTTTCAGGTTATACAGTTTTGACAGCCTGTTTATAAGGGCATTTTTCTCTGACTCCTTCAATTCTTCCTGGATTAACTCTTCCAGCTGTTCAGTGAAGGAAATTAGTACTTTCTAACCTTGTTTCCTCCACTTCAACCCATTCAATTGCGTCCTTAGCGGTCCTTGCAAAAAAAGTCTCTATTGGGCAATCTTCAAAGCTTGTGCAAGCTTTCTTATTTGGACACCACCTACTGGTTCTGGTTGGAAGTGCTAGGCAATTTATGCACTGTAGCTTGTCAAGCAATGACTTTCCACCACGAATGCAGCAACCATTAGGGCTGGTAATCTGTGGTGTTCGTAAACGGGGAGCAAACAAAATGAGAGGTGAGAAGATGACATTGATCAATGTTGCCTGTATGTCTGCGCTTTGAACGGTGACTGTTCTGGCTTTTAGCAGGTTCTCTTCACCTTGAGGTCCTTGCAGGGCTGTATAGTGCTTGCTCCAGGAAGATTTGACATACTAACTTGGCAGGCAATGACCTTCCACAACAATTGCAGTGACTATTAGGGCTGGTAACGTGTGATGTTTGTAAACGGGGAGCAATGATAATGGGGAGTGAGATGATGAGCTTAATCAACATTGCCTCGATGTCTGTTCTTAGATGGTTAATTTGTCTTGAGCATCAGAAGGCTCCCTCCATCTTGTAGTCCTTACAGGACTATAGATATTGGCTTTCTTTTTCTCAATCTTCACTGCTTACCTAATCGCTATACCTTAAAGGCAATGGGTGGTCTGGCTGGACAGCGTTTCCCATAGAAACAGAGCAAAGCAGCAGACTGAAATGAAAAACAGCATAAGCTAAGTCTCCACTATTGTGACCTGAAAGTCACAAGATTTTGCTGCAATTTGATGCGACTTGAAGCAATGCCTGTGTATTCTTAAGGTTTATGAACACAGATATGAACGGTACTCATTGGAAATCATGAGGTACGACTTGACATGTGACTTTGCAGTGACAAGTCACACTAGTGGAAACTGAGCCTAACACAGTGATCCCAGAGCAAGCATAGAAAAGGGGATAGGAAGAGCCCAGGTGAATGCCATAAAGAGCACAATGATCCTAGAGCAACACTGAGAAGGAGATAGAAAAAACACAGGTGAATGCCATAAAAAGGGAAAACATACCTGCAAACAATGACCACATAAGCAACCAGCATGCATGAATAAAGAGCTCCACCATTTGTTGCCCAAAAATGCCATAAAACCATTTAGAACTCACATTTGCCATTAGCGATGATATCAGTGCCTGAGTATGATCAGATCACCATCCTGGAAAAGCTCTAGCCAGGAAACACAGAGGCCGCATCACTTCCTGTCTCTCATGCTCAGAGTGTACTTGCACTGCTGCAGCCATCTTGGAAATGGCAAACACCCCCAACACAGAGAAAAGAAGTAAAAAGCATATGGAAAGCAAAAGGAAACACTGTCACTTACGTCAAAGCTTGTTTAAAGCTTTCTTTGAGAAGCCTGTACCATCAGTATGGGGCTCCAACCATATAGCTCATTTAGAGGCTGTACAGGAAGGACTTCCGCCCAGGAGAGGCTGAAATATGCCCCCCCCCCGACCACCAGAATGGGGCTCCAACCATATAGCTTCGTTCAGAGGCTGTACAGGAAGGACATCCACCCAGGAGAGGCTGAACCTGGCTGGGGCGACAAGCGGTAAGGGATACCTCGTGACTCCAGTCTTGATCAGATGAGGAAAAAAAGGAGAATGCTGTGAGCCGGGTCTGTCTTTGATTTATAGTTAACCAGTCCTATCAGGTTGTGGGGGTGGAGTCACAACCCATATGTATGCATAGCTCCTAACTGTCCCTGATTTCGAGGGACTGTTCCTAATTTGGAGCAATGTCCCTCTGTCCCTCATTCCTCCTCATCTGTCCCTCATTTTGGCCTGATCAATTTAGATGTGTATAAAATGCACTTTTTATCTATCAAAAAGTGTTTTACAGCGCTAAACCTTTCATCTGATTTCTAAATTACTGCATTTGTAAATTCCAAAAGCCAATATAAAGGAATAGTAGTGGTAAAAAAAGCACTTGTGGGTTTAACCAATCTTTTTTTTTGTACAATTCTCCTTTAAGGGGGCGTGACATGGGGTTTGTCCTATGCCTGCATACTTTTGCTGATAGGTGTCCCTCATTCCCATCTCAAAAAGTTGGGAGGTATGTATATGCTGCCATGATGCACCAGGAAAATACATTAAACTAAACCTGTAGATAATATGGGGGATAGCTCTGACCTCTCCATAAAAAAAAGTTATTTGGCTGGGTCATTTGGCTGGCTGTTGTTCAAATGGCTTTAAAGTATGTTTAAAGTAAAAACTTTTTTTTATCTTGATAAAGTAGGGAATAGTTATATATATTTTTTTTGTTGTTGTTGCTATCTGTGTCCTATTGTGGAGATTCTCATCACTTCTTGTCCTATAGACATAACTGCACATGAAAGGAAGTCTCTTCAGCTAGAAAATCCTCTCTAGATAGTCCTGATTGATAGATTTGCCATTCAGTTTCTGGTGGATTTTCCTTCGTTTTCAGTTGCGGTGACACTATAGGACAATTGTAGAGTGAAATTGCCTAATGGGGTACAGACAGCAATGAAAACCTAAGAAAGAATTATGATAGCCAGACCATTTGCTGACTGTCCAATATATATCTACTGTAATTCTACAGTACTGTGCAAAAGTTATAGGCAGGTGTGAAGAAATTATGTAAAGTGAGAATGCTTTCAAAAAAATATATTTGATTAGTTTATTTTTATCAATTTACAAAATGAAAAGTTAGTGAAAAGAAGAAATATCTAAATGAAATCAATATAAGTCGAAGTGTCCCTTTGACTTATACTCGAGTCCCTGCCGTCTGTCTGCATGATCAGCGTGTCATGCAGGCAGACGGCGGCCGGCGTGTAATGATACTGTTCGCCGGCTATTGCAGCTTTCAAAAGCCGCGCCTCTTGCTCATCTGTGATAGGCTGAACAGCTGTCAGTGTACAGCCTATCACGGACATTCTCTCATCCTCGTCCGTGGTATGAGAATGAGAGAATGTCCGTGATAGGCAGTCAGCGGTCAGCCTATCACAGACGAGGAGGAGGCGCGGCTTTTGAACTGTGGAATGGCCGCCGAACACTATCATCACACGCCGGCCGCCGTTTGAGGATGGAGATCGCCACAGGGAGGATGGAGATCGCCACAGGGAGGCTGCACAGGACACAGGTAGGCTGCACATGCACACAGGACACATGCACACAGGGACACAGGACACAGGTAGGCTGCACATGCACACAGGACACATGCACACAGGACATGTACAGGACACAGGACATGTACAGGACACAGGACATGTACAGGACACACACACATGTACAGGACACACACACATGTACAGGACACATGCACAGGGTACAGGTAGGCTGCACAGGACACAGGGAGGCATGCAGCTGCAGATGGACATTGTTGACCCTCTGCCATTTCTCACCCTCGACTTATACTCGGGTCAATAAATTTTTCCCAGTTTTTTGTGGTAAATTAGGGGCCTCGACTTGGGACGACTTATACTCGAGTATATACGGTATTTACTTTTTTTTTACTCATTTTGTTACTTGATAGAAAAAAACGATTATAACTATTTCTGAACGCTTTCTTAATTTACAGCATTTTTTTAAACCTGCCTAAAACTTTTGCACAGTGATATATATATATGTAGCAATAACTCTCTGGAGCTGCTGGTTTAAAGCGGGCTGTTACCTTCACTCTCGATACCTCTGTTTCACCGGCACCGGGTCTAGGGTCCCGTTGAGTTTACCTCCGGACGATGTAGGCACCAAACACTCGAGTATAGTTTCCAATGCTTTATTGAACAAGTAATAAAGGAAGTAGCAGGAAAGAGGCAGAAGGAAGGTTGCAGGGAAGCTCAAATACCTTTCCTTAGTATTCTTTAGAACATTCTTTGGAATTGAACACCTGTAGTTGAATGCACTCCCTTTGTGGGATTCAACCTTTGCCCGCCTGGATAGGCCTCTCTCACTTGCCTAGCAGCCAGTACGCAGCACGAACAAAAGTCTCTGCCACAGACTTGTTTGGAATAAAATCCTCTGTCACAGGATGTATTGGTTTGCGATGAATGTCAGACACAGTACTTGAACCTTTAAGCCAACCCGGGAGTACTATGCAGTAAGATTACTTCAGGATACGTCCTCCAACCGAGTCACCAGGCCCCTCTCCAGACCAGCACTTTGCATGATCCTTCCATGATGGGTCCTCCACTGGGATCTCCTTGGTTGTCCAGCTTCTTCACTCAGGATAGACAGCTCAGGACCGTTCCTCTGCTGCTGTGGTAGGCCCCAGACAGGCTTGTGGGCCCACCCACACGCCGCAGCGACGAGGTGGTACACTTAACGCATACCTGTCGGCCAGGAGGGCCAGCAGGTGGCTGAAAATGAACCCCTAAACATGGCATCTGTCTCATAAATACCCTCTCCCAGAATGCAACTCAGAGGACCACCTCCACCGAGTTGTCTCCGGGACAGAGGAGCACTCATACGCTTCAACACTTTGCCTTTCCAACACCATCCCATGGTGACAACGACACCCACCGGCACAGTGTGGAACTACATGCAACTCAGCCAAGCTGGAACAGAGGCAAAAATAACTTCACCTAACAAGTAACCCACAAGATTTACCTATCAGCGGTAGATTGAAAATCTACCAGCGCTACATATATGTTTATATTTGTATATTTACAGTATATAGCACAGCAGAAGCAATGTCCTTGGAGGCATAAGGCACTGTTATTGTAATTGCAGGTTGAGCTACACTGTGAACAAATTTTTTCGACAAATAAGTAAAAGGCTAGCCTTGGATACATAAAAATGAGCCTAAGAGCCTAAAGCTTCTCCTGTTTGCCTAAAAGGAGTATGAAAAGTGAGTATTTAATTTTTATCCATGTAAAAAAAATACATGCAAGCAAAATTAGCATTCCCCTTAAGATCTTACGACCTTTATTGATGCTGTTACCTACATAATTGTTTCTTCCTGCTAAACTCCCCTTTCTTGTTCAAGTTGTGAATTTTCATTGAACATTTTTTTATACAACATTATTTAAATAATATGGAAAAATCAATTAACGTTCCACAGGCTGCTTTTCTTTTTTACTCTGCTGGTGATTTTTATACTTTTTACTATACGGAATAGTAATGAACCTAGCTAGCAGAACCAAATTTACATGATAAGAAGCATAAAAATTGGAATTCTGGCAAACAGTATCAATAACTTAGGGCTGTATTTAAATTAATAAAACACTGCATGTTGTAATTACACAATTCATTTCTACCATATTTTCTATTTAAATGTAAAATTATTAACATATCGCTAAAAATAAATTCCTTCTTCAAGGTTTGCAGTCAGCAGATTGGAGAAAACAGGATAAAAATCAAACAAATCTCTATAGTTCATAAAGCGGAGTTCCAGTCTGTATAAAAAAAAAATAAAAGTCAGCAGCTACAAACACTGTAGCTGCTAACTTTTACTATAAGGACACTTACCTGTCCAGGGTTCCCACGAAGTCGGCACCTCAAGCCTATCTGTCCATCGGCTTCGGGTGCAGGCAACAGCACTGCTAGTAAGGGAAACCGGCAGTCGCGCTGCGCTTTCTGAATAGTCCCAACATCTTCGGGGACGCACACAGGTCCCAGAAGGCAGCTGGGACAAGGAGGAAGGCCTGATGCAATTGCAGAAATAACATAGGTAGAATACCTGAAGTCCAACTGAAAATTAACACAAAGGGTACCAAAAAGACTAAAAAAAAAAAAAAAAAGATATACAAAAACTAGGGGGTGTGGGGTTCTCTATTGTTTAAGACCTTGTTGCATTTTAGCCTGGAACTCCGCTTTAAGTAAAAAGTAACCTTTTAAAGGTGAACACTAACCACTTCAGCTCTTGGTAATATGAAATTTAACTGTAATTACTTTATGAGGATCACAGAGGGTGGTCACCGAATAAACCAGTCCAGTGAGTGAACTTGTAAAGTGGTCCTTAATAGTCACTTAATTATCCTTATTACTGTAGTTCTATAATGACATGTCCACTTTAATTTGAATTTTTTATCAACACTATTTTTAAAATATTTTTTGCCTGACTCATCCACTAAAGCAAATTAATGAGTGATGGGAAAGGCAGAGGGAAAGTAACAATTGTGGCTGAACAGTATGGTTTCTGGAACCTATACAAATATAATTGTTATTTTAAAGAAATGTGCACTTTAAGATAAGCTTCACACATTGTTAGGTCCTGCTAGGCCTTTAATTAATTTCTTTGTACCCAGCACTAATGCATGAATCAAGCATTTCCTTGGTGCAACACTTTTTGCTCTTCTCTAATCTACAGTCTTCAATCTTAATAGCTTGACTCCTTCCTTGGAAGATTTACCCTGTGAAAACGTCTTTCTTGGTGTGTACTCGTACAGCACTGGAGACGCACTGACATCCCACTTTATCTTATTTTCTTGAGAATGAGATTATTTTGCTTGTAGGAATGCCGATCACCCTTCGGTTAGAGTGGAAAGCAGACACAAGCCCTATTCATTTCAGACAGAGCAGAAAAATAATTCATCTACAGAAGTAGAAGTAGACAAACACATGGACATATATAAATTAGGCCTGTGTATTGAAGCAGAAACATTGAAACTAACCTGAAAACAGGGTATGTTACAGGTATATGACTGTTTAAAGAGGCACTGCCACTCAGGGCATAAAAACTCAAGCACTATTACTTGTGCAATCCCCACTGATGTTCCCTCATCCAGTGTCACCTAAAATACTAGGATGGGTGACATTACATCCGCCATCCGTGACAGTCATCAGGCCTGAAAATTGACTGTTAGGCCTAAACTCTGCATCATGCTCATGCTCCCCTATACTCAGAAGCATATTTTTTTTTGTACTGGCTGCAACAAAGGAATGAGCAGCAGGGGATATATGGAGGGGTTGCTATAAGTGAGCCAAAGGTGGGCTTTGGCCAGAGATTGTTGCTGTCACGTGATTATAGAGGAGTTAATTTACTAAAGGCAAATAGACTGTGCACTTTGCAAGTGCAGTTGCACTCATTTTCTCCAGGGCTTAATGAATATGGTGAACCTTCACTTTGTAAAGAATACCCAATCAGGTCCAAGGACAATAAAAAAAAAAAGCAATTTTGCTTGCTCATGATTGGATAATGGAAATCAGTGGAGCTTCACCACATTTACTAAGCCCCGGGGAAAATAAGTGCAACTGCATTTGCAAAGTACACAGTCAATTTGCCTTTAGTAAATCAACTACATGGAGTGGTTGGAGCTAAAGAAAGTCTGGGAAGAAGGATGAACATATACCTGCACCTTAGAGGGTGGAGGTGTATGACAAGTATGAAGTGATTTCTGAGGTGGAGGGTGGGAGTTCTTTAGGTGAGGAGTCAGTGAAATCAATGGAAGAGGATTCACAAAGGATGTTAAAGCATACAAGGTCTCTGAGTAGGAAGGGGGTTAAGCAGGCTAAGAAACATGTATCTCAATCACTCTTACATCAGTTACTGCTCCATTTATGGGGTGACCATTAATGTCAGCATAAAATCAGTAAGTGCTCATTATATGGCCTTATTTTTGCTCTTCGGGTTTGATGCTAATGTTTTGTTTTCAGTAGCAACCTAGTTGCATAGTGAAGAAGGAATAGAGGTGAGGCCCCTTCTCCTGGCTTTATGTGTCCAAGCCTTACAGTGGAGTTGTGCTACTTTTATCCAGCAAGGAAACCTGTTGGTGGATTATTGAGGTAGAAATAGGGAGAGGCATGGTGTTAGACATCTCCACGGGGGGGGCCAAAACCTGTGCCTGACCAACATTTATTGCCTATGGACAAGGTGAGATAGTAAATGCCTCTTCATGAAGATCATGCCATTTTGTGCCCATCAAGTTTTCTTCAGCAGTGACTTCAACAACATCAGCTGGACTAAGGACAGGAAAGGTACCCGAGGCAGGCTGGACTGATATGGCAGTTTGTTAAATTCAATAGCTAGAGAGGTTAATGTGGTTGATGTGCACATTTATTGCTGCCCAGAAGACACAAGATTCAATTTACATTAAGGTAGTTGACAGAATAGAACAGTTATATTTTTTTTAACGGGAACTCCATGTAGGGGGAATGGTACCTAAAAGCTGAATCCAGTGCTCCCAGATGAGGAGAAGACGAGTCAATCCTTAAAAAAAAAAAAATTGTGCACAGGTATCATGGAGTTTTGCAGCAGTAAGTCAGAGTGGTAGGAGCCTATGAAGTGAAGCATTGTGGGGTTTTCAAAGCCATAGGGAAGAATAATTAACTTGATAAGTATATCACCTACCACTGTCTGTGGAGGTAGCTTGATAGCATAGTTTCCGATAAAAGAGATCCAGGGGCGATCTCTTAGGTTAAACTCTTTCTTGGGAAGTGTCAATAAGATGGACTTGCTTCTTTGGGTCTGGAAAAGGATTATGGGAAATATCACTTGTCCGACCTTTTCCAGAACTGCAAACAAGGGATACCAGTTAGGTCAGTTGTAGGCTTAGTTGACAGTACGGGTTCCCTGGCAAAGTCCATGTAAGGGATACTGAAAACTACCAGGTCATATTATGTTGACCTCCTGGGTAGGAGGAACCTTGATTGGGTGGATATGTCAAGCAAGCTTTCTGGATTGTACACCGGGATAAGGAAGTGGAAGTCAAAGATGGAGGATATCACTGCAGATGAAGTGGCTAAGGCTATTGATAAGGTCACCAATAAGAAGTTTTCTTGACCAGATGGACTGACAGCTGAATTTTGTGGGCACTTTAAGGTTTTTCTGGGCCCGTATGTGGTAAAGCTTGTCTGAGAGAGGGTTCGCTCTCTCCCTCCATGCAGCGATCTGCAATGATTCCTCTGTCAAGGGTAAAGATCCTTGAATATTGATCATTGATAGTCCATTAACCTCAATGTCCATAGGAAGACACTAGCAAAAATAATTTTGGTTTAATTCTGGTGTTTATCATCTATAGCAGGCAATTTACTGTTTGGTTTAGGAGAGAATCATTTTTTCAGCAGTGTTAGCTATCTGGAGGTCCTGGAGTGGTGTAGGGCTGCAGGTAGGAGAAAGTTCTTGTTGGCATTGGATCAGGCTAAGGCTTTTGATCAGGTCAGTCATGAGTACCTGTGGCTGTTCCTTGGCAAGTATGGCCTGGAGGGGCTTTATTGATTGGCCTAAGATCTTGCACAAAGAGACCGAAAACTTCAATGGTTATGAATGGTTGGATAGGACAGCCCTCTGAGTTATCTCAGGCATGTGTTTGACCCCTGTTGTTACTTATTTGGTCACTTGCAGCAGTTTATCCCATGAGGAGAGCTACCATGTATGCTATTTGTGTCATGGTATATGCTTGAGATTAAAATCATCGCAAGAGACTTTGTGAAGCTGCTTGTGTACTCATCATTATGATTCATGCTGGTTAACTCTAACTTGCCAAAACATTCTGTTATTATTTCATAGAGTTGTAAGTCTATGGAAAGTTTATGGAAAGATATACCGGTGGTGTCAGTGAGGTTGAGGCTTCTCACAGGGTTGGACAGGAGCAGAAGACCCAAAATAACCAGCGGCTCCTGCAGGAGTAGTGCTACACATTTTATTAAAAATTTATCTTGATCCTGCCAGAGCCTGTGGAGGGGTGTTTGGCATATGGATCATTCACCTTGAAGTTCAGCTTTAAGGTATGTTTCCACTTTTGTAGCAAAATTGAGATAACTGCTTCTTTATATTTGTTACATATAAAAACTGCAGCTTACCTTTTTAGTTGCTCTATTCTGGATCTTCCAGCACGATAAAAATCCTAGGTACTTCCTTTTTTTTATAAAGGGGCAGCTTTGTTTGCCATAAGTAGCCCTGTTGTACAGTGCAGGCAAAACTTAATTATCAATTGTAACTAGATTTGAACACTGTCTATTCTAACAAAGGGTCTGGCTTCTTGCATGTTATGTAAAAAAGGACAGACTTGGGACAGGCACAGTCTAACATTTTTCAAAAAACCTTGCAGTCAGCAGAAGCTAAAAAAAATATTTATTTTCTTAGGCTCGACTCACACTGCTGTGACCTCAAAGGCGTGTGACTTGCTTCAGACTTCATTGCGACTTTTTTTCGCACCAAAGTTGCAGGAAAGGAGAGCAGGAACTTTTTTGTTGATGCAACTTGAGTTGCATTAATTAAGACAGCACCCATTGAAATAAACGTGTTTTGATTGGTCATATAATTTTATGTGTTGCAAGTCTCATGATAAGTTGCAGCAGGGTGAACCGGGGCTCAATGTGTGCTGTAGCATCCTGTGACACATTTTAATTTGTTGCAGTGCACTGAGTTGCATTTAAATGCAGTATGTTCCATTTTCACCCAGTGCACATTAACGCAATGTCTTGGTGTGAACTATTGGTGTATTGGTTGACCAGTTATTGGTCAACTGTGTTGGTCTATTGAAAACATTGGATTTCAGTTTGGCATTGTTTTGCTTTTGTGTTAAGCAACACAGCCCAACAAATGTGGTGTGAAAGGGCCTTTAATTCTTTTAATACCTTTCTGAAAAAATGAGACATGGAAATAGTACCCTGCTCATCAGGCCATAGCAATACAATCATTCTCATATATACCAACATATAAGCTGATTATTAACCTGATTATGCGGCTACAGACTAAATACCAGTGTTCATACCTGCCTAGGCTGTGCCCGTAGAGGTGCTATATGTGCCTCTAGTGTCTTAGTTAAAAAAATCCCAATGTTGATCTGTGTGCTGAAGTCCTCTCTGTAGACAGTGCAGTTTATGTTCATTGTTTTACTGTGGCTTGGATGAGGTCATTCTGCTCAACACTTTCTTCCTCAGGGAATCCAGAATGCCCTATAAAGCTTCTGGATCTTGCTGTATCTAACAGTTATCTTTTCGTAAAGCTGCAATATAAAGCAACATTGTTTCTACCAAAATACCACTAAAGACCTTTAAAGGGGAGCTAATCAGTTTATAGTACATGATCACATCTACAAACATATGTTAACCATGAATGTCTTTTTTGTAAATGGCTATTTGTCGTCTCATTAAAGTTGCGGTCAAGTATATTTATTCTGAAAGCTCTTGCCAATTGGTGAAAATTGATTACATTAAATTACACTTACATTCATGTTTGTTGCCATAACTAGTGGAGTCAATAGGAGGTATTACATGGTGTGTTCAACCCCTGTATTTATTGATGGCAGTGCATAAGAAATGTGCAAGTGAGTTCAAAGATAAATGTCCTGAGCTTGCTGTTAAATAAAATCTCTGGTCTAATTGAAAAGTAGTATATACTGGTTAATATAACAAGAGAACAACACTTTCTGTTTCCTCCGTGCAGCACTAGAGGAAACATTCAGGTTTACACCCTCATTAAACTTGCTCCATCTCCCGCTCTAGTAAATGAACAGGGGATGGTGCTCAGTTGGTCTAGAGAGTGGGGTGAACCCGCGTCCCAAATATAACAAGCTGAATGGAAATTTGATCCTCTTGTGGGACTTTAAAGGGAACAACCACTCATGAGTAGTGAAAGAGTATAAGAAATATGGGAATTGTTGGAATGAATTTAGGTGTTTATTATTGTATAGATCTGTCTGGGTCTATAGTACATAGGGTAAATATACACAGGATACAGTATACATGTCATATACAAAAAGTAGCAATACAATATGCAGAAATACACAATCATAAACTCCAGTGCACATGGAACACATATGCGGGGAGTACCCGGTGCGTTTCGAGATATACTCTTCCTCAGGAGTATCAGATTGGAATCAGCAAACAAAAGATATGTCTAGAATTAAAAAGACAATTATAAACCAATTGTGAAAACCATCATGTAATCAAGGATATGCATAGACATATAAAGAAAGTTACTTTGTAATACAGGTATGTAGTATACCTATAATGAGGTACTGACCATATAGTATTGCTTGGGGGGGGGGGGGATGTGTCTGGTACTGCATCCATTAAAAACTCTCAAGGGGAGAGAGATGTTGGGGGGACATGACACCACTGAACATGAAGGTATGGCCTGCTCTCGGTCCACATCCGGCAAGGCTTGTATGCCCAATCCCGGCGGGGGCACCAGGGAGACGCTCCCCAACAGAGGGCGTCAAAAAGCCACCAATGACAGAGATGGTCCTGGAGGGGGGCTCCAATCTGCAAAGAAGCAAAGGAGGTAAAGAGGGAGGTTGTGGGGAGGCGGTGGGTGTACCTCTAAAAAAAGGGGGGTAGGTAGAGGAACCCCATAAGTAATGCAACCCATCAGAATGAGAGTAATGGTCACAAAATATATATGAGTAGAAATATACATAAAAATGTGGGGTACCTGGGTAGGCCTGTTGGTGTAGTGCTGGCAGGTATCTGAGGGGTGTGCGGGGAGAGTTGCACGGATGAGCCTGAGCACGGTCCTGTGTGGTAAGATGTGACACCCCAGCCGGGTGCCCCCCCCAGGTCAGGAGGTCCCTGGTGCAGCAAGCAGGGAGATAGTGTGGTGCCGGCCGGTGGGTTATCCAGGGCACTAGAGGATAAGTGCTCAACCAAAGGTCCAGGCCAGGGGAGGCTTGGGGGGTCACATTTCCTGCTCTAGTCTCCTCCTCAAAGTTCAACTAAATTCCCCCCTGTTAGGTGACATATATCGATACAATGATGACATTATCATATGCACGTTTGACAGATCTTTTGAAATCTGACTGTTTTTTAAGGAACAATTTTCTAGCCATGTATGGCCAGCCTACAAATGCTTTCAAAAAGCTTTCTTAGCAGCATTAGTTAATTCTTGCACACATTCAGTGTTACACTACACACAAGCAATTCCTTTCGGTCCAAATACAAATTTGGACAAATGTTTGGTCTTTCGGAGATTTAGATGTATCGAATTTCATTGAAATTCATTTATTTCATTTCGTATATTCATTTTCTTACGAATGCAAACATTTTGAAACGATTAGAATTTGGATTGGTCTAAAAATTATCGACCGATTAGAATTCTGTGTTAATAATAGCTGCTTGTTAAGGAGCGGGCCGGGAAGCCGGCCACCGCATCCTTAACAACCAATGAACTTAACTTCCCCGTTGACAGATGAATGCAAACAAAAAGAATGCCGGCAATGAAAAATGCCAAAAAAACAGTGCCAAACGCCACAATTTTTTAAAAAAGGCGTTGGGCCCCCCAAAATCCATATCAGACCCTTATCCGAGCATGCAGCCCAGCAGGCCAGGAAAAGCAGGATGAGCGAGCACCCCCCCCGAACCATACCAGGTCACATGCCCTCAAGATAGGGGGGTGCTTTGGGACAGGGGGGCTTTGGCTCCAAAGCACCTTGTCCCCATGTTGATGGGGACAAGGGCCTCTTCCCCACAACCTTGGCCTGGTGGTTGTAGAGGTGTGGGGGGTAACTTATTGGAATCTGGAAGCCCCCTTCAACAAAGGGGCCCCCAGACCCCCTGTATGTGAATGAGTAGGGGGTACATAGTACCCCCTACTCATTCACCAAAAAAGTGTAAAAAGGAAATAAAAGCACAGTACTATAACAGTTTTTTACAACTCCTTTATTAAAAATAAATAAATAAATGTATCCAACATCAATCATGATGCCCACTGCTACCAATGACCTTGAAAAAAAATAAATGAAGAGTTACGTACCTGCCATCTGATAGCTCCACCGTCTGACAGTTCTTAAATAATAAAGGGGTCGGGCCATTCAATGATGTTATAGGGTGACCCAGCCCCCTTGTGACATCATCAACCCAGCATGCCCTGGTCCATTACAACACAAGGGGGCAAGGCCACCTGACGATGACATCAGGTGGCCCACCCTTTACTTCTTTAAGAACTGTCAGATGGCGGAGCTGGTAGATGGCAGGAGCCTTTGTTGGGTGCAGAGGTCTTTTTTTTTTTTTTTAGGTCAGCGGTAGTGGTGAGCATCGTAGGGGACATTTTTTTTTTTTAATGTTTTTTAACTCTTTCATGCCTAAGCCTATTTCTGGCATTTGTTCCTTATAAGTTAAAATCCATATTTTTTGTTAGTAAATTATTTTGAACCCCAAAACATTATATATATATATATTTTTAGCAGAGACCCTAGAGAATAAAATGGCAATTGTTGCAATATTTTATGTCACACAGTATTTGCGCAGTGGTCTTTTTAAATACAATTTTTGGGGAAAAAAGACACTTTCATGAATTAAAGAAAACTAAGCAGTAAAGTTAGCCCATTTTTTTCAAATAATGTATAAGATGATGTTATGCCGAGTAAATAGACACCTAACATGTCATGCTATGAAATTGCGCACACTCGTGGAGTGGCGACAAACTAAAAATCTCCATAGGCGACGCTTTAAAAAAATGTAACGGTTACCAAATTAGAGTTACAGAGGAGGTCTTTTGCTAGAATCATTGCTTTCACTCTGCCAATCGCGGCGATACCTCACATGTGTGATTTGAACACCGTTTACATTTGCGGGTGCGACTTACATATACGTTTTCTTTTCTGCGCGAGCATGTTAGGACAGGGGGGGCTTTAAAAAAAAAAATGTACATTTATTTTATTTAATTTTTTTACATTGAAAAAAAAATCTGATAACTTTTATTGCTGTCACAAGGGATGTAAACAGCAAGACAGACCACTTGCCCACTGAGCACTTATACCCCCTTCCTAACCAGGCCAATTTTCAGCTTTCAGCACTCTCACATTTTAAGTGACAATTACTCAGTCATGCAACATTGTACCCATATGACATTTTTTTCACACAAATAGAGCTTTCTTTTGGTGAATGAATAGACCTAAAATTTTGTAAAAAAAATGCATTATTCTTTGTTTCAATTATAACATTTTGCAAATTAGTAATTTTCCTTTATAAATTTTGGCCAAAATTTATACTGCTACATATCTTTGGTAAAAATAACCCAAATAAGTACATATTATTTGGTCTTTGTGTATAGAGTCTACAAGCTATGGTGGCCATTATTAAAATTGATCACACCTGATGTACTGCCGGCCTATCTCATACCCCCCAAATGATCCCTTTTTGGAAAGTAGACATTCCAAGGTATTTAGTAAGAGGCATGGTGAGTTTTTTAAAGTTGTAATTTTTTATTTCTCACGCACAGCATATGCATACTTGCAACTACACCCCAAAACACATTCTGCTACTCCTCCTGAGTATGGCAATACACATAAGTGAGACTTTTACACAGCCTGGCCACATACAGAGGCCCAACATCCAAGTAGCACCTCCAGGCAATCTAGGAGCATAAATTACACATATCATTTCCTGACAACCTTTTGAACACTTTTGAAGGCCCTGGAGCACAAGGACAATGAAAACGCCCACAAAATGACCCCATTTTGGAAAGCAAACACCCCAACGTATATTCTATAAGGCATTATGACTCTTTTGAACATGACATTTTTTGCCCACAGGTTTTTGGAAAATGTGGAAAGAAAATGAAAACGCATTTTATTTTTACACAAAGTTGTTCACTTATAAGATATTTCTAACACATAGCATGTACTTAGCAAAAATGAAACCCCAAAATACATTCTGCTACTCCTCCTAAAGATGGCGATACCACATGTTTGAGACTTTTACACAGCCTGTCCACATACGGAGGCCCAACATTCAGGGGGGCCCATCAGGTGCTCTAGGGACTGTAGTGGCACTGATGTGGCACTTATGAGGTCAGATGAGGCATGGATGAAGCACAGGTGAGCACTGATGTGGCACGAATGAGGCATGAATGTGGCATGGATGAGCACTGATGTGGCATGAATGGGCATGGATGAGACATGGATGAGGCACAGATGGGCATGAATGACGCATGGATGAGGCATGAATGAGGCACAGATGGGCATGAATGAGGCACAGATGAGGCATGGATGAGGCACAGATGGGCATGGATGAGACACAGATGGGCATGAATTAAGCATGGATGAGGCACAGATGGGCATGAATGAGGCACAGATGGGAATAGATAAGGAATGGATGGGCATGAATGAGGCCCGGATTAGGCACAGATGAGCATAAATGAGGCACGGATGAGGCACAGATGGGCATGAATCAGGCACAGATGGGCATGGATGAGGCACAGATGATCATGAATGAGGCACAGATGGGCATGGATAAGGCACAGATGCGCATTAATGAGGCACAGATGGACATGGATGAGGCACAGATGGGCATGAATGAGGCACAGATGGGCATGAATGAGGCACAGATGAGGCATGGATAAGGCACAAATAGGCATGAAGAAGGCACAGATAGGCATGAATGAGGCATGGATGAGGCAGGGGTGAGGCACAGGTGAGTACTGCTGCAGTCTCCCTCCTCTCCTCACACGCTGTACCCATCGGTGTGTACAGCGTGTGAGGAGAGAGCTGAACCGGATACGCGCAGGTTTGTTGACAAGTAATCACTCCATCATTAGATGGAGCGATCATGTGGTAAAGGACCGCTGTCATTGGCCCTTTACCCCGATCGGTGATGCGCCAGGTCCAGAGGACCCGACGGTCATGGACATTCCCGGGTGCGCGCCCCACGGTGCACGCGGGAAGCGTGATTCTGGGAGGATGTCACTGTACGCTCTCCCAGAATAAGCCGTTCGTGCTGTAGCCATCATTTCGGCTAAGGCCCAGTCAGCAAGTGGTTAACCTCCAAATACGGAAATGTTTCTTCGCATTAAGAGCTGTGAAAATGTGGAATAGACTCTCTTATTTTTACTTACTGTCATCGAAAGGGCTGCTTTTTTTTTCTCTCTCTTCAGCCATTTTTTGGAAAGATTGGTTGTTTACAGCAGGAGAACAATTTCCCTTCCACACATGTCTGATTTAGCCTGCTTGCATGGAATTTACTGCAAGTGCCATGAGTTTTATTTTTTATCATAATTATAAGAAACGAAGGGTTCTGCACAATCTGCTACACTTTTCTTCAGTTTTTAGCTCTTTTTATCAACTTCTCTTGTAGATCAGAGATCTTTTTTTAAATATCTGCACCCAAAAGAAAGATCTTAGACAGAAATCTTTTTATCCATCTCTTGCTTTATTATACATTATGATTGCAACAGGGAAGTATTATCTAATTTTAATTCTACCATTTAAACATGCCGTGTTTATGCATAACAGTTCATTTTATTTCATCTCATTGTACCATATGGATGAAGCATATGGTTAGAACACGGCAATAAAACAAAAAATACAATTTATGCAGAGATACATTTTTTTTTAAATTACACCTGAAAAAAACAAGTCTGAAAAGTTTCTTATGGCAGAATTTCACAGACAGAATCAACCTGCAACTGAAAAATAGTAGGTGCCTTCTTTTGAGCTTGCTTAATCACTCCTTGCTCCAGCCAAGTTCAATTCTGTCCTTGTAAGCACCAGAAACATTAATATGGACCTATTAACTTTCCTTAGACACCTAACGGTAATGGTTGTGGATCACCCTTGATGTTTAAACGTTTTCACAATAACTTTGTTCTTTTCATTTCTCGGCATTCTTGATCTCTGAATTGAAACTAAAATATTGTGCTCACCACACCAAATTCTACATTAGAGATTATTGCTATACTGACACTAAGCCAATGTGCTTAATTGCAATGCAAACACAAAGAAAAAATCCCACAAAGCAAATGAATTCCAAATGCCAGTTCATCTGCCCCAAGGGTTTTTTTTTCCACAGAAATGGTGAATGCTTTTTGCAAAATTGCATTGGGTTATTTTATGTGGTCAGTTTAAATGCAAAGTTACCTGTTGAACATCATCTTCCCATTTCCTGGAATGT
Source organism: Lithobates clamitans (assembly GCA_037952925.1). NCBI lineage: Eukaryota > Metazoa > Chordata > Amphibia > Anura > Ranidae > Lithobates > Lithobates clamitans. The sequence continues at coordinate 3,165,594 of JBBGZY010001769.1, forward strand.
ACATTGGCAATGATTTCCACAAATACACTCACCTGCCATATCCATTACAAGGGGTCTTGCCCTATGTGGTGGATTTTTCATTTAGTTTACATTATGAGGAATGCAGCAGGAAGAGTTGTATAAGAGGTAGTGGGGCCTCCAAAAAATAGAACTTAGAGAGTGACTAAACTAAAAGTTAGAGAGTGACTAAACCCTTGCCTATCTTTTGCTCAAACATTCATGTGGCTATTATATTATAATCGATGACAACAGCCAGTGTTGGTAAATTTAAAGTCTGTCTGCATCTGGGTATATTGCTGAGCATTTCACCCAGTCCTCTATGTGTTTCTGAGTTCACCTATCCTGTCAACCTTCTGCTCCCTCTTCTGCTGTTTAACTGCTTCTGTGTCGTCAGCCGTGATAACTATCTTACCCAGCTCTTATTGTTTGGTTCCCCACTCCTAAATTTGTATTTTTCCCCCTGGTTGAGTCCTAGTATTATCCTTATTTATCTGACACCCTTAATTAGTTTTATGTTCTATTTGTGTTTGGTATACTGTATTGTATTATTTTTCTACTCTTAGTTTCTACTTTGCGGTTTGTCCTTATCTATCTGAGGCACTGTGTGTCACCAGTTTCACAGTCTGCCTACCTGTATTATCCTGTTGGTGAATCATTTGCTTGCATTACTTTGCAGCTCCCCAGTTAAGCTGTCAAGATGCTAATCCAATGTTACTTGGTTCCTTTGTTCTCTTTTTCATCCTTAGCAAGGGAGGACTGGGCTAACAATAATATATGTTAGGCTGGTGGCCTTCAATGAAGATACTCCCAAATTCAGTTAATGAGGTGCTATGGCTATTTTAGTGATTTTTATAGCAAAAATATAGAATTTTGACCATGTATTGTTTTTTGAGCTAGTCATTTTCTATTCATGTGCTAATGAACCTGTTGGACTGCTTCATGAGCTCAGGACAGGAAATGATGCTACAGGATGTAAGGGGAGGGAAAGGACTTGAACAAGCCATGTGGTGAGAGACAAAGCTGTTGTTCTGGAGTACTTTAAAGATGCAAACAGTCTCCTGGGGGTATACTCCATCACAAGGAAGAACTAAGTTAAGTAACTGTTTACTGGGTGCTAGGGATGAGCCAAACACCCCCCTGTTCGGTTCGCACCAGAACATGCGAACAGGAAAAAAGTTTGCTCGAACACGCGAACACCGTTAAAGTCTATGGGACACGAACATGAATAATCAAAAGTGCTAATTTTAAAGGCTTATATGCAAGTTATTGTCATAAAAAGTGTTTGGGGACCCGGGTCCTGCCCCAGGGGACATGGATCAATGCAAAAAAAAGTTTTAAAAACGGCCGTTTTTCCAGGAGCAGTGATTTTAATAATGCTTAAAGTCAAACAATAAAAGTGTAATATCCCTTTAAATTTCGTACCTGGGGGGTGTCTATAGTATGCCTGTAAAGGGGCGCATGTTTCCCGTGTTTAGAACAGCCTAAAAGCAAAATGACATTTCGAAGGAAAAAAAGCCATTTAAAACTACCCGCGGCTATTGCATTGCCGACAATACACATAGAAGTTCATTGATAAAAACGGCATGGGAATTCCCCACAGGGAAACCCCGAACCAAAATTAAAAAAAAAAAAATGACGTGGGGGGGTCCCCCTAAATTCCATACCAGGCCCTTCAGGTCTGGTATGGATATTAAGGGGAACCCCGGCCAAAATTTTTTTAAAAAATGACGTGGGGTTCCCCCTAAATTCCATACCAGACCCTTCAGGTCTGGTATGGATTTTAAGGGGAACCCCGCGCCAAAAAAAAAAAAAAAAACGGCGTGGGGTTCCCCCAAAAATCCATACCAGACCCTTATCCGAGCACGCAACCTGGCAGGCCGCAGGAAAAGAGGGGGGGACAAGAGTGCGCCCCCCCCCCCCTCCTGAACCGTACCAGGCCACATGCCCTCAACATTGGGAGGGTGCTTTGGGGTAGCCCCCCAAAACACCTTGTCCCCATGTTGATGAGGACAAGGGCCTCATCCCCACAACCGTGGCCGGTGGTTGTGGGGGTCTGCGGGCGGGGGGCTTATCGGAATCTGGAAGCCCCCTTTAACAAGGGGACCCCCAGATCCCGGCCCCCCCCTGTGTGAAATGGTAAGGGGGTACTTACCCCTACCATTTCACTAAAAAAGTGTCAAAATAGTTAAAAATGACAAGAGACAGTTTTTGACAATTCCTTTATTTAAATGCTTCTTCTATCTTCCTTCATCTTCTTCTTCTTCTGGTTCTTCTGGCTCTTCTGGCTCTTCTGGTTCTTCCTCCGGCGTTCTCGTCCAGCATCTCCTCCGCGGCGTCTTCTATCTTCTTCTCCTCGGGCCGCGGAGGAGATGCTGGACAAGAACGCCGGAGGAAGAAACTATTTTGACACTTTTTTAGTGAAATGGTAGGGGTAAGTACCCCCTTACCATTTCACACAGGGGGGGGGGCCGGGATCTGGGGGTCCCCTTGTTAAAGGGGGCTTCCAGATTCCGATAAGCCCTCCACCCGCAGACCCCCACAACCACCGGCCACGGTTGTGGGGATGAGGCCCTTGTCCTCATCAACATGGGGACAAGGTGTTTTGGGGGGCTACCCCAAAGCACCCTCCCAATGTTGAGGGCATGTGGCCTGGTACGGTTCAGGAGGGGGGGGCCGCACTCTCATCCCCCCCTCTTTTCCTGCGGCCTGCCAGGTTGCGTGCTCGGATAAGGGTCTGGTATGGATTTTTGGGGGAACCCCACGCCGTTTTTTTTTGTTTTTTTTTGGCGCGGGGTTCCCCTTAAAATCCCTTCAGGTCTGGTATGGAATTTATGGGGAACCCCACGTCATTTTTTTAAAAATTTTGGCCGGGGTTCCCCTTAATATCCATACCAGACCTGAAGGGCCTGGTATGGAATTTAGGGGGACCCCCCCACGTCATTTTTTTTTTTTTAAATTCTGGTTCGGGGTTTCCCTGTGGGGAATTCCCATGCCGTTTTTATCAATGAACTTTTATGTGTATTGTCGGACCGGCAATTCATTAATAGCCGCGGGTAGTTTTAAATGAGTTTTTTCCTTCAAAATGTCATTTTGCTGTCAGACTGTTCTAAACACGGGAAACATGCGCCCCTTTACAGGCATACTATAGACACCCCCCCAGGTACGAAATTTAAAGGGATATTACACTTTTATTGTTTGACTTTAAGCATTATTAAAATCACTGCTCCTGAAAAAACGTCCGTTTTTAAAACTTTTTTTTGCATTGATACATGTCCCCTGGGGCAGGACCCGGGTCCCCAAACACTTTTTATGACAATAACTTGCATATAAGCCTTTAAAATTAGCACTTTTGATTTCTCCCATAGACTTTTAAAGGGTGTTCCGCGGCATTCGAATTTGCCGCGAACACCCCAAATTGTTCGGTGTTCGGCGAACTTGCGAACAGCCAATGTTCGAGTCGAACATGAGTTCGACTCGAACTCGAAGCTCATCCCTACTGGGTGCCTATCACATACATTGTACATGCTTATTTGCTAGGAAGGATAGCTAGCTTGTACATTGTCAGTCTTGTATTGTTTTCCTGTAATTTTAAATAGTTTGTATGTGCAGAATTTACTTAGTAAAAGCACATTAATACACTACAAAGGTTTTAAATGCTTTCTTGCTTTATTGCAAAGTGACCTTAATAGACACAAAGCAAAACAGTTATACAGCTTTCTGGTCCCGGTTTAGACTTGGTATCACAGTGTCTGGCAGAGGGAAGTTTTCCAGCATGGACTTCCTTTGTAGCTCTGAGATGTAATGTTTATAAAGTGTCGTTCTTGCCAGACAAATCTGTAAACATTCCAAGAGGAGGTGAGCTGCCATCTAGATAGGGGGAGGCCTGTGGATGTGGTGTATCTGGATTTTGCAAAAGCATTCAAAACAGTTCCCCATAAATGCTTAATCTACAAACTGAGGGCTGCAGGCGCGGACCTTAAGGTTTGTTCATGGATAGAAAACGGGTTACAGGGGCGCATCCAAAGGGTAGTGAAAAATAACATAACCAATTTTGTTTCATTTATTCATAAATGATATAGAGGACGGGATATATAGCACAATATCAGTTTTTGCAGACGACACAAAAATAAGCAGGGCAATAACTTCACATCAGGATATAGAAATTTTACAGAAAAACATGAACAAAATAATGTAGTGGGCAACTACATGGCAAATGAGGTTTGATGTGGAGAAATGTAAAGTAATGCACTTGGGGCTAAAATCCTAAACGCAAACTACTCACTAAGGGGAGAACCTCTGGGGGAATCAAAGATGGAGAAAGATCTGGGGGTCCTAATGGAAGACAGACAATAGCATGCAATGTCAAGCTGCATCTACCAAAGCCGGCAGAATATTAGCATGCATAAAAAAGGGGATATACTTCAGAAATAAAACTATAATGCTGCCACTTTATAAAACTCTGGTTAGGCCACATCTGGAGTATTCTGTCCAGTTCTTGTGACCAGTCCTCAGAAGGGAAGTGCTGGAGCTGGAGAGAGTCCAAAGAAGGGCAACAAAATTAACAAGGGGATTGGAGGACCTCAATTACGAGGAGCGACTACAAGCACTACATTTATTCTCACTGGAAAAGCGACGATTGAGAGGGGGACATGATAACGATTTAAAAATACCTCAATGGTGATCCCAGCACAGGAAAAAAGCTATTCAGTCTCAGAGAGTGTAAGAAGACACGTGGACACACAATGAGATTGGAGGAGAAGCAGTTTAACCTTAAGCTGTGCAGGTGGATTTTCACTCTCAGGGTTGTAAGAATGTGGAACTCTCTAACCCAATTGGTGGTGTCAGCGGGGAGTACTGATATTTTTAAAAGACGCTTGGACGTGCATCTTAAGGAAAACAACATACAGGGATATGGGAAATGATTATCGACACTGACAAATACACAGCTACACAGTTTGAACTGGATGGACTAATGTCTTTATCCAACCTTACCTACTATGTAACTATGAAACTATATGTAATGTGATTAATTGCAGAGAGTGGTAAAGAAAGTCAATGCTGGAAGAATGAAAAACAGTAAAAGGTACTGTGCTCATTTGTTTAGAATTTTATTTAATTCAGTTAATATCATTTTTACAGAGTCACAGTAATCTTGTTTAGCTCATAAAATACTTTTTCATTTACAATTACAATGAATCAATTACATTTACATTAATGCCCCTTTTTTAACATATCTTTTTGAAAAAGTATGGTACAATAAATGTTTCATAGGACAACACCCAACTTATACTATTACCAAACACCACAGTACCATTGCATAGTTTATGAGGTGTGTTCTGTTTAGCACACAGAACAAGCAAACTGAAAAGGAGAGTTGGTTGTGTTTGTCTTCAAGGTCCAAAGTTTGTAGTAATCCCCTGAGTCATAGGGTCAGCTTGCCTTCACTCTTCTGTCACACTAGACCAGGGGTGTCCTACCTTTTGACCTTCCAGGGTCACATTGGAAGAAGAGGAATTGTCTAGGGGCAGTTGGGCAGATCACAAGTTAAGGATCACTGATACTGAAAATCTAAATATTAAAACTAGTGTGATATTTGACACTATTTTTGATAAATTAACAAATCAAATATCTGGTTTCATGAATGTAGTAGCAATTCACAATGAGTTCTTAAGGTGCCCATTAGATATTTTGGTTCTAATTCTCCCCTGCATGTGCTTTATCCTTTAAATCAGCTGCTTACAAATACAGTAGCTGCCGAAAACTGAGGAGTGATTGTGAAGAGTGAGCTACTTTATTTTGGGTCAATTTTTTCTTCAGCCGCATGTGTTTACTAAGTGTAAATGCATTTTTTACAAAAAAAAAATTAAAAAGAAACATTTTTAACCACTTCAGCCCCAGAAGGGTTTACCCCTTAATGACCAGACCATTTTTTGCAATACGGTACTGCATCAATTTAACTGACAATTGCGGGGTCATGCGACGTTGTACACAAAAAAAATGTCCTTTTTTTCCCGCAAATAGAGCTTTCTTTTGGTGGTATTTGATCACCTCTGTGGTTTTTATTTTTTGTGATATAAACAAAAAAAGAGCGACAGTTTTGAAAAAACACAATATTTTTAACTTTTTGCTATAATAAATATTTAAAAAAAACGAATTTCTTCACCAGTCTAGGCCAAAATGTATTCTACATATTTTTGGTAAAGAAAATCGCAATAAGCGTATATTGATTGGTTTACGCAAAAGTTATAGCATCTACAAAATAGGGGATATATTTATGGCATTTTTATTATTAACTTTTTTTATTTACTAGTAAGGTCGGTGATCAGTGCTTTTTAGCGGGACTGCGACATTGCGGTGGACAGATCAGACACTTTTGATGCTTTTTTGGTACCACTGACATTTATACAGAGATCAGAGCTAAAAATAGCCACTGATAACTGTATAAATGTCATTGGCAGGGAAGGGGTTAACACTAGGGGGCAATCAAGGGGTTAAGTGTGTCCCTAAGGACATGTTTCTAACTGTGGGGGGAGTAAACTGACAGGGAGTAGAGAGAGATCGCTCTTCCTGCTTACTAGGAACAGCAGATCTCTCTCTACTTCTCTGACAGAACAGGGATCTGTCTGTTTACATTGACAGATCTCCATTCTGGCTCTCTGAGGAGCGATCGCCACATGCATCGGCTCCGGCGTCACGTACGCGCGCCCCCTATAGCTCTTAAAGCGGCCGACGTACACCTGCGATTCGCGCAGCGGTGCCAACCTGCCGCAGTATAATGATGGCGGCTGGTTGGCAAGCAGTTAAGTAAGTTTACAATGCCCTAGACTGTTACCTTTACCTGCCACAAGTATGGGAGGTGGTCTGGTAAATTGTCTCAAAGGTGGAAGGGCTCATATAGACGCAGACCCCTTCACCAGTGGCTATGTGCCAGGTGTTTTTCCATCTTGTGTGTAATATTCAGTCCTTGACCTTGACCTCAACTTACTATCGTATTTCTCTCTCAGTCCTCAGCTCTTTATTTGCTATTGGATACTGGTTACAGTTCGCTCTGTTCCTAACCCTCCACACTAGCAGTATCCAATTTCTCTACCAATGATATACAGGCCCCTGCTGGTTTGACGCTAGTCTAGCTTTGAAATGTTTGCCATTTCAATTGACTTGAATCACTGTGGTGACTTCTTATCACTTTCAGAATTATGTCAGCATCAAGGATAAACATCAGCATCTGGTAGATTTCTTAACGGTGCTTTCTTCTAGTCTTGTGTTCTCTATGCCTGTGATCTTCTTATCTCAACCGTTTCATCTATGTGTCAAATGTGCAAAAACAACAGTGTTTAAAGTTCTCATAACATAGTTTATGATTCGAAGAACATCCACTGAAAACATATTGCCTCATCCCTTTAATCTGTCTTGTTAGAGACACAACTATTCTTTACCCAGTATCAGGGGCAATCATGTATATCCCCGGTGATAATGTGGAGGAAAACATGTACCAAGCAGCTATTAATAGTATTTCTACCATATGATGATATTCCTGGGGAATTGTTAGAAAACTATCTACATATGTGTATCTTTACATTTAATTAAAATTATATTTTGATTCCTTTTTACTTAGGATTTGTTTTTTTTTATAAAAACAATCACTCAAACGTTCCATTCACATGGGTGATTAGATGTATACAGTGAATTCCTGTGCAAGAATCAGCAGATTCTTGCTGCCTGGATTTTAGGGGTAGGCAAACACTTGCGGTGGGGAAGGCTGTAATGCCCTGTACACACGAGCGGAATGTCCGGTAGAAAAAGTCAGACGGAAGCTTTTCATCGTCTATTCCGATCGTGTGTAGGCCTCATCTTTTTTCGAAACATCTGACAGACCTAGAAATGGAACATGTTCTAAATATTTTCGACGGAACCAATTCTTATCGAGAAAACCGATCGTCTGTATGCTGTTCCGACATTCCAAAAAGGACGCAAGCTGTGAAGCAAGTACGAGACGGAAGCTATTGGCTACTGGCTATTGAACTTCCTTTTTCTAGTCCCGTCGTAAGTGTTGTACATCACCACATTCTGGACAGTCGGACTTTGGTCGGACTTTGGGTTGATCGTGTGTAGGCAAGACCGCTTGAATGGAATTCCGTCGGAGTTCCGTCGGAGAAACCTTCGAAATTTATTCCAACGGCAAAACCGGTCGTGTGTACGCGGCATAAGAAATAAAAGGCTGACAGGAACCAACCAAGAGCAATCTTTCAGCTTCCAAGGTCGCCCATCCAGTCCCTATCTTCAAGTAACTGCTGCAAACCACTCATCTCCGGTCAACCTGTTATTTCTTTTTATGGGCTTATCGTATACACTTGTGATCCCAGCCGTAAGAGTCTATTAATTCTTGCTTCTGGAATCTGATGTATGTCCCTAATCGCCCATGTAAATATAGTGTAATTCTTAGCCATAGGCATAGCCATAGGCATAGAGTGTGCCTGGGCACACCCTAATCACCCTGTGTGACGCAGATTCCCCTTGTTTAATCCCTGATATTTTACCAAAGCCCACTAACAGGGTTTCTTAAAAATTTGTAAAAAATGAATAAAAAAATTAAATTGTAAAAATAATAAAAATAAAAACTACTGACACCATCCACTATCCTACTGACACCATCCACTGTCCTACTGACACCATCCACTGCTCTACTGACACTTACAGTATAAATACACATGCACGCACACATACACTGTATTACCAAAAGTATTGGAACACCTGTCTTTATACATACAGGAACTTTAATAACATCAAAGTCTTAGTTTGTAGGGTTCAATATTGAGTTGGCCCACCTTTTGCAGCTATAACAGCTTCAACTCTTCTGGGAAGGCTGTCCACGAGGTTTAGGAGTGTGTCTATGGGAATGTTTGACTATTCTTCCAGAAGCGCATTTGTGAGGTTAGGCACTGATGTTGGACGAGAAGGCCTGGCTCGCAGTCTCTGCTCTAATTCATCCCAAAGGTGTTCTATCAGGTTGAGGTCAGGATTCTGTATAGGCCAGGCAAGTTCCTCCACCTCAAACTCACTCATCCATATCTTCATGGAACTTGCTTTGTGCACTGGTACACAGTCATGTTGGAACAGGAAGGGGCCATCCCTAAACTGTTCCCACAAAGTTGGGAGCATAAAATTGTCGAAAATGTTTTGGTATGCTGGCACCTTTAGAGTTCCCTTCACTGGAACTAAGGGGCCAAGCCCAACCCCTGAAAAACAACCCCACACCATAACCCTCCCTCCACCAAATGATTCAGGCCAGTGCACAAAGCAAGGTCCATAAATATATGGATGACCGAGTTTTCAGTGGAGGAACTTGACTGGCCTGCACCTCCTGACCTCAATCCAAAAGAACACCTTTGGGATGAATTAGAGCCAAGACTATGAGCCAGGCCTTCTCATCCACATCAATGCCTGGCCTCACAAATGTCCTTTTGAAAGAATGGTCAAACATTCCCATTCCCAGTTGTGGACAACCTTCCCAGAAGAGTTGAAGCTGTTATAGCTGCAAAGGGTGGGCCAACTCAATATTGAACTTTACGGACTAAGACAGGGATGGCATTAAAGTTCATGTGCATATAAAGGCAGGCGTGCCAATACTTTTGGCAATATAATGTATCTGTTTGAGCTATGAAGTGCACACCCTAATGCAATAAGCTGTGCACACCCATGTTCTCAGCTATAACTCCTGAGAAGATAAGTGGAAAAGATTGAGATCCAGGTTTAGAGTTGGTGTTTTGTAATAAAAGAAACTCATGCTGAATGGTGAAAGGCTCAGGCACAGTATACCATATAAAAAGGTTAGCAGCTTTACAGGTCTCATTTACAGGCAAACAATGTCCAAGCCAGAGATAAACCCAAACAATAAGGGAAATAACTATCTGAAGTGGTCTAAGATACCCAAGTGCTTATATATAGGTAAAGGTTCAATAGCACAGCCATATTCTTGAAAACAGTGTCATAAACAATGGTAACAGAAATCCTTACAAAAAAGCAAACATGTTGTAACTGGCCAAGGTACAACCCCACAAGCTCCCCCAAGTTAGTCGCCACTTGGGTTGGATTCAAAGCCCGTGGACAAGCAGAGAGTTCCTGTTACCTTTCCTCTTAAAAGTCCTGTGAAGCTTTAAAACACTAAAGAAAATAAGAGGTTGCGCTAATACTGATAAAACACAATAAATACTTTACAGTGAAGAAAGAATTCATATGAGGATTATAAATAAATAAATGTGCAAAACTCAGTAGAAAAAAATTGTATATAAAAGTCCATAGATTAAAGCATCACTCAAGTGTTGTGAAAAAGTCCATGAGAATAAAACATCAATAAAGTGTTATAAAACGTCCAAATCACCAAAAAAATTGTAAAAGATGATGAAAAAAATCCAAGTGGTAAATAATAAAGATCTGTGTTAACTAGGAGGGGTCCACCACCAGATATTGAAGGGGTTACTCCTTACCAGAAGGCCATGACCCCCCACTACAGAGGATCACAGCAAGCAGAGATCTTTAAAGCCAAATTGGGGATTACCAGCGGTGTCCACTAGGGGTCATCTCGTCAGCAGCCACTCCAATAGCCCAGGGCATGGATACCAAAAAATAGAAGGGGCTCACATAGTGTAAAACCACTTTACATTTTATTAAAAATAGATAAAAACAGATATACACTTACAAAGTGTCAGATGGAAAACAGCCTTAAGTCCGACTCCGTGGCCACCGGAGCACGGACAAACCCGTCCTACTGGAAAGCAGCTCGCTTGGGGGTGACGTCAGCGCGTCGTCTGGCTCCGCCCTACGCGTTTCGTGACATCATCACGTCTTCCAGGGGCAAAGAGGGCACCTTTGGACAGCAGCATTGTCAGTCTGGGAGGAGAGGAGTGTTAGATGTACTAGCAGATTTAGATACACTAACAATTTGAAGCTTCAACTAACAATTTATAATTAGTTACCGCAAACTGTTTTATCCTTTTGGGGTAAAAGATTTTACATAGAAAAATAAAAGCTATCATTGCAAGTACCCCTCTCAGTGGTACATGGTTTGTCCTAACTCTCTTAACCGATAGATTTTCAGGGGAGCTTGTTCTTTGAAATAAAGGAAAATAAAGGAAAGAAAGCACAAAATGAAAACAAATGCAGCTGTCATATCTAAGAATTGTTAAGCAAAAATGTACCTGTAATAAATATTTGCTTCAAGGTTTAACACTGCTTCAAATCCCCTTGCACACAGTGTCCAACCTCACTGATTGTGGCTTGATGAGGCTGAAAGCTCACAAATGGTCACATGGTACTAGCTTTTAGGGCTCTATGCATTCAGGGACAAATGCCTGGGATGTAGGTCTTGGGCTATAGAAGGAATACATTATGCCACAGAGCCAGATCCGATGGGAGACCGGTGTAAGCAACCATCAAGCTGGCTAAGGGCACCTCCCCTTTTCCTCTTCTGATAGGGCACACCTACCTGATTTGGGAGATACTCATATTGTTATTTACGTTTTCCTGGCCTGAAGCCCACCTCTATGAATAAGAAAAGCCCACACAAAAAGCCTTTTAACGTTTTCTCTACTGTGAAACAACAGGTCATTATCACTGTACAGCAGTTTCTTCATCTCCACACTCCAAATCAGCAGTACAGTTCAACTTAGTGCAAAAAACTTGAACCCAAAAAGTTAAGCCATCTCCCCCACAGTCTCCGGCCTTAGTCCCCCTAAAGGGGCTCCTCATTTATAGTCTCTCTGTGCCCCAGTCCAAAAGGGCCATCTTCTCTCCAGGCTACAGACTTACACTATGTATATTAGGGGTAGCCTGTTCCCATCTTCCTTCTTATCAAGACTCCTCCCACAACTAAACTAACCTCACTTAAAATGGTACCAACACTTGCTTAAACCAGTATAAGAGGATAGTATTTGGAAACAGAATATACTGTTCTTTGTTTATCTTAAATTTAATCTGGTCCTTTTATACCTCCTGTGGTCACATACAGTCTTTTCAGGTTGACATCCCTTGGAACATCTGTTGAATAGTTCATATTATATATCCGAGTTATATTATTATTATAAATAGTGCTGACAGTTTACGCAGCGCTTTACAACATGAGCGCAGACAGTACAATTACAATACAATTCAATACAGGAGGAATCAGAGGGCCCTGCTCGTTAGAGCTTACAATCTAGGAGATATATATGGTTAACTATGGGATAAGCACTTTGGATCAATATTATTGAATATTTATAAAAATCATAACAATGGTTATGAATATTTATACCTTATTTATCTATATTTATTTGATAGAGTGCCATGAACATTAGCAGATAATACATCCCTGAAGAAGCTCAGCGGGCGAAACATGTTGGGATTTATCATCACAATACCGCTATGAAATTAAGAAATGACTGCATATGTCATGACTGTATATGTATAAGTCTTGACTGTATATGGTTTTATATGCACACGATATATTAACAACATTATCTAATAAATAATTAATTTTTTATGGTTTTGTTACTTGGTATGTTGCACCTGAAAAGTCCCGATAATTCCTTTTCCATTTCTGTTCAGTATAGGAGGATAACTCTTTGACCATCAACCAGACTGACCTAGCCATTTTTAAAATAGGTATTGCTGAGGCTCCTCCAGATAAATAGGTAGTTGGTCTATATTTAGGAAACTGGCCAAATAGGCCTTAGCAGTTGGAGTGTTTGAGAATCAGCATTTTTAGTGACAGAAAAATGTATTTCATAGCAATCCCATGGACAAATTATTAACAAATCATAACAGGTAAGGGCACAGGATTATACAGAGATAAAAAGGTGTGAGACTTTGATTGGGCTATAATAGTTATAATAGTTGTTGTTCATGTTACATATTTACTGCAGAATATTGTGTTTTAGCAGTTACATTTTAAAGACACCCATATAAGATGCCATTCTCTCAGGAACTCCTATCTATGTGCTTTTCTGCCAAACTGGTACTGCTGGTTTACAGCATCTAAATAATTTGTAAGCATCTCATGATGCAGTTGGGTGCAGATTAGTACGTGGCCAAAATTCAGACAATACAAAAGCAACAGTACAGACTGAAATGCTTGAATACTATAATAAATAATCTTCTAAAAAGATTTAAAAACATAAAAGCTAAAGTGTAATTTAATCAACTTATATCCTGTATACCGTATACCCGTTCCATTATCAATTCCCTCTGCCACCAACCCTAAATAGCCCTGATCCTTATTAATTGATATCAAGTTATTCATCTATAGTCACCTGTAGAAGAGATTTATGTCATCTCAGCTGGATCCTTTCCATTGCTATTGATGTATTTAATCTTGAAACAAAGGATTCTGGCGCTAGCAGCCAAGTGAGAATATAGACATAAAAAGTACACTAGAGAATCTGGGATGCAGATCAGTCCCAAAACGCTGATAGAAAAGAGAAGCGGGTGACAATAAAATGCTGATACGTGCACCATACAGATAAAGAAAACCAGAAACAGATTTACTGAAACATGAATTAAAGGCAACTGAGCCATTGTCGTTGTTCAAAGAAAGAGGAGAAAGCAATTAGCAATGTATTGTTATAAAAACTCACTAATGGCAAAAATTTATCTAAAAATATAACATGGAAAGGAACATCAAAAAGTAGACGTAACCATGGAAGTTGCACTTTGATAAAACAAAGGAAGCCGCTTCCTGCTGATTTGTTGGTAATGAAGTTTTACAGCATGTCAGTCACAAGACATCTCTAGGGCAAGCCTTCCATCCTCACAATGCAGACACTGAAAATGGGGTTTTTGCTAGAAAAACAGAGATGTGAAAACAGAACTAATGAAAGTGGAGAGATGGTAAAATGGCTTTTATGTAAAAACACTTTGAGCACTATTTTATAAAATCTGCAGTGATATGGCTGTATATAAAAGGGCATTTTGCGCTTATTGTGGTTGTCAGCTTTTACTACAGAGAAACATGCTAGATGTACCTTCAGGGCTGATGATAAATGTATGTACAGGTTAATGGTTAGCAAATACTGTATATTAACTCATGACTAGTGTATTTACTAATGTTGGAGTGTCAGATTCTGAGATGAGTGAGTAGTCTCCTGACACGGTCAGTGTTTGTTCCTACTATCAGTGAACTCTTGTTGACTCCAGGTGGGCGAGGGGACACAATGGCTAATGTATCAAATGCCTCTAATTGCCCAGCCACGGAGGTGTCAGTTTGATTGGTAGGTAACTAGGGATGAGCCAGCGGTTCGAGTCAAACGTAACGTTAGGTGTCCATTTGTTCTAAAACTAACCGAACGGTATGGAGCGTTCGTGGGAAATTCGAGCATCGCAGAACACCCCATAATGCACTGCGAGATTGCAGTGCATTGCTGTATGATAATTGTCCAAAGCGTGCACCTGACCTGCATGCTTTTGCCAATCACAGTGCGCTCTGCTAAGAGAGCCATAATTGGCCAAAGGCAGGGTGCCTTTGGCCAATCTTGGCTCAGGGGGGCTAAGTCCACACTCCACACTATGTAAGGCTGCTTACATAGCGGCTGTGTGTTGTGTTGTTGGCATGGACAGAGAGATAGCTTGATTTCGATTAAGCAGGTAAGTTATTCAGTTAGTAGCAGAGTATTTGATATATATATAAACAAAAAGAAAGGTCTGGTGTCACCAGTGACATACCTCCATCCCTATACACAACAAAAGCTACAGAAATTCGCCCAGGGACTTTGAGTGAGGTGAGCACAGTTTAGCCAATAAACATAATAGAGGTAAATACAATCTGAAATGTATTACATAGTTACATAGTTACATAGTAGGTGAGGTTGAAAAAAGACACAAGTCCATCAAGTCCAACCTATGTGTGTGATTATGTGTCAGTATTTCATTACATATCCCTGTATGTTGCGGTCATTCAGGTGATTATCTAATAGTTTCTTGAAGCTATCAATGCTCCCCACTGAGACCACCGCCTGTGGAAGGGAATTCCACATCCTTGCCGCTCTTACAGTAAAGAACCCTCTATGTAGTTTAAGGTTAAACCTCTTTTCTTCTAATTGTAATGAACAACGGTCTGGCAATCACCTGACTGAGTTCCCTAAGTACCCTCGGATGCAAGCCATCTGTTCCCGGTGATTTATTAATGTTAAGTTTCTCAAGTCTAATTTTAATTCCGTCCTCTGTTAACCATGTAGGTGCTTCCTGTGTTGTGTCATGAGGATAAACACTGCAGTTTTGGTTACTGAAGCCCCCCGATTCACTCGTGAATACTGAGGAGAAGATAAATTCAATACCTTTGCCATCTCCCCATCATTTGTAACCAGATGTCCTTCCTCATTCTTTATGGGGCCAATATGGTCTGTCCTCCCTTTTTTACTGTTTACATACTTAAAGAATTTCTTGGGATTTTTTTTGCTCTCCTCCGCTATGTGTCTTTCATGTTCTATCTTAGCCGTCCTAATTGCACCCTTACATTTCTTATTGCATTCTTTATAAAGTCTGAATGCTGAGGATGATCCCTCAACCTTATATTTTTTGAAGGCCTTCTCCTTTGCTTTTATATGCAGTTTTACATTGGAGTTAAGCCATCCAGGATTTTTGTTCGCTCTTTTAAATTTATTACCCAATGGGATACATTGGCTAATGCCCTTATTTAATATGCTCTTAAAGCAAACCCATCTCTCCTCCGTATTCTTTGTTCCTAATATTTTATCCCAATTTATGCCTTTTAGCAAGGTTTGTAGTTTAGGGAAGTTGGCTCTTTTGAAATTCAGTGTCTTTGTGTTCCCTTCATGTTTCTTATTTGTGTGATTTATACTGAAACTAATTGACCTGTGATCGCTGTTACTTAAATTGCCCCATATTTCCACATCTGTGATCAGGTCTGTATTGTTGGTAATCAGTAGGTCCAGTAATGTTTTATTTCTAGTTGGTGCGTCTACCATCTGACCCATAAAATTGTCCTGCAAGACATTAAGGAACTGGCGAGCCTTAAATGAATGCGCGGTTCCCTCCGCCCAGTCTATGTCTGGATAATTAAAATCCCCCATTATGATAACACTTCCCATCCTTGCTGCTAATCCAATTTGTGATAGGAGATCCGTCTCCACTTCCTCCCTCAGGTTAGGGGGCCTATAGCATACTCCCAGTATTATTTTCCCCTTAGCTTCATCCCTTTGGAGCTCTACCCATAAGGATTTCACCTCCTCACTAGCTCCCTCAGTGATGTCATCTCTCACATTCACTTGTACATTATTCTTGATATATAGGCATACCCCTCCCCCTTTTTTACCCTCTCTATCCTTGCGGTATAGGGTATACCCTTGAATGTTTGCCAGCCAATCATGAGAGCTGTTGAACCAGGTCTCTGAAATTCCCACAAAATCCAAATCCTCCTTGTACAACAGTATCTCTAGTTCACCCATCTTGTCCGCCATGCTCCTGGCATTGGTGAACATGCCACATAGTTTAGACCGGTCGCATATTGTCCTCATATTGGGTGTTTCAAGATTGCAACTAGGACTTGCTACTATACTCACCTTGTGTTTTTGTGCTTTGGTTAACCTATCACTAATGCCCCCAATACTACCCACTGGAATATCTTCCGCGCTGGCTATCACTGTCTCTGGACCCTCCCCCCCATCGCCTAGTTTAAGAACCCCTCTAACTTTTTGGCCATCTTCATTCCCAGCAGATCTGCACCCTCCTCATTTAGGTGCAGTCCATCCCTTCTATAGAACCGGTTACCGACTGAGAAGTCGGCCCAGTCCTCCAGGAACCCAAACCCCTCCTTACTACACCAGCTCTTCAGCCACTTGTTTACTTCCCTAATCTCCCTATGCCTTTCTGGTGTGGCTCGATGTACCGGTAGTATTCCTGAGAACATTACCTTGGAGGTCCTTTTCCTCAATTTAGCACCAAAGTCCCTAAAATCGTTCTTTAGAACACTCCATCTGCCTCTAACTTTGTCATTGGTGCCAACGTGCACCATGACAGCCGGGTCTTCCCCAGCCCCTCCCAGTAATCTGTCCACAAGATCCGTGATGTGCCGAACCCGAGCGCCCGGTAGACAACATACTGTTCGGCGCTTCAGGTCTTGGTTACAGATTGCCCTCTCTGTCCTTCTAAGAATTGAGTCCCCTACCACCAGAATCTGTCTTTCCTTTCCCTTTGCTGCCCCCCCACTCTCACTGGAGGAGTTCTTCTCCTGGCAGCTAGGAGAGTCCCTCATCTCCAGCAGTGCTGGTCCCTGACTGGTTTCACCAATGTCACTCAATGGAGCGTACTTATTGGGATGCTCCAGTCCTGGATCGGCCTCTCTGGCACTTCCCCCTCTACCCCACCTGACTGTCACCCATCTACTCTTTGCTAGTGCCTGCACCTCTTTGTCTCCACCCGCCTCTGTGCTGGCCCTTGCCGGCACCTGCCGTGTACGTTCCTGGCTCACCTTTAGTATGGTGTAGTATAGTATATCAGTATTACATTGTATATCCCTGTATGTTGTGGTCGTTCAGATGCTTATCTAATAGTTTCTTGAAACTATCGATGCTCCCCGCTGAGACCACTGCCTGTGGAAGGGAATTCCACATCCTTGCCGCTCTTACAGTAAGGAACCCTCTACATAGTTTAAGGTTAAACTTCTTTTCTTCTAATTTTAATGAGTGGTCATGAGTCTTGTTAAACTACCTTCTGCAAAAAAGTTTTATCCCTATTGTGGGGTTACCAGTATGGTATTTGTATATTCAAATCATATCCCCTCTCAAGCGTCTCTTCTCCAGAGAGAAAAAGTTCAGCGCTCGCAACCTTTCCTCATAACGAAGATCCTCCAGACCCTTTATTAGCTTTGTTGCCCTTCTTTGTACTTGATCCATTTCCAGTACATCCTTCCTGACGACTGGTGCCCAGAACTGGACAGCATACTCTAGGTGCGGCCGGACCAGGGTCTTGTAGAGCAGGAGAACTATCGTTTTATCTCATCTCATGCTAATATTCTGTTTGCTTTGTTAGCAGCAGCTTGGTATTGCATGCCATTGCTGAGCCCATCATCTACCAGGACCCCCAGGTCCTTTTCAATCCTAGATTCCCCCAGAGGTTCTCCCCCCAGTGTATAGATTACATTCATATTTTTGCCACCCAAATGCATTATTTTACATGTTTCTACATTGAACCTCATTTGCCATGTAGTTGTTCAGATCTTTTTGCAATGTTTCCACATCCTGCGGAGAAGTTATTGCCCTGCTTAGCTTAGTATCGTCCGCAAATACAGAGATTGAACTGTTTACCCCATCCTCCAGGTCATTTATGAACAAATTAAATAGGATTGGTTCCAGCACAGAACCCTGGGGGAACCCACTACCCACCCCTGACCATTCCGAGTACTCCCCATTTATCACCACCCTCTGAACTCGCCCTTGTAGCCATGGGAAACTGTGTCAAATACTTTTGCAAAGTCCAGATACACCACGTCTACGGGCCTTCCTTTATCTAGATGGCAACTCACCTCCTCATAGAAGGCTAATAGATTGGTTTGGCAAGAACAATTCTTCATGAATCCATGCTGATTACTGCTAATGATACCGTTCTCATTACTAAATTCTTGTATATAACCCCTTATCATCCCCTCCAAGAGTTTACATACTATTGATGTTCGGCTAACTGGTCTGTAATTCCCAGGAATGTATTTGGGCCCTTTTTAAATATTGGTGCTACATTGGCTTTTCACCGATCAGCTGGTACCGTTCCAGTCAGTAGGCTGCCAGAAAAAATTAGGAACAATAGTCTGGCAATTACTTGACTGAGTTCCCTAAGTACCCTCGGGTGCAAGCCATCTGGTCCCGGTGATTTATTAATGTTAAGTTTCCCAAGTCTAATTGTAATTCTGTCCTCTGTTAACCATGGAGGTGCTTCCTGTGATGTGTCATGAGGATAAAAACTGCAGTTTTGGTTACTGAAATCCCCTGATTCCTTCGTGAAGACTGAGGTGAAGAATAAATTCAATACCTTCGCCATCTCCCCATCCTTTGTAACCAGATGTCCTTCCTCATTCTTTATGGGGCCAATATGGTCTGTCCTCCCTTTTTTACTGTTTACATTTGTGACAGACTCACCCAAGACAGAGGCTTTTGAAGGGGACTGAATGCGGGCCTCTTGCCTACCGATTATGGGCCCTGGCATTTGGGGGAACAGTGCTCTTTGTGAGCTGTATGCCTGGGGACCCTTGAGGTGGTGTTACTTTAGATTGAGGTCCATGTCCCCCAAGACACACAGACTCTGGGAACCCTGTATATGCCATATTAGAAATAGTGACTGAGAAAATATATCTTGGATTACTTAAAATGGGACAGTAATATTTATCCACAATATCTCCCAGGATATATTTAAAGACTATTCTTGGTTTGTTTGATTCTGAACTCAACATGTTAGTTGAGAGAGCTGATCACATTGGCCTCGAGAACTGGGTAGGAGCCGGACAGTCTACTCCTACTATAGTTTGTTGCCTACTAGGCTGAGGAGGGGGGGAGAGCACTGTTTGTATTGTTAATTGTAATTAGCTCCTGCTAATGTGAAAAGGTGTCCTGTATTTATACTAATGTGTGAAGCTCGGTGACAACAAGTCTGACCTGTAGTGAAATCCTGATTACTCATAACAATGCTCAGGAGGACACAGAGTCACATCGGCTGTTTAAGGGATTAGTTAATTAGCTCATGTTAATTCTGTTTCTGGTTACAGGTGTATTGTTAGAGTAATATGAGCAGGAGGGGGGACCTCCTCTTCTACTGTATATAAGACTTGTATTTTGGTTCTAATAAAAGCATCCATGTTCAGCAACTAAACAAGTATTGTCTTGGTTTGTGCTTGTGAGCGGTTGGAATATCTGATATCTATATCCAGACTGGGAGGAGGTGGTATATGACGAAAGCACCCAAGCGGAACATGGGGACGTTTCGTTACAACATACTATTTCTTGGGATTTTTTTGCTCTCCTCCGCTATGTGTCTTTCATGTTCTATCTTAGCTGTCCTTAATGCTGATGATGATCCCTCAATCCAATATTTTTTGAAAGCCTTCTCCTTTGCTTTTATATGCATTTTTACATTGGAGTTAAGCCATCCAGGACTTTTGTTCACTCTCTTAAATTTATTACCCAAAGGGTTGCATTGGCTAATGCCCATCTCTCCTCCATGTTCTTTGTTCCTAAGATTTTATCCCAATTTATGCCTTCTAGCAAAGCTCGTAGTTTAGGGAAGTTGGCTTTTTTGAAATTCATTGTCTTTGTATTCCCCTTCTGTTTCCTATTTGTGTGATTTATACTGAAGCCAATTGACCCGTGATCGCTGTTACCTAAATTGCCCCGTATTTCCTCATCCATGATCAGGTCTGTATTGTTGGTAATCAGTAGATCCAGTAACGCTTTATTTCTAGTTGGTGCATCTACCATCTGACCCATAAAATTGTCCTGCAAGACATGTAGGAACTGGTGAGCCTTAGATGAATGTACGGTTCCCTCTGCCCAGTCTATGTCTGGATAGTTAAAATCCCCCATTATGCACGTGTCCACCATCTACCACATGGCGTTGGGGCGGAGCCTGGTGTGCTCTTCCAGGGTTATAAATCAGGGTTCTGACATGGTGAGACTTCCCATCTCAACAGTGGTTTCACTCCACATGCGGAAGTTCTCCGTTGAGGGCTAACACTCACTCACCTCACTCAGGTATACTTATATACTTCCCTACGTTTTACTTTGAGCACTCATTTTTTGAGTCTGCCATTGGACGCACAGTTTTTCACACATCTGTCATCTATTTTCCCAATTTTTTCTTCCTTTTTCAGATTGCATCCACTGACACTCCTGTTGCTCCCTGTCTCTTTTCATCAATCTTTCTTTTAAACTCTATGTCCATACCACCATTGGACTAGGCTGTCTCATTCATATGTATATACGGATATCATTACACTAATTCATGTTCACTGTGCCACTACAGCAACCTTTGGCATACATATATATATATATTCAGTCAGTGCAGGCAGTGTATTAATATATATATATATATATATATATATATATATATATATATATATATATATATATATATATATATATATATATATATATATATATATATATATATATATATATATATATATATATATATATGTATATATATATATATACATATATATACAATCCAGTCTTCATCCAGTGTAGCCTATATCTATAGAGCATTCGGTACTGTTTCTAATACATTTCAGGCGGTGTATTAATATATATATACAGTCTAATATATATATATATATATATATATATATATATATATATATATATATATATATATACTCACTCTGCACCCTGCTGCGAGTGCTAGTGGACTGTGAGTACACGAGTGCTGCGAGTACACGTGGGCTGTATTGTTGAGTATTAGTGTCAGGAAGCTAGTTGTTAGTTAATTTTGGACAGGGAATAATCCCCAATCCTCATTAAATTAGTAGGTACGATGACCGGCGGGTGTGGAGATGCGACTCAGTGTATATCTTACAGTATGTATGCGTTCCTTGATCATCCGGTCAAGGACGAATTCTGTTGTGCAAAATGTAAGCATGTTGTTTCCCTGGAAGCCCAGGTTCTGAATCTAGGGAAGCAACTGTCAGCACTGAGAAGACCCTCCACACTAAAGGAGAGCTGGGAACGTACCCGGCAGGGGCCAGCACAGAGGCGGGTGGAGACAAAGAGGGGCAGGTACTAGAAAAGAGTAGATGGGTGACAGTCAGGAAGGGTAGAGGGGAAAGTGCCAAGGAGGCAGATCCTGGGCTGGAACATCCCAATAAGTACGCCCCATTGAGTGACATTTGTGAAACCAGTCAGGGACCAGCACTACTAGAGCTGAGGGACTTCCCTAGCTGCCAGGGGAAGAACTCTTCCAGTGAGAGTGGGGGGGAAGCCAAGGGAAAGGAAAGACAGATTCTGGTGGTAGGGGACTCAATTCTTGGAAGGACAGAGAGGGCAATCTGTGTCAAAGACCTGAAGCGCCGAACTGTATGCTGTCTACCGGGTGCTCGGGTTCGGCACATCACGGATCTGGTGGACAGATTACTGGGAGGGGGCTGGGGAAGACCTGGCTGTCATGGTGTACGTTGGCACCAATGACAAAGTCAGAGGCAGATGAAGTGTCCTAAAAAACAATTTTAGGGACTTAGGCGCAGAAATTGAGGAAAAGGACCTCCAAGGTAGTATTCTACCGGTACCGGTGAGCCACACCAGAAAGGCAGAGGGAGATTAGGGAAGTAAACAGGTGGCTGAGGAGCTGGTGTAGTAAGGAGAGGTTTGGGTTCCTGGAGAACTGGGCCGACTTCTCAGTTGGTCACCAGTTCTATAGAAGGGACAGACTACACCTAAATGAGGAGGGTGCAGATCTGCCGGAAGTGAAGATGGCTAAAAAGTTAGAGGGGCTTTTAAACTAGGTGATGGGGGGGAGGGTCCAGAGGCAGAGATAGTCAGCACGGAACATATTCCAGAGGGTAGTATTGGGGGCATTAGTGGTAGGTTGACTAAAGCACATAAACGGTAAGTATAGTAACAAGTCCTATTTGCAACCTCGGAAAACCCAATAAGAAGAAAGTATGTGACCGGTCTAAACTATGTGGCATGTTCACCAATGCCAGGAGCCTGGCGGACAAGATGAGAGACCGCCTGTTCCAGTAACAACTGTCTGTGCTCTGTGCTGTTTATTCTGATTTTAAATGTAAGTTACTACGTTGTGGTTAATAAAACTGTGTTGAATACTACACGATGGGGATACTCCTTTTTATTGCATGCCACCACCCTACCTGTCGAGCTTGAAGCCTTCCACCAGAGACCCGCCAAGCGCTATGACGATCGGAGGGGATCAATCGATCGCTGGTTCTCCTCTTCTTCCAGACTGCAGGCTCAACTTGACCCGTAGGGGTCTTTACTAGAGGTGAGAGGCTGGGGGAAACGTGTGGCATACCACGGATTGCTGATAATTGGAGTAATCTGAAAACGATCATTTTCTGCACATGCACTTTTGTTCTTTGCACGAACTGTTATATGAAGATTTAATTCACCCACGTTGGAATCTTATTGCACTTGTTGGATAAAGTGGATTTCACTGTATGCAATTTTTTTCCAATTTTTTTTTTTTTTTTTTGTGATTTCTGAGGAAACTGAGGAAAAAAATGTTTTATATATATTTTTGGGGGATATTTGTTATAGCAAAATGTAAAAAATAATGCGTTTTTTTCAAAATTGTCGCTCTTATTTTGTTTATAGCGCAAAGAATAAAAATCGCAGAGGCGATCAAATACCACCAAAAGAAAGCTCTATTTGTGGGGAAAAAAAGACGTCAATTTTGTTTGGAAGTCACATCGCACGACCGCGCAATTGTCAGTTAAAGCGACGCAGTGCCGAATCGCAAAAAACGCTCTGGTCAGGAAGGGGGTAAAATCTTCCGGGGCTGAAGCGGTTAATGCAGCGCACTCTGTTCTTCTTTATAATTCTAGAAGAATGAAGTTGTTTTGCTGCTGATATTCACACAGACTTCTCACAAACTTCTTTCTTTAATATTCATCGTGATTTCATCAATATATTTTGATTTGTCACATCTGACAAAAAAGATATATATATATATATATATATTTTTTTTTTTTGTATTGTTTTCAAGCCTGATCGTGTTTTTATTTTTTTTTAGTTTTTGATTTTACATCCAGAATATTTTTAAATGTGTTGTGTGTGTCAAGTTACCACAACACAATTATTATCTTGTATTATTTAATCTCAAGGAGATTGCTTGGTGTTGGTGTCTCTTGTTAATTTCACATTGTATTTTTGAAATGTACCTGCCTCCTCACAAACAAACTGTCCTTTTTGAAGGAAGACACACATAGGCGAGTATAATTGAAACACAAAATCCTTTATTAAGGGATCAGAACCAAACAAAGAGGGAGGCAACGCTGGAGAAACAGCAGAAATTGGTGAAGCCTTTGGCCCCCAGGGCACACATCAATTCTTTTACTGCAAAATTGGTGGCCTGAGGAGTCCATATATAAGGGAGTGCAGTCTGGTCCAGAAGTCCAAGAGATCCTGAACAGCAGGAGATGACATACATGTCCCCAAACTGTGGTCATACAAGAGCCTGCATCTTTTGTCAGACCAGACTGAACCCAGGTCATCACTCTCTGGTCTTCCTTCCACGCTTCCTTCCACGCTGTGGCTCTGGTGGTGGAGTTGTGACAGGAGGAGGAGGATGGTCCAACTCACACAGGTGGGTTTTGTGTGTGATTTCGCCCCTCACCCCCTTAGTTAGTGTTTTGTAAAGAAGGTCCTCACACATGAGGCATTGACCCTCCTGCACATGCTTCAGTTTTGTGGCAGCCATGCAGGCAAAGGCCTCTTCAGGAGTGGGTAAGGCTCTGAGGGACGCAGAAGCCTCCTGTATCAGCCTGAGTGCTGAATCCTGCACGTTACTCCCCTTCATGGGTCTTTTGGTTGGAAGGCGGAGGGGAGGGACCTGTGATTCGGTAAGGCTCCTACTGGGCCCCGCCTTCTCCTGGCTGCCAGTTAGCCCTGCCTCCTCCTGGCTGCCACTTAGCCCTGCCTCCTCCTGGCTGCCACTTACCCCCGCCTCCCCCTGGCTGCCACATTCCACAGCCTCCTCCTGTGTGCCACATTCCAGAGCCTCTTCCTGGCTGAGGTCTTCCTGTGTATGAAAAAGGGACATAGTTTTAGTTTTTTCTTCATCAATCACACACAATTTTCATCTCATGACTGTTGCAAATTGAATGTTAACAAATATAAAAGATTATCATTCTAAGCCCTGCATTTTTCATTCTTGCCCCAATTATTTTTGCCCACTACTGTCTATTGATATGTAAAACACTTTCTTAAATCAGCAATTAATGATCAATAATAACATCTAGTAAACATCATTTATTTATTGACCAGAAATCTGTAGAAGAATGCTATACCTGGCTCCAGCTGGGCTCCTCCACTTCTTCCTGGCTGGAAGTCCCAGGTTGGACAGCATGGGTGGAAGATAGGGTGGAAGGAAGAGTGGAAGGAAGGGTTGAGAGGGATTCCCTGACTCCAGTCTGGCCTGACAGAAACCGCAGTCTCTCATAGTACCACAGCCTGGGGACATAAACGTCATCTGCTGCAGCTCCGGATCTCTGGGAATCCGTGACCTTCTTGCGCTCCCTAAGATAAGTGCTCCTCAGGCCACCAATTTTGGCTTTTAAATAAGGGATGGTTGCCGTGAGGACCACCGGCTTCACCAACTCCAGCAGTTTCTCCAGCGCTGCCTGCCTCTTTTGTTTATGATTATAATGAGGATGTTTCACCTGCCACAGACAGGGCAGCTCCCTGTACTTGTCTTTGAACAGGGGGAGGAAATTGTGGTCATTGAAGCCATCCATTTTATCTGCAAGGCACAACACAAGAAAAACCCTAATGTCAGGCAAAACTCTCCTAATCTTGTTACAACATAGGCCTCAACCTAGAAGCAGTATAGGTCCAAGTTTAGATCTTACCTTCGTTATCATGATTGGCGTCTCCGATACACCTTCCTCCGCTCACAGATCGTACGTACTACGCACGTGTGTTACGCTTTATATACACTGCGCATGCGTGAAACTCGGCCCGCCCCTGACGTTCTTTCTAGTCTATTCCTCGCCCCTTCTCATTCAGCGCAGTGGGGGAAGAGCACATGGCGGAGACACAGCAGGTGCGTGCTAATTACAGCAACGAGGAGGAGGAAAGCCCAGAGCCAGAAACGCCCCTATCCCGGAAGAGATGATTTAAGGCCTCAAATATGTCCTTTGGGGAGATGTTGGAGATGGTGGACATCCTGAAGAGGGCCGACTATGACGGGAAGTATGGACCTTACCCCAACCCCAATGTCAGAAAGGCCAAGATCATGGCTAAAGTGGTCAAAAGTCTGCAGAAGAATTTCAGGGTACGACGATCCAAGGATCCACTCAGGAAACTCAAATTAAGGGAGCATGAGCAGTACAGAAGGATCAGGAGAGTGCTGCAAAAAAGTAAGTAGTTGTCCTGTGTTCCTATTCGTTATTTTTCTAATGTTCGTGCTGCTCCATGTGTTTTTCTTTACTGTTGTACAGTTTAAAATGGCAACTTTCATGTTCATGGGCACATTATTCCTTCGTATGAAACATTGTTCGTTCGGCATAGAAAACACCATGTTTTGGACATATGCATTTGAATATATTTTTGCTAGCCTACTTCTCGTCAAATAATTTTGGTGTCTAGATGGGTTGGTAACTAGAATGAAATGCAAACTAGATTCTGTGTAAGGAGAGGACACTTAGCAGCAGTTTACACATCTGGACACTGGAGTACTAGTGTGGGACACCAGAACACCCTTTTTATTAGGGGGTCCCACACAGGTGCTCCATTGTATACTATAGGGGTGTCTCCATCTGTGAAGCTTGTACAAAACAGGTAAGTATTCAAGCTTGACAAAGTGACCAAAATATTTGTTCATCTTGGAACTCTGCCAAAACAGACAATTGTACCCCACTTCCAAGCAATGTTTCAGATTCATATTTCTGTCATCAAATATCTGTGTGCTAAGAATACCTATTTTTTTTTTACATAGGGGAGAAAAGACTCGGAGGACACCCCTCATCCGAGGAGACCACAGACCCCCCACCTCATTAAGAAGTGGAAATCAAACAAAGTCAACAGGAGGAGGAGGAATGAGACGTGGTGGAAATAGTCACCACGACAGGTGAGTGTCTGCGATCACAGGCTCAGGTTAGAGATGGATGCTGGCAGATTTATAATACATGGTGTTTTTGTTTTTATATTTTTAGGTGATCGTGATGTTGTGGATGAAGGACATTTCACCAGTGATAGTGCACAGATGATCATGGGGTGTAAGAGGGACTTGGAAAACATCCAGAAAAACATCAATGATGTTAAAAACAAAATGAAGAATGTCACGGAACATCCCACACTCCGCTTGAGTGCTTCCGTCATATACCACTTCCTCCCAGTCTGTATACAGATATCAGATATTCCAACCTCTCTGAGCACAAAACAAGGCAATACTTGCTTGTTGCTACCATGAACTGTTTTTTTTAGAATCAAAATTACAAGACTTTATATGCCGTTGGAACCTCCTCTAACAATACAACTGTAACCTAATTAACATAATTAACATGAGCTAATTAACTAAAAAATTTACCCAAACCAGATGACAGACTTGTGGACACCGAGTTTCACACAGTAGTTTAAACACAATAGCTGCAGCTCCAATAGGAGTCGTCCCGTCTCCTACATTGTATAGAGGACAATGTGATCAGCTCATTCAATTAACATAAACACAGGTAGTTGAAGCTCATGACACCAGCATCTCCTCACAGGATGTGTCCCAACAGAATGAATCAGTCTTATCAGCAGGGGGCTGCTGGAGGAATCCCCCCTCCCTCTTCAGGGACACAAATCCACAGCAAAGAGTCCCCAACAGAATCAAACAACATACAATATATACATATATACACGACGGAGTCCGATTAGTACAGTTCAGACTGGATTTCTCATTCACCTCACAAAAAGTATTGTTCCATTGAAAATCCAGGGCCCATAATCAAAAGGCAACAGGCTTGCATTCAGTCCTCTCCAACAGCCTCTGTCCCGGCTAGGTCTGTCACATTTCTCCCCTTTCGGCAGGAGACTAACACAGGAGGAGACCCCAGACGGGTTGACTCCGAAGTTAGTCAGTAGTTCCAGTCCTCTACTGCCTGTACCCACACAGTAGCCCAAACAAATTGTTCCAAACAGAGTATTACTCACCCAGCCAACCTCTGCCTCTCTCAGAGAACATATCTGCCGCTGGGGAGAGGCCTGGACTGGCCCTTCTCCCTGGAGTCCTTTATGCCACTGGAGAGAAGACAGGGGGACTGGGCTCACTCTGTCATGCTGTTGGGGATCTGGGCCGACTGCCCAGCATCCCTGGAGTATACAGGTCGAGACTGAAGTCCCATCCACCTTCACAGGAAATCCATCTCCTGTTAGTTGAGGGCAGAGTCCAGCAGTACTCGGCCCTGTTGCCAGCCCTTCTGCTGGAAACCCCACACCATCTGCTCCGGCTACCTGTTGGGGAGGGAGGCCGACTGCCCCACCTCCCTGGAACTCTGTAGTTGTTGCCCGTGATGGCCAGAGGTTGGTAGCACTCTGCCCGGTTGCCGGTGCTTCAATTGGGGAAGTTCCCTGTAACTCCACAGATACTGCTGTTGGTGCGGGGCAGAACACAGTGAAGTTTGGCCCCAATAGCAGCTCTTCTGCTGGAGGCTCATCAGGTTGTTCTTCCTCAGCAGAAAAGTCTAATAAATCCCCTACCTCTATAACTGGTGTCTGTGGATAGAGGTTCACCATCTCCTGTCCGTGGAACTCAGAAGATGCCATCAGTGCTGAGCAGAGCGCAATGAAGTTTGGCCCTAATCCCAACTCTTCTGCTGGGGGCTCACTCGATGGTTCTTCCTCAGCAGAAAAGTCTATCAAATCCCCTGTCTCTGCAACTGGTGTCTGGGGATGGAGGTTCACCATCTCCTGTCCATGGAATCCAGAAGATGCTATCAGTGCTGGGCAGAGGTTAGCAGAGCTCTGCCCTGTTGTCAGCACTTCAGGTTTGGGGATGGCAATCTCCAGATTTTCCACTGCAGATTCTCTGGCATGCTGCTGGACAGGCACATTCCGCCATCCAATATCATCCCATGCAGAAACAGGATCATCAAGGTCAGTCAGCACTTGCTGCATCTGCCATAAGACCTCCGCCTCCATAGCTGCGGGGGCAGGTTGGCAAAGCACACTATTGCTCTGCCACATTGCCGACTCTTCAGCCAGGATTTCAGGGTTGTCAGCTGGTATTTCCTGATAGTCCCAGGCAAAGGGAGCCCAATCCTGGCACTGAGCAATGTCTAGCAGCCGTCTCTAGGCGATCTCTAGCTCCCATTCCTGAACGGCCAGAAACTCCAAATCTTCCTGTGCCCAGTGCACTTCCGGAATGTTCAGTAGCCCTTCTCTGAAATCCATGATTTCGTCCAACCGCCACTCCAAATCACTCCCAAAGTTAGAGTCGCCTGTCAGCTTCACATACAACAGTCCCAAGCCGCCGTAGCTTAAGCCTTCCATTGGGCTGTCATCCGCTATCCAGGGACATGCTTGGGATACATGCCACCGGAGGGCTCTGTAGCTCTCATCCAGCTTTATCTCTGCCCAGACCAGCCTGCTTAATTCAGCTGTCTGCTTCTTGTGTGGTTTTTCTCCCAAAAACCACACCCGCAGTCCGTACTGCGACCTGTACCTTTCCTCGATGGAGGGGAGAACTTTTCCCTGGTGTCGCTGCTCACGGGCTAGCGCTTCCTTCCAGAGTTTGCAGCGAATAGAATCACACCATCCCAGCAGGACCTGCTCTAATACTGGTCCTCTGTGCTGTATCTGCATCTCTCGCAACCTCCTTCTGAATTCCTCATCCATGGCAGCTGGTATCTGTAGCTCTCCTCTCCTGCTATCTGGACCTTGGATCCAGATGGAAGTTTGGATGTCCCAGACTGCAGGAAGCTTTCCCGATGCTTGCCACCAATGTCACGGAACGTCCCACACTCCGCTTGAGTGCTTCCGTCATAGACCACTTCCTTCCAGTCTGTATACAGATATCAGATATTCCAACCTCTCTGAGCACAAAACAAGGCGATACTTGCTTGTTGCTACCATGAACTGTTTTTTTTAGAATCAAAATTAAAAGACTTTATATGCCGTTGGAACCTCCTCTAATAATACAACTGTAACCTAATTAACATAATTAACATGGGCTAATTAACTAAAAAATTTACCCAGACCAGATGACAGACTTGTGGGCACCGAGATTCACACAGTAGTATAAACACAATAGCTGCAGCTCCAATAGGAGTCATCCCGTCTCCTACATTGTATAGAGGACAATGTGATCAGCTCATTCAATTAACATAAACACAGGTAGTTGAAGCTCATGACACCAGCATCTCCTCACAGGATGTGTCCCAACAGAATGAATCAGTCTTATCAGCAGGGGGCTGCTGGAGGAATCCCCCCTCCCTCTTCAGGGACACAAATCCACAGCAAAGAGTCCCCAACAGAATCAAACAACATACAATATATACATATATACACGACGGAGTCCGATTAGTACAGTTCAGACTGGATTTCTCATTCACCTCACAAAGAGTATTGTTCCATTGAAAATCCAGGGCCCATAATCAAAAGGCAACAGGCTTGCATTCAGTCCTCTCCAACAGCCTCTGTCCCGGCTAGGTCTGTCACAAAGAACATCATTGATGTTTTAGGGAGAGTTTAAAACACCTCCAAATCCCTTACTTTTTTGTGGTTTTTTGAATTGAAATTTTTTAAGATTTTTGGACATATTCGAGAAAAGCCAAATTTTGAAGATGCACACAGTGTGTCAACATGTGCTGTCTGCCATCACGGGAGATCAATTTAGGCGTTTTGGGGGTGCAACCCCTTCCTCAATAATAAAGTAGCTGTGAGGAAGGGGCTGCACCCCCAAAACACGTCCCTTGATCCCCCATGATGGCAGCTAGCACATGTTGACATTCGGCAATTTGTGTGCATCTTCAAAATTTGGCTTTTCCAGGGGTGACTTCACCCCATCTGAACGCAATATCAAACACAGTTTATAAATACTCATGTCTGATATTGCCTTCAATTTCTACAAAAGTTGAACTTTGTAAGTTCCAGATTTGTGTCTTTCTTGTTTGTTTGAAACATGCCTGTTTTACCTTAAATGAACATTTCTACTTTTATTAATGTGACCAAAAAAATTGTTATACAACAAACATGTTGGTTTGTTTTAAAAACCTTTTATAAATGCACATGTGATTGTGCTGATTTTAAAAAGATTGATACTCAAGAATGTGTGGATTATTGTTTCAATGCTCCTAAAATTTTAGTTAGGTAAAATTGGTGTTTTCAGTGACAATGGGGGTTATTTCCTAAGGGCAAGTCCACTTTGCACTACAAGTGCAGTTTCAGTGCAGTCTCAAGTGCACTTGTAGAGCAAAGTGTATTTTCCTTCAGTAAATAACACCCAACAGTGCTTTTTAAGGTTACACAATCACGCCATTTTCAGGACTCCCCACATTTCAGGGTCAGCTAAAAGAAACACAAGCAGTAAATGTCACCAAAGATTTTAGTACTTAAATTTTTTTGTTTATTTGAAAAATGTCTCAGACATTGTCTGGCATATTGATGGCCCCCCTACCCGCAAAGTAATCAAGGTATCTAAGACGGAGCTCGCGGGCACTCAGGGGGGGCAAGCCAGTACGGACAGCCTCAAACGCCGTCAGGGTTGCTTCATTTACTTGAATTCCGGCCTCAGGTCCAACTGAGGCAGCATAGTTGGCAGAATTTCGCCTTAAAAAGTTGTGTAGTACACAGCACGCCAGGATGATATGATTCAGTTTATACTCCGCCATGTGTAAGATATAGGCGGAACCGGATAGCCATGATTCCAAACGTGTTCTCCACCACTCTTTTGGCTCTGGCCAGCCAGTAATTAAAAAACCTCTGGTCCGGGGTGAGGGTCCTCAAAGGGAATGGCTGCATAAGATGGTCCCCCAGAGCAAACGCTTTATCCGCAACGAAGACGAATGGGAGTCCTTCCACATTGTCTTCTGGAGTTGGCAAGTCCAAGCTGCCATTCTGGAGACGCCTGTAGAACTCCGTCTGGGCGATGACTCCACCATCGGACATCCGGCCATTCTTCCCCACGTCCACATACAGGAACTCATAAGTAGCCGACACCACCGCCAACATCACAATACTATTGAACCCCTTGTAGTTGTAATAGTATGACTCTGAGTTGGGTGGTGGGACGATGTGGACGTGTTTCCCATCAATTGCCCCTAAACAGTTAGGAAAGTCCCACTGCTGGGCAAAGTGGGAGGCCACAGTCTGCCATTCCTGTGGCGTGGAAGGAAACTATGGAGTCAAATAAGAAAAAGAAATTAATCATTTTGCACAGAAACATTGCAAGCAGATTAGATAAAAACATTCTTGGCCAACATCAGTATAACATTTATTTTAGGGAGTATTTAAGGACAAAGGTATAAGGTCCACCTATCAGATTCCTCCTCCCTCACCCCCCCATGGGCCATTTGTAAAATTTTATGGGGGAGATGTTTTGGACAGGTAACCATCTCCACTTCATTGAGAGATGAATGCCTAAATAATGTGTATTACTTTGGCCAGCCCTTCCTTACTTTACACTGTTGGCAGCCCACTGGACAGGTAAGAAGTGTCATAATACAAAGAGATAAATACACACTGTACACAATTTAGCACATTTTTACATTCTGCTTTACCTATCAAGATAATAATAGGATACCAAAACTTTAAACAGTACCATTTGAAAGTATTCAGGCAGGCCCTTGCACTACATGCTTTGGGGAATTCATCCATAAATCTGACCACTAAAGAGGTGGGTATAGTGTGTATGGGTTTGGCAAAGTCAGCAGATAGAGGATTGTTATCAGCTGAGTTAGCAGTTGGGGGGAGGGAGGGTTCCAAATGATTTTGGGACACCAAAAAAAGCCTCTGGCACTCTGCCAGAATTTCAAACACACATCACAATTTTCGAAATTTTAGGGGATTTTTAGGGTAAAGCACTACTATGGAGCTGACAAAATACATTGTTAAGTGACTACACGAGGTGAATATAGGGCCAAGTGAGCATGCTGGGGAGGAATGTGAAGAGAAATATGCATGAAGGACAAAAAATAAAAGCTAAAATTCCAGCATGCATGAGGACAAAGGGGACATTCACAGCATATTACAATCATATTAATTAGGGAATGAGGAAAGAAATACAATATATTAACAAACATTAAATACAATAAAATTTGAGCTTAAAGGATAAAAATCTTACCTTAATATAATCCTTCTGCAGGACCTGAATGATGGCAGAACAGGTCTCCGGGATAATGATCCCCAGAGCCTGGGGGGAGATGCCTGTCGAGAACTTGAGGTCCTGCAGGCTTCTCCCTGTCGCCAAGTACTGCAGGGTGGCGACTAGCCTCTGCTCTGGAGTGATGGCTTGCCTCATGCAGGTATCCTGCCTGCTGATATAGGGGGTCAGCAAAGCCAACAAATGGTGAAATACGGGGTCCGTCATCCGGAGGAAGTTCCTGAAATCATCAGAATTATTCTCACGGATCTCACGGAGCAAAGGCAAGTGACAGAATTGGTCACACTGGAGCAACCAATTCTTGGTCCATGAACTCCTCCCCACCCTGTTCATGGACTGGACTTGTGTCAAGGTAAGGACCCCAACACCAAGCCCCCACGCAGCACAGACTCTACGAAGAGTACGTATACGCAACATGGTTAGAAAACGGTCGGCTGCTCAGAACGAAGTAACAGAACGCACTGAAGAACAGCAAGGCCTGTGAAGAGCGACCTGAAAAACAGCAACGAGCGGACAAGAACGCACTGAATAGTCAAATACAACTCACTGCACGTACTGAAGACCAGATACAAACCCACAAGCACAAACTGAACAGCAGAAAACGATCTGAAAACCACGAGTCTGAAAAAGCGCGAATCGTCTCTCACCAAACTTTTACTAACACAAGATTAGCAAAAGGAGCCCAAAGGGTGCCGCGCTTGGTTCTGAACTGCCCTTTTATAGTCTCGTCATACGTGGTGTACGTGACCGCGTTCTTGGCGATCGGAAATTCCGACAACTTTGTGCGACCGTGTGTATGCAAAACAATTTGAGCCAACATCCGTCGGAAAAAATCTATGGATTTTGTTGTCGGAATGTCCGATCAATGTCCGATCGTGTGTACAGGGCATAACTGTGAGGGCTTGCAGTGTTCTGGCACCACCAAAACCAAAGGCCCAATTTTTTTAACCCTGTTTAACCTGTTATAATCCTTCTGCAGGACCTGAATGATGGCAGAACAGGTCTCCGGGATAATGATCCCCAGAGCCTGGGGGGAGATGCCTGTCGAGAACTTGAAGTCCTGCAGGCTTCTTCCTGTCGCCAAGTACCGCAGGGTGGCGACTAGCCTCTGCTCCGGAGTGATGGCTTGCCTCATGCAGGTATCCTGCCTTCTGATATAGAGGGTCAGCAAATCCAACAAACGGTGAAATACGGGGTCCGTCATCCAGAGAAAGTTCCTGAAATCATCAGGATTATTCTCACGGATCTCACGGAGCAAAGGCATGTGACAGAATTGGTCACGCTGGAGCAACCAATTCTTGGTCCATAAACTCCTCCCCACCCTGTTCATGGACTGGACTTGTGTCAAGGTAAGGACCCGAACACCAAGCCCCCGCGCAGCACGAACTCTATGAGGAGTACGTATATGCAACATGGTTAGAAAACGGTCGGCTGCTCAGAACGTAGTAACAGAACGC
The DNA here is from genome assembly GCA_037952925.1 of Lithobates clamitans. Taxonomy (NCBI): domain Eukaryota; kingdom Metazoa; phylum Chordata; class Amphibia; order Anura; family Ranidae; genus Lithobates; species Lithobates clamitans. The sequence continues at coordinate 3,200,054 of JBBGZY010001769.1, forward strand.
ACTGAAGAACAGCAAGGCCTGTGAAGAGCGACCTGAAAAACAGCAACGAGCGGACAAGAACGCACTGAATAGTCAAATACAAACTCACTGCACGCACTGAAGACCAGATACAAACCCGCAAGCACAAACTGAACAGCAGAAAACGATCCGAAAACCACGAGTCTGAAAAAGCACGAATCGTCTCTCACCAAACTTTTACTAACACCAGATTAGCAAAAGGAGCCCAAAGGGTGCCGCGCTTGGTTCTGAACTGCCCTTTTAAAGTCTCGTCGTACGTGGTGTACGTGACCGCATTCTTGGCGATCGGAAATTCCGACAACTTTGTGCGACCGTGTGTATGCAAAACAAGTTTGAGCCAACATCCGTCGGAAAAAATCCATGGATTTTGTTGTCGGAATGTCCGATCAATGTCCGATCATGTGCACAGGGCATAACTGTGAGGGCTTGCAGTGTTCTGGCACCACCAAAACCAAAGGCCCAATTTTTTTAACCCTGTTTAACCTGTTATAATCCTTCTGCGGGACCTGAATGATGGCAGAACAGGTCTCCGGGATAATGATCCCCAGAGCCTGGGGGGAGATGCCTGTCGAGAACTTGAGGTCCTGCAGGCTTCTCCCTGTCGCCAAGTACCGCAGGGTGGCGACTAGCCTCTGCTCCAGAGTGATGCCTTGCCTCATGCAGGTATCCTGACTGCTGATATAGGGGGTCAGCAAAGCCAACAAATGGGAAAATACGGGGTCCGTCATCCGGAGAAAGTTCCTGAAATCATCAGGATTATTCTCACGGATCTCACGGAGCAAAGGCATGTGACAGAATTGGTCACGCTGGAGCAACCAATTCTTGCTCCATGAACTCCTCCCCACCCTGTTCATGGACTGGACTTGTGTCAAGGTAAGGACCCCAACACCAAGCCCCCGCACAGCACGAACTCTACGAGGAGTACGTATACGCAACATGGTTAGAAAACGGTCGGCTGCTTAGAACGCAGTAACAGAACGCACTGAAGAACAGCAAGGCCTGTAAACAGCGACCTGAAAAACAGCAACGAGCAGACAAGAATGCACTGAATAGTCAAATACGAACTCACTGCACGCACTGAAGACCAGATACAAACCCATAAGCACAAACTGAACAGCAGAAAATGATCTAAAAAACCACGAGTCTGAAAAAGCGCGAATCGTCTCTCACCAAACTTTTACTAACACGAAATTAGCAAAAGGAGCCCAAGGGGTGCCACGCTTGGTTCTGACCTGCCCTATTTTAGTCTCGCCGTACGTTGTGTACGTGACCGCGTTCTTGGTGATCGGAAATTCCGACAACTTTGTGCGACTGTGTGTATGCAAAACAAGTTTGAGCCAACATCCGTCGGAAAAAATCCATGGATTTTGTTGTCAGAATGTCCGATCAATGTCCGATCGTGTGTACAGGGCATAACTGTGAGGGCTTGCAGTCTTCTGGCACCACCAAAACCAAAGGCCCAATTTTTTTAACCCTGTTTAACAGGGGCATGTAATTACAATCTTTGATATAATATTTCACAGCAGGGCCCCTTCCTGCGCACAACAAGAGTAACTGTGAGGGGTTACAGTGTTGTGGCACCACCACCCAAGGCCCAATTTTTCTGCCCCTGTTTAATAGGGGCATGTAATTACAATTTTTGCTAAATATTTCACAGCAGGGTCTGTTCCTGCGCCCAACAAGAGTAACTGTGAGGGGTTACAGTGTTCTGGTGCCACCAAAACCAAAGGCCCAATTTTTCTGCCCCTGTTTAACTGGACCATGTAATTACAATTACAATTTTTGATATAATATTTCACAGCAGGCCCGTTCCTGCGCCCAACAAGAGTAACTGTGAGGTGTTACAGTGTTCTGGCACCACCAACACCTAAGGCCCAATTTTTCTGCAGAGTATATAGGTCAGGCTGTATAGTATATATCCTGATGTTCAGAGTATATAGTTCCTGGGGGCCTGGGGGACCCTCACGCCATTTAAAAAAAACATTTGGTGAGGGCTTCACCTTAATATCCATACCAGACCTGAAGGGCCTGGTATGATTTTGGGGGGGACATCACGTCATTTTTTTGGGTATTTTTGGCATGGGGTTCCCTTAATATTGATACCAGACCCATTCATATCAGATTTTTATCTATATTGCCGGGATCCCACAATACATTACAGCCGCAAGCAGTTTTAAATGACATTTTTCCTTTAGAAATGTCATTTTGCTGTGGTACTGTTATAAACATGGGAAAGATGCGCTACTTTATAGGCAGACTAAGGAGACCCCCTAGGCACAATATTTAAAGCAATATTTAATTTTTATTGTTTCACTTTAAGCATTATTAAAATCACTCCTCCAGAAAAAAACAGCAGTTTTTAAAACTTTTTTGCATTGATACATGTCCCCTGGGGCAGGACCCGGGTCCCAAAACACTTTTTATGGCAATAACTTGCATATAAGCCTTTAAAATTAGCACTTTTGATTTTTCAGATTTGCGGTCCATAGACTTTAACGGTGTTCGCATGTTCGCACAAATTTTTTGCCTGTTCGCATGTTCTGCTGCAAACCGAACTGGGAGGGGGGGGGTGTTCGGCTCATCCCTATACGTAACCATCATATACAAAATTCGGAGTTCCAAGGCCCCATATCTGTAGATTTTCTAACCTCTGGAGGGGAAGGTGTTTGAGGTGTTTGTTGCAAAAATCCGGGTATAGCAGGGTCACACAGGAGCTGTGCTCCTGTGTCCAGTTTGACCTTTGTATAGATACCTTCTACTTGGATTAATACAATGGGAGAGGGTCCCACCAACTTGTCAAGGATTTTTCTGTGAGCAGTGGGGGTAGTGAGTCCTGTTTTATTTGTGTCCCCTTCTTGGTTGGTTGCTGTTTTTGTTGGTGTTTCATCTAAATTCCAGGAGGCTGGTGTGCACTGGCTTTCCAAGGCTGTATACCCGAAGTGAGAGAGACCAAGTTGGACAGTCACTCAGAAATAGCAGGGAGGGCTCCCTGCAAAGCTTTGGACCTCTGCTGTTTTTTCCTCAGGTCTTTCGTTTTGGAGCTGGTTGTTGTAGATAGGCACCCAGTTTGCTCCTTCACTGGGATGCTCTGAGCTTCCCCACTAGGTTCAGGGCACTGACTTGTATGCTTTTTGCAGTTGCATCAGTACTCTGACAGCTAAAGCAGATTACTTGACTCAGACTTCTCTGCAGGAATGATCATAGGATTCGAAGTCTGCTTGGGCTCTGAGACATTCTATCCCCGCAAAGTGGTGATCCTGTCTGCCAGTAGCATCATCTCCATCATTAGTGACACCTGGGTTTTCAAGAGTTCTATCTCTGAGTTACCCCTGGCTGTACTAGCCACTTTGAACTCAGAGAGAGGTTCTGATTTCAGGCTTCTTTTTTTACTTTCTGACATGGCTTCTTCTTCTTCTTGCAATGTCCTGATTAATTCAGGGTACTTCAAGATTCTACCAGTTTTCAACTGGATCATTATAGGATCTAAGGGCTGAGCTCCCCTTAAAACCTGTTGCGCCTGGACCTCATCTTTTCTTTAGCAATATCTGATGCATTATCTTGTCCTCATGTATTCAGACAGCTTCTCCCCCTCATCTTGGTCGTATGTTCAAACTGGTACATGAGATTGTAAGCCTTTACTGTTAGTCCGAACATGTCTTGCAGGATACTTAAGTGGTCAGTACAGTCCAATTTGCTAAGTTTCAGGTTGAGGATAGCTTCTGAGGTCGACCCTCCTACGCTCGCAGTAAATCTCTGCTTTTGGTGGGCATCAGGAATATTCCATTCATCTAAGGCTTGCATGGCCTCCTCCAGTGATTCCTCTAAACTCTCCTCACTGGCAGGCACTAATTGTTTCCCAGAACATTTATATAAAAAGATCTTACATCTGTCTATGCAACGAAGTACAAATTGATAGTAAGGTCTCTTCATTCAAAGTAGGTTTTAATGTCAATTAGGAGTGCTGATGTATCTCTGGCATGCAAAATAGCCATAGAGAAGGCCATACACACGTACATGAGATTTGAAGCCTTTTCTGTTCGTCCCAACACCTCTTGCAGGATACTTTAGTAGTCAAAGGTAGTACAGTCCAGTATGCTAAGTTTCAGGTTGCGGAAAGCTTCTGAGGTTGGCCCCCTTAAGCTCACAGTGATTCTCTGCTTTTGCTGGGTCTCAGTCATATCCCATTCATCATTCAGGCTTGCATGGCCTGCTCCAGGGATTCCTCTAAACTCTCCTCAATGGCAGGCACTAGTTGTTTCCCAGAAAGGTTCTCAGTTTTCAGTACCTGGACCTAGTATATGTTGGGTTATTCTTCTGGTATGTCACCACAAAATCTCCCAAGGCTACAATGAATCTATCAAGGCTACAGGCTGTGGTAAGGGAGCTTCTTCTGTCAGTGCTGCTTGACTTAAACTTTCTAGTTTAATGTCTGGCAGATTTGCTGTACCTGAAAGACCTCAATGTCATCAGTCAGCTATAGACTAGCCCCATGGAAGCAGGCAGGGATGCCCTTCCTCCATTATAGTAGGACGTAAGTGCGTGAGGTTTCTTGATCTGGTTTACAGTCTAGTGCTCTCACCTTTAGATCAGAAATTAGTGCTGTTACAGCTTGGCCGATCTGATCCTCAGTTGGAGGTCAACATGTTTTTATATCAGACACTTGATTTTTTATATAGACCAGACATTGTCTGGTGAATAAAAGCATTTGGCCTGTTAGAAGTCTTCTTGGAATGTCAGTACAGCAAGTTTACCCAACAGGGTGTTTGCAACAAGGAGTCATGAATGGAAATGTCCTAAAGGATATATTAACGCATAGGCCTCCTCATGTGATGTATGGGGGGTAGACTGATTTCCTGACTCACAGTAACATCAAAGGCCAGCCTCATTAAAAAGTGAGGGGGAATTGTGGAATTTGGGACTTTAAATGAAGCCATGGCCAGGTATGGTCATGTGCCTCCATCCCTATCATTATGAGGAAAAGGAGCAAAAATTCAGCAGAAAAAGCAGCAAAGATGCAACAAAAAGGGTGATACTTTACATGACGCTCATGGTAACAAAATGAATAGAGTGATGGATAGTAAAATATTTATTAATACATAGATACATATTTACATACATTGAATTCCATATACAAATAAATGCATACTTCCATGGTGCCAATTTCTAAAACGGTAATATCTGGTAGTAACATATTTATAAACATTAATCACAAGATAAGATTAAGGAGTCCACCAATAGTCATGACTGGGTATACACAATTGAAAAATAGCATCTGCATGGTCTATGGTCTTTCTGATCCCTGTCACAATAATTGTATACATGGGCACATATCTTAGTGGGAGTGTAATTGAGGTACACGACTTCTAGTAGCTCGACGTGCAAGTGAACTCAACACTGATGTTTTCCATGCTTACACCAGGAGTGCTCGGTGTGCCCGGATCGGCCTAAGGTGTTGTCTGTGATGGGTACCGCCGCTGAACATGCCCCCTTATCTTCCGATACTGACGCCCTTGGGTGTCTCACGGTCCCTGACATCGTGCCAGTAAATGCACATATACCTGTAAGTGATCTTGTCTTAAATGGAAGGGGGGTGTTTTCTATCTATCCTCCCCTATATTGATACAAGCTAGTTTACTTAGTTATCTTACTCTCCTATTGCAGATACATCACATGTCTGCTCCTGAAGAGCAGCTTAAAGCCGCAAAACGCGCCAAGCTACCAGATGTTGTGTACCTCAATTAGACGCACACTAAAATTTGTGCCCATGTATACAATTTTTATTGTGACATGACAGGGATCAGAAAGACCATAGACAGTGCAGTTGCTATTTTTCAATTGTGTATACCCAATCATGAATATTGGTGGACTCCTTAATTTTATCATGTGAATAATGTTTATAAATATGTTACTACCAGATATTACCATTTTAGAAATTCGCACCATGGAAGTGTGCATTTCTTTGTATATGGAATTCAATGTATGTAAACATGTATCTATGTATTATTAAATATTTTACATATAAAGTCCCACCCTTTTTGTTGCATCTTTGCTGCTTTTTCTGCTGCATTTTTGCTCCTTTTCCCATCAAATGCCAGCTGTTACTGGAAGTTGACCTGGGTCAAGGCAGGTGTAAGACTAATGCTGCCCCCTTTTGGAAAAGAGAATGATATACGTCCTGGAAGATGTTCGAGGGAATAACATACTTCCTGGTGACTAGGAACAACAGCCCATTATACCTTCTCATTGGACAGAGGACTACATGCCTGGGCAGAGGTTGTTTGTGTGGGTTGTGTTTGAGAATGCTTTAAAAGGTGATGTTCAGCGAGGGTCTTCCTCTTTGTCCTGGAGCCCAGCCAGCATACAGAACCCAAAAGACTTACGATATCATACCCCTGCTCTTAGTTTGATCTGCTGTGTTGTAATCTTTTTTTTTTGTTTTAAGTTAGCATTGCTGCTTTCCCTGTAAATAAATGCTTGTAAACAAATGACCTTTGCTTATTTAAGCTTTGTGTTTATTTCTATAGCTAACATTATTATGATATCATCACCCTTAACATTATCAGAGCTTTGATAGAATAGCTAACTATAGGAATAGACAAGATAATACATATTTATAATATATATGGGGTATCCCAAACCACCCTATTATTATTTAATTTGGCACCCCAGAAGAAGGAGTGTGGAAAGAAATTCTGCACAGAACCCAAACCCTAATGTATTTTTGTCTTGAGTTCCTATAAGCTAAGAAGTCCTCTACAAGAGACCCAGAACTGAAAGCATCCCTCTACTGTGGACAAGATTTGCGCTGGTTCATGAATTCTGAAGTTTTGCTTGAGTGGTCCTGAAAATTCTGTGAAATACTCCATCAGTGAGCGGGCACATATATCTGGTGAGTATAAAGTTTTCGTATCTTTGGCTGATAAATGTGTATGTGTTAAAGTTTCTTGTATTGTTGATGCAATTGTTTTAGGCCTGTTTAGCTGCTCAGATGTGTGCTGGCAAGTGAAGGGCTGATCACCCTTGGTTAACTGATGTGCCCTGCAGATCTAGAGAATAAACCAGGCATCTTTGAGGAGAAAGTGGGAACAATATAGATTATATTTAATACTTTTTACCCATGTGGAAGGAGAGTAGCTTTCTGCTCCAAGAGAAGATCCCTCTTGGCCTAAGATCTAAGATACCAGGGCTACAGTCAGTGGTGGTAAGGAGAAAATTGGAACACTAGTTTGTTAGTGTGCTTCTCCATGCGGACTACAAGTCTCAGATTAGCTTTGGAACAGCTGTGTCTGTGTGTGTGTCTTGTGTCAGGAGCTGCTTGCAGACTAGTCAGGCAAGTTTCAGTGTAAACGAAATTAGCACATCAATGGAGGTTGTTGAAGATTTTCTTAGGAAACATGCCTGTGTCAGTTTTAACAGTTGTAAAGAAGATGCATTGGTTCATAAATTTAATGATCTCATAAAGCAATGTGATGTACAAAATAGTAGCGTGAGATATAAACCATCATCTAAGAAAGGCAAGAAAGCGAGAATGATGAATGTGGTATGCATGCTATTATGAATGAAGGAGATTGCTGAGCAGAAAGAGATGCAATGGTATGCTAAGAGAACGCAGCTTAAGAAACAAATAGAAAATGTAAGTAAAAAAATATATTAGCAATAACTGCCAAAGGCAGATGCCAATGTTTGTGATCAGATTGAACAACTGCTAATTGAGGAGTTTGTATTGGAACAGAAAATTGATGAATTGTAAGAAACGTGTAAACTAAAAGTCGTATTGCCTATTTAGACCCCTTTCACACTGAGGCACTTTACAGGAGTTATAGCGCTAAAAATAGTGCCTGCAAAGCACCTGTAAAGCGCCTCTCCTGTCACTCCAATGTGAAAGCCCGAGGCTTTCACACTGGAACCGTGCGATGTCAAAAAAAGTCCTGCAAGCAGCATCTTTGAGGCACTTTAGAAACAATGTATACACCTAAAACTCCCCCACCCATTGAAATAAATGGGCAGTGCGCCAAAGCGCCACTTTGCGGACGCTTTTAACCCTTTTTCGGCCGCTAGGGGGTTAAAAGCACCGGTAAACAGGCGCTGCAAGTGTGAAAGTGCCCTTAAAACAAAGAGAGGCTAAGAATGAGCATATTATAATACTGCTTAGGAGGGAGTTACAGGAGGACTAGGCTGCCATAATGAGGTTATCCTCCAAACATGCAAAGGTTGAGCAGTCTCAGTGTTCAGCACAGATAGAGGCTCTAGAACAGGAGGTCGTACCAAATTTTTTTTAAAGAGGGCCAGATTTGATGAAGTGAACAAGCGTGAGGGCCAACCATTTTGCCTAACTTTGTTTAAAAAGTCGGTCTAAGTGTGTTCGTTCAAGCACTAATACACTGCCCAACAAGAATTCTCTTGCCTTTGTGGCTGTGTGTGGTGAAGAGTTGAGCTTGGGCAAGTTATTTGGATATATATATCTTTTGTGGCCCTCAAAGAATCCCCGAACGCCGATTAGGACTAAAGATGAGCTTGGGTGTGTTTTCTGAACATACCGCGTTTATTGCCGTATAACATGAACAGTGCCCATCAATGCAGGATCAGAGCACATCAATGCAGCCTAATTAGTGCCCATCTGTAGCCTCACCATTGCCATGAATGCAGCCTCACCATTGCTATGAATGCAGCCTTACCATTACCATGAATGCAGCCTCACAATTGCCATGAATGCAGCATTACCATTGCCATGAATGCAGCCTCACCATTGCCGTGAATGCAGCCTTACCATTGCCATGAATGCAGCCTGATCAATGCCCATCTGCAGCCTCGGAGTGGACAGGGAGGTGGCGGGATGAGCGCCAACAGATTACATACAGGAGAATCTCCTGTTTACTCGACGGCCTCTTTAACACAAAGTCCCGCCTCCTATGATAGACAGGACAGGTGTCCAATGGCAGCCTAGGAGACGGGACTTTCTATTACAGACGCTTAGTAAAAAGGAGCTTCTCCTGTATATAATCTGACGTCACTTGTCCCGCCTCCTCCTCCTTGTCCCCTCCGAGGCAGCGCAGCTAAATACAGTATATATCCTAATTGCCAGGGGGGGCATATTAAACAGGAACGTGAGCCGCAATTGGCTCACGGGTCGGACTTTGGACATGCCTGCTCTAGATCAACAGTTAGGGAATACTAATGCTCTTATTGCAGCAAGTGATTTTGCTATGGTTGGAATCAATGTTGGTGACGTGGATGAACAGTATTCAAACAAAAGTATTGTAAAAGCTCATGAAACTGATTCAGGAGTTGAAATGGAACATGCACCTGACAGTGGACACTTCTGGTGAGTCCATTGCTAGGGACTACTCCTCAGACAGTGAAAGTGTGAAATCTGTTGATTCCGATCATGGTAATGTTAGGCAGCGATGTGAGTCTCTATTTATATATGCTCAGAGAAGGGCCTACGCAGGGAGGCCAGCGCTCAAGTGATCTTCCTGTAAAAAGTGGGGTCACATTGCCAGGTATTGTTTGGTGGCTGAAATTAATAATATGCAAAGAAAATCTCAGTACCTGTCAGAAACCATGAATCAGACTGAGACAGAAGTACAGTTAAATTACACTTGTTTATTAATAATAAAAAAGGTAACCAGAGTAAACGTAGTCAAAACATAGCCAGAGTTCAGGAACTGGAACGGTTAGTCAGACAAGCCAAAATGTCAGGTAGCCAGGGATGAGCGTAGTAGAACAGCAAGCAGGATCTGGAGCCAGAAGCAATGTCAGCCAAGCAAGTCTTTACCAGGAGCAAAGGAGAACGTCTCTGGAGATGTGACCAAGGTGAAGGCAGAGATGCTCTGGACTGGATGGCTTAAGTAGGCAGGACTGACGAGCAGGATACCATCAACAGGTGAGTCACTGTGGAGAGATAGGAGCTGGCAATTAGCAGACAGCTAAGTGGCCAGCTTTGAGAAGGAAGGGCTGAGCCCAGCCCTGACAGTACCCTAAAACTACACTGAGGCATTATGAAGTTTATTCTGCGAGATGAGGTAGCAATCCAAGGCATAGAGGCCATAGTAGTCAAATCCGGGTCCCTTTTAAGACCCAAATGCTGAAATTACAATCTGAAAATGGTAATTTAAGGCAGGAAAGGCAACAGTATATACTATACAACAACTGAATATTATATCATGTTAGTGTCCCATAGACTTTAACAGTGTTCCAGCAGCTTTCGAATTTGCTGCGAACACCGCATATTGTTCGCTGTTCGGCGAACATCCGATGTTCGAGTTGAACTTACGTTCGACTCGAACATCGGACTCATCCCTAGTGAAGAGCCCCTATGGCCATGCACAACGGAACAGTCTCATGAATCACATGGGCAGGCTGTAGAGGTCTCCCGTCATGAGCCTCAATGGCAAGTGGAGTGTCACGCAGCTGTAGCGGAATCGAGTACTTTGGTTCAAAGGCAGCATCAATGAACAGGCCTGCAGCCCCAGAGTCGATTTGAGCCTGTATCTCGACGGACAACTCAGCCCAAGAAAGGGTAACCAAAACCAGGGGCTTATCCTTCAGGATAACTGGGGACGAAACAATGCCACCTAAGGTCTGTCCATGACAGGGCCTTAAGGTTCGGGCGTTCCCTGGACGGGTAGGACAAGACTTCAAAAAGTGACCTGCCTGGCCACAATAAAGGCACAATCTCTCCCTCCTCTTAAGGGTTCTCTCATCCGCAGAGAGACGCGTGAAGCCCAAGTGCATGGGTTCATCTTCACAGATTGACTCAGTACCAGGAGGCATGGGAGGCAAGGGAGGCAAGGGTGTGACTGCAAAGTTCAGGGACAAATGTACAGGAGGTTTCCGCAAGCGCTCCTTGAAAGGGAGTCTTTCTCTGAGTCTGGAGTCAATGAGGATGGAAAATGTGATCAACTTCTCCAGCTCAGTGGGTATATCTCGGGCTGCTATCTTATCCTTGATGATTTATGAGTGACCATGAGAAAAAACAGCCACGATGGCCCCATTGTTCCAAGCAACCTCTGCTGCCTGAGTACGGAATTCAATGGCGTAATTAGCAACAGTTCTCATACTCTGTTTGATGGACATGAGGCACTTGGCAGCAGAATTGGAGCATGTGGGAACGTCAAATACCCTTTTAAAGGAAGCAACAAACTCAGGGTAAGGCCAAGGCTCTCTCAGAAAGCAAAGATATCACAAAACCTACTTTGCTTCTGTCCGTGGGAAATGTCTGGGGCAGCATCTCAAAGTATATCCCAAAGTATATCCCAACCTGGTTGAGAAACCCTCTACATTGGAGTGGATCGCCCCCCAAATCACTGGGAAGTGGAGCAGAACAAGACATACCTCTTAAGACCCAAATGCTAAAATTACAATCTGAAAATAGTCATTTAACCACTTCAGCCCCGGAAGGATTTACCCCCTTCCTGACCAGTGCGTTTTTTGCGATTCGGCACTGCATCGCTTTAACTGACAAGTGCGTGGTCGTGCGACGTGGCTCCAAAACAAAATTGAGCTTTCTTTTGGTGGTATTTAATCACCTCTGCGATTTTTATTTTTTGCGCTATAAACAAAATAAGAGCGTCAATTTTGAAAAAAATGCATTATTTTTTTCATTTTGCTATAATAAATATCCCCCAAAAATATATAAAAAATTTTTTTTTTCCTCAGTTTATGTCGATATGTATTCTTCTACATATTTTTGGTAAAAAAAAATCGCAATAAGCGTTTATTGATTGGTTTGCGCAAAAGTTATAGTGTTTACAAAATAGGGGATAGTTTTATGGCATTTTTATTATTTTTTTTTTTTACTAGTAATGGCGGCGATCAGCGATTTTTATTGTGACTGCGACATTATGGCGGACATGTCAGACATTTTGGACACATTTTTGGGACCGTTGTCATTTATACAGCAATCAGTGCTATAAAAATGCACTGATTCCTGTGTAAATGACACTAGCAGTGAAGGAGTTAACCACTAGGGGGCGGGGAGGGGTTAAGTCAGTACTAGGGATGTGTTCTAACTGTAGGGGGGATGGGCTGTGTGTGACAGGTCACTGATCTCTGCTCCCGATGACAGGGAGCAGAGATCAGTGACACTGTCACTAGGCAGAACGGGGAGATGCTGTTTACATTAGCATCTCCCCGTTCGTCCTCTCAGTAAGGCGATTGCGGGTATCCTCGCAGCGATCGAGTCCGTGGGACCCGTGACCCGACTCACGGAGCTCGCAGCAGGCATGCGCGTGCCGCCGGCGGCGCGCGTACACGGCGGCAAATTCAAAGTAACGTACGGGTACGTTACGTTGCGCAGCCATGCCATTCTGCCGTTGTATATCTACAGGAGGTGGTCAGCAAGTGGTTAAGGCAGGAAAGGCATCAATATATACTGTAGAACAACTGAATAAACTCAAAATGGAAGTAGCCTCATTTTCACTGAGGTACATTTATAAAAAGATCTTACATCTGTCTATGCAAAGAGGGACGAATTGATAGTAAGGTCTCTTCATTCAAAGTAAAGGCTTTAATGCCAATTAGGAGTCCTGATGTATCTCTGGCATGCAAAATAGCCGTAGAGATGCCATACACACGTACATGAGATTTGAAGCCTTTTCTGTTCGTCCGAACACTTCTTGCAGGATACTTAAGTAGTCAAAGGTAGTACAGTCCAGTTGGCTAAGTTTCAGGTTGTGGGAAGCTTCTGAGGTTGACCCCCTTAAGCTCACAGCAATTCTCTGCTTTTGCTGGGTCTCAGGCATATCCCATTCATCTAAGGCTTGCATGGCCTGCTCAGGTACAGCCAGCATAGGACTGCTGCATCGCTTTTAACCTATAGCAACCTCTATATGTGTGTGATACAATAGTTGCATGTCCTCATTATTTATGTGTCAGACTGTAGTGATATTTACCAATCCTAACATGGGCAGATTACGTGTAACAGGTGACAGAGCAGCCTAGCTACAGTCAGAATGTGCTTACAGCAGTAAAAGGTTAAATGGCAAGCGTAGTACAAGTTCGAGCAATCATTACAAACCATAGAAGACACAGCAACATAGATAGGAATAGTGTCAAGAATTGCTACCAAAAATATTGGAAACCAAGCCTCATAGTTTGTAACACACTCACCACTGTCCTTGACCTATTTATCACAAGCTCCCTGAACCTACTTGCAATTACTGAGACCTGGATTCAAGAATCTGATTTTCCTTCTCCTGATGCTCTCTCCTATGGTGGCCTCCTGTAGACTCACTTTCCCAGGGCTAGTGGATGGAAAGGAGGTGGTGTTGGAATTCTCCTATCCCCTCAAAGCACTTTTCTGGTTTTTCATCCACCCCCCTCTCTGTCCCTCTCCTCATTTAAAGCTCACTGTATTCATCTATTTTCTCCAGGTTCATTTAGAATTGCTGTGATCTATTGCCCCCCTGGACCAGTATCAAGATTCCTTGATGACTTCTCTGACTGGCTACCCTACTTTGTCTCTTCTGAAATTCCAACAATCATTCTTGGTGACTTCAACATCCCTGTTAATCTTAACACTCCCGCTACTTCTAAGCTGCTGGGCCTAACATCCTCTTTTGACCTAAAACAATGGACACATGCTTCTACTGAATATATTTGCAACTGCCTTGACCTCATATTCTTCTACCTATGCACTCCGCACAACCTCTCCAATATTCCTTTTCCTCTCTCTGATCACCACCTTATTAGTTTCACTCTCTCCTTATCTTCCTCCTTGCCTTCCAACTACCAAACTATTACCCATAGAAACCTTCACCATCTTAACCCTTCTCTTATCAATTGACCCCCCCTTTTTTAGATTGTAAGCTCTAATGAGCAGGGCGCTCTAATGCCTCTTGTACCAAATTGTAATGTAACTGTAATGTCTGCCTTTACTTTGTTAAGCGCTGCGCAAACTGTTGGTGCTATATAAATCCTGTATAATATAATAATAAACAATTCATGGAATTTGAGTGTAAAAATTTTACCTAATATTTTTTTTAACGAGCATGTAACTGGAAAAAAATTTGTATGGAGACATATAATGTACTGTACATGTGTAGAGAAGTCAGAAGGACAATCAGTAATGTTATTGTAAACTCACACTGGGATCTGCTGGTGAATTCATTAGCCCCGGGTTGTCACCTAGTGAACCTAATTATCCAGCACACAAATTAGATTTCCTTTTAGTTATTGGCCAGCATATAAATTAGCTTTTTTTATGTGACTTTTAATGTTTTTGTGGGTATGCCCTTCAAAATAACCTTTAAATAACTGTTTTGCAGCAAATATTGTGGGATTTGGGTAGCTGGTGAAAAAAGGGAGAATCGGAACGATGGACATGATGCTTCCCAACAACTTATCTGTGTGAGAATGACCTTTTATAAACTATGAAGCAGAATATAAGAACTGTCAAGTAAATTGGACTTCTGCTCTACGGTTTTTGTAAAATCAGTTTGTTATTATACTTCTGTAAAGCAAAATAATATCTTGCCTAAAAATACTGTATCTGTCAACGATCTGCACATCAATACTTGGATGCTTTTATATTCCTAGATGAGATCTATTTTTTTTTGCATTCTCGGTATTGATGTACATGAGTTATTCTTCTGAAAAAAATAATATAAAGAAAAACTCTTGCCCCATAACTGCATAAAAAAAAAGCTATTTGCAAATAGAAAAACTACTTCAGGCTGAAGGTTTTTACATTAAAGCATTACGTGCGTTAAAATAACAAACCTTCTATTGTCAGTTCCCCCCACCATCCCCCTCAAATACTTACCTGTGCCCAATCTCGATCTAGTGCTGTGCCTGAGAGCAGAGGCGTTGCTCTCTCTCTCCCTCCTTACTGGACTCAGAGAAAGAGCAGCAGGAGCCATGGCTCCTGCTGCTGCCAGTCAAATCCAGTCAATCAAATCCAGTGATGAGGGATGGGGGGGCAGGCCAAGCCAGTGGACCCACAGAGTGCGGCTCACGATCAAACCCACACATATGCCACCATAGGAAGCACCTTCCTATGGTGGCACATGTACAAGAGAAGAAGCAGAGAGCGCTGGCAGGGGACTCGAGAAGAAGAGGATCAGGGCTGCTTTGTGCAACACCATTGCACAAGGTAGGTAAGTATAACAAGTTGGTTGTTTAAAGAAAAAAAAAATTAACTTTACAATCACTTTAAGGCCCAACTCCAGGATATTAGCAACCCCCACCCCCTCTAACTAACCGCTGGTAAGAAAGTATCAACATGCCCATTTTACCTGAAGCCACTGTCATATGATGATTCTTCTTTCTTCTTCTATTTACTTCCAAGGGTCCTTCTCATAGGCTTCAGAGGCAGAAGACCAGTGCCCAAGAATATAACAAGCAGAGAAAAACACCTGGTCCCCAGGGCAGATAATTAGCTTGGCTCATTGATGAAACTGTGATTTGGTTCATTACACAGCAGGATAGCTTAGGAAGAGGTGTTCAGAATCAAGACTGAGAAGTAAGGCAATTGATGCACAAAGCACAATTTAAATGTCATTCTTATCTGGAGTTGGGTCTTAAAGTACAACCGTACCTTTAACCCATTATAAAAATACCTACCCTTCTGAGTGCATCCACTTAGTAGAATACTTACATTTCTCCGCATTCCAGCAATCTTCACTGCATTTCCCTGCCTGGCTCACAGCCTTTGCAAGATAAAAGTCCCAGCCATGTCTTCTTTCCACTGCACACATGCGCCACACTTATTATTGGGCTTGACTGGGCTCAAGCCCATGGGCCCCGGCCAATAGGGGGCCCGCCCATTTCGAAAGCCGCCGAGAGCGTCCGAAAGCAGCCGAGAGCCGCCGAGATCAGCAGAAAGCTGCCGAAAGCCACCGAGAGTGGCTGAAAGTAGCCGAGATAAACAGGACATCCAGCTCTGTATCTCGGCGGTGCCATTTTTAAACTGAAAGGCTGCAATGACAAGGCAACAATGACGCTGGAGCAAGGCTACACTGACACGTCTGCAAATGACACTGGGGCAAGGCTACACTGACACTGACAAGGCTGCACTGACACTGACAAGGCAGCAATGACACTAACAAGGCTGCAGATGGACACTGCTGCATTTATTGGCATTTAAATGTAAGTTTTTTTCCTTAAACTTCCCTCCTAAAAGTTTTTTTCCTTAACATTCCCTCCTAAACTTGGGGTGCGTGTTATACGCTGGCGCGTGATATATGCTGATAAATATGGTAATTATCATTTTATCCATTTTTATTGCTTTTATTAATCATGGACCCAGGACAAATACCAGTACAGTATCCCCCACTTATACGCTTATATATTATCTACTTTTGTGAGTAGCCATTTGGCTGTTTTGTCTTGTCCAATTAAACAGAAGTTCTTTAATACTGCACTGAGTCTGGCGCACCTTGTCCTTTTCTATTTCTGTTTTATAGAGCTGTCCATATGTATAGAAGGGTAGGGCCCGAAAGTGACTCAAGCCCAGGGGCCCTCACCACCTCACTGTGCCCTGTCCACAGTTCTGTTAAAGTGTTACTAAACCCACAACAGTAAAATCTGTCTGTATATGCAGCATAGCATGCTTGTTATACTCACTGTAGAACTTAAGGGGTTAATCCTCTGCATTGTGTAAAAAGGCTGTTTTATCCTGTATGCACAGATCCTCCCCCCTGCACTGTCTATCTGGGGAAAGCCAGCCAGCACAGGCAGGGTAGCGGACCTGCACATGCTCAGTTGTGTCTTTTTATGCTGTAGAGAATATTTCCTTGTTGAGCTGAACTAGCCAGGTCACATAATATTGGCATTACACATGTAGGTGTGTATACAGGCTGAAGTGGAAATCTCCTCCTTCCTGAACTCTCAGCACTGGAGAAACTCTGAAGGTCATCACATGACCATGGTATACAGATCAGCCAAAAAGATATATAGTGGCAGTATTTTAATGTAAAAAGGAGATTTAAAAGCTGAGGGCACTGTGGGGGGGGGGGGGGGCAGATGAACTATTTTCATATTACTGGGTTTGTCCGGGACTCTCCCTCCTGATTGGCTGAGACACAGCAGCAGGCGCCTTTGGCTCCCGTAGCTGTCAATCAAAGTCAGTGAACCAATGAGTAGAGAGAGAGGGGGCGGGGCCAAACCATGGCTCTGTGTCTGCATGGATACACAAAGCCGCATGCTCAGCTCAGGTGCCCCCATAGCCAGCTGCTTGCTGTGGGGGCAGGAGGGAGGGCCCAGAAGTGCTGACGATGGACCTGAAAAGAGGATCTGGACTGCTCTGTGCAAAACCACTACACAGAGGAGGTAAGTATAGCATGTTTATTATTTTTAAATAAAAAAACAAGTCTTTAATGTCACTTTAAAATTAGGGGAGTTAGAAGGGCATTATGGCTCTTGAACTCCAAGAGCTACATAGTTGGTGGTAGGTAGTAGGTAAAAACCTGGGGGGGGGTCTGCAATAAAACAATGAGTATATTTAGGAGGAGATCCATGGAGAAGAGAAGTAAGGACAGCTTATAGAATGAACAGTAGGGCACATGCCAGTTTCCCAGTACAGTATATGTGGCCTTTTTGTTCTTCTTACACCACTGCAAGCCTACCAGATGGACTGTGTGACTGAGAACAATAGACGCTCTAAATTCTTTAATGCTTTGAAACAATACCTAAAATGCTCATTGTAATCATTTAGTAGTGCTAATGGCAAGAAACAATACTTATTTTACTTAAAATAATAATAATGTAAAAATGTAATGACATACTCCAACAGGTTCATGTGAACTGCCTTATTTTGATGCACACAAAAAAGGGTCACACTACTGTGTTGCAGTAATGCTCATGACATGCATGAGTATGCTGTGGTGTCATTTATGATGAACTGCACAGAAACACGTAATACTGCACCACTGTGAATTGTCTTGTGCTATTAAAGCTTGCTGCAGTTTGTCCAGTGTAATGTGTTATGCAGCATACACACGAGTGGACTTTTTGACCGGACTGCTCCGACAGACCGAGTCCGGTGGATAATCCGATCGTGTGTGGGCTTCATCGGACCTTCAGCTGACTTTTCCAGTCGAAAATCTGATGGACTTTAGATTTGAAACATGCTTCAAATCTTTCTGACGGACTCGAGTCCAGTCGAAAAATGTGCTCGTCTGTATGCTAGTGCGACGGGCGAAAACCCACGCTAGGGCAGCTATTGGCTACTGGCTATCAACTTCCTTATTTTAGTCCGGTCGTACGCCATCACGTACGAATCCGTTGGACTTTGGTGTGATCATGTTTAGGCAAGTCCATTCGTTCAAAAGTCCGTCGGAAGTCCATCAAAAGTCTGACGAAAGAATGGCCGCCAGATAGGCCGTCGGACTTTTGTTGCCGAAAAGTCCGCTCGTGTGTATGTGGCCTTAGGCAGCCTGTTAAAATAAATGGGCTGCCTTAATAAACCAAAATGTTAAAAATGCTCTGCAATTGGCTGCCCTGGTGTAAATATGTCTGTGTCATGTGTCTTCACTACTTCTGGAGCATTTTCAATTTCATGCAACCTGCAGTTCATTTAATGGTGTACTGATAGAAATACTGTAGTATAGAGGATGCCTTTACTGACCTTTTTTTTTTTTAATTCTTGTTGACTAAATGTTCCTGGTCTATAGCCTATCCCACCTCTACCTAATACCTGCATGTTACTGTCTCAAACAACTCATTCTCCCACAGTAATACCTATTATATTACTGGCCCTTCCCTTAAGCTCTCACAATCTGGGTCCACCTATCTTTCTTGCTTGTCTTGAATGTTATGTAACTGTATTGTCTCCCCGTAGGCCTCATGCACACTGGGCTTAAATAAAGCCACTTTTATAACCGTTTGGCACTTTTTTCCAGCCTGTGAAAGCATGTCTATGTTAGCCTATGTGTCCATGCACACATAGGAGTTTACAGGCATATGAGAAGAAGAGCATTTACAGACAAAAAAAAAAAGAAAAACATCCAAAGCGCGTTCAGGAGAGGATCTTTTGAGCAGAAAAAATGGTTGACGCGCCTAAAATGCATTCAAGGGCTTTTAGGGGGTAATGCATTCCAATGGCCAGAATAAATTAATATTCTAGGCAATGGAAACCATTAGTACTTAAATGCTTGACACTCCTTAATGCGTATAAACGTGCTTAAACACATGTGCAATACAGGCTTTAGGCACGTTTTTTAAGCAGCTTTTCTCCTGCCTGGAGTTCTGGCTTTCAGAGGAGAGAGAGGGGTTTATTTTGTAAAGTGATATGCAAATTGTTATTGCTATATAAACATTGCATAGTAATAATAATAATTAGCATTAGCCTCAGAGCATTCTATTTATTTTTTTGTAAATTTATTTTTATTAAGTTTTAAAGAAGACATACATTGGAGAAAGGACACGGCACAACACCGAGCCAGTCATACGGCCAACATGGCCAACATTTACAGGTCAAAAAAAGATTCAGACTAGCTAACAGTAGCACTAACTGAAACATTCAGGTAACAACCTTCCTCCCCCCTCCCCCCAACAACACAATACTCAGGTCTCTCACTCTTCAATTCTACAAATGTATCCATGGATAAAGTGTACCTGCCACTCAGTGTAATACCTCAAGGTTTTTTGGTGTAGCGCCCATTTATCTCCAGTAAGAGGTTCAATTTCAATTAGGGCCAAAAACTCCTTGAGGTATATCCAACCCCAGTAGTCTCTTGACCACAAGTATCTCCTAACTCCTACCCAGATGTTGACGTGACGCATTCGTCATAGCTGTCAATTGCCCCATACATTTATTTTTAAATGTTATACCATACCTGCCACACTTTCTCGAATTTCTTCCCACATCCTCTAGACAAGTATGTCGCTTTATAATATGGCATCATTGAGTTAACTAGCCCCTTCCAGACTTCCACGTTAGGGGCCTCCGGCTTTCTCCAGTGTAGCAAAATGGCCTTCCTCCCATAAAACAAAAGGATATTAAGTAGGGTTCTATGAGCCCGAGATGGGACTACCTTCTTCACCAAGTCCAGGAGACACACTCTGATCGTCAAAGGGATGGGGACAATTAGAACCTCTGATATGAGGGAGGTAGCCGCAATCCAAAATTGCTGGATCTGAGGACAACGCCAGAAGATATGATCAGCAGCTGCCAGCGAGAAGGAACATCTCCAGCAATCTGCCGGAACAGATTGATATATATTTGCCAGCCGAGCAGGTGTGTAATAAATTTTATGTAAAAATGTAAACTGGAATGATCTATTCCTTGCCGCAATGAGGTGTTAAAAAGGATGACACAAATGTCTTCCCAGTCTTCCTCCTGAATGTCAGAGACTTCGGCCTCCCACCATTCCTTACATTTAAGCACTGCCTTCGGCCTTTTTTTAAACAATCCTTTGTAAGTGACAGATTAGGTTTTTGGAAGTTCCTCAGTCATAAGCAGGTTTTCCAAGTCAGAAGGAAAGGACTCAATGCTCTTGTCGGTAAACTGGATCTGGAATGCGTGTCGCAACTGAAGATATCTAAAATATTGCAAGTTGGGAAGGTCTCGTCTGTATTTGAGCTGGTCAAATGTTAATAATTCCCCATCTCTTGTGATGTCTTTGAGCAATTTGATTCCCCTAGTCACCCATCCCATGGGATCATCAAAGGAATAAAAGTGTGGCAATTTGGTATTCATGCACAAAGGGGTTGAGGGTGAAAAGCCCTGATAACTGGGGTGTGCCAGCCTAACTGCCTCCTCCCAAGCTTTGATGGTGGCTTTCATAGACGTCGTAAGGGGAAGATCCAGCTTAGTACCTCTATGAATGGCCAATCTTAGGGATTCGTACGATCCCAGGTGATCCGCCTCTAGGACCGTGGCTGAGTCTTCATTGTCTGAAACCAGCCAGCGGTGAGCAAATACCAATTGGCTATATAGTACTTTCTCCAGTCAGGCAATGCTAAACCTCCCTTACCCCATGGCTCTTGAAGGACCTCTAGCCCTATCCTGGGTGGTTTAGGAGACCATAAAAACGAGCTGGTCATGCCATCTAACTTTTTGAAGAAGGATTTAGGGATCCATATAGGAGCATTCCTTAAAAAAATATAAAATAACATGGAGAATTATTATCTTTAATAGGTTTATTCTCCATTTTAGTGATAAGGGGATTTTTTGCCATGCCTGGACTTTCTGTTTAAAGAAGGTTAAAAATGGGTGGCACGTTAAGGGGCATGTAATCAGCTACATCCGCCTTGACCTTGACACCCAAGTATGTGATCCGGGAGACCCACGGCAGTAGTAAGTAATCTCTGCAATCTCCTTGGCACCTGCATCAAGAGGCAAGATGGATGTCTTGTTCCAATTAACTCTCAACCCCAAAAATGTAGTGAATTTATTCACAATTAGCAACGCTGCCTCCAACGACTCTCTTGGGTGTCGTAGGAATAGCAACAAGTCATCTGCATATAGTGCCAGACCTTCATCAATGGTTCCCACTCCAATTGCTTTAACCTCTCCTGATGCTCTCAAAGCAACTGCCAGTGGTTCCATCATGAGAGCAAACAGGAAGGGTGATAAGGGGCAACCCTGCCTGGTGCCCCTACCTACTGAAAAGAAGGGGGAAGTGTATTGATGCCTATTTGAATCACCATCCTAGGATTGCTATAAAGGAGCGAGATCTATTTCCTAAAGAAAGGGCCAAAACCCATTTTCTCTAGGACTTTGATCATGTAGTGCAAGTCTATTGAATCGAAAGCCTTTTCAATATCAATAGACACTATGATCCTAGTAGGGGAATCAAAATTAGGAAATTGTAGATGTGTAAATAGTCGTCGCAGGTTAGTGTCCGTAGACTTGCCAGGCATAAAACCCGTCTGGTCGATATCCAGCAGAGAGGAAATAACTCCCGCAAGTCTCATCGCCAATACTTTGGTTAGGATTTTCAAGTCCAAATTCAACAAGGCAATCGGCCTATAGGAAGTGCACTCAAGGGGGTCCTTTCCTGGTTTTAACAGTAGAATTATATATGCGTCAAGCATCGATTCAGGTAGTCTTTGCTGTTGCAAGCAGTAATCTAACAGCGCAGTAAGTCTGGGTGCCAGTTGGTCTTTAAAAGTTTTAGAAAAATCAGCAGGAAACCTGTCAGGTCTGGGGGCCTTATGGGGTGGGAAAGCAAAAATAGCTGAAACAACCTCTTTGGTAGGGATGAGCTTCGTGTTCGAGTCGAACGCATTCGCCGAATTCCGAACGATATGGGCCGTTTCGCCAAATTCGAGTGGCGCGTCTTGGCCCATAATTCACTGCGGCATCGCAGTGCATTGCTGGCTGATGATTGGCCAAGCATATACTATGACCCGCATGCTTGGCCAATCACAGCGCTGTGTGTACAGAGAGCCGTAATTGGCCAAAGCCAAAGAGGCTTTGGCCAATTATGGCTTAGGGGGTTTAGTACACGCCCCACACTATATAAGGCCGCCTGCACGTTGGCCCTGTGTAGTGTGTTCCGGCTTGAGAGAGAGATAGACAAAGAGAGAGACAGTGTCATTTGATTTAAGTTAGATAGAGTAGGCAGGTTAGCTGCACTTACAGTGTATTGTGTATATATATATGCATCCCAGGTGTTGTATATATATATATATATATATATATATATATATATATATATATATATATATATATATATATATACACTGTATTCAGTTTAGCTAGATCCTGTTCTTCTCTTCCTAATATACTGACAGGCAGGCAGGTGGTTTTACAGTATTTCCAGTTACTGTACTGTGTACCCTGCACAGTTGCACCTACAGTATAGCTACCTGCAGCCAGGTGCTTGTGTAGGCTCTTGAAGTATTTCCAGTTACTGTACTGTGTACCCCGCACAGTTGCACCTACAGTATAGCTACCTGCAGCCAGGTGCTTGTGTAGGCTCTTGAAGTATTTCCAGTTACTGTACTGTGTACCCCGCACAGTTGCACCTACAGTATAGCTACCTGCAGCCAGGTGCTTGTGAGGGCTCTTTGTAGTATTTCCAGTTACTGTACTGTGTACCCCGCACAGTTGCACCTACAGTATAGCTACCTGCAGCCAGGTGCTTGTGTAGGCTCTTTGAAGTATTTCCAGTTACTGTACTGTGTACCCTGCACAGTTGCACCTACAGTAGAGCTACCTGCAGCCAGTTGCTTGTGTAGGCTCTTTGAAGTATTTCCAGTTACTGTACTGTGTAACCCGCTCAGTTGCACCTACAGTATAGCTACCTACAGCCAGGTGCTTGTGTAGGCTCTTTGAACTATTTCCAGTTACTGTAATGTGTACCCACACAGTTGCACCTACAGTATAGCTACCTGCAGCCAGTTGCTTGTGTAGGCTCTTTGAAGTATTTCCAGTTACTGTACTGTGTACCCCGCACAGTTGCACCTACAGTATAGCTACCTGCAGCCAGGTGCTTGTGTAGGCTCTTTGAAGTATTTAAAGTTACTGTACTGTGTACCCCGCACAGTTGCACCTACAGTATAGTTACCTGCACCCAGGTGCTTGTGTAGGCTCTTTGAAGTATTTCCAGTTACTGTACTGTGTACCCTGCACAGTTGCACCTACTGGATAGCTACCTGCAGCCAGGTGCTTGTGTAGGCTCTTTGAAGTATTTCCAGTTACTGTACTGTGTACCCCGCACAGTTGCACCTACAGTATAGCTACCTGAAGACAAGTGCAGGTGTTATCATACTAATAATACTACAGGCAGGCAGTTGATTCTGCTAGCTGCAGTGTAATCGGTATATATATATATATATATATATATATATACACATCCCAGTTTTGTGCAGCTCACTGCAGGCCAATAGTATGTCTGGAAAGCCAAAAAGGAGAGGCAGACAGTCACAAGCCAATAAAAGAGGGCAAGCAGGCTCTGTGTCTAGAGGCAACAGTGCTGGTCGTGGACACGGTGCATCCTCATCAGCACGTGGTCGTGGGACATGCTTGTCCTTTTCTTCGGCAGCTGGCCGTGTTGAGCCGCAATATGCGGAAGACGTGGTCGAATGGATGACCAAGCTGTCCTCATTGTCCTCATCCTCTCTCACCCGGACTCAGGGTACTTTGTCTGGAAAAGCAGCTGCCAACGCAGCCTCTTCCTTTGGCTCAATGGCATCAGTGACTCTTCCCTAGCCCCACCATGTCCTTCTGAGGAGTCCCTCGAACTGTTTGACCATAGTGTTGGGTACATGCTTCAGGAGGATGCCCAGCGTTTTGAAGGCTCCAATGATGGTACTCAGCTAGAGGAAGGAAGTAATGTGAACCTAGACAGAGGGGGTGCCCAAGAAAGACAGCAATCTGGCGGTCATGTTCCCTCTGCTGCAGCATACTGCCAGGTTTGCTCCAGTGATGAGGAGGGAGGGGATGATGAGGTCACTGACTCCACATGGGTGCCTGATAGGAGAGAGGAGGAGGCACATCACCTCCAGGGGCCAGCCGAAGGGCAGCACACTGACTGCATCACACTGCAGAGCTCCGCATGTGCAGGGCGCTGCTGTCTCTGCACGTTATTCCAAAAGTTCTTTGGTGTGGGCCTTTTTTGAGACGAGTGCATCAGATCCCATCACTGCTATTTGCAACATATGTCTCAAGCGTATCTCGCGTGGCCAAAACATCTCCTGCTTGGGCACCACATGCTTGACCAGACATATGTTGACCTGCCATGCAGTTCGTTGGCAAGCGTATCTAAAAGACCCACACCAAAGAACAAAGAGGACCTCTCCTTGTTCCTCATCAGCTGGGATCTCCAACCTCACTATACCTTCGGTCCTCTCTGAGACCTGCACTGAGAGGAATGAAGGTGTAGAATTAGGTGTGTCACGGCCAAGTACTTGCAGGCAATCTACTACCGGTACACCGACGTCAGATTGTACCAGGCAAATTTCGCTGCCTCAGCTGCCGCACCGCAGAATGAAGTTCGCTCCCAGCCATCCACACGCTCAGCGGTTGAATGCTAGTTTGGCAAAATTGCTAGCACTTCAACTGCTACCTTTTCAGTTGGTAGACTCTGCCCCCTTCCGTGAGTTTGTGGAATGTGCGGTTCCTCAGTGGCAGGTTCCCAAACGCCACTTTTTCTCACGGAAGGCGATTCCGGCTCTCTACCGACATGTGGAAGGCAATGTCTTGGCCTTGCTGGACAGGGCGGTCAGTGGTAAGGTGCACATTACCGCTGACTCATGGTCCAGCAGGCATGGACAGGGACGTTACCTAAGTTTCACGGCGCATTGGGTGACTTTGCTGGCAGCTGGGAAGGATGCAGCACAAGGTGCAGTAGTGTTGGAGGTTGTTCCGCCAGCACGCCTCCAAAATGCCAGTACTGGTGATTCTGACACACCTCTCTCCTCCACCCCCTCCTTTTCTTCTTCCTTCATGGCATCTTCCTGTGCTTTGTCCTCAGAACCAGCGGTGCTCTATAGGCGTTCAAGGGGCTACGCAAGTATGCAGGCCAAAAGATGCCATGCGGTGCTTGAGCTGGTGTGCTTGGGGGACAGGAGCCATACTGGGGCAGAGATTCTGTCAGCTCTGCAGGGGCAGGTTCAGAGGTGGTTGACGCCATGCCCACTTAAGGCAGGTGTAACGATATCAAGTACGGGACATGACAAGCTGTAGCTAGCTGCCATCTTGTGTGGAAGTAGCCATGATAGTTTTGCTAACCATGTAACCTCACAGAGAACTCTGAACTCTGTCTTCCCCACCTTAGGAATTCAAAGCTTTTTAAGTTCAACAGAAAAGGTTATCTCAACAGAGAAAACAGAGCAGGCTAAGTCCGTAGGAAAACATTTGTTGTAAGGGCAGTGTTCAGGCCTGTCGTAAAACTGTCACCCTCCCCATTCAGAGCCCTAACAGACCTCGGTCGTAAAGTTTCTGAATACACCTCCCTAGAATAAGTATGAAATTTCAGCATGTTTCATAACTTCTGACTTAGTAATAGCACATACATAATCTGGACATATTTAGCTTCCTCAGATAATATGGAACGTTTCAAGTCCAGACACCCCTATGTCAGGTCATATGGGAAACCCCTGGGACCACTTAGTCCTCCAAAGCAGGCTATACGTTATAGATATGGCATGTTTAGACTTGTTTTGAAGGAAATCTCAAGTTGAATAAGAATATGGATATTTGGAGTCTGTAAACACTACAGATGCAGATATAGGAATATGGATTAAAAAATCTACCTGGGACGTGGTCATGAGTGTAGACACCTCCCAGCAACCAACCCCCAAACCAGCTGACCAGATGATTGGTTACTGGTCGCTGTCAACACCCCCTTTGATTTGACAGAAAAGAGGAGATGCCAAGACAATGGTCAGTTCTCCTTTTACCATCCAAGAAGAAACATCTGCCAAGTCGAGAACCGATTACCTAGCTCATCGATCGAACTCTGATCAACCCTCGGACATTAATTGCAAGTATCCTTCCTTCCCAATTCTACCTTATTGCTTTGTGGCTGTATATTGTCTTTATTTTTTGAAACATCTTTTTTCTGTAAATATTTTATTTGCATCAACCTTGACCTTTTCATAATAAACCCTTATGTTGAAA
The DNA here is from genome assembly GCA_037952925.1 of Lithobates clamitans. Taxonomy (NCBI): domain Eukaryota; kingdom Metazoa; phylum Chordata; class Amphibia; order Anura; family Ranidae; genus Lithobates; species Lithobates clamitans. Next base: position 3,226,587 of record JBBGZY010001769.1, read on the forward strand.
AGTGTTAACCTTGTCTCTAAAGCTCTTAATGCAAGCTATAAACGAACCTGCCTCTTGAAGGGCGCTACTGTTGTAGAGTAAGACTCTGAGCAGATCTGTCTGTAGTGGCAGTGTGTGTGTCAGACGCTTATTCTAAAATTATAATTGGTATTGCAAAATTACGAGTCTCCCCCGGCTCGGTCTTGTAAACGGGGGTGGTGGCAGTTAAAGGGTTAATTGTGTAATTAGCCCAGTGACAATCACTCTCAGGCTGCTCACACCTAGATTGTGGTCCTGCAAGCTGGAAAATCTTTGTGCTGGGCGCAGCTGAGAGTGGCATTGTTACGTAAGTGACAGCGTGGTGTGAGGTTGGCCGGTCCTTTGTCGCGAGTTAGCGAGGAGGGCAGGGATCTGACACCCGCGTTCGTCACATATTGGCTGGCAGCGTAGCGGGATAGTTTCGCATTAAGAGCATTCAGTGCATTGTTAGGAATTAGCTCTGCACTGAAGGATTGTAACCTTTGTGGAAACAGTCCTTAGAGACAAGCTGGTGCATATTTTTTGATTTTGATTTTTTCAAGAGAGACATACAGCAACAACTCTTTCCTACACCTTCTTCCTATCTCTTCTTTCTGTTCTATCTCTTCTGCTTGCAAAATGTCTGGGTTATCAGCATATAAAAAGATGAGCAAGAATGAACTGACTGTTGAGTGCACAGAAAGAGGAATTGACGTTGGTGGCAAAAATCGTGAAGGCTTGATACATGCCTTACAGGAGTTTGATATCCGTGCAGACCAGAACCTGGGGGAAACTGGACCAGAAAGGGTTTCCGCTACTCCAGAGCCCAGTGGTTCAGAGGCGGCCTCACCAGATGGGCAAGCAGAGACTGACACTGGAATACCACGGATTGTTACCTCTAAGCCACCACAAGAGCAGGCTAGCATCAGATTGCCTGAAACCATCATAGACTCTCTTCAAATGCAAGAAACTCTACAAAACCTCAGGGAGACGGATCCTGTGGTGTACTTGCAGTTTCTGGAACGCCAGGCCGAGCGGGAGGAACGCAGGGCTGAGAGGGAGGCTGATCGTCGGCACGAACTGGAGATGGCTAGGCTCCAGCAGCAGCGACAGGCTCAGAACCTCGGATCCCTAGAGCACAGGGATGCCTCTCTGCCAGTGACCCCGGCAGCCAAGTTTCCAGTTATGGAAAAGGACAGTGACATTGACGTGTATCTACTGTCGTTTGAAAAAACTTGCCGTCAGTACCATCTGCCCCCAGCACAATGGGCCCGGTACCTGACGCCAGGGCTACGAGGCAAGGCCCTGGATGCTTATGTCGAACTGTCAGAAGAACAGTGCGACGATTATGCGGCCCTAAAAGCTGCAATCATCCAAAAGTTTCAGCTAACCCCGGAAGTGTACCGGAAGCGTTTTAGGTCCTTGCAAAAGGGGCCTGGGGACTCATACATGGATGTGGTAGGTCGCTTACGCACCACATTCCGGCAGTGGACTAAAGGCTTGGAAGCTGATTCTTTTGAATCCCTGGAAGATCTTATGATTGCAGATCAACTTTTGCACATCTGTCCTACAGACGTCAGACAGTTTGTGCTGGAGCGAAAGCCAGCCTCTGCCAAAGCAGCAGCAGAACTGGCAGATACCTATATCCACTCTCGGGTATCTGACCATCGCAAGGCTCCTCTGAATGGCTGGAAAGGAGGGAAATCGCACACGGCAACCCCTCCTCTGCCTACCAAACAACTTCCTCAGCGGCCGGAACCTGCAACTCCTGGAGCCAAGGCCTTCCTAACTGACAAACGCAAATGCTACAACTGTGGGGGAGCCGGACATCTCAGGGCGCAGTGCCCTGAGCAGAAGAAGACGACATCACCTGGCCATCCGGCTAGCAACCCTTCCGCTGTGCTGCTCGTCAGTGGGAAACCTCCCGGAACCAATGCCAACTTGCAGCCAGTCATCGTAGGCCACCGGACTGTAACAGGCTTTCGTGACACCGGAGCCGAAGTCACATTGGTCAGACCAGAGGTTATAGAAGAAACAGACATCATCCCAGAGAAGTTCCTTACCCTCACCGGAGTTGGGGGAACCCGTTCCTGTGTACCCCGTGCCTATGTTTTTATTGATTGGGGTGCCGGAAGTGGGATGAGAGAGGTGGGTGTCTCGGAGGAGATCCCCACTGCGGTGTTGTTGGGTTCTGATTTAGGTACCCTTGTTTCATACTATGCCCCTGCTAAAAGCACCCCAGATGCTCCCACGGATCTCTCTGGACCTCCCAAGGTACTGTTTACAGATGTTGGGGTAATATCTGGGCAACCTGTAGATGGACAGAGGGAGGGGGAGGGTGGAGTGGAAGTGCAAGGTCCTCCTTCTTCAGAGACAGGAGAGGAGGCCCCCTTGCCAGTGAAGGTAACTGATGTATGTTCCAATGATGCTGAACTGATAAAGGTTAAATGTGATGATAATGATGATGATGATAATGATGATGATGCATTGCCAGTACTGGTGGTCACTCGCAGTGCTGCAAAGGCAGCCGAGGTGCAGGCCCTGGTCGCAGAACAGCAGGAGGAGGTCTCTGGGCCCTCTCCTTGTTCTGACCCAGTGGACTCCACCTCTGTTGAGCCTCAGCAGCCGTCCATGTTTGCCACAGGACTGCTGGCTGGGACCTGTTGTTCCGCCTTTGAAACAGCACTGCAGACAGACCAAACACTAGCACAGCTCAGGAGTCTAGCTGATCGCCCCCCTGCAGAGAATGACAAACAAAAGGTCTATTGGGACAAAGGTAAACTGTACAGAGAAAATATGCCTGCAGAGGGGAATGAGGCTGACCTAGGTAGCAGGCAGCTGGTTGTACCCAGTCAATTTAGGGGACAGCTGCTAAAAGTGGCTCATGAAATTCCCCTCGCAGGGCACTTGGGGATCACTAAGACCCGAGGGCGGTTGATACATAACTTTTATTGGCCTACAATGCTCGCTGACATAGCTGACTACTGTCGGTCCTGTGTTACCTGCCAGCGAGTTGGCAAGGCAGGGGATGTACACAGGGCTCCGCTAAAACCTTTGCCTGTGATTGACGAACCTTTTAAGAGGGTGGCAGTGGATATCATTGGGCCTTTGGCCATCCCTAGCAGTTCAGGCAAACGTTTTATCCTTACAGTTGTCAAATATGCCACGCGTTATCCAGAGGCGGTGGCTCTCTCCTGCGTCCGGGCAGACAAGGTCGCTGATGCTCTGCTGGGAATCTTCACAAGAGTGGGATTCCCGGCTGAGCTCATTAGCGATCAAGGCCCTCAGTTTGTGTCCGACTTGATGCAAGCTCTCTGTCGGAAAATACAGATGACGCATATCATGGCCAGTCCTTATCACCCACAAACGAACGGTTTGTGCGAGCGTTTCAATGGAACTTTGAAACAAATGTTGTGCACCTTTGTGCACTCCCAGGGTAAGGACTGGGAACGATATCTGCCTCATCTGCTGTTTGCTTACAGAGAGGTGCCTCAGGAGTCCACAGGCTTTTCGCCATTTGAACTTTTGTACGGACGGAGGGTAAGAGGACCCCTGGACCTAATCCGTGAGAACTGGGAGGGCAAGATTGCCGACTCAAAGGTCTCTGTTGTGGATTATGTCCTAAAATTCAGAGACAAAATGGAGACGCTGGTGGAAATTGTGCGGGAGAACATGACCCAGGCCCAGACTAGGCAGAAAGAGTGGTATGACCGTAACGCTAGGGAGCGGACCTATGACATTGGTCAGAAGGTGTATGTTCTGCTTCCCCTGCGGCAGAACAAACTCCAAGCAGCATGGGAAGGCCCGTACACCATCACCCAGCGTCTGAATGATGTCACCTACTTGGTCAGGTTGGGAGAAGGGCGTAGACGGCAGAAGGCCATTCATGTTAACATGATCAAAGCCCATCATGAGCGCACGGCCTATGTCATGCCGGTCTGCAGCAGGCCAGAGCCTGAGGAGGCTGATCCACTTCTGGACCTGCTAGCAGACACCAGGGAGGTAGACTCAGAACTCCTGATAAACTCCAATCTTACCCCCACCCAGGTACCTGGACTGCGGCGAGTGCTGGCAGTACATGGTAGCAGGTTTACGGGAAAACCTGGGAGGACACACCTCGCTGTCCACCAGGTGGACACCGGGGCACATCCCCCCATTAAACAGTCGGCCTATCGCGTCTCCCTGGAGGTGCTGGCCGACATGAAAAGGGAGGTGGAGGAAATGCTGCAGCTTGGGGTGATTCAGAAGTCCCACAGTGCCTGGGCGTCCCCAGTAGTCTTGGTCCCCAAAAAGGACCAGACGACCAGGTTCTGTGTGGACTACCGGAAGCTGAATGCCATCACTACTGCAGATGCCTACCCCATGCCCCGGATTGATGAGTTGTTAGATAGGCTGGCGGCCGCCCGTTATATAACAATCATGGATCTGAGCAGGGGGTACTGGCAAATTCCTCTGGCCCCTGAGGCTCGGGAAAAGTCGGCCTTCATCACCCCATTCGGATTGTTCGAGTTTACCGTCATGCCGTTTGGGATGAAGAATGCCCCAGCTACCTTCCAGAGAGTCATGAATGACTTACTGGAGGGGCTGGAAACCTTTGCCGTAGCCTACCTGGATGACATCGCCGTGTTCAGCCCTACCTGGGAAGAACACCTGGTGCACCTGTCACAGGTCCTGGACCAACTGACGGCTGCCAATCTGACTGTAAAACCCAGTAAGTGTCAGATTGGCATGACTGATGTGCAGTACTTGGGACACCAGGTAGGAGGAGGTACCCTGAAACCCGAGACAGGGAAGGTTGAGGCCATCCTGGCCTGGCCTACCCCTCAAACCAAAAAGCAGGTTATGTCTTTCTTGGGGACCGCTGGCTACTATAGGAAATTTGTATGTAACTATAGTAGCCTGGCCAAACCTCTGACTGACCTAACCAAAAAGAAACTGCCCAAGGTGGTGTCTTGGACACCAGAATGTGAGCAGGCATTTCAGGCCTTGAAGGGGGCGCTGGCCAGCGCACCTGTGCTGCAGGCTCCAGACTTCACCCGCCGTTTCCTTGTGCAGACGGATGCCTCTGCCTTTGGATTGGGTGCAGTCCTGAGCCAGGTGGACGAGGCCGGAGAGGAGCATCCCATCCTCTACCTGAGCAGGAAGCTGCTTCCCAGGGAAGTAGCATATGCCACGATCGAAAAGGAGTGTCTTGCGATCGTGTGGGCTCTCCAGAAGTTACAAACGTACCTTTATGGACGGCACTTCACTGTGATCACGGATCACAATCCCTTGAGCTGGCTAAATCGTGTTGCTGGGGAGAATGGCAAACTACTTCGGTGGAGCCTAATTCTTCAGCAATACGATTTCACCATCCAGCATAAGAAAGGCAGCGCCCATGGCAATGCTGATGGGCTGTCACGACAAGCCGAGCCCGCAGGAGTCGGTTGCGTCAGGAGGGAAATTGTAGTTCCCTCCCATGCAACCACCTAAGGGGGGAGGTGTAACGATATCAAGTACGGGACATGACAAGCTGTAGCTAGCTGCCATCTTGTGTGGAAGTAGCCATGATAGTTTTGCTAACCATGTAACCTCACAGAGAACTCTGAACTCTGTCTTCCCCACCTTAGGAATTCAAAGCTTTTTAAGTTCAACAGAAAAGGTTATCTCAACAGAGAAAACAGAGCAGGCTAAGTCCGTAGGAAAACATTTGTTGTAAGGGCAGTGTTCAGGCCTGTCGTAAAACTGTCACCCTCCCCATTCAGAGCCCTAACAGACCTCGGTCGTAAAGTTTCTGAATACACCTCCCTAGAATAAGTATGAAATTTCAGCATGTTTCATAACTTCTGACTTAGTAATAGCACATACATAATCTGGACATATTTAGCTTCCTCAGATAATATGGAACGTTTCAAGTCCAGACACCCCTATGTCAGGTCATATGGGAAACCCCTGGGACCACTTAGTCCTCCAAAGCAGGCTATACGTTATAGATATGGCATGTTTAGACTTGTTTTGAAGGAAATCTCAAGTTGAATAAGAATATGGATATTTGGAGTCTGTAAACACTACAGATGCAGATATAGGAATATGGATTAAAAAATCTACCTGGGACGTGGTCATGAGTGTAGACACCTCCCAGCAACCAACCCCCAAACCAGCTGACCAGATGATTGGTTACTGGTCGCTGTCAACACCCCCTTTGATTTGACAGAAAAGAGGAGATGCCAAGACAATGGTCAGTTCTCCTTTTACCATCCAAGAAGAAACATCTGCCAAGTCGAGAACCGATTACCTAGCTCATCGATCGAACTCTGATCAACCCTCGGACATTAATTGCAAGTATCCTTCCTTCCCAATTCTACCTTATTGCTTTGTGGCTGTATATTGTCTTTATTTTTTGAAACATCTTTTTTCTGTAAATATTTTATTTGCATCAACCTTGACCTTTTCATAATAAACCCTTATGTTGAAAAGTGTTAACCTTGTCTCTAAAGCTCTTAATGCAAGCTATAAACGAACCTGCCTCTTGAAGGGCGCTACTGTTGTAGAGTAAGACTCTGAGCAGATCTGTCTGTAGTGGCAGTGTGTGTGTCAGACGCTTATTCTAAAATTATAATTGGTATTGCAAAATTACGAGTCTCCCCCGGCTCGGTCTTGTAAACGGGGGTGGTGGCAGTTAAAGGGTTAATTGTGTAATTAGCCCAGTGACAATCACTCTCAGGCTGCTCACACCTAGATTGTGGTCCTGCAAGCTGGAAAATCTTTGTGCTGGGCGCAGCTGAGAGTGGCATTGTTACGTAAGTGACAGCGTGGTGTGAGGTTGGCCGGTCCTTTGTCGCGAGTTAGCGAGGAGGGCAGGGATCTGACACCCGCGTTCGTCACAGCAGGAATGGTGGTTTGCGACAATGGCACCAACCTCCTCTCCAACCTCTGACAGGGACAACTGACCCATGTGCCCTGTTTGGCTCACGTCCTTAACTTGGTGGTGCAGCGGTTCTTGGGCAGGTACCCGGGCTTACAGGATGTACTGAGGCAGGCCAGGAAAGTCTGTGTGCATTTCCGCCGGTCATATAATGCCAGTGCTCGGCTGTCAGACCTCCAAAAGAATTTAACCTGCCCAAGAACCGCCTAATCTGTGACATGCCCACCAGGTGGAACTCAATGTTGGCCATGCCGCAGTGGCTGCACATGCAGCAGAGGGCCATCAATGAGTACCTGTGCGACTATGGCACCAGGACAGGGTCAGGGGAGCTTGTTTTTTTTTCCCCACGCCAGTGGGCCATGATCAGGGATGCATGGACTGTCCTGTCACCATTTGAGGAGGCCACGAGGATGGTGAGCAGTGACAGTGCATGCATCAGTGACACTGTCCCCCTTGTCCAACTTTTGGAGCACACACTACGTGGAATAAAGGACAGGGCACTTGAGGCAAAACAGAGGCAGGAAGAGGAGGACTTCCTTAGCTCTCAAGGCCCCCTTTATCCAGACAGTGTTTCTGCGTGCCCGCCGATCACACAGGAAGAGGATAAGGAGGAGGAGGATTGTGTCAGCATGGAGGTGGAGCCTGGCACTCAGCATCAGCAGCAGTCTTTATGGGATCATTTACAGCCCCAAGAAACCCATGGACTTGTACGTGGCTGGGAGGAGGTGGCTGCGGATCATGTCGTCCTTAGTGACCCAGAGGACTCCGGACCGAATCCTGCGGAAGGATCCATATATTCGTGGTATCAAGGAGAGGGATCAATACTGGCTGGCAACCCTCCTTGATACACGTTACAAGGATAAGGTTGCGGATCTTATCTTGCCGTCGCAGATGGAGCAGAGGATGAAACGACTTCGGGAGGCCTTGCAGAAAGGTCTGTGCAACGCCTTCCCAGAGACTGGGAGGTTACAAACTCCTGTTCCTGGACAACGTGTTGCTGAGGCTTCAGTCAGTCAAAGAAGGAGCGGTGGAGAAGGTGGCCATCTGACTGATGTGTTCAGACAATTTTTTAGTCCGCAGCCCCAAGGTATGATCGGTTCCAGCAACCATCTCCAGCGTCTGTTTTACATGGTGCAGGAATACCTAGGGGCAAGATCTGACTTGGACACCTTTCCCACCGAAAATCCTCTGGGTTACTGGGTCTTGAGGATGGATCACTGGCCAGAGCTTGCACAGTATGCAATTGAGCTACCGGCCTGTGCTGCATCCACATTCAGTGCTGCTGGAGGCTTTGTAACCAATCACAGGGTGCGTCTGTCCACCGACTCGGTCGATCGTCTGACCTTCATAAAAATGAATCAGTCTTGGATCACCACCAGCTACCAAGCACCTGCTGATGATGTAACCGAATAATTTTTTTTGAAATGTCAGATCCTTTCAAGACTGCCTATGCTGAGTGGCTATCCTGTTATGCTGAGCGATTACCCTCTTCCTCCTCAAAGATCATGCTGATAGCTTGTAAGAACATCTTTGCTTCTGGGCGCCGCCACCAGTGGCTAAGGCCCAACTTTTCAGCCCCTGTTTAACAAGGGCATGTAATTACAATTTTTGATGCAATACTTTGCAGCAGGGCTCGTTCCTGCGCTCCAACTAGAGTATCTGTGAGGGGTTGCAGTGTTGTGGCACCAGCACCAGTGCCTAAGGCCCAATTTTCAGCCCCTATTTAACAGGGGCTTGTAATTACAATTTTTGATGCAATACTTTGCAGCAGGGCTCGTTCCTGCGCTCCAACTAGAGTATCTGTGAGGGGTTGCAGTGTTGTGGCACCAGCACCAGTGCCTAAGGCCCAATTTTTCTGCCCCTGTTCAACAGGGACATGTAATTACAATTCTTGATCTAATATTTCACAGCAGGGCCCATTCCAGCGCCCACCAAGAGTAACTGTGAGGACTTACAGTGTTGTGGCACCAGCACCACCACCATCACTAAAGGCCCAATTTTTCTGCCTCTGTTCAACAGGGGCATGTAATTACAATTCTTGATCTAATATTTCACAGCAGGGCCCTGTGAGGGCTTACAGTGTTGTGGCACTACCAACACCTAAGGCCCCAATTTCTGCAGAGTATATAGGACAGGCCCCTACTTTCAAACATCCAACTTACAAACGACTCCTACTTGCAAACGGAAGGAGACAACAGGAAGTGAGTTGAAATCTACCCCTTGGAAGGGAAATCCTCTCCTGTTATGCCCCGTACACACGGTCGGACTTTGTTCGGACATTCCGACAACAAAATCCTAGGATTTTTTCCGATGGATGTTGGCTCAAACTTGTCTTGCATACACACGGTCACACAAAGTTGTCGGAAAATCCGATCATTCTGAACGCGGTGACGTAAAACATGTACGTTGGGACTATAAACGGGGCAGTGGCCAATAGCTTTCATCTCTTTATTTATTCTGAGCATGCGTGGCACTTTGTCCGTCGGATTTGTGTACACACGATCGGAATTTCCGACAACGGATTTTGTTGTCGGAAAATTTTATATCCTGCTCTCAAACTTTGTGTGTTGGAAAATCCGATGGAAAATGTGTGATGGAGCCTACACGCGGTCGAAATTTCCGACAACAAGGTCCTATCACACATTTTCCGTCGGAAAATCCGACCGTGTGTACAGGGCATAAGAGTTAATATGGGAAAAACATTTCTCCTTTCCACCGATGCTTTAAAACCAATCCTTGATTCACTAAACACCCCAAATTTTCTAAAAACAATTGTCATTGGGACAGAAAGTGAGGTGAAATCTTCAGAAGAGGAACACAGGCAGCAAAACAAATGTCACAGGGGTGATAACCCTTCCCTATGTTTTCCAAAAAGCTTAAAATAGATTTTTTGGCTGGAGCTAAACACATTAAAAATGTACCAGTTCAAAATTACAAACAGATTCTACTTAACAACAAACCTACAGTCCCTGTCTTGTTTGCACCGCCTGTATACTGCTGTTCAGAGTATATAGGGCCTGGTGGCCCCACGCCTTTCCTTTTTTAATTTTGGTGCAGGGTTCCCCTTAATATCCATACAAGACCCAAAGGGCCTGGTAATGGACTGGGAGGTACCCATGCAGTTTGTCTCACTGATTTTCATCCATTTTGCCAGGACCCGACATTACATTAAAGCCGCAAGCAGTTTTAAATGACTTTTATTCCTTTAAAAATGTCATTTTGTGCAGGGACTTTTCTAAGCACGGGAAACACACGCCACTTTACAGGCATACTATAGACACCCCCCAGGTACGATATTTAAAGGAATATTTCACTTTTTTTTTTACTTTAAGCATCATTAAAATCACTGCTCCCGAAAAAATGTCAGTTTTTAAAACTTCTTTTTGCATTGATACATGTCCCCTGGGGCAGGACCCGGGTCCCCAAACCCTTTTTAGGACAATACCATGCAAATTAGCCTTTAAAATTAGCACTTTTGATTTTGATTGTTCGAGTCCCATAGTCAATGGGGTTCTAACGTTCGTGCGAATTTTCGGTCCGTTCGCAGGTTCTGGCGCGAACCGAACCGGGGGGGGGGGGTTGTTCGGCTCATCCCTACTCTTTGGTTGTAATCTTGGCCTCCAAAGCCGCCCGATCCGAGTTGGAAAAGCTCGGGAGGACAAGATCCCCCAATAATGCATCCAGGACCGACTGATCATATGTTGGGATGGGTGCGTAGAGAGCTGAAAATTTATCCTGAAATTCAGCCATAATAGCAGAAGGGTCACTAGCCAGCTCCCCATTTCTAGATTTGATGGCAGGGATATTCGCAATGTGGTTACAGTCATCTACCAGCATGGCTAACAATTTACCGTTTTTGTCTCCCTCTGAAAAAAGAGAATTAGCTCTATGACTAGCCTCCATGTGAACAAAAAAAGAAAATACTTGGAAGTTCAACCGAAGGCTCAAGTGTCCGACAGATCAATTGAATGCTCTTGTGACTTCCAGAAAGTTCCACTTAATAGAAGAAAAAGAGAGCAAAGAGCAGTACAGCGCAACAGTTGAATGGTAAAGAAAAAGACAAGTGACTGGATAAATAACTAGATCCATCTAGTGGCTTTGATACATGTCAGGCTCAGTAATGGGGAAATGAAACCTGAATACATTCTCTTCAGGGGAAAATATATATATATATATATATATATATATATATATATATATATATATATATATATATATATATATATATATATATATATATATATATATATATATTTATATAAATATATATATATATATATATATATATATATATATATATATAGAGGACCATGTCAAGGCACAAAGGCACAACAGGTGCTAATAAAATGAAAGGGCATATACTTATCCGGTCCCGGGTAATCTTCAGGGATTTCTGTCCAGCCACTCGCAAGCGTCCAGTGGGTTATCAACTTCAGCGCTCCATTGTGCTGGACATGCAACCTGCTAGGATATAACATGCTGTATTGGATATTCTTATCACGCATTCTTTTCTGGATATCGTTGAAAAAGCGCCTCTTTTTCTGGCTTTCCACAGAGAAATCAGGGAATAACATCAACCGGGTATTCTAAAACTTCAGATCCTGGTGTTTCCTGGATACTACTAAAATCATGTCGCGGTCCCTGTAATTCAGGTATCTAACCAAAAACAGATGGTAGAACTCACCAGGGGGACGTCTGCCTGTGGGAACCCTGTGTGCTCATTCAACCTCATGATTTGGAGGGAGCTCCCCCAATTCCAGTAGCTGTTTAAAGAACTGTTCAGCAAACATGGTGGGCTAAGTCCCTTCGGCCCCCTCTGGCAGTCCCACTACTCTCACATTGTTCCTTCTCTGCCTGTCTTCTGCGTCATCAGCTCTATTTTACAGCATACACCATGTCTTGTAACTCAAACAATTGGGTGCCCTGGGAATGGGAAGCATCTTCTACCTCTGAAATCCTGTCCTCGGCTACTGTGAGTCTGCCTCTTATCTTATCCAGATCATGCCGGATTAGTGTGCACTCAGTGGTTAAGCGATCATTGCTCACCATCACTGCCCCCTTGCTGACATCAATCACTTCCAGGATGGGTCTGGTGATGTCCTTTTGAGCATTCTCCTGCTCAGGAGAGGCAGACAGGGAACTTCCAGAGCCAGAATCATGTGCTGCAGCCGCGTTTGCCATCTTCCTGGCCTGCTTCCTGGAGCTCTTAGTTGAGTGAGGAGATGACAAGATGGCGCCCTTTTTAATGTCTAGCAGTGCTGCAATAAGGTCTGGTACCGCCGGTACCGAAAAGCAGGAAGGAAAGCTCCTAAAAACAGATAATTGTGCAGGAGAGATGTGGAGCTCCTGGGAAACCCGTCCTGCCTTGTTCACATCCGGTCACACCCCCTCAGAGCATGGCACGGGCACCAGGACAACGTCAATCTGTGACGAAACTAGTCGGGCGGACAACGTGCTGACGTCATTGTGACATACGAAGTCCCTGAAGCACGGGCGCTCTGTTTTTAGTACCAGCCGGTATATTATCCTTTTTAAGGGAGATGTTCTCCTCCTTTTTTAAAAAAATATATTACTCTGAAATAAAAAGCGTTGGATCTTATGCTATGTGAAGCATTCCCTTTTTTTCTGAGTGGGACATCTGTGAATACCCGCAAGTGTGAGAACAAGAGAGAGATTGATTACTGGACCCTGGCGTGCTGAGCAGACTGCAGCCCAAAGGCCCTGGCATGGTAAACAGCCATAGGCGTTTTGACCTTTTTAGAGGTTGAATCTTTCTGGTAAGCAGGCATTTTTCTCTGGTGATGGTCACATGCGGTGTGGATAACATATTGAATATCTAGAATACATCTATGAATTGTGATTGGGAATTCAGGAGTGTGACTACCTTTTTTTTTTTCACTACCTCAAGCTCTGGATCTGCCTTTTTTTCTATCGCATAAGACTGCAATATTGGATGTATTTTTAACTTTCTTCCTGGAATAAGGACTTTTTATTGCATCAATATTTTGTTGACATTCTTATCATTAGTATGTTCTGTTAAATGCTATGCGCGACTCTGTCCTTGGTTATATTGATTTTTTGTGATATCATAGTTGCTGCTTCTTTCTGAATTATCATTTCATTTGTAGTGCTGTTATAAATAAGCACAGTTTTTCTCCCCTTATATAAGAGAAGTATGGTCAAAAAAGCTTTGACCATGCTTCTCCTTTAAACTGGCTGTTAAGTCAGCACATGTCTTTCTGTCATTCTTGGCTACTGTATTTAGCAATTTTGGAGTAAATTAGTTGTCAGCATCTCTCAAACCACCCAGCTCACAGCCAAAAAATTTTTTTTGGGTAGAGTAGGGAATGGGTATGACCCTTATTTGGAGGTAATATACCTTCTTAGACAGTTACCACCAGAACAGGTTCCCACATTGTGAAAATTTCCTCTCATTCTGGTTACAGCTCAAAAGTTGGACTAAGACCAGTAGATGGGTGAACACAGGCCACAATAAAAACCTGACAACATGTAGTCGGGTGCCCGGCTGGCTGCTTTCCCATCGCTCACCGTGCTGTGGGCAATATCTGTGTTCTTTTACCCATTCCTCCTTCCCCCCTCCCTCTCTGTAGTTGTCTGCAGTGGCAGTGGTGTGCGTCAGTAGTTAAGGGAACTTGAGCATGCAGCAGCATGAAACATTGGGAGATGTAGTCTGGGGGGAAGCACTGGCGGCAGAGGTCAATGCAGCTGGAACTACACACGTGCAAAATCCCTACAAAAGTAGGAGAGGGGAGGGAGATTTTTCCAAGCTTTTTGCAGCTTTAAGCTGGGGCTTGCTGTGTGGGATTGGAGATGAAGAGACCGGTTGCTGATGTGCAGAGGTCAGAGGCAAGCCACTGAGTGCTGGACAAAAGCCACTGGATTGCTGAGGACTGAGCCAATGAGGACCAGGTTCCTGAGGTTCAGTGACAGAGGGTTGCCAGGACTGGTGAGGGGTTGCGGCTGTGCTTATTTTGTCACTGTTAGCAGTTCAGTATCACATTTCCTCTTTATGCTGTTCATTTGTTTATACGGTTTACTAGACTTGTGCACAACGGAAAATTTTGTTTAGTTTTGGTTCATTGTCATTTGTAAAATACATAATTTCGTTCTGTTATATTGGTTATGTTTTGTTAATATGTTTTCGAATAATTCGTTATTTCTGTAGAGTGTCGATATTCGTTATACTGAATCTTGAATCATGTTGAATTCATTCGTTATATGCGCTATAATTTTGTTCGTATTAGTTGAAATTCGATATTTATGTATGTACATATATTCATGATAATGATTCATAGTTTGGAAAGCGTTTGTTTATTGAATCTTTTAACACACAATGACAACATCTCTTCTCCTCTGCTCAAATACAATACAACACCCTTCTCACTCAGTTCTCAGGAATGCACTTTGCCAGTAATCCAACCTCCAGCACAAAATTAATCAGCTGATTGGACTGTAAGATTTACTTTGAGATGACCTTTTGTTTCATTAGATCTTTAACAAATTACCGAATCATGCTGAATTAATTCGCATCCGCTATAATTTCTTTTGTATTAGTTGAAATTCGATATTTATGTATGTATATTGATTCATGATAACGATTCGTAGTTTGGAAAGTTGTTTGTGTATTGAATCTATTAACACACACAATGACAATATCTCTTCTCCTCTGCTCAAATACAATACAACACCCTTCTCACTCAGTTCTCAGGAATGCACTTTGCCAGTAATCCAACCTCCAGCACAAAATTAATCAGCTAATTGGACTATAAGATTTACTTTGAGTTGACCTTTTGTTTCATTAGATCTTTAACGAATTACCGAATCATGTCGAATTTACTTGTTATATCCGTTATAATTTCTTTCGTATTAGTTGAAATTCGTTATTTTTTTATTCGGACATTCGGATGCATCCAAATGTTTGAAAGATGCAAAATTCGGCCGAATTTCGATTCGTTATGAAACCAATTGCACAAGCCTACGGTTTAATGTTAATGCTGCTCTTTGCTGCTGATACTAAATTAGATTTGCTTAGTACCACAGTGATCTAGATTACCTATCATATTAGCCTTATATTCTGGTGAGTTAGTTTATTACCTTCAAACAAATCCGTTTACCTGTCTATTGATTTCTGTGCATTTTTTTAAGTTGCTTGGTAATAATATATTTATTTTATTTCATTTACTACATAACCCAGTGCCTATTTCTTATATGCTAATATGGTTGTGGGTAGCATACTACTAACTGAGTTCATAGGTGTTTGCAGCATCTCATTACCTAACCGGGTATGTCAGAAGGACCAAAGTAGTTCTTAGAGTCGTGGCAAAGAACAGAGAACCTGTCATTCCAAGCGGCTCCTCCAAGGGTAAGCACTACACACATACAGTATAGTATTAACCAAAACATTATACATATTTTACATAATAGGCACCAGAATTTTTTGTGATATCAGATGCATGTCATCCCCACACAACAGCATTAGGAAAGTAAGGTGCAGCACTAAAAAGAGCATTCAGGCTCTTCGTCATGTACATGTGCTGACAGGAGGTTAGGGTAGAGAGAGCAAAGTCAACAATAATAGTGTCAAGCTGATCCTTTATCCAATCAGCAGGCTGCGAAAAAGAAGGTGACAACAATGAATTTCGAAGGGGTTCTAAAGGCTGATGTCACGGTACTACTACAGTGAGCCCACAGGCGAGCAGGTGACACGGGATCCCCCAGGGTGTGGAGTCTAAGGGCCAGACGGTATTCTGCCAGGGACCCCCTCACGAGGGTTTGGGCTTAGCTGCGTGCTGACCCCCAGTCACGACCCCCGGATTAACCCCGCTCGCTAGGGGAGTACAAGAAGACACTGTCAGACATGAATGGATAGATGGATGAAGCAAAGGAGAGCCGGATAGCGAGCCAAGGTCAGGGCGGGCAGCAGTCAACATAATCAGGAGAACTAGCCGAGTCAGTACACAAGAGATCAGTTTAAAGCAGGTTACATGACGGGAGCTCAGAAACAAGTGTTGCTCAAGGAACCAGAAACTGGTCTGAGTGGATTTTAAATAGAGAAGCACATGGGAGGCTGGACAGGAAGTAGCAGGAAGGTAGTATATAAAAGACAACAGGTGAAGCCGGCGACACCCATAACTGCTGAGTGCACCAAGAGCTGAACAAGCTGTGGAACAACAGGAACCAGCCAACCTACAGCAGTAACAGGTAAGACACAGATCAGCACCGCAGCCGATCTGTGACAGCTGAAAGTTTTTTATAGAATGAATGATGGTTAAAAACTTTCAGTGTGCAGTTCCCCCCTCAGCCCCCCCCCCAATACTTACCTAAGCCAGATTGCAATCCAGCGTCTCTCTCAAGTCTCTGCCACCTCATTGGCCATTGGCTCCCACTGCAGCCAGTGAGAAAGGAGCCAGGGCAGGCGTCGATCCATACTCTCTGTGTACATAAGCCACCTTGGGAGTGAGCATGCACAAGTGCCCCCCATAGGAAGTGGCTTGCTATGGGGGCACTCAGCAAGGGACCCGAGAAGAAGAGGATCAGGGCTGCTCTGTGCAAAACCATTGCACAGAGCAGGTAAGTATGACATGTTTGTTATTTTTTTTAAAATCATTTACAAACACTTTAATGCCCACAGAGAAAGTGGTGTCATCTAGGGATGAGCATTCTGTTCGAGTTGAACATTATTTCGACTCGAACATTGGCTGTTCGCCCGTTAGTCGAAAACCGAACATTATAGGCCATTCGCACCAAATTCGAGCGGCGCGTAACGGCCCATATTACCCTGCGGGAGAGCAGTGTATTGCTGTATGATGATTGGCCAGAGCATGCACCATGACCTGCATGTTTGGCCAATCACAGCTCCTTCAGCTAAGAGAGCCATAATTGGCCAAAGACAGGGTGTCTTTTGTCCAAGTCCACGCCCCACACTATATTAGGCCGCCTCCACGTCGGCCTTGTGTAATGTGTTGTTGGCGTGGATGGAGAGAGAGTCTCATCCAGATTGAGCATAAAATGTGATCTGATCTTCATCTAAGTCACAACAATAGACAATCACAGTCTGCTTAAACTAATAACACACAAATAATTAAATGTTACCATGTTTTTATTGAACACACCATGTAAACATTCACAGTGCAGGTGGAAAAAGTATGTGAACCTTTGGATTTAATAACTGGTTGAACCTCCTTTGGCAGCAATAACTTCAACCAAACATTTCCTGTAGTTGCAGATCAGATGTGCACAACAGTCAGTAGTAATTCTTGACCATTCCTCATTGCAGAACTGTTTCAGTTCAGCAATATTCTTGGGATGTCTGGTGTGAATTGCTTTCTTGAGGTCATGCCACAGCATCTCAATCGGGTTGAGGTCAGGACTCTGACTGGGCCACTCCAGAAGGCGTATTTTCTTCTGTTTAAGCCATTCTATGCTTTGGGTCATTGTCCTGTTGCAACACCCATCTTCTGTTGAGCTTCAGCTGGTGGACAAATGGCCTTAAGTTTTCCTGCAAAATGTCTTGATAAACTTGGGAATTCATTTTTTCTTTGATGATAGCAATCCGTCCAGGCCCTGATGAAGCAAAGCAGCCCCAAACCATGATGCCCCACCACCATACTTCACAGTTGGGATGAGGTTTTGATGTTGGTGTGCTGTGCCCTTTTTTTCTCCACACATAGTGTTGTGGGTTTCTTCCAAACAACTCAAATTTGGTTTTATCTGTCCACAGAATATTTTGGCAATACTGCTGTGGAACATCCAGGTGCTCTTGTGCAAACTGTAAACGTGCAGCAATTTTTTTTGGACAGCAGTGGCTTCCTCTGTGGTATCCTCCCATTAAATCCATTCTTGTTTAGTGTTTTACGTATCATAGATTCGCTAACAGGGATGTTAGCATATGCCAGAGACTTTTGTAAGTCTTTAGCTGACACTCATTGAGCAGTCTGCGCTGTGCTCTTGCAGTCATCTTTACAGGAAGCCCACTCCTAGGGAGAGTAGCAGCAGTGCTGAACTTTCTCCATGTATAGACAATTTGTCTTACCGTGGACTGATAAACAGCAAGGCTTTTGGAGATACTTTTATAACCCTTTCCAGCTTTATGCAAGTCAACAATTCTTAATCGTAGGTCTTCTGAGAGCTCTTTTGTGTGAGGCATCATTCACACCAGGCAATGCTTCTTGTGAAAAGCAAACCCAGAACTGGTGTGTGTTTTTTATAGGGCAGGGTAGCTGTAACCAACACCTCCAATCTCATCTCATTGATTGGACTCCAGTTGGCTGACACCTCACTCCAATTAGCTCTTGGAGATCTCATTAGTCTAGGGGTTCACATACTTTTTCCACCTGCACTGTGAATGTTTACATGGTGTGTTCAATAAAAACATGGTAACATTTAATTCTTTGTGTGTTATTAGTTTAAGCAGACTGTGATTGTCTATTGTTTTGACTTAGATGAAGATCAGATCGCATTTTATGACCAATTTGTGCAGAAATCCATATCATTCCAAAAGGGTTCACATACTTTTTATTGCAACTGTATATATATAATCACCGCATACAGTTTAGCTATATCTCACTGCAGGCCGTTCCTGACGTACTGTTTCTAATATACTTCTGGCAGGCAGGTTATTTAGTTAGCTGCAGTGTATTTAATATATGTAGTGCTGGTAGATTTTTAATCTACCGCTGATAGGTAAATCTAGTGGGTTACTTGTTAGAGGAAGTTAGATTTGCCTCTGTTCCAGCTTGGCTTAGTTGCGTGTAGTTCCACACTGTGCCGCTGGGTGTCGTTGTCACCATGGGCCAGTGTTGGAAAGCAACGTGTTGAAGCGTATGAGTGCTCCTCTGTTCCGGAGACAACTCGGTGGAGGTGGTCCTCCGAGTTGCATTCTGGGAGAGGGTATTTATGGGACAGATACCCTGTTCTGGGGTTCGTTTTTCAGCCACCTGCTTGCCCTCCTGGCCGACAGGTATGCGTTAAGAGTACCACCTCGTGGTCCTCTGTTCCGGAGGCCCACGTCGCTGCGGCGTGTGGGTGGGCCCAGAAGCCTGTCTGGGGCCTACCACAGCAGCAGAGGAATGGTCCTGAGCTGTAAATCCTGAGTGAAGAAGCTGGACAACCGAGAAGATCCCAGGGGAGGACCCATCATAGAAGGATCATGCAGAGTGTTGGTCTGGAGAGGGGCCTGGTGACTCGGTTGGAGGACGTATCCTGAAGTAATCTTACTGCATAGTACTGCTGGGTTGGCTTAAAGGTTCAAGTACTGTGTCAGACATTCATCACAAACCAATATATCTTGTGGCAGAGGATCGTATGGGTTTTATTTCAAACAAGTCTGTGGCAGAGACTTTTGTTTGTGCAACGTACTGGCTGCTAGGCAAGTGAGAGAGGCCTATCCAGGCGGGCAAAGATTCAGTCCCACAAGGGGGAGACTATTCAACTACAAGTGTACAATTCCAAAGAGTGATCTAAAGAATACTAAAGGAAGGTATTTGAGCTTCCCTGCAGCTTTCCTTCTGCCTCTTTCCTGCTACTTCCGTTATTTGTTCATTAAAGCATTGGAAAACATACGCAAATGTTTGGTGCTTATACCATCCAGAGGTAAATGCAACAGAACCCTAGACCCGGTGCCGGTGAAACAGAGGTATCGAGAGTGAAGGTAACAGCCCGCTTTAAACCAGCAGCTCCACCGAGAGTTATTGCTACATATATATTTACAACTCTCGTATATATACTGTATATACCCACTGTATCCAGTTTAGCTATATCTGACTGCAGGCCGTTCCTGGTGTACTGTTTCTCATATACTTCAGGCGGTATACACAGTATACAGTGTACAGTGCTATGCACCCAGAGGGGTTTATTTACTAAAGGCAAATCCACTTTGCACTGCAAGTGCACTTGAAAGTGCACTAAAAGTGTGCTTAGAAGTAAAGTCACTGTAGATCCGAGGGGGATATGCAAGGATAATAAAAAACAGCATCTTAACTTGCACATGATTGGATGATAAAATCAGCAGAGCTTCCACTCATTTCAGATCTACCCCTTAGATTTAGAGCGACTGCACTTCCAAGTGCACTTGCAGTGCAAAGTGGATTTACCTTTCGTAAATAACCCCCATAATGTAGTTGCTCATGCTTTTCTGGTGGTCAATACCGTACACCAATAGTTGTTATTACACTTCTGTTGGTGTACACAGTACCGTGCACACCTAGTTCAGTTGCTACTACTTTCCTGGTGGTGTACACAATACATACAGTGCACCCATAGTTTTCATTACACTTCTGTTGGTGTACACTGTACCGTGCACCCCTAGTGCAGATGCTACTACTTTCCTGGTGGTGTACACAATACATACAGTGTACCCATAGTTGTTATTATACTTCTGTTGGTGTACACAGTAGTGTGCACCCATAGTGCAGTTGCTACTACTTTCCTGGTGGTGTACACAATACATACAGTGCACCCATAGTTGTTATTACACTTCTGTTGGTGTACATAGTACCGTGCACCCATAGTGAAGTTGCTACTACTTTCCTGGTGGTGTACACAATACATACAGTGCACCCATAGTTGTTATTAAACTTCTGTTGCTGTTCACAGTACCGTGCACCCATAGTGCAGTTGCTACTACTTTTCTAGTGGTGTACACAATACATACAGTGCACCCATAGTTGTTATTACACTTCTGTTGGTGTACACAGTACTGTGCACCCCTAGTGCAGTTGCTACTACTTTCCTGGTGGTGTAAACAGTACACAATACAGTGTAGTGTTTTTTTGCTAAACAAAATTTACAGAATGTCCGGAAGGCCACCAAGGAGAGGCAGACGCTTACAGGCCTCTAAAAGAGGGCAAGCAGGCTCTGTGTCTACAGTCCACAGTGCTGGTCGTGGACATTGTGCATCCTCAGCACATGGCCGTGGGGCACGCTTGTCCTTTTTTTCCTGCAGATGGCCGTGTTATTGAGCCACAACATGCAGAAGAGTTGGTTTAAATTACTTTTATGCCTTTAGAAATGTCATTTTGTGAAGGGACTGTTCTAAACACTGGAAAAATGTGCCACTTTGCAGGCATACTATAGACACCTCTCAGGCACGATATTTAAAGGAATATTTTACTTTTATTGTTTCACTTTAAGCATTATAAAAATCACTGCTATCGAAAAAAACAGCCATTTTTAAAACTTTTTTTTGCATTGATTCATGTTCCCTGGGGCAGGACCCGGGTCCCCAAAGACTTTTTATGACAATAACTTGCATATTAGCCTTTAAAATTAGCACTTTTGATTTTTCACATTCGAGTCCCATAGACTTTAACAGGGTTCGCGTGTTCTTACAAATTTTTGGTCTGTTCACATGTTCTGCCGCGAACTGAACCAGGGGTTGTTCGGCTGATCCCTAGTGTCATCCTCTTGGCTGTGCTATTCAGCAGAGGATTGTAAACATCGTGTGTTCGCCCGTTCGAATACTGAACATTATGGGGCGTTCGTGGGAAATTAGACTGCCGCAGGACGCTCCATAATGCACTGCGAGATCGCAGTGCATTGATGTCTGATGATTGGCCAAAGCATGCACCTGACCTGCATGCTTTGGCCAATCACAGCGCCCTGTGCTGTGAGATCCATGATTTGCTAAAGACTGGGTGCCTTTAGCCAATCATGGCTCAGGGGGCTAAGTCCACATCCCCCACTATATAAGGCTGCTTACACGGCGGCCATATATAGCGTTATGAATGAGAGAACCTTAGCTAGAGGCAGGTTAGTTAGTATCAGTATCACTACAGTATCTCACAAAAATGAGTACACCCCTCACATTTTTGTAAATATTTTATTATATCTTTTCATGTGACAACACTGAAGAAATGACACTTTGCTACAAACAGCCATTAATGTCTAAACCGCTGGCAATGTGTCATGTGACTCATTAGTGTTACAAGGTCTCAGGTGTGAATGAGGAGCAGGTGTGGTAAATATAGCGTTATCGCTCTCACTCTCTCATACTGGTCACTGGAAGTTCAACATGGCACCTCATGGCAAAGAACTCTCTGAGGATCTGAAAAAAAAAGAATTGTTGACCTACATAAACATGGCCTAGGCTATAAGAAGATTGCCAAGACCCTGAAACTGAGCTGCAGCATGGTGGCCAAGACCATACAGCGGTTTACCAGGACAGGTTCCACTCAGAACAGGCCTCGCCATGGTCCACTAAAGAAGTTGTGTGCACGTGCTCAGCGTCATATCCAGAGGTTGTCTTTGGGAAATAGACATATGAGTGCTGCCAGCATTGCTACAGAAGTTGAAGGGGTGGGAGTCAGCCTGTCAGTGCTCAGACCATACACTGCACACTGCATTAAATTGGTTTGCATGGCTGTCGTCCCAGAAGGAAGCCTCTTTTAAAGATTATGTACAAGAAAGCCCCCAAACTGTTTGCTGAAGACAAGCAGACTAAGGACATGGATTACTGAAACCATGTCCTTTGGTCTGATGAGGCCAAGAGAAAATTACTTGGTTCAGATGGCGTCAAGCGTATGTGGCGGCAACCAGGTGAGGAGTACAAAGACAAGTGTGTCTTGCCTATAGTAAAGCATGGTGGTGGGAGTTTCATGGTCTGGGGCTGCATGAGTGCTGCCGGCACTGGGGAGCTACAGGTCATTGAGGTAACCATGAATGCCAACATGTACTGTGACCCCCTCCCTGTGGAGACTAGGCTGCAGGGCAGTATTCCAACATGATAATGATCCCAAACACACCTCCAAGACGACCACTACCTTGGTAAAGAAGCTGAGGGTAAAGGTGCAGGACTGGCCAAGCATGTCTCCAGACCTAAACCCTATTGAGCATCTGTGGGGCATCCCAAAATGAAAGGTGGAGGAGTGCAAGGTCTCTAACATCCACCAGCCCAATTATATTGTCATGGAGGAGTGGAAGAGGACTCCAGTGGCGACCTGTAAAGCTCTGGTGAACTCCATGCCCAAGAGGGTTAAGGCAGTTCTGGAAAATAATGGTGGCCACACAAAATATTGACACTTTGGGCCCAATTTGGACATTTTCACTTAGGGGTGTACTCACTTTTGTTGCCAGCGGTTATACACAGTGCAGTCAGTGTAGAATATATATACAGTGTAGGCAGTGTAGTATATGTAGCACCCTGATGTTTAAATTGCTCTTAAATTTATTTTCCAAGTGATGGTTGCCTTGGCCAATTGCTAGGGGGTCAACTGACTTCGCCCTAATTCTGGAATTGCTGCACTTCTCTCTCCTGTCGCTAGGGGTACCCGGCGACATTAGATAAGACAAGGACATTGCAAGGACAGATTAAGAGTATATGGGGTATCTGAGCCAATGGGCTGGGGTTTTCTTGAATCCTTTGGCCTGCTGGGAGAACCTATATATTTGGGTGGGGTCAGGTGATCGAGGTTCTGTGCCACCTGGATGGCTGTCTGGGTGGACGTGTGTTGTGCTGCCCTGGGCTGCTAGTCCAGAGTCTGAGGCATATCCCAAGGAAGTCTGGCTGCTAGGCTGTCTGAGGGCCTATTCAGAAGCAAGAGAGCAGCGTAGGGTTGGGACTGCGGCTTACAGTACAACCAGAAGTGACGTTTCTGCCGGCCTGGAGAACCTGACGTGGTCGGAGGTGGAAGGGAAGTTGTCGCCACTAAGGGGCCATCCACCTTATTACCAGGGACCACAGTGAGTAGCTGAAGCAAGTACCAGAGAAGTATTCTCACCAACCGGGGAAATTGGGAAACTTCAGCAGGTGTCAAGCCAAGGACCCAGCCAGCGGAGGTGACGCTTGCAGAGCAGCATTGTGTGCCAAGCCAGGGACCGAGCAGGCCAGTGGGTTGACGCTTAAGGAGTATCTGTGAATGCCACGCTAGGGATCCAGCAAGGACGCTTGAGAAAGATACTGAGTGAGAAGTTTGGAAGAGCTCAGGAGATCCAGTGGCAGTGGATCAGCAAGTCTAGTGAGAGAGACTGGGAGCTCAGTTGAGTGAAGTTCTACAAGAAGTGATTGTAGAGGGAGTAAAGAAGTTAGTTACAACTTGTGTTAGAAACTGTTAAAAGACTGTGCCATAGGAGACCGCGATCCTACTCGGAGTCTGCCAAATTAACATTGCAACTACTTAAGGGTGTCCTGGCCCTAACCCGCTCTCCCACAGTTCTGTTCAAGAGAAAATAAATCTCTGTGCATTCAAGAAGTGTCTGGCGCCCATCAACATGGGGACAAGGTGCTTTGGGGGGACCCTGGTATGGACTGGAGGGGGAGGGGACACACACCGATTTTTTCATTGATTTTTATCTAAATTGCTGGGAGCCAGCAATACATTACAGCCGCAAGCATTTTTAAATGACCCCCCAGGCACGATATTTAAAGGAATATGAAATTTTTATTGTTTTACTTTAAGCATTATTAAAATCACTGCTCCTGAAAAAATGTCCGTTTTAAAAACTTTCTTTTGCATTAATACATGACCCCTGGGGTAGTACTCGGGTCCCTATATACTTTTTATGGCAATAACTTGCATGTAAGCCTTTAAAATTTGCACTTTTGATTTTTTATGTTCGTGTTCCATTGACTTTAATAGGGTTCGCATTTTCACACAAATTTTTGCCTGTTCGCATGTTCTGGTGCGAACCGAACCGGGGGGTGTTCAGCCCATCCCTAATGGATAGAATTACAAATCCTTTGCTGGATAAAAGACTTCACATATATTTAATAAAACATGTATATAAGCCTGTAGCTCATCTTTAAATACGATTCTGTTTTTCTAATCTACAACTTGCCATTATGCAGATTTTGCATTTAAATTTGGAATGTTCAAATTAATAGTTATTGAATATGCTGCATGTGGGTTGGCATAATGGTTAGGCACAAATAAATAGTAAAATTTCTAATCTCAGTAGTCACAAATAGCAGAAAAAAAAAAAAATCACTCCTTGAATAGCTAATTGCAGCTAAAAATAGCAATACCATTGATTCTCTAGAATAAAGGTTTGTGCTGTAGTTTGGCTAGGCAGGAGAGAGACTGTTATTCACATTACATATTACATGGCTAATAGTCAAGAAACTTGCTGGCTTGAACTGGGCTGGCTTAGCAGTAAAGCATTTTCTAGATGCTTACTGATACGAATCAGCAGCAGAGCCAAGTTCATTACATCAGAAACGCAGGATAAGCAATGTTTCACATATTTCAACAACTTCACAAGCAATATTGATTGCATTGCTAGAATATCATTTTTCAGGCATTATCTGCTTTAATGTTTCCCTGCATTTTTTAAATGCTTTTGCTTTTAGCTCTTATTTCTGCTGCTCTCAGTTTTTATTAAAGGTCCACAGAACTGCTCCTAAGATCATGCAGCCCCCAAAGGTGTTTTGGTGGAGAGACATGGTGGAATCGCATGCCGTCAATTTCATAAATAATTGGTATGCTCTCTCTTATGTGAGTTAACGCCCCTTGTGGCCAGAGGCCATACTACTGTACTGGGCCCCATACCAGAAGGATAACATTAACCTGTCAGTGACCATACCTCCCAACATTCTGAGATGGGAATGAGAGACACCTATCAGCAAAAGTATGCAGGCATAGGACACACCTCTTGCTATGCCCCCTTAAAGGAGAATTGTACAAAAAAACAAGATTGGTTAAACGCACAAGTGCTTTTTTTTTACCACTACTATTCCTTTATATTGGCTTTTGGAAATTGCAAATGCAGCAATTTAGAAATCAGATGAAAGGTTTAGCGCTGGAAAACACTTTTTTGATAGATAAAATTTTTTTTTTTTTTATACATCTTACTAAATCAGACCAAAATGAGGAACAAATGAGGAGGCATGAGGAACAGAGGGGCATTGCTCCAAATCAGGGACAGTCCCTCGAAATCAGGGACAGTTGGGAGCTATGCAGTGACTATAAAGTCATTTTGAGGGAAATAGCGTGCGTGTTGTGATTCCTTCAGCGTGCGCGTTCCTTCACCACTTCTTTTACACACGTTAAACTTACTCTTCAATTGAAAGGCATAGAGGGAAGCTGCTATATACTTTGTGAGACCTCGCTTACTCGTGATCCAGGCCCATTCCATAAGAGTTCTGCTACTCAGCAGGTACTGACCTGGGGTCCCTACCGCATAAGTAGGTCATACAGCTACCAATCCACTCCTCTGACGGGACCTCCGTCACTGGTCACCACCACCTCCTCTCCAAAACTGTCTGCTTCTCCTTTCTTTTACCTCCCACTTGTCCATTACCCTGAAGGTTAACATGGAAGTTTACACTTCGTTTCCCATTCCTGTACATTGTAGGAATTCACTTTGACTCCATACTCCCATTAAATCAGACCAGACAACTCAGTTTACTGAAAAAAAAAGCATATATTTTCTTTTTCTCAAACAAAAGGTTTTTGTTGAGCAGAAGAAATAAGACATACAAAGTCCAGAGCAAAATAAGTATATAAGGACTGCAAATAGTAGCATACATGGATTTAAAGGAGAAGTCCAGCCTGAGCTTTTTAGGCTGGGCTTCTTCTATGGGTCACAGGAGTGCAATCCGTTTTGCACTCCTCTGACCCATTTTCAGCGAACGGTCTGAAGTCCGCTCTCTGCTGACGTCATTGCCATCAGTTGAGGCAGCGCGTCATCTCGACTTCCCAAGTCTGTATCTGCCAGCTGCCTTGATTGATGGCAGTCCTAGCCACTCTAGGGAGCATGGAGGAGGAGAGCAGGAGCGATGCTGACTGACAGTCAGCATCGTTCTGCTCGGGGAGGAGTGAGAACCAAGCCATCGGTGGTATTCAATGGCTCGGTTCTCAGTGCAGAGACGGTGGGGGACAGCTGCAGCCTCGGTCTGATGCTCCATCCACCGGGGTAAGTATAAATCTCAAATAAAAAAAAAAACAAAACATACTTCTCTTTTAAGTTCATGTTCACCACACTACATCCATTGATTTTCATCTTACCTATACATTCAAACAATATCTTAATAAACACAATAAGATATTGCAGCAAAACCATTACTATTGGACCTCCAAATACATTGATTGGTAACCTTTTAACTGTTAAAGTATACGGTCCAAAACAAGGTCCACGGCACTGAACCCAGAACATCTAGCCAGGAGGACCATAATTTATCAAATTTGCCCCTTCTACCCCTGTGTTGGTAAATGAGCTTCTCAAGTAAGATATCACCCATTCCTGCACTGTGGGAGGGTCTGTAGAATTCCAGTGCCTCAGAATTAATTTACGGGCCTGAAAGATAGCCCTGGTAATAGCCTGTCTAGGAGTGTCCTCCACTGGGAGGTTATCTAGGATACCCAGGGCTTTTTTTCTGGAGGAACGCGCCAGAACGCCGTTACGTCCCCCACCTATGCCAGACACAGATGTAGAAGCAGGCATGAATGGGAGACTGCATAAGCCGGCGATCATATATAGTTCCAGCTGCAGCATGCCCGAGACAGTGGAGGGCGGAGTGATATCATCCACACTCCGCCTCTCCCTGCAAATTGAATGCTCCTTTCAGCAGAGGCCTCTCTTGGATCTGTGTGAAGAGAGAGAGAGAGAGCAAGCGCGCAACATTTTTAGCCTGACTGCAGAGAAGACGTGCAGTCTTTCTTGGTAAAGTATTCATGCAGGATGGGGCTTTGTTAATGCTGCTTGGATGTGGGTCTGTGAGTGTCTCTGAGCTGGAAAGGGTTGTCTCTATGCTGGATATGATATGGGCCTGTCTCTTTGCTGTATATGGAGCTGTCTCTTTGCTGGTCATGGGACTGTCTGCTGGATATGGAGCTGTCATATCTAGCTGTCTCTTTGATGGTTATGGGCTGACTATTTGATGGATATGTAGCTGTCTCTTTGCTGGCTATGGAGCTGTCTCTTTGTTGGTTATGGGGCTGTCTCTTTGCTGGTTATGGGGCTGTCTATTTGCTGGATATGAGGCTGTCTATTTGCTGGATATGGGGCTGTCTATTTGCTGGATATTGGGCTTTCTATTTGCTGGATATGGGGCTGTCTCTGCTGAATACGGGGCTGTCTATTTGCTGGTTGTGTGGCTGTCTCTGCTGGATATGGAGCTGTCTAATTGCTGGATATGGGGCTGTCTCTGATGGATATGGAGCTGTCTATTTGCTGGTTATGTGGCTGTCTCTGCTGGATATGGAGCTGTCTATTTGCTGGATATGGGCCTGTCTCTTTTCTGGTTATAGGCCTGTCCCTTTGCTGGTTGTGGGCCTGTCTCTTTGCTGGATATGGGCCTGTCTCTTTGCTGGATATGGGCCTGTCTCTTTGCTGGTTATGGGCCTGTCTCTTTGCTGGTTATGGGCCTGCCTTTTTGCTGGTTATGGGCCTGTCTATTTTCTGGTTATGGGCCTGTCTCTGCTGGATATGTGGCTGTCTATTTGCTGGTTATGGACCCGTCTCTGCTGGATATGTAGCTGTCTATTTGCTGGTTATGGGGGTTGTTGTTAGCTGGTTATGGCGCTGTCTCCAGAGTGATATGAGGTTGTCTCTCTGCTGGATATGGACCGGTTTAAATAATCTGCAAGTGCCTCTGCGTTTACTTTGGTAAGAGCTGGATATTTCTAATGCGTTGTGCATTTTACTACATTGCTTTTTATTAACAAATTTTATACAAATTACTTGTATAGCTCCCCAAAGTATACCTGTTCTCTAAAGGGGGTGGTGCTATGAGGAGTGGAGACATGGGGCGGTTCTAGGGGTGGGTAGGGGGAGGAGACAGGTGTGGCCTAGAGGAGGGGGGGTGAGTTCCTGCACCTTTTCTCAGAGGAAAAAAAGCCCTGAGGATACCTAATAGGCAATGATTAGGGTCCTCTAGAATCTGAACCTGAAAGACCCGGTTAAGAGTATTTATAAGCTTTTTCCAATATAAATGTAGCGTTGGACATCTCCATAAAAGATGTATCAAATTCCCAGTGTCCCTACAACATCTAGTGAAGGTGGGATCCGATTGCATCCCCATGTGGGTTAGTCTGGTTGGTGTATAGTTGGTGTATAGTGTACTCTCAAAATTATATATAATTGTGAAAGACGCTGAGCCACATTTAGAGAACATTGGGTACGAATAAATGGCATAGTTAATCAACTAGCTGGTTCTCCTGGGCTATGCTGTGATGTCTCATACCTTTAGCTTGTAATAGTTCCTAATCCGTGGAAATTTCCTAGTGATATAGGCCTGTTTTCAGGGTCCTGGAAAGGGGTGACTCACAGAGTATAATGCCTCATTTCCTTGTGTATAGTTCTTTTCACTCCCATGACCAATCTCCAACCAGTAACTCTCCACGGGCCTACACTTCCCACTTAAATACCCTGGCTATGGAAAATTCAACAGGCCAAATGGCAGACACACCACAACAAGTTAAAATGTTACTAAACCCACAACAGTAAAATCAGTCTTTATATGCAGTAAAGCATGCTTGTTATACTCTGTGAACTGTGTAAAAAGGCTGTTTGATACGGTCTTCTTTGATCCTCCCCTTCTTTTACTGTCCCCAATCCATCTTATGATAGAACAGATTCTTGGGGGCACTCTGCACATGCTCAGTTTGGTGTGTATTACTAGAGAGTTTTTTTTTCTTGGGAGGGTACATGTGATTGGCACAGGGCCAATCAGTACTGTCCAAACAGAGAGTCATTATTCATGCAGCCTTATAGGACAGTCAGAGTAGAATGGAAACTCCTCCTACAAGCTTTAATCAGACACTAATATAAGTGACAAGACTGCTATATACTGCTGATGAGAAAAGGTAGTTAACAGTTTATATTTACTAAAATAATTGCATTTCCATGTTCTGTGCACTGTGGGAGACCAGATATAGTGAATGCAGGGCCCTGGATTTAGTAACACTTTAACCCTTACACTACTACACAGTAACTTGGAATGAAAAGTATGCATGACAGTACTGGCACCTACATAAAGGTGGGCCAATTTAAGTTCACCACAGTAACCATAAACCAAACACTGAAACAAACCCGCATGTTATCCCCACAAGGTCAAGTAATAGGTTGGCTTAAAACATACAGCCATAAGAAACTTGTACCTACCTTTGTTACAGCCTCCCTCCTGCTCCAATTAGCCTCCAGAGGGCACTAAAGTTATGGAAGCCAAAACTAACACAGGACAATGACCTCCTCCCTATCCCTATATGGGGCCTGACAATTGGCTGCTCCAGGGTGGAGCAATGACTTGTGGGGGGATAGAGAGTGCGACCAATGTGCTCTATACCCAAAGTACTGGGCATTTTTCTAGAATGTGACTGCATGATGGCTTGAAAGATGATTGGCAACCGTAATGAACAGCCAGTTGAATCCAATCCAGCTGCTTGACTTTTGCATCTGAGATCGGCTGTGTTATACAGCAGTCACTGTTTGGGTATTCTGCAGTTGTTCAAAGACAAGAAAAAATTGGCCAGATTGGGCGACAATCATCTAAGTTCCACTTTTAATTGGGATTAGTGTGGTTAGTATTGCAAAAGCACAAGTACATTTTCAAGCAACTTTTACAAAGACAAACTGCAACTGAAGACTGGAATAGGAAGCAAATAAACATTTTGCTCATTTTCTTGTGAAGATAAAAATGAAAACATATTATTTGTAGAAAAACCATTTGTTTTGTTTTAGTTTAAACCCAATAAGCCTCTTAAGAAAAAGGCAGTTATCTTCTAGCAATTAGGTTCTGCAAAGTTCTACCAAGAAAAATGACAACAGGGATGTTACATAAGCCTGTTCGCGTAATAATTATATTGGAAGTGATTACTGTGAGAATCTTTTTTTTACCAGAATATTAAAAGAACCACAGGGGAATCATGCGGTGTACGACTAAATTAAAAATAAAAACAAATAACTTTTTTCAGTGACGGCTGATAGCGGGTGACGAAGAGTATATGATTAATTTGTTTCTTTCATTCATCCATTAATCGATTAACCCTGAAGGGTTCATGAATCAAGCAGACTGAGATGATGTTGGGCCTCAGGTTAACCTATACCAGGTTACAGCTATTTTTTAAACAATTCCACTGGGACAATCATAGCTCCCAACTGTCCCGGATTTCAAGGGACTGTCCCTGATTTCTAGAAATGTCTCTCTGTCCCTCTTTCCCCCTCATTTGTCCCTCATTTTGGTCTGATCTATAAAGCTGTATATAAAATGCACTTTTTATCTTTCAAAAAGTGTTTCCCAGTGCTAAACCTTTCATCCATATTCTAAATTGCTGCATTTGTACATTTTAAAAGCCAATATAAAGGAATAGTAGTGGTAAAAAAAAGCCCTTGTGGATTTGATTAACCTTTTTTTTGGTTATTTCTCCTTTAAGGGGGTGTGGCAGGGGGCGTGTCCTATGCCTACATACATTTGCTAGTAGGTGTCCCTCATTCCCATCTCAGAATGTTGGAAGGTATGCATACCAGTGCATTGTGGGCCTTAAGTCCTCCTACTAATTTGGTACCAGTTCTAGTCTGAGATACCAGCCAACTGAAACACTCCTCACCATTGTATATTACAACCCAAAATTTCCTTTTTAAAGAATAACTGCAGGAAATGTAAAAGTCCTCCCTTGAGTTTAATGCTTGTTTAGATAAGGGACATCAAAAGCACTTTTATTTACATGATCCTTCACTCCACCGGCAAACGGCACTTCCCTACACCTTGGCAGTTGACTGTCCCTTGGCATCCTCACTCTGCATTGGACTTGATGATGTCAAAGGACATTAGACTGTCAAAGTGCAGTGGTATAAGAGGATGCAGGGACCAGTCTAGCAGTGTTGCCAACCTGGTTAAATTGGATTAAACACTGCAAACACATTTAAGGACATAACAGGAAAATACCGTTATCCTGGCTGTGAATTGTCACCAAAGAAAAACTCACAGCACTGTTAAAACTTGCCACAGAGAATCAATACAATAGAAACTACAACCTTAGTACAAATAGTAGTGTAGCACCCTCTACCAGAAGGTAGGTGCTAGTAAGGGTTATAATACTAGGGTTTGTTCAGCACAGGTAAATTTAGGCAGGCTTATGCTGCAAGCTAGGCCTGTTTGTTTTAAACTGGGGGCTGGGATTGGTTAGAGTAGCAGTGGGTGTGACCACCTGTGCACCAGTGCTGAGGCACCTCCCCTGCTTCCAGGGAGAATGTTCTGGGAGAGGAGGCTGGGCCTAGAGCTGAAGTGGCAGGCTGCACATGTGGTAGCCCTGACCAATCCTTAACTGGTGTTGGCAGGGGGCGGGCCTCCTATATATGCTGAGGTGACATGCTGCTGTGGAGGACCATCTGGGGGAGGTGGCAATTGCAGGAGGAGGCCCGGGGAGAACTGTGAGGGAACATTACCTCTACACGGTCATTGGCAATGTCTCTGTCACCACACAGTCGGTGGCAGGGAGCTCCTGGAGCAGAATGGGCAGGAGAAGCTGTCGGAACGCATGGTCCAGACAAGTTCCTCATCAAGGACTCAGGGCTGGAAGGTCGGTGAGTGTTACCACAGTGGATGGGTGGAGGTGCCAGGGAATCTGTGAGGGAACTCTGCTTCTACATGGTCACTAGCAGAATCTTTATCATGCACACGGTGGATGGTGAGGAGTCCTGGATCAGAGAGGAGACTGTGGGGGATGTGTGCCAAACCAGTGTGGCCGGCTGGCGCATGATTTGCAAGTTAGACTGGCAGGGATCAGTAGTCTATTTCCTAGAAGATAGACTTTAACCTACTAGGCCTCCGGGGAGAGGTTCTGCAGGCCTCAGGCCTAGTAGCAGCGAGTCACCAGAGCCAGTAAAGGGGCTTATTAAGAGTTAGGTCATACTACCCAGTAGAAGAGGATGTGTCATACTTTAATTAGCAACTACGAGATTGTGCAGGAGGAATCAAGATTGTGCAAGAGGAAGCAAGTTTGGGCAGGAGGTGAAGCGATCTAAGACCATTGCTTTTACACGGTCAAAAGTGATGTTTCTGTCCCTCACAGGGTGATGGATGGAGAACTCTTATGCCCTGTACACACAATACACACAATAAACTCAGAAGGTTTCTCCAACGGAACTCCGACGGAGAAGGTTTGTCAACTTCTCAGTTCCTTCTGGGCCACAAACACCATTAACCACTTCAATACAGGGCACTTATACACAGTGGCGGCTGGTGAAGTTTTAGGATGGGGGGCGCCAGACCCCGCCCTTCCTTTTTGACCCCTCCCACTTGGTGAAAATGGGAGTGGTTTCAGCAAAATAGTGGGCGTGGCTCTAAGGTGGTGTGGTTAGCATCTGAGATGAATGAGCGATGGAGGGAGGGAGGGATGGAGGGACAGCAGGCCCAGATCCTACACACAATAGAAATATGTGTATTCTAGAAAGTTTAACAATCAGCAGATAAAGATATTCCAAACACCTGGTGTTAGCACTTCAATCATCCCAGGCACCATGGTTGTTATGATGTCAGGATAACTGAAGCACATTAATTTTATTATTACATTGTAATATAAAATGAAATCATTCAACTCACCATAATGCTGAATCAGTGGGAGCCCTGAGCGTGTCACTACCCACATCGCCTGCCACCAGATGCCATCAGGTGTCCCCAGCGGAGTCCGTCCTTACATGCAGCCTGTGTCCCATAAAATGCAGCCTGTGTCACACAAAATTCAGCCTGTGTCACACAAAATGCAGCCTGTGTCCCACAAAATGCAGCCTGTGTCCCACCAAATGCAGCCTGTGTCCCACCAAATGCAGTCTGTGTCCCACAAAATACAGCCAGCCTGTGTCCCCCAAATGCAGTCTGTGTCTTGCCAAATGCAGCCTGTGTCTCACCAAATGCAGCCTGTGTCTCACCAAATGCAGACTGTGTCTCACCAAATGCAGACTGTGCCTCACCAAATGCAGACTGTGTCCACCAAATGCAGCCTGTGTCCCCAAATGCAGCCTTGCCTGTGTCCCCCAATGCAGTCTTGCCTGTGTCCCCCAATGCAGCCTTGCCTGTGTCCCCCAATGCAGCCTTGCCTGTGTCCCACAATTCAGCCTTGCCTGTGTCCCCCAATGCAGCATTGCCTGTGTCCCACAATGCAGCCTTGCCTGTATCCCCAATGCAGCCTTGCATGTGTCCCCCAATGCAGCCTTGCCTGTGTCCCCCAATGCAGCCTTGCCTGTGTCCCCAATGCAGTCTTGCATGTGTCCCCCAATGCAGCCTTGCCTGTGTCCCCCAATGCAGCATTGCCTGTGTCCCCCAATGCAGCCTTGCCTGTGTTCCCCAATGCAGCCTTGCATGTGTCCCCCAATGCAGCCTTGCATGTGTCCCCAATGCAGCCTGTGTCCACCAAATGCAGCCTGTGTCCACCAAATGCTGCCTTGCCTGTGTCCCCCAATGCAGCCTTGCCTGTGTCCCCCAATGCAGCCTTGCATGTGTCCCCCAAATGCAGCCTGTGTCCCCCAATGCAGCCTTGCCTGTGTCCCCCAATGTAGCCTTGCTTGTGTCCCCCAATGCAGCCTTGCATGTGTCCCCCAATGCAGCCTGTGTCCACCAAATGCAGCCTGTGTCCCCCAATGCAGCCTTGTTTGTGTCCCCCAATGCAGCCTGTGTCCACCAAATGCAGCCCGTGTCCCCCAATGCAGCCTTGCCTGTGTCCCCCAATGCAGCCTTGCCTGTGTCCCCCAATGCAGCCTTGCATGTGTCCCCCAATGCAGCCTGTGCAGCCCCCCCCCCTGTTCTCCACGGGAGCACAGCGGTAGTGTACTACTTACCTTGCTGTTGTCCTCTCCAGCGGTGTCTTCTTCATACTTCCTGTTTCCTTTCTCCCAGGCGCAATGGGAGAATGAGAACAGGAAGTGACATCAAACTGAGATGTCAATCACACCGCCTGGCCGTAGTAACATATACTACGATCGCCGGGCGGAAGCTAATCGGCGCTTCGAAAAGCGCCGCAAGGCGGGCTCAACGCCCGCAAATGCAGCGCCACGTCTGCAATCTCGTGATTGCATAGACGTGGCGCTTCCCCTTAGTGCAATGTGTCCGGCGTCCGCACACAGTGCACTAAAGGACCTTTTATTGTTTTGTTTTCCTTTTTTAAAGGGCTTATATTAAAAATTATTTATTTATTTTGACAATTTTTTTTTTTTTGGTACTACCTGGAGGGGGGCGGGGGGCGGCGCCCATGCGCCCCCTATGGACGGGCCGCCACTGCTTATACACCTTCCCACCAAGACCAATTTTCAGCTTTCAGCGCTGTTGCACTTTGAATGACAATTGCGTGGTCATGCTACATGTACCCAAACTAAATTTTTATCATTTTGTTCCCACAAATAGAGCTTTCTTTTGGTGGTATTTGATCACCTCTGGGATTTTTATTTTCTGCTAAACAAATAAAAAAAAGACCGAAAATTTTGAAAAAAAAGGCAGCACTGATGAGTTGGCACTGATGGGCACTGATGATGGGCACTAATATGCGGCACTGATGGGGCACTGATAGGCGGCACTGATGGGGCACTGATGGGTGGCACTGATATGCAGCATTGATGGGTACACATAGGTGGCACTGATGGGCACTGACAGGCAGCACGGATGGTCACTGATAGGCGGAATGGATGTGCACTGATAGGTGGCACAGATGGGCACTGACAGGTGGCATGGATGGGCATAGATGGGCAGTGATATGTGGCACTGATGTACATTAATTGATGGTACTGATGGATGTCAATCAGTGCCAAACAATAGTGCCTGCCAATCAGTGATGCCCATTGTGGGCACTGGTTGGCATCCATTGTGGGCACTGATTGGCAACCCGGTGGCCATGTGTGGTATACCTGGTGGTGACTAGTGGTGGCATCCCTGGTGGTCCTGGTGGCGTCCCTGGTGGTCCAGTGTGAGCATCCTCGGGGGGGGCTGTGTTGATAATCAATCAGCTGAGAACCCCCCTGTCTGGAGAGCAGCCAATCGGTCTGACAGACGCAAGTGAGGAAAAGCCGATGAACGGTTCTTCCTGTTTACATTGTGATCAGCCGTAATTGGACACGGCTGATCACGTGGTAAAGAATCTCTGTCAGACACTCTTTACCTAGATTGGAGTTGCGGTGTGTCGGACTGACACACCGCAACAACAATCGCTGCGATGCGCGCCCCCGGCAGCACGCATAGGCTTGATATCCTTGTGACATCATATGACGTCCGGTCGGGATATCGCAACCACTTTGCCGACGTCATATTGCTATATGGTGGGCGGCAAGTGGTTAAGAGGTGAACGGTATAGGTCCTGGGTTGCAGAGTACTAGTGTCTTCTGCTAACAAACATTGGGGCCCTTTGTACAGAAAGTAGGTTTAATCAAGCAAAATTAAGACAGTAATTATCTAGGATATTCCATTAGGTAGTGGTTTGTAAGAACAGACTGGCTAAAGGTGGCAGCTCCAAACAAGCATCCTCTGACACTAGAAAGGGGAATAGGTGTCTGCATGCAGTGTTTGTACTGTGTTAGGAAGGATATTTGGGTTTTCACCCGCTCACCAATCTTCTGTTCGATGACACAACGGAGATTCCAAATGTTGGTTCAGGCTCCTAGCAATGGTGTAAGGCACCTGATCCCCTCCTGTCAGCAGATCAGAATGGTTGGCAGCTAAACTGGCAAAGTGACTGGACAGCGGCTGACTGGACACCGGGATGGGGATGGGGATTGCGATCCCTAACACATTGTGGGCCGGCTCCACTGGGCTAGGTGGCGCTGAGTTGCTGAGCAGGGTCTCTGGGCTGAACAGTGGTGTACCAAGTGGGTGTCACTGTTCCTGGCTCCTTTCTCCTCAATCTCTTGGCAGCAGTCTCGGACAAAACATGTCTCTCTCTCTCTGGTGGAGTTCCGCCACACACTCCCTCGTGTCAACGTGGCTCTCTCTCCCTCAGGTGGAGTTCCACCACATACCCCCTTGTGTCAGCATGGCTCTCTCTCTCTGGAGTTCAGACTGTCACACCACCCAGGGACTTTTGTGGCTTGGTCTCTGTCTCTCCTCAGCCACATCATCCTCTCCTCTCCCTCTCTGCACTGTCCTGTCAGAGCCTTTTCTTTTCCTGGGCTCCTAGAGAGAGTCTCTCTCTCTCTCTCTCTCTCTCTCTCTCATCCTCTCGCTCTTCCTGAAACTCCCCTTTTTCCCAGTGTCCTCTGTGTCTCCAAGTTTTCTGGAAGGACAAGTCAGCATCTCCTTATCTTCATATCTAGTGGCCAAAAGGAGAAATTGCATGACAAATGCCAGCTACACCTGTTACTGGCATTTACTGTCAGGAGAAAAGTGCCAAATACTGATAGATGGCAACACTCCGGGGGAGCCTGCTGGAGCAGAGGATAAGGTAAGTAAAACTACTTTATGTGGTCCCTCTACACAAACAAGTAGTAGTGCTTTTAACTTCAGCTTTAACCACTTAAGGACCGGCTCACGCCGATGTACGCCGGCAAGGCGGCACGGGCAGGCAAAATCACGTACATGTACGTGATTTGCCTCCCGCGGGTGGGGGGTCCGTTCGGACCCCCTTCGGTGCCCGAGGCGGTCCCGTTTTGTTCCCCGGCGATCGGAGACGAGGGGGAGGCCATCCGTTTGTGGCCCCCCCCTCGCGATCGCCGCCGGCCAATGGGAACACTCCTTTGCTGCTGTATGCTAAACAGCAGCAAAGGAAGTGATGTCATCTCTCCTTGGCTCGGTAGTTTCCGTTCCGGCCCGAGGAGAGAAGACAGGTATGTGAGTGCACCAACACACACACACACAGTAGAACATGCCAGGCATACAAAACACCCCGATTCCCCCCCGATCGCCCCCCGATCCCCTCCCAATCACCCCCCCCCCCCTGTCACAAACTGACACCAGCAGTTTTTTTTTTTTTTTTTTTTTCTGATTACTGCTAGGTGTCAGTTTGTGACAGTTACTGTGTTAGCACAGTTACTGTTACCCCCCTGTAGGTCTAGGGTACCCCCCTAACCCCCCCCCTAATAAAGTTTTAACCCCTTGATGACCCCCCGTCACCAGTGTCGCTAAGCGATCATTTTTCTGATCGCTGTATTAGTGTCGCTGGTGACGCTAGTTAGTGAGGTAAATATTTGGGTTCGCCGTCAGCGTTTTATAGCGTCAGGGACCCCCATATACTATCTAATAAATGCTTTAACCCCTTGATTGCCTACTAGTTAACCCTTTCACCACTGATCACCGTATAACCGTTACGGTTGACGCTGGTTAGTTTGTTTATTTTTTATAGTGTCAGGGCACCCGCCGTTTATTACCGAATAAAGGTTTAGCCCCCTAATCGCCCGGCGGTGATATGTGTCGCCCCAGGCAGCGTCAGATTAGCGCCAGTACCGCTAACACCCACGCACGCACCGTACACCTCCCTTAGTGGTATAGTATCTGAACGGATCAATATCTGATCCGATCAGATCTATACTAGCGTCACCAGCAGTTTAGGGTTCCCAAAAACACAGTGTTAGCGGGATCAGCCCAGATACCTGCTAGCACCTGCGTTTTGCCCCTCCGCCCGGCCCAGCCCAGCCCACCCAAGTGCAGTATCGATCGATCACTGTCACTTACAGAACACTAAACGCATAACTGCAGCGTTCACGGAGTCAGGCCTGATCCCTGCGATCGCTAACAGTTTTTCTGGTAGCATTTTGGTGAACTGGCAAGCACCAGCCCCAGGCAGCGTCAGGTTAGCGCCAGTACCGCTAACACCCACGCACGCACCGTACACCTCCCTTAGTGGTATAGTATCTGATCGCATCAATATCTGATCCGATCAGATCTATACTAGCGTCACCAGCAGTTTAGGGTTCCCAAAAATGCAGTGTTAGCGGGATCAGCCCAGATACCTGCTAGCACCTGCGTTTTGCCCCTCCGCCCGGCCCGGCCCAGCCCACCCAAGTGCAGTATCGATCGATCACTGTCACTTACAAAACTCTAAACGCATAACTGCAGCGTTCGCAGAGTCAGGCCTGATCCCTGCGATCGCTAACAGTTTTTTTGGTAGCGTTTTGGGGAACTGGCAAGCACCAGCGGCGTAGTACACCCCGGTCATAGTCAAACCAGCACTGCAGTAACACTTGGTGACGTGGCGAGTCCCATAAGTGCAGTTCAAGCTGGTGAGGTGGCAAGCACAATTAGTGTCCCGCTGACACCAAAAAGACAAACACAGGCCCGTCGTGCCCATAATGCCCTTCCTGCTGCATTCGCCAATCCTAATTGGGAACCCACCGCTTCTGCAGCGCCCGTACTTCCCCCATTCACATCCCCAACCAAATGCAGTCAGCTGCATGAGAGGCATTTTTATGTCCTCCCGAGTACCCCTACCCAGCGAACCCCCCAAAAAAGATGTTGTGTCTGCAGCAAGTGCAGATATAGGCGTGACACCCGCTATTATTGTCCCTCCTGTCCTGACAATCCTGGTCTTTGCATTGGTGAATGTTTTGAACGCTACCATTCACTAGTTGAGTATTAGCGTAGGGTACAGCATTGCACAGACTAGGCACACTTTCACAGGGTCTCCCAAGATGCCATCGCATTTTGAGAGACCCGAACCTGGAACCGGTTACAGTTATAAAAGTTAGTTACAAAAAAAGTGTAAAAAAAAAAAAATATATAAAATAAAAAAAAATAGTTGTTGTTTTATTGTTCTCTCTCTCTCTATTCTCTCTCTCTATTGTTCTGCTCTTTTTTACTGTATTCTATTCTGCAATGTTTTATTGTTATTCTTATTGTTATTATGTTTTATCATGTTTGTTTTTCAGGTATATAATTATTTATACTTTACTGTTTACTGTGCTTTATTGTTAACCATTGTTAACCATTTTTTTGTCTTCAGGTACGCCATTCACGACTTTGAGTGGTTATACCAGAATGATGCCTGCAGGTTTAGGTATCATCTTGGTATCATTCTTTTCAGCCAGCGGTCGGCTTTCATGTAAAAGCAATCCTAGCGGCTAATTAGCCTCTAGACTGCTTTTACAAGCCGTGGGAGGGAATGCCCCCCCCCACCATCTTCCGTGTTTTTCTCTGGCTCTCCTGTCTCAACAGGGAACCTGAGAATGCAGCCGGTGATTCAACCAGCTGACCATAGAGCTGATCAGAGACCAGAGTGGCTCCAAACATCTCTATGGCCTAAGAAACCGGAAGCTACGAGCATTTCATGACTTAGATTTCGCCGGATGTAAATAGCGCCATTGGGAAATTGGGGAAGCATTTTATCACACCGATCTTGGTGTGGTCAGATGCTTTGAGGGCAGAGGAGAGATCTAGGGTCTAATAGACCCCAATTTTTTCAAAAAAGAGTACCTGTCACTACCTATTGCTATCATAGGGGATATTTACATTCCCTGAGATAACAATAAAAATGATTAAAAAAAAAAATATGAAAGGAACAGTTTAAAAGTAAGATTAAAAAAGCAAAAAAATAATAAAGAAAAAAAAAAAAAAAAAAAAGCACCCCTGTCGCCCCCTGCTCTCGCGCTAAGGCGAACGCAAGCGGCGGTCTGTCGTCAAACGTAAACAGCAATTGCACCATGCATGTGAGGTATCACCGCGAAGGCCAGATCGAGTGCAGTAATTTTTCCAGTAGACCTCCTCTGTAAATCTAAAGTGGTAACCTGTAAAGGCTTTTAAAGGCGTTTAAACATGTATTTATTTTGTTGCCACTGCACGTTTGTGCGCAATTTTAAAGCATGTCATGTTTGGTATCCATGTACTCGGCCTAAGATCATCTTTTTTATTTCATCAAACATTTGGGCAATATAGTGTGTTTTAGTGCATTCAAATTTAAAAAAGTGTGTTTTTTCCCCAAAAAATGCGTTTGAAAAATCGCTGCGCAAATACTGTGTGAAAAAAAAAAATGAAACACCCACCATTTTAATCTGTAGGGCATTTGCTTTAAAAAAATATAAAAAATGTTTGGGGGTTCAAAGTAATTTTTTTGCAAAAAAAAAAAACTTTTTCATGTAAACAATAAGTGTCAGAAAGGGCTTTGTCTTCAAGTGGTTAGAAGAGTGGGTGATGTGTGACATAAGCTTCTAAATGTTGTGCATAAAATGCCAGGACAGTTCAAAACCCCCCCAAATGACCCCATTTTGGAAAGTAGACACCCCAAGCTATTTGCTGAGAGGCATGTCGAGTCCATGGAATATTTTATATTGCGACACAAGTTGCGGGAAAGAGACAAATTATTTTTTTTTTTTTTGCACAAAGTTGTCACTAAATGATATATTGCTCAAACATGCCATGGGAATATGTGAAATTACACCCCAAAATACATTCTGTTGCTTCTCCTGAGTATGGGGATACCACATGTGTGGGACTTTTTGGGAGCCTAGCCGCGTACGGGACCCTGAAAACCAAGCACCGCCTTCAGGCTTTCTAAGGGCGTGAATTTTTGATTTCACTCTTCACTGCCTATCACAGTTTCGGAGGCCATGGAATGCCCAGGTGGCACAAAACCCCCCCAAATGACCCCATTTTGGAAAGTAGACACCCCAAGCTATTTGCTGAGAGGTATAGTGAGTATTTTGCAGACCTCACTTTTTGTCACAAAGTTTTGAAAATTGAAAAAAGAAAAAAAAAATGTTTTTTCTTGTCTTTCTTCATTTTCAAAAACAAATGAGAGCTGCAAAATACTCACCATGCCTCTCAGCAAATAGCTTGGGGTGTCTACTTTCCAAAATGGGGTCATTTGGGGGGGTTTTGTGCCACCTGGGCATTCCATGGCCTCCGAAACTGTGATAGGCAGTAAAGAGTGAAATCAAAAATTTTCACCCTTAGAAATCCTGAAGGCGGTGATTGGCTTTCGGGGTCCCGTGCGCGGCTAGGCTCCCAAAAAGTCCCACACATGTGGTATCCCCATACTCAGGAGAAGCAGCTGAATGTATTTTGGGGTGCAATTCTACA
The DNA here is from genome assembly GCA_037952925.1 of Lithobates clamitans. Taxonomy (NCBI): domain Eukaryota; kingdom Metazoa; phylum Chordata; class Amphibia; order Anura; family Ranidae; genus Lithobates; species Lithobates clamitans. Next base: position 3,268,364 of record JBBGZY010001769.1, read on the forward strand.
TATGCCCATGGCCTGTGTGAGCAATATATCATTTAGTGACAACTTTATGCAAAAAAAAAAAAAAAAAGTGTCACTTTCCCGCAACTTGTGTCAAAATATAAAATATTCCATGGACTCAATATGCCTCTCAGCAAATAGCTTGGGGTGTCTACTTTCCAAAATGGGGTCATTTTGGGGGGTTTTGTGCCACCTGGGCATTCCATGGCCTCCGAAACTGTGATAGGCAGTGAAGAGTGAAATCAAAAATTTACACCCTTAGAAATCCTGAAGGCGGTGATTGGTTTTCGGGGCCCCGTACGCGGCTAGGCTCCCAAAAAGTCCCACACATGTGGTATCCCCATACTCAGGCGAAGCAGCTGAATGTATTTTGGGGTGCAATTCCACATAGGCCATATCATTTAGTGACAACTTTTTGTAAATTTTTTTTTTTTTTTTGTCATTTTTCAATCACTTGGGACAAAAAAAATAAATATTCAATGGGTTCAACATGCCTCTCAGCAATTTCCTTGGGGTGTCTACTTTCCAAAATGGGGTCATTTGGGGGGGTTTTGTACTGCCCTGCCATTTTAGCACCTCAAGAAATTACATAGGCAGTCATAAACTAAAAGCTGTGTAAATTACAGAAAATGTACCCTAGTTTGTAGACGCTATAACTTTTGCAAAATTTTCGGTCTTTTTCCGTTTATAGCGCAAAAAATAAAAACCGCAGAGGTGATCAAATACCATCAAAAGAAAGCTCTATTTGTGGGAAGAAAAGGACGCAAATTTCGTTTGGGTACAGCATTGCATGACCGCGCAATTAGCAGTTAAAGCGACGCAGTGCCAAATTGGAAAAAGACCTCTGGTCCTTAGGCAGCATAATGGTCCGGGGCTCAAGTGGTTAACAGAACAGGTATATGGCTAAATGATCAGTCAAGGGGTAAAGCTGGCCATACTCACAGCAAATTTAGGTCAGTTTGTGATGAAGTTGGTGGTGGCCCCTCCCACCCGACATCCTTTAATCTGAAAATCGAAGGAGCCAGGCAGAACATTTTTTGCCTCCAATCAGAGTCCACCTACTGTTTGGATAATCTGACAGTTACGGGTGTCGGTGGTAAGAATACATTATGCAGCAGGGGAGATTCCTCTATTCAGTTTAGCGTGAATAGGGTAATGGACAGATTCCTCTTGTTGAGACCACACCCAGCTTTACTGTAGCTTGCAGTTTACTAAACAGGTGCAAATTTAGATTGAAAAAAAAGAAATGAGAATTGGGGGAACCCACTCTCCCATAGGATGATGGGACTTTAGAGGATGTGAGGTTGTCACTGAGGTAAGCACACACAAATATAATGATAAACTTGTTTATTACAAATTACATTAAAAAAACATAAAAATTTACAAAATACACTAAGCTGCATATGGAAATAACCATTAACAATACAGAGAAACCCTTTAAAAACTTGAAGGATGCTGGTGCATGGAGTGTTCTGACGTGTTTCTCAGAACCATGAGTCTGCTTTTTCTGGGCAACTCTACATGCATCAATAACAAAATATTAACTGTATGTGGCCCAAAATCAGACCATCATCCGGCAATCGGCCAGGAGTGTCAGAGCTATTGACCTAGTCTGGTGGACATCGGATCGCGATCAAGGCAAAAAGGCAAGCGTCTCCCAGTAAAGTGCCTTAGCGGGGAGAAGATATCATATACACATGTGCATCAAACTTGGATATCCCCTTGCCTCACTCCACATCGTTCCGCTCCACCATCAGAGTATGTGGTGGACGCATACACCGATGGTGGAGAGAAATGATGGCATTGACCGAAAACCTTGTACTTATTTCAATAAATAAAGGCGTACTCTGTTTGGATGAGGTGGAGATTGTGACATCCCTGCCGCTCTTCTCCACCTTGTCCAATCAGAGAATTCATTTAAATAAAATATAAGGCATTCTGTAAATGGTGGCAGTGCCAAGATCCTCTGTGATCAGGGTGCAATAGGGAAGTCGCTTGGCACAGGACCCGGAGGATAGCGGCTATCACTGTAGTAGCACCAACTACTACAGTGATTATCAGCTTCCCAAGCAGACCCTTAGGTATGAGATGAGCATATTTACATCATGCAAAGCTGGATCAAGTGTGCAATAAAGATTATCACTAGAGTTCTGCTTTAGTTCGCAAAACAACTATGAGAAAAAACTCCCGATACAAAAATTTAATTATATATATAATGACATAAATACTGTTCAATATGACTGCAGTACCTTTTAGCTGTTTCCTTAGCCGCAAATGTCTATTTTTTTTATTTGAAGAACCTACTGCTTTCCAACTATTAGTGCTTTTAGAACTAGGTCATAAAATAGCCTATTCCTTAAAGATTGAAATTTGGTCTGTGGAGCTTAATCATGAGCTGGAATTGTTGTTTTAATAGTCATATTGATCCAGAGGAAATCAAAGGAAAAGAATAGAGTCCCGGAGAGGCATTTAGCATACACCTTTGCCTCCTAAGGGAAAATGAAAGTGTTTTCTTGCTCTGGTCTCGGTGACTAATTCCAGGCCATTCTTCTCTTCTTTGCTGTCCATGCTTTTGTGTGAGCCGCATTTACAGCTATTGTGTTGTATTGACTAAAGCACATGTTCACTCTTGTAATCTATACAAACAATGAAAGGAAGATAAGTGTGCCAGGTCCAGAATCTGAAGATGACGTTTCATTGAGGAGCATAAAAGAAAAGGAAGTCTATTTATTTTCTCAAAGAAAAAATCTGTCCACAATATGTTTAAAGTAAACCTGCACTTTGTCCAAAGCAGGAAGAGTGACGGATTCACTTTACAGCTATCACAGAAAGCATGATATACAGTAATTCCATATACTCCCTTATAAGCAGGTGTAGTTAGCTTTCCCGCTTGTAGGTGACTCTGTGCCATTATTACATAAAAAGGAGAGTCTCAAGAGGGAGTTGAGCCTTTAGAGATGCCATACAAATTTTCGAGAGAAGAAACGGTTTGATTGGACTCTGAATTCTCAAGAGACTTCAGTGGCCTTTTTGGCTGAGGGAACCTTTTAAATAAGGGAACCAACATCACTTTGGTATGCTTCTGGAGAACAGATGGTCAGGGGCCCACTTGTGTGGGGGAGTGCAAAGTGTAAGCAAAAGTTCCTGTGGAGTAGGGACAGCTCAGGACAGGCTGCTTGGTTAATATTGATACTCTGGTGTTCTGAATGGAGATGAGGAGTCAGTGGGAGATGCTATTTCAGCCCACATACTGCTTTTTATGGGACTCTACCCCTGCTAGTTGAAGCCATCCTCTAGTAACACAGTTGGTGAATACATTATTATACATTACTACACTGTATATTCTCTACAAATCTATGTATTTGTGCCAAACACTGTTTGTCTGGGTGTATTGCATAATTTCAAGAACTTGGCAAAATAATACTCTGTTTTATATGAACTGTGTGGCTGGTTACTCCCAACTCAAGGTATCTAATGTAGGCCCAGCCTACAATCTTGTCACCTAATCTACTGCCAGAGACCTGTGCTTCCAGATATGGGTAAACATATAGCACTTACACTGCTTTCCACAATACAGTGCTTGGCACCTGAGTTACCAGTTGTCAGGCTCAAGCACTGTTATGTAAGACCTCCATTGGAAAAGCAGCACCACACCGCATGTAGCCAATGTTCTCAACGAAAATGTATTGATCCAGATGGTCAAGTCAAGATCCCAAACCTGGATCCTCCCATTCTGAGGTGTTTCACCCAACAAATGGGCTTAACACAAATTACAAAAGTTGAAGGATCCAGGTGGGGTCTAGTTTGACCATTTGGAAAAATAAAATTAATTTGAGGACATTGGATACACCTGGAGTTTGTTTTACTAAAGATAATAAGACTGTTCACTTTGAAAGTGAATTTTTCCTTAGCTTAGTGTAGTACCCTCTAGTTAGGTAGGTGCTAGAGGTTGGATTTTTCTATAAGAGTAGGAAAATGTAGGTGGTGGCTAGGCCTGTTTGTTTTCATTCTGGGTTGGGAGTGACTCAGGGCAGGGCTGGGTGACTCATAGGTAGCATCACTGTCACCTCCCTCTTCTTTATAGAAGGTGCTAGAAAGAGAGGAGTGGAGGAGAGGTGGAGTTGCCTGGGGTGTTCTGAGGAGCCTTGATCAATACCCAACTTGGATTGGCAGGGGGCAGGTCTCCTTAAATACCCAGGGTCAGCCCAGCTGGAGAGGAGTTGTCGGGTGGAAAATCTGGAGTGAGAGAGTGTAGAGGCCGTGTGGGGCCCACAGGGAGCTCCCCAGACTGGGGGTGGGGGTGACCTTGGGCTTGGGTGGAGGAAAGGCACATGATAGAGCCAAGAGAGGACAGTGGGAGAGAGCACTGCTAAGAGACTCTAGGAAGGAAAACTGGTCACAGCGGGGAGGGCTAGTGAGTAAAACACAGTCAGGAGGACTGGGGAGGCACGCCTGAGAGAACTGGGAGTTTGCTGTTTGAAATGGGTGCAGAACCAGAAGATTGGACTGTGATAAGGGTAGTGGAGAGAGGTTGTTGCACCCAGGCTGTTTGGCAGGACCTGAAGAGAGCTATCTGGGATCAGTACCTGGGTAGAGGGCAGTTAGCACCTGAAATATTTCTACATCATAGGGGCCCAAGGTCCTTGCCCACAAAAGGCAATTGACTGAGGCCTGGCTGAGTTAGTGTCAGGCCCAACCATGTGGTGCTATCTGGTCTGTGAATCTGCAGCAAGTGAAGTGCTGGAGGAGTAACAGTCTGCAGCAAGTGAAATGGTGGAGGAGTAAGGGAAAGAGGTCTTAAGCAAGAGTTGTGCTGTAGAGAAGACTGGAGTGTATATACAGAAGTGTATATAGAAGTCCCAAGAAAATTGCATTTAATTTTTCCAGGCATTCCATAACTTCCCATTCCCATCCAAGTTAAGTACCCTCAATAAAAAAATAAAACAAAGCTTATGGGCTGTTCTATGTCTCTGAGTGCCTGAAAGACGAATGCTTGGCTGTACAGAGTGACAGGTGAACCACAATATTCAGCAACCTCTACAGGGGCATGGCTACATTAGTAAATGTGGTGACGTTCTGCTGACCTCCATCATCCAATTATGTGCCAGGAAAAATACTGTTTTTGTTTGTTCTTCCTTGAACATGATTGGGCACTATTGCATAGTCAATTAAAAGAATCTACTGCCCTCAACTGTCTGAATGTGCCTGTAAATATATTATGTATGCACTTCCTGCCACTGAGTTGTTTGAAACCCTGGAAGAAAGAAGGAAAGAGAGTGTGTCTTAGCTACATCTCCTGTCCATGCTCCAAACCTGAAGAGATTATAATGCAAGTATTCCTATGATCTATAACAGTGGTCTCCAAACTACTGCCAGGGGGCTGGATGCAGCCTTTTGCTTGCCTTAATCTGGCCCTTGGGGCACTGTTCCTCTCGCTGATACAAGACACTATTCCTCCCACTGACACCAAGGATGGGGCACTATTCTTACTACTGACACAAATGATGGGGCACTATTCCTTTCACAGACACCAATCATTGGGCATAATTCCTCCAACTGACACCAATGATGGGGTACTATTCCTCCCACTCACATCAACGAGCGGGGACTATTCTTCCTACTACCAATGATTGGGTACTATGACTCTCACTGACACCAATGATGGGGAACTATTCCTACCACTCTCACCAACGTCCACCCCCCCCCCCCCCCTTAAAGTCTGAAGGGCAGTAAACTGGCCCTTTGTTTAGAAAGTTTGGAGACCCCCTGATTCAATTGTTTAACTGCAGCTGCTGAGTGTATATCTAAAACCTTGTGACAGAGTATCTCTGCCCTGTCTTTGTTATTATTTCACACGCACAGTGCCAGATAGCTAGGTCTATGCTACTGTGTGTATGTAGTGGTCACCTTACTATACATTAGTGAGTGAACCTGTTTATTGCAATAGAGTTTATATACTACTCTAAGCATTGATTGAGAGGGACTAATTCCAGAGCCCCGCCACAGCTCCTGCTGTTGAGAAGTTCCATTTTAGGCTGGTTGGACAACAGTTGAAGGATCCCCCTGGGACTGCTGACCTTGTCTTCAGTTCTCTGACACAAAGACAGATGCAGCATTAACTTCAGGGGCACCTGCAATTGGACTTTACTGCAACATTTATTTGGAGGTATCTCTATTAATACAGGTATATGTGCACAATTCCACCAGAACTCATATCGGGCTCTTTGCTGATAATACATGTTTGTACATTGGATGTACTGTATGTACTGTTAATAATCTCTTCTTATACAAAGCTTGTATTATTTCTATACCAGTGTGCGCTATATATTTATGGTAAATGTAATTTAGATTACTGGTAATTTCCCAGGAAGGGAATCCCTTCTGTTCTGTTTCTTCTATTTACTTACAGATTTAATGAGAGGGCCATTTCTCATAGCCCCCCACTCAAAAAAAATAGGGCTACATAATTTTCACTAAATTTAAGATAAGGGAAAGGTTCTTTGCAAAGTAAATATCAAATTTGGTAAATCAACTGTATGGCTTGTGGCTGCTTATCTTATAGTGGTGTTAAATTTAGGGAATGGAGTTCTAACCATAGCCAGCACCTGTTTGTTTGAGATATGCACTGGTTGGGGCCCGAAAGCATTGTCATTTTTTAAACTGCACAGTATATGTAAGAATTGGAGGGGGTTTACTTTTTCAGAAGTGTTCGTACTGTCAAGGAAGATCAGAACAACAGTGGTGTGTAGGAAAAGTAGGTATAGCCTGCATACTCTGCTGCCTAAACAAATCTATAAATTAAAGCTGTTGCCCAGTATGCCATGATAGAGGCTAGATTTGACATTGAACTCCAGATTTTGAGAGGGACACTTGAAAACTACATGTACGCTTTGAGAAGGCTTTTGTACATGTAGCACTACCCCCACAAGGAATGCTGGTAACTGGTTTCCCTATTCCTGTACAACCAGGCAACAAGTATTTTCCACTTTCAACCAGACATCAGAAAACAGTCTCTGAGCTTGGTTTTATTGCTTTATTAGGGATAATAACTTCCTCTACGCTCTCAACTTATTCTGGCGTAGGGGATCTTTTATCTCCTCCTGAGTGGCTCCCTACTACCACTCTCTGTCCAACCCACTATCTGAGGACCACTCATCCCAATCAGCCTCCAGGGGCCCGAACTCTGCCTGCAGCCTGGATGACCCCCAATCTATCGCCCCACCACTGCCGCTTCCCTCTGGCTCACCTGAAGACGAGCTGTCTTTACACGCTGGCTTAGTGGGGGAATCTCTGTCCTGGGACTCCACCCCACTCTCTGGCTTCACAGGGGAAATCCCTGTCCTGGGACTCAACCCCATTTTTTGGAGTTGTCCTCTTTCTGACCAACCGGGTCTTCTTTTTCAGCCACTCTGTGCATATCCCTGATTGCAGATCCACACTGTATGTGACAGGTGCCAGCTCACTGGGTGTTAGCCTCATCAGCGGTTCCCCACAATGTCCACACTTGATCCATGCAAACCCCCCTAGGTGCTCCAGACGCACCCTGGTATCCACTAACATCACCTCCTGCATTTCAGGCAGCCAGGATAGCAAAGGGTACACACTTGCACTATCCTCCTTCTTGCTCCTCTCTTTCCCATGCTGGGTGTACTGGGCTCGCTCCAGTATACAGCTCTGCCCCCCCAGACACACTGGTGGCAGCTTCACTGCTGTGCCACATTTTTCCCACGCTGGGCTTAACCCTTGTATAGCCATACGGAAAAATGCATGGGCTGAGCATAAGAACAATTCACTGGTATTGACAGAACTTGTTTCGACATGACACTTGATCCCAGCCATCCCAGACCCCATCACAGCAGGCTCTGTAACAGTACAAGCAAAGGTCCCAGCCCCTATTAGGGCAACTAGGTAACAGTAAGATACTGGTTTGCGGCAATCCGCAGTGGTTGCCATGGGCCTTTGAATAACTCAACAATAGTCACAGTTTCAGCTGCACAGCATAGCTCCACTTTCCCGCTTGTCTCCTATGATAACTTGGCAGCAAATTACAGTCTCTTTGCTTGATGGTTGCTGGTTGCTAGGGGCAATAGCTGTGCAGGTTGCTATAGGGAAATCCCAGACAAGAACCCCAAATGTAGCACCGCAAGGGCTGCTGGTAACTAGTTTCCCTATACCTGCATAGCCAGGCAACAAACATTTTCTACTTTCATTCAGACACCAAAAAACAGCGTCTGCAACTGGTTTTATTGTTTTATTAGGGATAATAACTTGGATGTGGTAAAGGGGTTATGGTATTCCCAGCTTGACAGAAACAATGCATAGGGACAACTTCTTTCCTATGTACAAAATCCTGAACTGTCCTCCTTCCTGGACACCAACAGTCTTTGGTGATCAAAGCAAAAGTTCCTAAAGGACTTGGAGCTCTTAGTCCCCTTTTTAGCACAGTATGTGGCAAACTGCATACAGGAGTATCACTTCTCCTTTGTAGAACTGCTCCCAGCTCTACTGCCTGCAGAAACTACCAGCCCATCGAAGATCTCCAGGGCAAAAGATAGGAGGGGTTAAGCACAGTGCTGTCCCCTGAAAGCTTGCTACATGTGGCAGTGTTTCCCCTTATGAATCCAAGGGTGTGCTGATGTACTCACTCTGTCCTCCTTACCCCCTGCTGTTCCTTAGGCAAGAATCCTCCTCAAACCAAGACACTGATAGGATGTTCCCAAGCCAGCCCTAGCCCAGCCTGAAGGCAAAGCCTTCCCCCCACCCTCCAGACCTAGGGGACTCCTCCTAGGCCACTGATAGCCTCCTCAGCACTCTATCTTCAACCCAACTACATTGCTAGCATGCCTCCTCCATATTTAAGTGCTAATCTAGCCAGCCTGCCAGGACATTCTGGCCACGTTCCCTCAAGTATGAAGATCAGTACCGCCTGGCCTTCGCCAGCTAACTTAAAGAGGTTTCTCCAAACTTCCAGATCCAGGGGGAAGTATTAAAGACTAGCTTCTGTGAGCCATCCAGCCTGACCTGCAGTAATCCTGACCCAATTTCAGACTCACAATCTAACCACAAGTCATATAAATTTGCCTACACTAACACTAGTAGCACACTAGAGGGTGCTACATAACATTTTTTTTTTTTTTTACATATATACTGTGCTAATTTGCATTCGAATAATCCTCCCAAAATTAAACATATATGCAAAAATACCAAAAAGCGTAACAGTGTAACAGTAAAAGGTATCACAATATAAACTCCTACCTATAAAGCCATAAAAAAAGTGAAAAACGCCTCAGTGTTTCCAGCACCACTTCGTGCTTCTATGTTCTTCAATCCTAAAACAAACAGAAAAGGAATTCTTCACACCACCTTAGTACTCTTGAGTAAAACTCACCACAAGTGTATGACCTTAAGATTATAAAAGGTAAATGTGAACGCATCAAAATTCCATACAGCATCTCTCAACCTTGTGAATTATTCTGACCTTCCCCTTAAAAGGTATCTTCACTTTTTTGTAAAATAAATATAGCAATAAAAAAATAGTATAGCATATACAATTACTACACAAGTTATATTTCAATTTAATACAATTAAAAATGACCTTTCCTTTATAGTCTGCAGCCACTGTAATTTTCTGTAAAATTAAATGCAATATGACAACCTTGAGGCGTATTGTACATTGTAGATGTATGAAACACCCCTAGAAATGTAATTTTCTGTTTGTGTGATTGGTTCACTGATTTTCCCAGAATGCTACACTAAGATACAAGTCAAGTTTTAGACATCCCTTACAATAGGAATTTCAGGTTTGGTGGAATACTCCCCAAATGTTAAATTATTCTAAAGGGGTGAAAACCCTGTAACAGATCACTGAAAGTGCACCAGGTAATATTAATGAACCAGTCCCTCCCAGACTCAGTCTGCAAAGGACATGGCTAAAAAAAACAGAAATTTCTTCAGAGTGACAAAAGGCAGGAATCTAAAACAAAGTTTCTTAAAATCTGTGCAATGTACACTGATCGTCAAGAGGGGATCAAGTGGTTGTTAATCCTTACTTATGAGTAGAGATGAGCCGAACACCCTCCTCTTCGGTTCGCAGCAGAACATGCAGACAGGCAAAAAATTTGTCAGAACACACGAACACCGTTAAAGTCTATGGGAAACGAACATGAATAATCAAAAGTGCTAATTTTAAAGGATTATATGCAAGTTATTGCCATAAAAAGTGTTTGGGGACCCGGGTCCTGCCCCAGGGGACATGTATCAATGCAAACATTTTTTTTTTTAAACGGACATTTTTTCGGGAGCAGTGATTTTTTAATGCTTAAAGTGAAATAATAAAAATAAAATATTCATTTAAATATCGTGCCTGGGGGGTGTCTATAGTATGCCTGTAAAGTGGCACAGGTTTCCTGTGTTTAGAACAGTACCACAGCAAAATGACATTTCTAAAGGAAAAATTGTAATTTAAAACTGATTGCGGCTGTAATGATTTGTCGAGTCTCGGCAATATAGGTAAAACTCATTGAAAAAAAGAGCATGGGATCCCCCCCAGTCCATTACCAGGCCCTTTGGGTATGGTATGAATATAAAGGGGAACCCCGAACCAAAATTTGAAATAAAATTTTGTGGGGGTCCCCCTAAAATCCATACTGAAGGGTCTGGTATGGATTTTAAGGGGAACGCTGTGCCAAAATTTAAAAAAAAATGGTGTAGGGGTCCCCCCTAAAATCCATAACAGACCCTTATCCAAGCACACAACCTGGCAGGCCGCAGGAAAAGAGGGGGGACGAGAGAGCGCCCCCCCTCCTGAACCGTACCAAACCACATGCCCTTAACATGGGGAGGGTGCTTTGGGGTAGCCCTCCAAAGCACCTTGTCCCCACGTTGATAGGGACAAAGGCCTCATCCCTGAAAAAGAAAAAAAAAATCCACCACCGACCCGCCGTCTGATGCTTCTTGGCTTGTAACAGCTCTTATATAACTGACCTAGTGACCCCGCCCCTCTCTGACATCACTGAACTTCCCGATGGCTTCTCTGTGGCGTCAGAGGGGGCGGGTCACCTGTTTACTTAACCGGGTTGCCCGCCCTCTCTGACGCCATGGGGAAGCCATGGGAAAGTCTCCGTGCATCAGAGGGAGCGGGGTCACCCAATTGCATCACTGGGTGGCCCCGCCCTCTGTTATATAAGAGCTGTCACAAGCCAAGAAGCGTCAGATGGTGGGAGCCTCCCATGGAGGCGGATCGTTGCGGATTTTTTCTTTCTTTTTCGGTCCAGGCGGCGTGATAGAAAATGAATGGACATTGTGGGACATTTTCATTTTTTTACTTTTTATTAAAAGACATGTCCCAAGCTGTGTTTTGTCATTTTTAACATTTTGACACTTTTTTGTGAAATGGTAGGGGTACATTTGTACCCCGTTACCATTTCACACAGGGAGGGGAGGCTAGGATCTGGGGGTCCCCTTGTTAAAGGGAGTTTCCAGATTCCGATAAGCCCCCTGCCTGCAGACCCCCACAACCAGCAAGGGTTGTGGGGATGAGGCCTTTGTCCCCATCAACATGGGGAGAAGGTGCTTTGGGGGGCTACCCCAAAGCACCCTCCCCATGTTGAGGGCATGTGGCCTGGTACGGTTCAGGAGGGGGGCGCTCTCTCATCCCCCCTCTTTTCCTGGGGCCTGCCAGGTTGCGTGCTCGGATAAGGGTCTGGTATGGATTTTGGGAGGGACCCCTATTCCATTTTTTCTAAATTTTGGCGCAAGGTTCCCCTTAAAATCCATACCAGACCTGAAGGGTCTGGTATGGATTCTGGGGGGACCCCTACGCCATTTTAAAAAAAAATTTGGCGCAGGGTTCCCTTTAATTTCCATATCAGACCCGAAGGGCCTGGTATGGATTTTAGGGGGACCCCCACGCAATTTTTTTTTAAAAAATTTTGTTCGGGGTTCCCCTAATATTCATACCAGACCCAAAGGGCCTGGTAATGGACTGGGGGGTGGGGGGATCCCATGCTCTTTTTTTCAATGAGTTTTTTGCATCGTTTTTTTCAATGAGTTTTACCTATATTGCTTAGACCCGACAATTTATTACAGCCGCGATCAGTTTAAAATGACAATTTTTCCTTTAGAAATGACATTGTGGTACTGTTCTAAACATGGGAAAAATGTGCCACTTTACAGGCATACTATAGACACCCCCCAGGCACAATATTTATGTTCGCCCATCCCTACTTATGAGTCGTTTGAGGTGTTTTGAGTGACATGCGTGCTTCAAGCATGGAAGAACATCAGATGATGAGAGATCAGGAAGACCTTCACAGAGCCCCCAAAATGTTAAAACCATTCGGCAACTTGAGCGTATTGATCATCAAAGAACAACCGCGCGTGCCACACAAAACACATCAAACGACTCATTGCAGCATCGCCGTAAACTTGCCGAATCATGTCAAATGTCTCTGTGGCAGATTTGCCCAGTTTCACGCAGCATTCTCACCAACCTGGGATGGTGAAGAATTAGGAAACTTCAGTAGGTATCAAGCCAGGGACCAGCCAGCGGAGGTGATGCTAGCAGAGCAGCCTTGTGTGTCAAGCTAGGGACCGAGCAGGCCAGGGTGGGTGAAGCTTGAGAGGTATCTTGAGTGCCAAGCTAGGGACCCAACAAAGAGGCGGGGGTGACGCTTGAGGAAGATACCACCGTGAAGATTGAAGGAGCTCAAGGGATTCAGTGACAGTGAATCAGCGGGTCTAGTGAGAGCCCAGGAGCTCAGTGTGCTGAAGAACTACAAGGAGAGATTGTAGTGGAAGATAAAAGAAGTGTTAAACTTCAAGTTAGGAACTGTTAAAGACTGTTGCCATAGGAGACAGCCTTCCTGCACTTGCAGATGTGGCGTCTTGCTGAATGCCTTTCCCTGCATGGCTATCCTCCTGTTGAAGTCTCGGAGTCTGCCAATTTAACTTGAAAATACCTAAGGGTGTCCTGGTTCTAACCCTCTTTCCCCCAGAAAAGACTGTTAAGAGAAATAAACTTTCTTTTGCATTCAAGAAGTGTCTTGGGCCCAATGACTTTCACCATCTTTGCACCCACTATGCCTTACAACCCACTACATACAGGAGGATGTCAGCTATCTCTGGCCCTGGAGGTTCTCATTAGACCGAAGGAGGCCTGGGACCTTGCTACATAACCATAACTTATTTCATTTCTTGTCAATAAAAAGTTTACAAATAACCTGGAATGTAGTTTACAAAGAAAAATATCCCTGGTATTGTTATAGTCATATTATGTAAATGTAGAATATATGTTATAGAATATAACCTCCTAAGGAGCCGCATATGAACTGGGATTCCCCACCCTGCACAGCCAGGCACATTGAACCTTCACAGACACTCCAGAGACAGGGAACAGTCTGTGACTATTTTTTTTTTGTTTATTGAGGGTCAGTTACATATGGGGGTGGGAGGTTATGGGATGCATGCTTCAGCAACAAAACTTTGGCAATGACTTCAAGGACATCTTCCTATACACAGTCTATATACAGTCTATATAAAGTCTCCTTGACACTACTCCTGCACTTCACTTGCTTGCAGACTCCAGCTGGACAGGCACAGTCAGATTTAGCAACGGCCCTTTGCAAGCAGGAACTCAAAGCCCCTTGTGGTGTAGCAAAACACAGTGATCAGCTTGTACCCTCCTGTGGCTACTGTTTCCAGCACCAACTCTTTAGGCATTGCCAACCCGCCTGGCTGCAGCTGCCCCTTTCACTAGCCCTCCAGGCTAGTTTTCCTCCACAGTCCTCCAGACTGACTTACACCAGCCCACCTAGCTCAATCTATAGAAGATCTCTCAGGCAAGGCATGAAGTCTTGGCACACCACTATCTTCAGGGAGAACTGGCTACATGTGGCAGTCTTCCCCCTTGTAAGCCCCCAGTAGTGCTGCGTTACTCACACTGTCCTCTCTTTTGCTCCCTTGCCTCCAAGGTGGGCTTCCTCCATGCTTTGTGGTAGGATCCTTCCAGCACCCGAGCCCTGGCCCAAGGTCACCCCCCAGACTAGAGGACACCCCAGAGGGCCACTGACAGGCTCCACAGCACTATATCTCCATCTTCCACCCAACTGTCCCTGCTGGCATGGCTCATGCCTATTTATGAGGTAAGCCTTGCATTCTGCCAGTTCTTTACTGGGGATTGACTGAGTCCCTCATAAATATTCCAGGCAGCTCCTCCTAACCCCCACCTACCAGCTCTAGAAGTTTCTAAATAGATCAAGCTAAAAAAAAAGCAGATGAAAGCACAGAAAAATCTGACATTACATATCAAAAATATCTCCCAAAAAGATTTTTGCTTCCTCAGGTAAGTTTTGGCAAACTTCAGTCTTGTTTTTTTTATGTTTCTGTGTCAGTAGTGGGGTCCTCCTGGGTCTCCTACCATTGTGTGCTTTTTCATTCAGATGGCAATGTATAGTGTGAGCTGACACAGGTGTACCCTGTGCCCAATGGTCAGCTTGAATTTGTATAGAAGTTGATTGAGGTTCTTTATCCACCATTCGAACAATCCTTCATTGCAATCTATGATCAATTTTTCTCTTTCATTCACATCCAGGAAGATTAGCTAAAGTGCCATGGACTGTAAACCTCTTGACAATGTTGCACACAGTGGATACAGGAACATTAAAATCTCTTGAGATGGACTTGTAACCTTGAGAATGTCCACGGTTTTCCACAATTTGTGTTCTAAAATCCACAGACAAGCCTTTCTCTTCTCCATGCTCCGTGTGGCACACAGAGACACACAACAGAAAGGTTTATTACAATTTTCACCATTTTAATTGTTTGCCTGTGTGATTTCTATATTGTCAGAAAGCATTAATTGATACAGGTGAGTTTACTTACAAATTAAAAGGAACATCACAAACTTGGAATGCGATTATTCCTTACAAATTTGACAAGGTGCCAATAATTTGGCCAGTCCATTTTTGGAGTTTTGCATGGAATGCGTCAGTTTAGCTCTTTGTTTCTCTACTTTTTTTCTGTCATACCAACAAAAACAAAAGAAAAAAACATGAGAATGCCTAAACATTTGTAATTGCAACAATCCTGACAGAAATGCAGGGGTGCCAACATTTTTGGCCACGACTATATATATAGTCGTGGCCAAAATTGTTGGCACCCCTGCATTTCTATATATATAAATTGATTTACATTATTTTTCTTTTTTCTAATTCACTTACAATGGGACTAGTGGTTTCTTAATTATCAACCAGCTGCTGCACCTGCAGGGCTCTAATGGGGAAAATTACAGGGTCTGCATCCCTTTAGATGTTATTTTCTATTGGGAGTATCGCACCAAAAATTTAAATTTTATTGCAGGGGATGCCTGAAATCTGACTTGTATCTTTATGCGGACTTCATAAAAATCATAAAGCCAATCACACAAGCAGTAAATGACATATCTGGGTGATGTTCTGTACACATTCTGTGTACAGAACACCTCCAGGTAGTCATATTGCATTACATGAAAATTACAGAGCTGCAGATTGAAAAGGAAAGGTAATTTTTAATAACATTCAATTACAATATGACTTGTGTCACAATTTTATATTCTATATATATATTTTTTATATTTGCTATTTTTTTCCCCATGAAAGTGGAGTTACCCTTTAAATTACTATCTACACAAAAGCAGATCTGTGGGCAAACAGGTAAATACACGGTTTTACATATTTGTTTAATGTCTTGTCTGCCAAGAACTTTGGAATATCGTATAACCAATGTGGTGATTTAGGCAGGTAGGCAAATGATACACTTATTTTTTGGTTCAGCAATGCAGCTTCTTGTGTTACCTCTTCTCCTCAAGGCTGATCACTAGAAAATCAATTGGCACCATCATCTTTGTTTAATGAGCAGGGAGCAAACGTCCCAAAGATGCTGCTTGCAAGACTTTTCAGAACGTCCCTCAAGCGCACGTGAAAAGTCACATTGAAATGAATGGGAGGCGGTTTTCAGGCATTATTTAGAGGCTGGAAAACATGGGGTGGGTGCAGCGCTAAAATCAGTGTGTAAATCAAAATAGAAAAAAACTGAAGAAAATTAAATTCCTTAATTAAAGTGGAGTTCCACCCAAAAGTGGAACTTCCACTCATTAGATTCCTCCCCCCCTCCGGTGACACAGTTGGCACCTTTCAGGGGGGAGGGGGGTACAGATACCTGTATATTACAGGTATCTGTACCCACTTCCGGCATAGATACCCGCAGAATCTGCGGGTATTTACGCCACTTCCTGCTCCCTCCCCGCTGCCTGCTGGGAAACACACGGGTCCCAGAGGCAGCAGGGACCATCCGGATTGCGCTGCGCGACTCGCGCATGCGCAGTAGGGAACCGGGAAGTGAAGCCGTACGGCTTCGCTTCCTGATTCCCTTACCGAAGATGGAGGCGGCAGCACCCGAGGACGGAGAGACGCTTCGGCCTCGGGTGCCGACATCGCGGGTGCCCTGGACAGGTAAGTGTCCATGTTTTAAAAGTCAGCAACTGCAGTATTTGTAGCTGCTGACTTTTAAAAAAAAAATTTTCGGTGGCGCTCCGCTTTAATATTCAGAAATGGTGAAAATCCTGAAATAATAAAATGGAAAACTAAGGCAGGGTCCCAATGTCTGAAAATTGAGAGACTGAAAAAACTATATTGCATCTATAATAAGGTGAACCTATTTAGGCAATGTAAAAGTCTGTGAAGGGCAAATATTATATTCAAGTGCCAAAAATACTGTAAATAGCAAATATTATGTTCAAGTGACAAAAATAATAAAAAATGAAATAAAAGTGATAACAACAGAAAATAGATTAAGTGAGATCCACAAAATTGTTCAGGTGGATATAATCAATAATCTATATAAATTCACATAAACCAATTAGTGAAGAAAAACAAGATCAATACATGTGAAAAATAAAAGTGAATATTTTAAATTAGAACAAAGTCTGAAATGTATTTGACAGTGATTCAGGAGATGTCCATGCAGGTATAAAGACACGATGTAAGCACAAAGCCGTGAAGAAAAAAGGCCCTTCTTTCAAGCAGGCTATACACCCAAAGTGAGTATGTAGTCTCCTTACCTGCAATTATAACCACAACAGCGGTCTCACCAAGAACAGGGAATTTGGTCTCCCAAAAACCTATTTGGATGTCCCATTCTGCTGGATCCTTGTCACTCAAAAACATAAACAAAAATTGCGCCCATAGTGCAGTAATTTAAAAGAATTTATTTTAGTCAAATAGATTGCACTTATGAAATAGAGCTGATATACACGCGGTTTGTCAATGGAACTAGCGGCGTCTCCTCGGGCTTCCTCTGCCTGCTGCTTGCTGTACCATCAATCTCCGAAGAGACAAAACGTAATGACGTCAGTATCACAGGTCCACCCTACGGGTTTCGTCACGATAGGACGTCTTCGGGGGATTGGCTGCTGTGATTGTGTCATCACACACATCATATAAATGGTGCCAGGGCGCCATCTTAACCAAGGGCCGCTATGATTATGATGATAGAGCATATAAGCTAGCGCCATTTTGACTATTGGCAAAATGACTAAGACTGAGGAAGCGATAAATACTTGCGCCATCTAATGGTGAATTATAATAATACAGAACAAATAATGAACCATGGTCACAACGAGAAACAAGGGGTGGAAGCCGAGACAGACGTAAACATTACAGTGAATAGGGTTTGAAAAAGCCAGCTATAAATACACATCTGTATCGTATACAGTTGCAATAAAAAGTATGTAAACCCTTTTGGAATGATATGGATTTCTGCACAAATTGGTCATAAAATGTGATCTGATCTTCATCTTAGTCACAACAATAGACAATCACAGTCTGCTTAAACTAATAACACACAAAGAATTAAATGTTACCATGTTTTTATTAAGCACGCCATGTAAACATTCACAGTGCAGGTGGAAAAAGTATGTGAACCCCTAGACTAATGAGATCTCCAAGAGCTAATTGGAGTGAGGTGTCAGCCAACTGAAAGAACGCTGGATGCAGGACAGGCCAGTAGCTCAATTACATACTGTGCAAGCTCTGGCCAGTGATCCATCCTCGAGACCCAGTTACCTAGAGGATTATCGGTGGGAAAGGTGTCCAGTCAGAGTCCTGACCTCAACCCGATTGAGATGCTGTGGCATGACCTCAAGAAAGCGATTCACACCAGACATCCCAAGAATACTGCTGAACTGAAACAGTTCTGTAAAGAGGAATGGTCAAGAATTACTCCTGACCGTTCCGCACATCTGATCTGCAACTACAGGAAATGTTTGGTTGAAGTTATTGCTGCCAAAGGAGGTTCAACCAGTTATTAAATCCAAGGGCTCACATACTTTTTCCACCTGCACTGTGAATGTTTAAATGGTGTGTTCAATAAAAACATGGTAACATTTAATTCTTTGTTTGTTATTAGTTTAAGCGGACTGTGATTGTCTATTGTTGTGACTTAGATGAAGATCAGATCACATTTTATGACCAATTTGTGCAGAGATCCATATCATTCCAAAAGGGTTCACATACTTTTTATTGCAACTGTATATCTACAATAATGACATCTACGATATAAACGGTCTAAATGACACATGTATCAAAAATTCAAATTTAATAATTTTTTTTTTTATAAAAAACAAAAAATGATAAAAAAAAGGGGGAAGAGATAAAACTCAAAAAATGATGCATCATTAATAAAGCAGTTTATGTCCCAATCAACGATTAGGCCAAAGGGCACATAGGATTTCATATTAAAAATCCATATGATTTCAAGCCTGGAAATTGATCTAATGCAAAAGTGTGAACAAGATATAGTGAAAAATACTCCTGCGCTTGTGAGATCGTTTGCTGTAAAACAAAGGCAGTATTGTAGTCAGAGATAGGACTGGGGGAGATGATGGAGCGTGTCCCGCTGCCTTAGCTGACCAGGGGTGGTCTGTAAAGGACTGTTTAGTAGGAATGGGTGGAAGGCGCGTGATCAGACGCTTACATCAAGAAATGTTTGGTTTATTTATGTAAAAGAATACAGACATATAGTCATACAGATATAAAATCATACAAATACTACATAAAAATAAAAGGAAAAACAGGTAACAAAATAAGTACTAGGAAGTTAAAATTGGAGTGTGCCCATATTGAGGCAGGTATTTAAGAAAGGCTGACGCGTTTCGAGGAAAACCTCTTCATCAGAGCCAGGAGAACTGGAGCACAGTCTGTATGGGCCGGTAGGCCGACATGTGTACATGGGGAGAGGTGGTGTTGCTAGTAGGAGGATGTGTCCTGTGATGGACAATTGATTATTCCAAGATCCATACCCAGGTGTTCTACCTATGGGTGTAAATAGATTGTATTTTCTTTTCTTTTTGCGGTGCTGTTAGGCTGTCAGATGTGCCTGTCTCAGAAGTGTGTAAACACAGCTGCAGACTGTAGAGATCCTGTGGAGTGGAGAGCCGTGTGATCCTGGCAGCAGAAGGGGGGGGGGAGGAGGGAGGAGGTGTCCTTGAGGCAGCTGATGCCTAGATAGAAAGAGTCTTGCTGCCTAGGATCACACGGCTCTCCACTCCACAGGATCTCTACAGTCTGCAGCTGTGTTTACACACTTCTGAGACAGGCACATCTGACAGCCTAACAGCACCGCAAAAAGAAAAGAAAATACAATCTATTTACACCCATAGGTAGAACACCTGGGTATGGATCTTGGAATAATCAATTGTCCATCACAGGACACATCCTCCTACTAGCAACACCACCTCTCCCCATGTACACATGTCGGCCTACCGGCCCATACAGACTGTGCTCCAGTTCTCCTGGCTCTGATGAAGAGGTTTTCCTCGAAACGCATCAGCCTTTCTTAAATACCTGCCTCAATATGGGCACACTCCAATTTTAACTTCCTAGTACTTATTTTGTTACCTGTTTTTCCTTTTATTTTTATGTAGTATTTGTATGATTTTATATCTGTATGACTATATGTCTGTATTCTTTTACATAAATAAACCAAACATTTCTTGATGTAAGCGTCTGATCACGCGCCTTCCACCCATTCCTACTAAACAATGGAAATTGATCTAACCTTATTGACACCTCTCCAATCTGGCTTGATTTTATCAATAGCCAAAAAAAGTGTCCCTTTCAGCTTTTTATTGTGATATTTAGCATAATGCCTAGAAAGGTTATGTTTGGTGAAGCCACGTTTATTATTACTTACATGCTCATCTAAACGCACATGTAGGGCTCTTTTTGTACGCCCAATGTATTGTTTAGAGCAAGGACATTGGATGAGGTATACCACGCACTCAGTAGAACATGTGATGAAAGACTCTATATTATAGGATCTGTTCATCTGAGTGGATTGAAAATTTTCACAATTACATCCTCTGAAAGAATTGATTTGACAGATATTAAATTTTCTGCAAGGGAAAAAACCTGTCATAGTTTGAAAAAAAGATATTGTTTTCGGAGGGTCTATAACATTTGGAGCAATACTATGACGTAAAGAGGAAGCACCTCTATAAATGACTACTGGTCGATCAGGGATAACAGGGCCAAGTATTTGGTCATTTTTTAATATGCTCCAATGCTTATTGAAGATTTTCTTAACTGAAAAATACTGATTAGAATTCCTGGTAATCATAGAGAAATCAAATTTATTATCCGACATTGGATTGGCTCTCCTCGGGCCATTTAACATACTATCCCTGTCCATATCGCCAACAATTTTAATCGTCTCATCAATATCTTTTACCATATATCCTTTATCCAGGAATCTAGATTTCAAAACCAAAGCTTGCTGAAAATAGTCTGAAACAGAGATACAATTTTGCCTAATCCTTTGAAACTGTCCTTTAGGTACTGCATTGAGCCATGTTGGATGATTTCAAGTTGTTAGAGGTATGAAGGCATTACGGTCAGTCTCCTTGAAATGAGTGGTAGTGATCAGACATCCATCCTTCACAATGATATTGAGATCAAGGAAATGGATATGTGAATCACTCATCTCATACTGCAAGGAGATTTCTCTATCGTTGGTATTGAGTCTAGCAAAAAAAGCCTCAAGTGAGGGTCAATCGCCCTCCTATAGGAGAAGTACATTATCAATGTACCATCTCCAGAGGAGTAACTCACTCGGGGGAGTCAGCATCAATTACTTTCCTTTCCCAGTAAGCCATGAAAAGGTTTGCCAAGCTTGGAGCGAACTTGGCACCCATGGCTTCGCCACAGGTCTGTAAGAAAAAATTTCCCCCAAACCAAAAGTAGTTGTGGCTTGTAGCAAAAACCAGAAGGTTGATAATAAAATCTTTCTGTATTGTTGTTAAAGTATAATCCTGATCAAGACAGAATTTCACAGCTTCCAAACCATGCTGATGTGATATGTTGGTGTGTAAAGAAGCAACATCAGCGGTTGCCAGAATGCAACCATCTCTCCATTCACAATCAGCTAGTAGTTTAATAACCTGGGTGGTATCTTTTAGGTATGACGGAGTTGTTACGACCAAAGGCTGGAGAAATTCATTCACATACTTCCCTATTCTGGCTGTTACAGAATCTATACCGCTGCTGATAGGGCGGCCAGGTGGGTTAGATAGATTCTTGTGAATTTTGGGCGTACAAAAAGAGCCCTACATGTGCATTTAGATGAGCATGTAGGTATAATTAAATGTGGCTTCACCAAACATAACCTTTCTAGGCATTATGTTAAACGATAAAAAGCTCAAAGGGACATTTGGTGCTGGTGCCACAACACTGCAACCCCTCACAGATACTCTAGGTGGAGCGCAGGAACAAGCCCTGCTGCAAAGAATTGCATCAAAAATTGTAATTACATGCCCCTGTTAAACAGGAGCTGAAAAATTGGGCCTTGTGGCCACTGGTGGTGATGCCCAGAAACAAAAATATTCTTACAAGCTATCAGCATGATCATTGAGGAGAAAGAGGATAGTCACTCAGCATAACAGGATAGTCACTCAGCATCAGCATAGGCTTGAAGGGATCTGACATTTCAAAAAAATGTATTCGGTTACATCAGCATCAGGTGCTTGGTATCTGGTGGTGATCCAAGACTGATTCATTTTTATGAAGGTCAGTCGATCGACTGAGTCGGTGGACAGGCGCACCCTGTGATCGGTTACAAAGCCTCCAGCAGCACTGAATGTGCGTTCCGAAAGAACGCTGGATGCAGGACAGGCCAGTAGCTCAATTACATACTGTGCAAGCTCTGGCCAGTGATCCATCTTCGAGACCCAGTTACCCAGAGGATTATCGGTGGGAAAGGTGTCCAAGTCACATCTTGCCCCTAGGTATTCCTGCACCATATAAAACAGACGCTGGCGATGGTTGCTGGAACCAATGGGGCTGCGGGCTAAAAAATTGTCTAAACCAATGGGGCTGCGGGCTAAAAAATTGTCTGAACGCGTCAGACCGTCACCTTCTCCACCGCTCCTTCTTTGACTGACCGAAGCCTAGGCAACACGTTGTCCAGGAACAGGAGTTTGTAACCTCCCAGTCCACAGACCTTTCTGCAAGGCCTCCCGAAGATGTTTCATCCTCTGCTCCCTCTGCGACGGCAAGATAAGGTCTGCAACCTTACTCTTGCAACGTTGATCAAGGAGGGTTGCCAGCCAGTAATGATCCCTCTCCTTGATACCACGAATACGAGGATCCTTCCGCAGGCTTTGCAGGATCAGGGAGACCATGCAGCGTAGGTTTGCTGAGGCATTCGGTCTGGAGTCCTCTGGGTCACTAAGGATGACATGATCCGCAGCCACCTCCTCCCAGCCATGTACAAGTCCATGGGTTTCTTGGGACTGTAAATGATCCCTTAAAGACTGCTGCTGATGCTGAGTGCCAGGCTCCACGTCCATGCTGACACAATCCTCCTCCTCCTCCTCCTGGTCCTCTTCCTGTGTGATCGGCGGGCACACAGGAACACTGTCTGGATAAACGAGGCCTTGAGAGCTAAGGAAGTCCTCCTCTTCCTGCCTCTGTTCTGCCTCAAGTGCCCTGTCCATTATTCACACAGCGTGTGCTCCAACAGGTGGACAAGGGGGACAGTGTCACTGATGCATGCACTGTCACTGCTCACCATCCTCGTGGCCTACTCAAATGGTGACAGGAGAGTGCATGCATCCCTGATCATGGACCACTGGCGTGGGGGGAAAAAAAAACAGCTCTCCTGACCCTGTCCTGGTGCCATAGTCACACAGGTACTCATTGATGGCCCTCTGCTGCAGGTGCAGTCGCTGAAGCATGGCCAACGTTGAGTTCCACCTGGTGGGCATGTCACAGATTAGGCGGTTCTTGGGCAGGTTAAATTTCTTTTGGAGGTCTGCCAGCCGAGCACTTATATGACTGGCGGAAATGCACACAGACTTTCCTGGCCTGCCTCTTGGGTACCTGCTGCACCGCTGCACCACCAAGTTAAGGACGTGAGCCAAACAGGGCATATGGGTCAGTTGTCCCTGTCGGAGGGCGGAGAAGAGGTTGGTGCCATTGTTGCAAACCACCATTCCTGGCTTAAGTTGGCGTGGCATCAACCACCTCTGAACCTGCCCCTGCAGAGCTGACAGAATCTCTGCCCCAGTGTGGCTCCTATCCCCCAAGCACACCAGCTCAAGCACCGCATGGCATCTTTTGGCCTGCGTACTTGTGTAGCCCCTTGAATGCCTACGGAGCACCGCTGGTTCCGAGGACAAAGCACAGGAAGAGGCCATGGAGGAAGAAGAAGAGGAGGGGGTGCAGGAGAGAGGTGTGTCAGAATCACCAGTACTGGCATTTTGGACGCGTGGTGGCGGAACAACCTCCAACACTACTGCACCTTGTCCTGCATCCTTCCCAGCTGCCAGCAGAGTCACCCAATGTAAAACTTAGGTAACGTCCCTGTCCATGCCTGCTGGACCATGAGTCAGCGGTAATATGCACCTTACCGCTGACCGCCCTGTTCAGCGAGGCATGGACATTGCCTTCCACATGCTGGGAGCTGCGGGAGGAGTTGCAGAGAGACAGATTCATTGATGTTAAGGAAACGCTCCAGGAAACACATCCTCTCCTAGAATATCTACCCGCTCTACTTGGCCCATTGGGGGCCGCTGCTGGAGGTGAGAGGCTGGGGGAAACACTTGGGATATGCACCAGAACGTGCATAGAAGAAAAGCACCAGTCACTGCACATTTTGCACTTTATTCAAAGACTGTTCCTTGTGGACATCACCCATCACAATTGCACTTTTGTATGGACTAAATTGCACTATTGTCACCGTTTGGGACAGCATCTCTGTTGTGGGATTATCTGTCCTATTGTATTCAATTTCTTATTTATTTATTTATTTATTATTCACTAATAATGCACTAGAACGTTTAATATGTCATGACTGTATCACTATTTTGGATTTTATTTTAATATTGTGGATTATTTATACGGAAATTTTGCTGACCTCAGAATCTTTTTGCACTTTATGTCAGTTTACTATATCTATTTTTATTTTGGTTCACTTTTAAGATTTATTTTGATATCAGCACTAGAAATTATTTGATTTTCAGCTGTTGCCTGTGATACACTGTTAGCTTTATTTGGTGTTTTTTTGTCTATGATCAGGGATTTTTTCGTTGTTCATCCAGTTTGGGAAGTCATATCATTATATTCACAGGTTCACTTTATATTGTCACTTGAGGAGGGGTGGCTGATACAGTTTATATTTATTTTACTGAGCACTGATACAGTATATATTCTATTGAGCATTTTAATTGTTGGTTTTCACTTATTCATTTCCACATTTTAGAACTGATCTCTTCTTTGATGAACTCATGTATGGTGATATCTTTCCTAAGGTCATAATATTTTTTCTGGCATTGATTATATGTGGTGGAGCCCACTTTGCCAACTTCATCCTATATCTTAGATGATTACTGTTGTGGTTTCTGATTATCTGATTGTTACTGATTGATAGAGTAGCGCCACATATCTCTATTTAATATGCACCTTACCACTGACCGCCCTGTCCAGCGAGGCATGGACATTGCCTTCCACATGCCGGTAGAGAGCCGGAATCGCCTTCCATGAGAAAAAGTGGCGTTTGGGAACCTGCCACTGAGGAACCGCACATTCCACAAACTCACAGAAGGGGGCAACCAACTGAAAAGGCAGCAGTTGAAGTGCTAGCAATTTTGCCAAGCTAGCATTCAAACGCTGGGCATGTGGATGGCTGGGAGCGAATTTGCCTGGTACAATCTGACGTTGGTGTACCGATAGTAGATTGCCCACAAGTACTTGGCTGTGACACACCTAATTCAACACCTTCATTCCTCTCAGTGCAGGTCTCAGGGAGGACTGAAGGTATAGTGAGGTTGGAGGTCCAAGCTGATGAGGAGCAAGGAGAGGTCCTCTGTTCTTTGGTGTGGGTCTTTTAGGTACGCTTGCCAACGAATTGCATGGCAGGTCAACATATGTCTGGTCAAGCATGTGGTGCCCAAGCGGGAGATGTTTTGGCCACGCGAGATAGGCTTGAGACATATGTTGCAAATAGCAGCGGTGGGATCTGATGCACTTGCTCAAAAAAGGCCCACACCAAAGAACTTTTGGAATAACCCGCAGAGACAGCAGCGCCCTGCACATGCGGAGCTCTGCAGTGTGATGCAGTCAGTGTGCTGCCCTTAGGCTGGCCCCTGGAGGGCATCCTGCCTGGTTGGTGATGTGCCTCCTCCTTCTCTCTCCTATCAGGCACCTACGTGGTGTCAGTGACCTCATCATCCCCTCTCTCCTCATCACTGGAGCAAACCTGGCAGTATGCTGCAACAGGGGGAATATGACTGCCAGATTGCTGTCCTTCTTGGGCACCCCCTCTGTCTGGGCTCACGTTACTGCCTTCCTCTAGCTAAGTACCATCATCGAAGCCTTCAAAACGCTGGGCATCCTCCTGGAACATGTACCCAACACTGTGGTCAAACAGTTCAAGGGACTCCTCAGGAGGACATGGTGGGGCTAGGGAAGGAGTCACTGATGCCATTGAGCCGAGGGAAGAGGCAGCGTTGGCAGCTGCTTTGCCAGAAAAGTACCCTGAGCTTGGGTGAGAGAGCATGAGGACGGCTTGGTCATCCACTCGACCAAGTCTTCGGCATGTTGCGGCTCAACATGGCCAGCTGCCGAAAAAAGGCCAAGCGTGTCCCACGGCCACGTGCTGATGAGGATGCATCGTGTCCACGACCAGCACTGTTGCCTCTAGACACAGAGCCTGCTTGCCCTCTTTTATTGGCTTGTGACTGTCTGCCTCTCCTTGTTGGCCTTCCAGACATACTATTGGCCTGCAGTGAGATGTAGCTGCACAAAACTGGGATGTATATATATACCGATTATACTGCAGCTAGCAGAATCAACTGCCTGCCTGTAGTATTATTACTATGAGAACACCTGCACTTGTCTTCAGGTAGCTATACTGTAGGTGCAACTGTGCAGGGTACACAGTACAGTAACTGGAAATATGTCAAGAGCCCACACAAGCACCTGGCTTCAGGTAGCTATACTGTAGGTTCAACTGTGCAGGGTACACAGTGCAGTAACTGGAAATACATCAAGAGCCTACACAAGCACCTGCTTCAGGTAGTTATACTCTAGGTGAAACTGTGCAGGATACACAGTACAGTAACTGGAAATACGTCAAGAACCTACACAAGCACCTGGCTTCAGGTAGCTTTACTGTAGGTGCAACTGTGCAGGGTGCACAGTACAGTAACCGGAAATTCGTCAAGAGCCTACACAAGCACCTGGCTTCAGGTAGCTATACTGTAGGTGCAACTGTGCAGGGTGCACAGTACAGTAACTGGAAATACGTCAGGAGCCTATACAAGCACCTGGCTTCAGGTAGTTATACTGTAGGTGCAACTGTGCAGGGTACACAGTACAGTAACTGGAAATACGTCAAGAGCCTACACAAGCACCTGGCTTCAGGTAGTTATACTGTAGGGGCAACTGTGCAGGGTACACAGTACAGTAGCTGGAAATACGTCAAGAGCCCACACAAGCACCTGACTTCAGGTAGCTATACTGTAAGTGCAACTGTGCAGGGCACACAGTACAGTAACTGGAAATACGTCAAGAGCCTACACAAGCACCTGGCTTCATGTAGCTATACTGTAGGTGCAACTGTGCAGGGTACACATTACAGTAACTGGAAATACGTCATGAGCCTACACATGCACCTGGCTTCAGGTAGCTATACTGTAGGTGCAACTGTGCAGGGTACACAGTACAGTAACTGGAAATACGTCAAGAGCCTACACAAGCACCTGGCTTCAGGTAGCTATACTGTTGGTGCAACTGTAAAAACACCTGCCTGCCTGTCAGTATATTAGGAAGAGAAGAACAGGATCTAGCTAAACTGAATACAATATATATAAAACACCTGGGATGCATATATATATATACACAATGCACTGTAAGTGCAGCTAACTGACTCGACCTGCCTACTCTATCTAACTTAAATCAAAAGACACTGTCTCTCTGTCTATCTATCTCTCTCCAGTCTCCACCGCAACACACTGCTACACAAGGTCGCCAAGGAGGCGGCCTTACATAATGTGGGGCGTGTACTAAATCCCCTGAGCCATAATTGGCCAAAGCCTCCTTGACTTTGGCCAATTACGGCTCTCTGTACACACAGCACTGTGACTGGCTAAGCATGTGGGTCATAGTGCATGCTTGGCCAATCATCAGCCAGCAATGCACTGCAATGCTGCAGTGAATTATGGGCCATGACGCGCCACTCAAATTTGGCGCGAACGGCCTATATCTTTCATAATTCGACGAACGACCGAACACACGGTATTCGAGTCGAACATGCGTTCGACTCGAACACGAAGCTCATCCCTATTGGTGAGACCACTGTTGTGGTCATTATTGCGGGTAAGGAGACTACATACTCATTTTGGGTGTATAGCCTGCTTGGAGGAAGGGCCTTTTTTTCTTTACGGCTTCGTGCTTACATTGTGTCCATACCTGCATGGACATCTCCTGAATCACTGTCAAATACATTTGGGACTTTGTTCTAATTTAAAATATTTACATTTATTGATCTTGTTTTTCTTCACTGATTGGTTTATGTGAATGTATATAGATTATTGATTATATCCACCTGAACAATTTTGTGGATCTCACTTAATCTATTTTCTGTTGTTATCACTATTATTTCATTTTTTATTATTTTTGGCACTTGAACATTTTTGCTATTTACAATATTTTTGGCACTTGAATATAATATTTGCCATTCACACAGTTTTACATTGCCTAATCAGGTTTACCTTATTATAGATGCAATATAGTTTTTCAGTCTCTCAATTTTAGACATTTCCATTTTATTATTTTAGGATTTTCACCATTTCTGAATATTTGAAAGGAATTTCATTTTTTTCAGTTTTTTTCTATTTTGATTTACACGCTGATTCTAGCGCTGCACCCACCCCATGTTTGCCACTGATTTGAGTTTGTATTTAGTACTTTTTAGTGCTGGCAGCTTTATTTATTTGATTTATTTCAATTCTTTATCCACATACCGTCTTCGAGCGCAGCGTTAACCGTTCGGCTCTTTTAGTATTTAGAGGCTATTTCTAGCCAGGGCCGGTGCTACCACTACTGTCCACAGAGCAGAGCTTGCAACTATAATTCACCAGGCAGCCGCTCTGAGCCTCTGACATGTGTCCAGCAGCACCCCCCCAACCCCCACATGCGTGGGTCTCCGCTCTGACACTGACATGTGTCCAGGTTCAGCAGCGCCCAACCCCCCCCCCCCCCCCCCCGGGAAAAGAACACTCTCCTGGCCGTGTCACTGGAGCAGAGTAAATCATCATGGGATGTAGGCAGCGTGGTGCCTGGCGGCGGCTCTCCAGGCTTGGGGACAGGCGGAGCCTGGACTGGAAGAGGCACCGACAGACAGAGGCAGGTAAAGCAGAGTTTTATATTGGTGCATGCAAGCGAGGAACAGGCAGCAAGCACAGGGTCACGTCGTTGGTCAGATACAAGTTTGCTGAGCCCAAGACCGTTGTTCTTCACGTGGTGAGTAAAAACTGTTGCTTATATTATGACAAATGACATGCAATTTGTGTCTGTATATGTATATTAACTGATCTACCAAATGCCAAGTATATACCAAGCCCCCCCCCCTGTGAAGCAGCATTGATGGGCATAGCCTGGTGAGACAGTATTTGATGGTATGTGATAAGCACAGGTGGGACTGTCTGCATTTGATTGGCGCTGGTGAGGCTGTATTTGATGATATGTGATGGGCACAGGTGAGACTGTCTGCGTTTGAATGGCGCTGGTGAGGCTGTATTTGATGGTGTGTGATGCGCACAGGTGAGACTGTTTTGCATGCAAAATAGTAGCAGTCATTAAAAATGTGGGGTGTACATGGGCAGGGCAAAGGCGGTGGAGCCAAGAGGGGGCGGCAAAATGAGGTTTCACCTAGGGTGTCAAAAATACTTGCGCCAGCCCTGTTTCTAGCCCTAAAATGCCTGACAACCACCAGTGTGAAGCCAGTCTAATAAAATTAATGAGGAAAGCCGTAGTGTTGAATTAGGAAGTAGAAAAGTGATGCTTTTGATTAGTAGGGCTGCGTTTAGCACAATGCTGGCTGCACAGATGTACAAATCCTTTGGAAGGTAACGCTAAACATAAAGTGTATGTAGTACCTAAAATAGAACTTTACCTAACAATGGAAGTTCCGCTTATCCTCCTCCTTCCCCCCTCCTCTGTCAATATTGGGAATTATTTTTCTTTGTCAGGGAGCAGGTACCTACAGTATTTCTGACAAGTACCCAGTCCCACTTCTGCTCTGCTTACCTAGGTGAACAGAATGGACGTTCGGCCCCTCCTACCCTACCCGCCTACCCCACCCGCAGCTTGTGGGATCATTGAGAAAGTGTTGTACATCTTGCTCATGCGCAGTGGGAAGCTGGCTGTGAAACACCAGGATGCCACACCTAGCTTCCGACAACCAAGTTCGCAATGGGAAGGACCTAAAAAACCCAATAAGGCCTGATGCACACTGGGCGTCAAAAACACTGCTTTTAAGGGCATTTGCCGTATTTTCTGCCTCTAAATGCTCCTCTATGTTAGCCTTTGTGTCCATGCACACATAGGTGTTTACAGGAAGAAGCGTTTAGAAGCTGGGGAAAAAAACATCACATCCAGGAGAGGAGCGTTGTGGCATAAAAAAATTCCAGACACGCCTAAATGCACCTAAAAATGCATAAACTGTATGTGTGCTTAGCACTTGAGCTTTCATTCATTTCAATAGCCAGAATATTTTTTTTCTGACGTGGCTTAGGTAGGTTTTTTTACATTGTTTCTCTTATGCCAGGAGAAAAGGCATTCAGAAGAGCTGGGAAAACGCCCAGTGTGCATGAGGCCTAGAAGAAAAAGGGCTTGATGAATTAAATCTGAGCTTCTGGCACAGCTTTATACGCTAATGGAATACATATATGGGAGTTAAATCTGTCTGGAAGAAAAACACAATGGGGCTTTTAAGGCACTTATATAGACTTGTAACTTCAATAATTGAAATGTTGCATCGTTTGTCTCTACATTGTGTTAAACATACATAAATACATCTTTTCACAAAGATATTCAACAGAACATTGTTACAGAAGATTTTATTATTGATCAGTAATTTCTGATTTTACAAAGTGTTTTACATATCAATAGACAGTAGTGGCCACAAATGATTGGGACAAGAATGAAAAATGCTGGGGTCAGAATGATAGTATTCCATTTGCAACAGTCATGAGCCGAAAATTGTGCATGATTGATGAACCAAAAACTAAAACTATGTCCCTTTTTCATACATAGGAAATCCTCAGCCAGGCCGTGAAAAGTGGCAGCCAGGAGGTGGCGGGGGTAAGTGGCAGGCAGGAGGTGGCCGGGCCCAGTAGCCTGCCTGAATCCCAGGTCCCTCACCTCGGCCTTCCACAAAAAAATGCCAGGAAGAGGAGAAACCCGAAGGAGGCAGCACTTGGCCTAATTCTGAAGGCTACTGCTACTACTCCCAGTCTTCAAGAGGACTATGCCTACATGGCAGCCTGCAAAATGCTGGAAATGGAGGAGGGCCAATGCCTCTTCTGTGAGGAAGTTATCTTACAAGCCCCAAATAAGGGGTTGAGGTGCAAACTCACAAGCCAAAGCCACGTTTGTGAGTTGAACCATGGTCCTCCTCCTTCTCCTTCTCCTCCACCTGCTGCCACAATTCCAACACCAGAGCCACAGCCTGGAAGGAAGCGTGGAAGGAAGACAAGAGAGTGATGGCCTGGGTTCAGTCTGGTCTGACAAAAGACGCAGGCTGTGGTATAACCACAGCCTGGGGACATATATGTCATCTGCTGCTGTGTCTGATCTCTTGTAGTCCTGGACCGGATTGTGTTCACTATTATATGGACTCCTCAGGCCACCAATTTTGACTGTAAAGTAATTGATGTCTGCCCTGGGGTACAAAGGCTTCGCAAATTTCACCAGTTTATCCAGTGTTGCCTTCCTCTTTATTTTGTCATGGCCCAGAATAAATGGCTATTTCTTTTTCACAAATACTTGCCTATGTATTTTACTTCAAAAAGGACAGTTTGTTTGTGAGTAGGCAGGCACATTTCAAAAAGACAATGTCAAATTAAAAAGGGACACCAACACAAACCAACCTCCTTGAGGTTAAAAAATACAAGACAATAATGGTGCTGTGGTAACTTGACACACAAAACTAAAAACAATATTATGGAGAGCACTAGAAAAAAAAACAAGGATTTCTTGATAAAAAACAAAAAAACACTATAAACCAAAATTAAATACATCATTATGGAGATCTGACGAAAACAAAAAAATGAAATATTCAGGAGATCACGAGAAATTATAAAGAAATCATTTTTTCAAAACTCTGTGTGAATATGAGCAGCAAAACAACTTCATTATTTTAGCATTCTAAAGAAGAAGAGAATGCGCTGCATTAAAAGATTTTAAAGATTGCAGCGTGACGAATGTGCTATCTGAAATTACGAACGCTAGTTTTACCAGACCGAGCGCTTCCGTCTAGTACTTGATTCTGAGCATGCATGGAACTTTGTGCATCGGAATTGTTTGTGTACACACGATCGGAATTTACGGTTTTTGTTGTGGGAAAATTTGAGATCCCGTTTACAAATTTTTTGTGTCAGGAATTCCGATGGAGCCTACACACGGTCGGAATTTCAGACTAAACGCTCCCATCCAATATTTTCCGTCGGAAAATACGACCGTGTGTACGCAGCATTATAGGTCTTGTCCATACCTCCAGCCTATGGCTGCACAGTAAAAGAAGAAGCTGATGAGTTCAACTCTCTGTACTCTTCTCCTGTCAGCATGTTCCTTATTAGCACATGGGCGTTGCAGCACAGCTGACTGGTTCACTGCACTTCTTCTCTGTCCACCGGGCTGGGCTCTGCTGTACTGTAGATTTCAAGAGGCCAATACCAGGTCACATTTAGGTATTTATACTGCTTGCATTAAAATTGCATTACAAAAACAAAAAACATTTGATGATGTGGCAATGAATTTAGAGTGGCCTTCATTTTATGTCTCTCTAGTGTGAAGCTTTGAATTCCAGAGAAGCATTTTGAGGATAATCTTATGAGTTAAAAATCTGCTTTACATTTTTGACATTTTTACTATTGGGCGAGATGGTTAGAGCAAGGATAGCAGCAATCTACCACCAAATCATTGTTTATTTTCTACCATAAAATACTTGCTGACATTTCTCTTGTAGATCAAAGTCTGAAAATACAAAAGAATCAACAGTCAAATGCCACAATAAAAGGCGTGTATCGTCATTTTGTTTGCTTGCTTTTCCTTTCACAAATGCTGTTTTTTTTGCTTACTAATTGATTATTCTGGTATTTTGCAGAGAAACTTCAGCTGAAACCTTTCAATATCGTACATTTACCCTCTATGTTTTATTGATAGAGGACAACAGATAAAGGGATTATATACTAATAGCCAAATGAAAGCCATCTATAGCCCCCCATAGGCATAAGATAAGGTACATCAGTCTGGTAAATGACCTTTAGTACCAAAACATTCTTTAAAAGGTAATGATTTTCTGCACTCTTTCCTTGAATAGGTTGCTTAAAGTAAAACTATAGGCAAACATTTTTTTTAAATTTTGGATAGCGTAAGGGAGGGTTATAACCTATTTTATATCGGTGTCCCATTGGGGAGATTTACCTTCACTTCCGGTCCCATAGCCAAAACAGGAAGTGAGAGGAAGTCCCTGCAAATTAAAGGGTTACTAAACCCAGGACCCTGCATGCACTATATCTGGTGTCCCACAGTACACATAGCATGGACATGCAATTATTTTAGTAAATATAAACTGCTAAATACCTTTTTTTTCATCAGCAGAATATAGAAGTCGTGTGACTTCTATCAGTGTCGGGTTAATGCGCGTTGGAGGAGTTTTCATTCTCCCCTGATTGTCCTATGAGGCTGCATGACCCCTGACCCTCTGTCTGGACAGTGCTGGTCCTGTGCTGATCACATGCACTCTCCCCCCCAAAAAAACTCTCTATCAATATACACCAAACTGAGCATGTGCAGAGTGCCTCCATGGCTCTGTTCTATCAGCAGATAGATTGGGGACATTAAAAGAAGGGGAGAATCGGAGAAGACAGGATCAAACAGCCTTTTTACACAATGCGCAACATTAACCCACAGTGAGTATAACAAGCATGTTTTACTGCATATATAGAGTGATTTTTACTGTTGTGGGTTTAGTAACACTTTAAGAGAATCTCTAATGGGGACACAGCAGTAAAAACTGACAGGCGTCCTAATCCCTCTCTATGCTATCCAAAACTAAAAAAAAGTCTTTCCTACTTTAACCACTTCAATACAGGGCACTTATACACCTTCCCGCCCAGACCAATTTTCAGCTTTCAGCGGTGTCGCAGTTTGAATGACAATTGCGCGGTCATACAACACTGTACCCAAACTAAATTTTTTATCTAATATCTTTCTTTTGGTGGTATTTGATCACCTCTGCGGTTTTTATTTTTTGCTGAACAAATAAAAAAATTTTGAAAAAAATAAGTTTTGCTTTTGTTTCTGTTAAAAAAATTTGTAAATAAGTACATTTTCTCTTTCACTGATGGGCACTGATAAGGCGACACTGACAGGCACTGATAAGGCGGCACCGATGAGGTGGCACCCATGAGTGGGCATTGACAGGCACTGACGATGGGCACTGATATGAAGCACTGATGGGCACTGGTAGGCGGCACCGATGGGTGGCACTGATATGCAGCACTAATGGACATTGATAGGCAGCACTGATGGGCACTTATGGGTGGCACTGGTGGGCATTGATGGGCACTGATAGGCGACACTGATGGGCACTGAAAAGCTGCAAAGATGCTTTCGTATGAGTGGCAATGATGGGCACTTATAGGCGGCACTGCTGGGCACTGATACGTGGCACTGATACGTGGCACTGATATGAGGCACTGATAGGCATCCCTGGTGGCACTGCCAGTGGTAGGCATTGTGAGTGGACACTGATTGGCAGCTGCCTGGGCATTGATTGGCAGCTGCCTGGGTACAGATTAGTATTTCCCTGGGGGTCTAGGGGGCATACCTGGTGGTCCAGTGTGGATGGCCATCCTGGTGGTCCTGCATGGCTTCCCTGGTGGTCCTGGGTGTGATCCGAGGGGGGCTGTGCCGATAAACAATTAGCACAGACCCCCCCTGTCAGGAGAGCAGCTGATCGGCTCTCCTCTACTCGTGTCTGTCAGACGCGAGTGAGGAAAAGCCGATCACCGTCTCTTCCTATTTACATCGTGATCAGCCGTGATTGGACACGGCTGATCATGTTGTAAAGAGTCTCCGTCAAAGACTCTTTACCTAGATCGGTGTTGCGGGGTGTCAGACTGACACCCCGCATCAATGATCGCCGCGATGCGCGCCCCCGGGGGCGATCGATCCGCACAAGCAAGGTGGATGGAGGAATTCTACCTGCTGTGCTATTGTATTCTGACAGCGGGACTGTAGCTGGCCAGCCCCCACCACGTACAATGCTAGGTTCAATCGACACTCTGGTGTAAGTGCCGGTTCACACCTGAGCGATTCGTTGTGCGATTTTCAGTCCATTCATTTGTGTTACAATGTTTTTTATTAAGAAGAATAAAATATAATACATAAGCAAGTACATATAAGAATAAGAAGGAGATAGGGAGGTGTGACAGACTCACCCGGGACAGAGGCTTTTGGAGGGGACTGAATCCTAGCCTCTTGCCTACCGACTATGAGCTCTGGCTTTTGAGGGAGCTACAAGCATTTAGGAATATATTCTGTTATGTAATGCAAAAGGACATTATTAAGGAGTCCATGGTGGTCTCTGCATGCTTGGGACTCATATAGCAGATGTATGTGAAAGGAATGCTGATTAATGAGATATGGAAAGCCCTGGGTCTCCTGTTGTCTACTAGTGTGGCTTCTAAGAGTATTTTACCCATTGTTGTTTGTGCTAATTAACCTTGCTATTATATGAAGGAGTTCTGTGTTGATATTTATGATAATGTGTATTGTAT
The DNA here is from genome assembly GCA_037952925.1 of Lithobates clamitans. Lineage (NCBI taxonomy): Eukaryota > Metazoa > Chordata > Amphibia > Anura > Ranidae > Lithobates > Lithobates clamitans. The sequence continues at coordinate 3,303,960 of JBBGZY010001769.1, forward strand.
AGTTGGTGAGCTTGGAGACGTGAAGTCTACCCTAAAAGGTCATATCTCTGAGTCACCTAGTCTGGGTAAATGATTTAGTAAACTAGCTCATGTTAATTTGGTTTCTGGTTACAGTTGTATTGTTAGAGTAATATGAGCAGGAGGCGGAACCTCCTCTTTAACTGTGTATATGACTGTATTCTGGTTCTAATAAACTGTCTGATGTTTTACTCTACACTGGGCTACGACTAGTGAATGGGAAAGCTAAGGGGTCTTGGATTGTGTGGTAGGGGCAGAGGAAGTATTTACAGCGGACAGATGCATCTTGAGTACGGGGTCCGTCACAATTGGCTGGCAGCGGTGGGATCATGCTTCCTTGCTGTGAACACATCCAAACCATCACCTGGATCCAAGGTCCGGATAGCGAGAGAGGAGAGGTACAGATACATCGTCATGAAAGAGGAATTCCAAAGAAGGTTGCGAGAGATGCAGATACAGCAGAGGTTCTGCTGAGATGGTATGATTCTGTCCGCCTACAACTCTGGAAGAAAGCGCTAGCTCTCGAGCAGCACCACCACTGAAAAAGTCTACCCTCCATCCATGTAAGGTACTGGTCGCGGTATGAAGTACGAATGCTGTTATTGGGGGAACATCCGAACCAGGAGTGGACAGCTGGGTTAAGCAGGCTGAGCCGGGCAGAAATGCGGTTGGACGGGAGCCCTAGCCCTGGTATGTAGCCCAAGTGTGCCCGTGGAGAGCAGATGACAGCCCCACGGAAGGCTTTGACTCTGATGGCCTGGGATTGTTGTACTGGAGGCTGTCCAGGGTCCCTGACTTTGGGAGTGATCTGGAGTGGTGTTTGGAGGAAATAATGGAGCACAGAGAGCAAAGACTGTCTTGGAAGTGCTCTGGGCACAGGAAGATTTGGAGTTTCTGGCTGTTCAGGAACGGGAGCTGGAGATCGCCCACAGACAGCTGCTAGACTCTGCTCAGCAGCAGGGTGGGGCTCCCTTTGAATGGGACCAGGGCTTTTTTTCAGCCGGAACTCACCGGAACTGTGTTCCGGAACCTCTGGCAGCCCTCTCCTCTCCTGAGAGTGACATGTCTGCTGTCTACACGATCATCAGATGCATGTCTCCCGTCCCTGCAGTAGCCTGTCTCACTCACACACGGCAGAACGAAGCTGTCTCCTCCTCCTCCTTCTCAATCAGCTCTGCATACACACAAGAGGAGGGGGAGCAGGAACACGTGCTGACTTCAGGTCTGTACAAACTTTTCTATGCTTTATAGATAGACAGGGAGGAGGGGGGAGAATGGCTGGGATTGGCAAGGAGGAAACTAAAACGATGTACACTTGGTGGAGTGATTGGGGGATTAGGAGGATATGTGCTTTGGTATGAGAAAGGAAATATGCCAGAAATCAGTGTGGGATTAATTTGAAACCTGACAGCCCCTTCCAGCACTAGCTCCCCTCTCCCCCCAGCACATTTCCAACCCCCCCCTCCAGCACTAGCCCCCCGTTCCAGCACCAGTCCCCCTCTCCCCAAGCACATTTCCAACCCCCCTTCCAGCACTAGTCCCCCTCTCCCCCAGCACATTTCCAACTCCCCCTTCAAGCACTAGCCCTCCCCCCTTCCAGCACTAGCCCTCTCTCACCCCCCTTTCAGCACTAGCCCTCTCCCCCCCTTCCAGCACTAGCCCTCTCCCCCCACTTTCAGCACTAGCCCTCTCTCCCCCTTCCAGCACTAGCCCTCTACCCCCCCTTCCAGCACTAGCCCTCTCCCCCCCTTCCAGCACTAGCCTTCTGCTCCCCTTCCAGCACTAGCACCCCCCCTTCCAGCACTAGCCCTCTCCCCCCTTCTAGCACAACCCCCCCTTCCAGCACTAGCCCTCTCCCGCCCCCCCTTCCAGCACTAGCCCTCTCCCGCCCCCCCTTCCAGCACTAGCCCTCTCCCCCCCTTCCAGCACTAGCCCTCTCTCCCCCCCTTTCCAGCACTAGCCCTCTCCTGCCCCCCTTCCATCACTAGCCCTCCCCCCTTCCAGCACTAGCCCTTCCTCCCCCCTTCCAGCACTAGCCCTCTCCCCCCTTCCAGCACTAGCCCTCTCCCCCCTTCCAGCACTAGCTCTCTCCCCCCTTTCAGCACTAGCCCTCTCCCAGCACTAGCCCTCTCTCCCCCCCCTTCCAGCACTAGCCCTCTCCTCCCCCCTTCCAGCACTAGTCCACTCCTCCCCCTTCCAGCACTAGCCCTCTCCCCCCCTTCCAGCACTAGCCCTCTCCCCCCCTTCCAGCACTAGCCCTCTCCCCCCCTTCCAGCACTAGCCCTCTCTCCCCCCTTCCAGCACTAGCCCTCTCCCCCCCTTCCAGCACTAGCCCTCTCTCCCCCCCTTCCAGCACTAGCCCTCTCTCCCCCCCTTCCAGCACTAGCCCTCTCTCCCCCCCTCCAGCACTAGCCCTCTCTCTCCCCCTTCCAGCACTAGCTCCCTCCCCCCCTTCCAGCACTAGCCCCCTCCCCCGTCCAGCACTAGCCCTCTCCCCCCCATTCAAGCACTAGCCCTCTCCCCCCCATTCACATTCAGCCACTAGCCCTCTCAGCACTAGCCCTCTCCCTCCTCCCCCTTCAAGCACTAGCCCCCTCCCCCTTCCAGCACTAGCCTCCCCTCCTTCCAACACTAGCCCCCTCCCCCCTTCCAGCTCTAGCCCTCTCAGCACTAGCCCTCTCCCCCCTCCCCCTTCCAGCACTAGCCCCCCCTCCTTCCAGCACTAGCCCTCTCCCTCCCAGATATTCTCCTTCTCACAGAGGGCATGATCATGGCATCTGGGACCCCGAGAGATGGAGGACATTTACCTTGGAGGCCCACACTAGCTCCTTCTTGACAAGTTAATGGAGTCTAGTGCCAGAACTTGTTCCAGCACTGGGCTCCAGGACTCAGCCCGGATTCATGGGACGCTGGGATTTTGTTTAAATCTCAGGAAAGGCCCATTAAAACTGGGACAGCATGGAGGTTTGAATTTAGATTAGAAAGGGGGAAAGGATTTGTGTTTGTGGGGGATGGAACTGGGGAGAGGACTTATGTAAGAGGGGCTTGGAGGAAAGAGGACAAGGGGAGAGGAATTGTTCCAGGATGGGGAACATGTTGTGCTGGAAGGGGAGATTTGGGGGAGAGAATTTGTACTGGGAGGAGGATTTATGCTTGGGGGATATTGTTGTGGGGTATTTTTGCTGGGATGAGGAGCTGTGCTGTGATATGGATTTGTGGGGTGGAAGGAGATTTGTGCTGGGAAGGGGGATTTTTTTTTAGGGAAAGCTTTGCAGAGACAGTTCAGAGAGAAGTGCACTGTAAAAGTGTGTGGGGGAGGGGGAATATGTGCAGAGAGGTAAAGTTTGTGTGCGTTTAGCAGAGGGCAGAGTATTGTACACAGAGGAGTGCCTGGGGAACTTGTGATGAAAGGGGAGCTGAGAAAGTATGTGGGTGGAGGGCGAGGTCAGCAGAGAGGAGAGCTGGGGGGCTTTGTGATGAGAGGAGAGCTAGGAGGGGATTTGTGATGAGAGGAGAGCTAGGAGGGGATTTGTGATGAGAGGAGAGCTAGGAGGGGATTTGTGGTGAGGAGAGCTGGGGGGGATTTTAGGGAATTTGCCTTATGTGATAAATTTGGCGCCACTGTAAATCTCTCCTCTAAGGAAGGTGTGGCTGGGGGTGGGGTTTGGGTGTGGCCGGGGGTGGGGTTTGGGTGTGGCTGGGGGCGGGGTTTGGGTGTGGCTGGGGCGGAGAGTTGGACAGAGAGGGTGAGTTCCTGCACCTTTTCTCTGAGAAAAAAAGCCCTGCCTGGATCAGGAAATACCAGCAGACAGCTCTGAAATCTTGGCTGAAGAGTTGGCAAGGTGGCATAGTAACAGTGTGCTTTGCCCCGCAGCTATGGAGGCGGAGGTCTTATGGCGGATGCAGCAAGTGCTGACTGACCTTGACGAACCTGTTTCTGCACAAGACGAGGTTGGAAGGAGGAATGTGCCTGTCCAGCAGCATGCCAGAGAATTGGCAGTGAAAAATCTGGAGATTGCTATCCCCAAAGCTGAAGTGCTGATAACAGGGTAGAGCTCTGCTAACCTCTGCCCAGCACCAATAGCATCTTCTGGGTTCCACGGACAGATGGTGAACCTCTATCCCCAGACACCAGTTGCAGAGACAGGGAATTTGATAGACTTTTCTGCTGAGGAAGAACAATCTGATGATCCCCCAGCAGAAGAGCTGGTACTAGGACCAAACTTCACTGTGCTCTGCCCAGCACCAGCAGCAGTATCTGTGGTGTTACAAGGAACTTCCCCAGCGGAAGCGCTGACCACCGGACAGAGGGTCCAAGGTGTCTGCCCCACAACTGTGGCAGTTCTGGAGGCTCAGGGGGAGAAGGTGGTGGTCACTTCCCAGCAGCAGATCAGGACACAGGGGGAGAAGGAAGAAGAGGTGTTCGTCGTCCCTCCCCAACAGTTGGCCAGGGTGGAGGAAGTGGTCTTTCCTCCCCAGCAAAGATCCGTGCACCTGGGAGACAGTACCACAGACATGTCATCCCAGCAGCCAGATGAGGGAATGGAAAAGGAAGCAGCCGGCTCACCTTCCCAATGGCAGCTACACAGTGTGGGAGTGGAGGAAGCCAGCCTCCTGCCCCAATGGTTAGCTGAAGCGGAGGATGTGGAGTTCCCAGCAGAAGTGCTGGCAACAGGGCAGAGTACTACCAACCTCTGCCCAGCTCTGGCAGCAACTGTGGAGTTCCAGGGAGCCAGGGCAGTCGGCCCCTCTCTCCAGCAACAAGCTGAGGTAGTAAAGCTGCTACTCCCAGCTGAATCACTGGCAACAGGGCAGAACGCCGCTGGTCTCTGCCTAGCACCTTCAATGTCTCTACAGCTTCAGGAAGCTGGGGCGATCGGCTCCTCTGCCCAGCAGCAGACCGAGCCCCGGAATGTTAAAAACCACCCAGATGAAATGCTGGCATCCGGACAGAGAGTCACCTCTGCCCCACACCTACTGAGGTCAACTATTCCTTGCAGCCATGAATGGAGATCATGCGAATGGACTATTTGAGTTCACTCTGCCTGACTAATGCATGTCCAGACCAGGTGGAGGTCTGGGACCTTGTAAGTCAACTTTTGATGGGGGAGAAATGTGACAGACTCACGCGGGACAGAGGCTTTTGGAGGGGACTGAATGTTAGCCTCTTGCCTACCGACTATGGACCCCAGGATTTGAGGGAGCTACAAGCATTTAGGAATATATTCTGTTATGTAATGCAAAAGGACATTATTAAGGAGGCCATGATGGTCTCTGCATGCTTGGGACTCACATAGCAGATGTATGTGAAAGGAATGCTGATTAATGAGATCTGGAAAGCCCTGGGTCTCCTGTTGTCTACTAGTGTGGCTTCTAATGCCCCGTACACACGGTCGGATTTTCCGATGGAAAATGTCCGATCGGAGCGTGTTGTCGGAAATTCCAACCGTGTGTGGGCTCCATCGGACATTTTCCATCGGATTTTTCGACACACAAAGTTGGAGAGCAGGAGATAAAATTTTCCGACAACAAAATCCGTTGTCGGAAATTCCGATCGTGTGTACACAAATCCGACGGACAAAGTGCCACGCATGCTCAGAATAAATAAAGAGATGAAAGCTATTGGCCACTGCCCCGTTTATAGTCCCGACGTACATGTTTTACGTCACCGCGTTTAGAACGATCGGATTTTCCGACAACTTTGTGCGACCGTGTGTAGACAAAACAAGTTTGAACCAACATCCGTCGGAAAAAATCCTAGGATTTTGTTGTCGGAATGTCCGAACAAAGTCCGACCGTGTGTACGCCCTATAAGAGTATTTCACCCATTGTTTGTGCTAATTAACCTTGCTATTGTATGAAGGAGTTCTGTGTTGATATTTATGATAATGTGTATTGTATAGTCAGTGAGCTAGGAGATGTGAAGTCTACCCTAAAAGGTCATATCTCTGAGTCACCTAGTCTGGGTAAATGATTTAGTAAACTAGCTCATGTTAATTAGGTTTCTAGTTACAGGTGTATTGTTAGAATAATATGAGCAGGAGGGGGGAACCACCTCTTCAACTGTATATAAGACTGTATTCTTGTTCTAATAAACTGTCTGATGTTTTACTCTACACTCAGCTATGACTGGTGAATGGGAAAGCTAAGGGGTCTTGGATTGTGTGGTACCAAACAGAGGAAGCATTTACGGTGGACAGACTCATCTTGAGTACGGGGGTCCATTACAGGAGGAAAAAGAGTAGAAATAATGAAGAGCAGAAGAAAAGGTGGCGTAAGATATGCTGGGTGTTATATGAATGGTGGATGTAACCTTATAATTCTAGAGAGAAAGCAAAGAATTATCAATAGTAAGTGAATTGGTAAAGTCAAGCCATGAAGACCAGATTTGTAAAAAGTTAGAATGGTTATCAAGTAGGATAGATGTTAATTTTTCATGAACCACGATGCCCATAATTAATTTGAATGGGCTGAAATCGCACTGGATCGCAAAAGTAGTGCATGCACTACTTTTCAAAAACACACTGCACTGGATTGCATGGTACTGCTGCGTTTTAAACGCAGTGCGGGAAACACTCATTCTGGTATGAACAACCCCACAAAAAATCTATTCAAGTATGTATTCTTAACTCAAAAATATATCTTTTTTTTTTTTTTTCTTTCAGCCTCCGCTAAATCCCTAAATTCCTGTTTTGATTGAACTTCTTGTTAGAGGGTAGCGATGCTTGTTCTCCATGGTCCCACTGTATGTACTTAGTCACCTTCTCTTGCTCTCTACTAAGATGCACTATGGGATTTGCAGTGTGCATAGAGCAGTGCACATAACTGCAACTACCATGCACCACTTGTTCCAAACCAGTGGAAATGAGAGATGATGCAGAGGGGCCTTTGAGGGGGGCCAGAGTAGGGGATAGGTAAGCAATATTACCTGTTCCTGTACCACTAGCCACTTGCCGTCATTATACTGCGGCAGGTCAGCTTGTTCCCGCAAATCGCCATAGGTGTACGTTGGCTCTTTTAAGAGCTATAGCAGGCACGCCGGAGCCATGTCCGCCGGCCACCCGTGATTGCTCCACAGAAAGGCAGAAGGGGGTCTGTCAATGTAAACAAACAGATCCTCGTTCTGGCAGGGTAGAGAGAGATAGTCTGTTCCTAGTGATCAGGAACAGCGATCTCGCTGTACTCCCAGTCAGTCCACTCCCCCCACAGTTAGAAACACCTCCCAGGGAGCACAGTTAACCCCTTGAACACTACTAATGTTAACCCCTTCCCTGCCAGTGTCATTTATACAGTAATCAGTGCATTTTTATAGCACTGATCGCTGTATAAATGTCAGTGGTCCCAAAAAAGTGTCAAAAGTGTCCGATCTGTCCTCCACAATGTTGCAGTCCAGCTAAAAAATGCTGAACACCGCCATTACTTGTAAAAAAAAAAAATTATAATAAAAATGCCATAAATCATTTTTTGTTTTTTTTACCAAAAATATGTAGAATAATACATATTGGCCTAAACCGATGAAGACATTTTTTTTTTTAATTTGGTATATTTATTATAGCTTAAAGTAAAAAATATTGTTGTTTCTTTTTCAAAATCGTCGGTCTTTTTTTGTTTATAGAGCAAAAAATCAAAACTGCAGAGGTGATCAAATACCACCAAAAGAAAGCTCTATTTGGGGGAAAAAAGGACGTCAATTTTGTTTGGGTACAACGTCGCATGACCGTGCAGTTTTCAGTTAAAGTGACGCAGTATCATATCGCAATAAATGGCCTGGTCATAAAAAATCTTCCGGTCCTTAAGTGGCTAGACTTAATGAGCATTTAAGCCTTGCCCAGCTGAAGGGATAGTTTTTTTTCTAATTCCTAGAGTTGGGCTTTCAATTTCTGGTTTCTTTAGAATACAATCTTCTATATTAGAGAAGAGAAGGGCCAACAACTCCATGTCCATGTCAAATGTAAATAGTTTTATTGGTACATGTTAAAAATACAAAAGCAGACACGTTTTGGCACACCACCTTGATTACTGCACAATCTTCTATATATTATAGACTATTTCTAAACTAATAACGTTCTCTTTGTTTAATGAAAGTAAACTTATTGAAGGGTAGTACAAAACACCATAGGTGTACGCAGCCTATTGCATTAGGGTGTGCACACCAAAGCTCAAACACACATGCATGTGTGTTTATGTATATACAGTATATATATATATATATATATATATATACACACAAACACACATACGGTCTTTCTTGCAGCACTCTGTCCCATCGGCACATGATCACCCTGCCTGCAGATTTAGAGTGAAAGAGAAATGCTTCCACACTTCTCCTATAAGCAGAGTTGCTCAGTAGGAGATCTTTCCCATCTCCCAACCAGCTAATGTGAATGGGGTGATTAGGGTGTGCCCAGACACATCCGGCACACCCTTTGCACACGCCTATACAGCACTGTAACCTGCAACTGCAAACGCCATGAAATACGCACAATACCAAATAAAGGGCAGTGTGGATAAATATTTTATAAAAGGCATCACCATTTAACGCTGCAATTTCACCCCACATCCTGAATTGCCTAGCACCTGAGCAAGTTAACAAATGATGCAATCATTGCCATTGAAGGGAATGCATAGAACTATGCAAATACTGACTTCAGAAAATGTAGTATTTGCATAGATGCTCTGAGAGGGCTGCAAGCTTTGTTGAATTAATTTACAGATCCTCAAGACAGAGGTAAGTCATAACAGCCTGTACTGTTCTATCTGCTAGGGCCATTAGTTCAGGAGGATAATTGATCCCAAAGGTTTACTTTGACTAATGCACTTTAAGATGCTTTTCTGCTCCTCTGCAACATTGCTTTAAAGATTTCCAGACATACTCAGATATTTTAGAAGTAATCGTTGAAGCTTCTGTGCAGAGCAGTTGAGTATGTGCCTTCATTAGTTTCCTATCAATGAAGAAACACCAGCTACTGCAATATTAAATGTATTGTTGTTGGGTGTCTAGACGCTTCCGCATCATACAGGTCAAGCTATAGTTAGTCGTGTGTCAGGAACATAAGATGTGACTCCTAAAGAAATAGGCACAGGGTCATGAAATCTCGTTCTCCATGGTAAAGCAGCTATATAGCAAGAGCACTGAATTATTTTATTTGCAAACCCTTGAAAAGGTGGATTCCGACAGACACTGGCTACCTATGTGAGCTGAATAAAGTTTCACACTCAGTTCACCACAATCAATTAATATCACTGTGTTATATCGTAATTAGGTACACTTGCCAAAAACATTTTCTGCCACTACCTAATATTCAAGACATGGATGCTATAAATGTGTACTGTAGACAAAGTATTTTTTTTTACTTTCTTCTACTGAAATCAAACTATATGTAAATGCACTTTATTTTTCCCATCAGGTCACAGACAGCCAAAATTACTTGATAGTTTTGAACACTTCCCTATCTTATCTAAAGTTTTAAAAAAATGCCTTTACAAACACTTTAATTGTTTTAGTTTATTATGAACAACTGTAAAGTACAGTCAATAGGATGTGAAATGAAATATTAAAGTGGTTCTAAAGGCAGAAGGTTTTTTTTACCTTAATGCATTCTATGTATTAAGGCATCCTTTTTCAACCTTGGTGCCTTTGGGTTTCTTCAGGGGTGCTTTGGCACAATGCCTAAAAATTGCCAGAAAATTGTATACAAGCCAGCAGGTTGATCAAGCCTGCCTTTTATAGATACACCCAATGATGTCATCAGTTGATAAGGAGGATGTTGGGCACCTACACAGCATCCCTGTTTGCCCCTCCCCTACCCCTCTCTATCAGCACTGAATGCTGATGGAGAGGGGTAGCTGAATGAGGGAGAGAAACTGAAGGAGAAGAGAAATTGGAATACTAGTCAGTACCAATGTACAAGGGTGTATTTTCTTTGGAAGAATAAATTACCCCTAAAGTTGGGTGTCCTACATGTGTGGATGTTGCTGCATTATGTAAAACGAGTAGTTTACATTTTATAACGGGTGCCTCAAGATTGTGCAGAATATTAAATGGTGCCTTGACTGAAAAAAGGTTGAAAGACGCTACATTAAGGTATAAAACCTTCTGAGAGCAGCTCCCCCGAAGCCCCCCATAATACTCAAGCCCCATCTCAATCCAGCAATGTGCATGAGAGCAGCGACTCCGTTGGGTCACTCTCTCCTCTCTGGCTCGCACAGCAACAGGAACCATTGGCTCCTGCTGCTGTCAACCACAGCCAGTGAGCCAATTAAGAGAGAACGCGGGGCTGGGCCGAGCCACACTCTATGTGTGAATGGACAATGTCTATTTACAGGAGTGTGGCTTGAGAGCAAGTCTGCTCGAGTGCCCCCATAGTAATAGGCTTGATATTGGGGTCACTCGGCAAAGAGGAGGAGCCAGGAACCCCGGCAAGCGACCCAAAAATAAAAGGATTGGGGCTACTCTGTGCAAAACCATTGCACAGGGCAGGTAAGTATAACATGTTTGATATTTGGTTTTTTACAACCTTTAGAATCACATTAAAAGGTATTTAAAAAAGGGATGCTCTAACTTGTAAAAATGTACTCCATTGGTGATGTTCTTACAAGTAGGGGAATGATAATTGTATGTTTTCATTTGTTAGTTTCTTAGAAGGCTGCTGCAAGCGCACATCCAACCCCCTCCGGTGATTCACTACTCTCAGGTGCTGGCCTCAGATATGCCCACACTCCAAAAACAACCTATGTACTAGATCAATAGATAGAAAGCGGCCTCAGCCTAAGCTCCTCCTAGGGCACGCCTCTTGATGCGCTTACCCTCGCCTACAAGGCGTAGTCACAGAGATGGGATTGTTGAGCAATAGCTGGGTTTTTATGCATCATGAACTGCTGGTAACGAGTGGGGGAGGATTATGCAAATAAACAAACAAATGAAGAACAGCTGAATGCCGGGGTAAAGTGTCTGCATGTATAGCACTGCTTCACATATGCAATGTATGAACTAAGCAGACAAACAGGGCATGTCCCATATCTTCTAATAATGGAGTTATTATTAAACAATTAATCATCTTGAGAAGGTGAACACGGAACATTGGTGTTGGTTCCAGGCTTGAAGAGGTTAAGTGGGGAAGGGAGGGAAACAGCATGACCACTCTGGTGTAGTACGTTCCAAGAAGGTTTAATTACAAAGAAAAGTTAAAAATGTATACTCACAAAAGTATAAAAACCACACCTATAGATATGGAATTCCACAGAAGAGTGTAAGCCTGTGGTGGAGGCACAGTCCTAAAAGGATGCAGCTGGATGGGTGGATGACAAGCTGCTACAGGCACAAAGTCAGGATCTCTGTGCCACTGGCTGTTAATGGGTAAATGGCTCTAACAGCCCAGTAAGCATGTGTAGTGCTGCGGCTTCCTCGTTCCCGGTGCCAATGGTCGATGGATGGTGATGTCCACCTAGAGTCCAGGGTTACAGGACATGTTTCAAGGGACCTTGCTCTTCCTCAGCTGACCCCAAATGGGCTACCCGCTCTATTTAAATAGTCCCCCAAAAAAGGAAACAACCTGGGACCCCAGACACCTGAACAAGCTGGCTCAATTACTGAAGCTCTAGGCTAACTACAAGATGTGGACTGGAGCAATCCATCCTAAGCATAGCCTGTCCATGCAGCCATCCAGTCTCCCTACACCCTCAGCAGGCAGAAGTGCCTGTAGCAGTTTTTTTCATTCTTCCATCCAGCTGCACCCTTTTAGGACTGTGCCTCTACCACAGGCTTACAATTTCCCGTGGAGTTCCATATCTACATGTGTGGTTTTTATACTTTTGTGAGTATTCGTTTTTAACTTGAGTTTGTAATTAAACCTTCTTGGAACTTAATACACCAGAGTGGTCACGTTGTCTCCCTCCCTTCTCCTCTCTTTGTTTTACAGATGGAGTCCCACCTCCATTTTGACAGCAGCACCCTTAGGTCGCCAGTTCCTTTTGTCTAGCTAGAAGGGCTACACGCTCATAAAGGCCCCCCCCCCCCATTTTGTTTCTGTATTGTCTCTGTTCATTTTATGGATTCTTTTTTAACTGCACCATTCACATTTCTCATGAGTGGTTAAGCCCTGATAGCCTAGCACCATTCCTGGAGTTGAGGATTAATAATATTTTTTTTATTTTTAGGTTGAAGAGGTCAACCTCTTCAACCTAAAAGGAACCGAAGTGTGGCTAACAATTTTGAAGGCTTGCAGGTTTTGAAATTAGGTGGAAGGAAATTGTGTCTTTAAATGCAATCAACACTCCTCTCTTCTTGGCTGTCATGTTGGAGTAGAAATAGTGTTGAAAGGATTTGTGGGTACATTTAGGTGGAGCATCATGGTGAAAGTGTGTCTTTTGGACGCACAGCACATCACATTGAGAGGAATCTACATCTCTCCAGAGGGATGCCCTCTTAGCTGGGTGGTTCAGTCCATGCTCGTTTATAGAGAGAATTTTAACTGGCATAATGATTTTTAGGTGGTGCTTTATGTGTCAGGTAGTAGATGTACTCACAGTTAGGATCGTATGTAGGTGATCTCTGGACGTTGATTGCTCGGTGGTTCTGCCTGTAGAAGCTCATGCAAGGTCTGTTGGCGTCTTGTCTGGCAGGTTGAGTATAGTTAAGAAGTTCAGCGTGGAATGGCAGATATAGTTCCTGTAAGTAAAACTGATAAACAAAAAAAGAACAGTATAAACTTGAACTTAAAAGGAGGGTAGTTTTAACCCAGGTGCAGATCATGTCTGCTTAGGTTTCGGGAGCTTGTGGTGTGGAAGAAGCTCCAAAAGACGGGGCCCTGTGTTAGGGCAGGTTTGAAGCATAATGATAGAGGTTTTTATATATCTTGTATTATGTAGAAGCGGAATCCTGTTTCCACTCGGGGGAAATTTTGCTGAAGTTCCCTGTATCAGATGAGGTGGAATGTTCATCTGGTATGATCTTCCATTTTTGGAGTAACCGGTAGCCTTTGATTGGAGATGTAATCATGTGGTTCCCTCCATCTTTAGTGACCAGCAATTTGGTTGGATATCCCTATCTGTAAGTAACGCTGCGGTTTGTTAATGCTTTAGTGATGTTGTTCAAATTTAGGCGAAGTTGCAGAGTGAACTGCGACATGTTTGCATAAAATTGCAGTGTGGAATAGTCAGTATTGCGGTGTTCCCCTTTGCGTGCGATTAACATCAAGCATTCTTTTGTTTGGTAAAAATGCATTTGGAAAAGAACATCCCTTGGGGCATTTTCTGGGATGAATGAGGGCTTTGGTAAATGGTGAATCCTATCTATAGATAGCTCAATGACAGGGAGATCAGGCATGAGGGTAGTTAGCATTGCGGTAGTGTAGGAGCGCAGATTAGAAGGTTGTATTGTTTCAGGGATCCTTCTTATTTTGACATTATTTCTTCTGGATCTGTCTTCTAAATCTGCTAATTTTGCTTTGATCCATGTTTTTTCCTCTTCTGCTGTGTCATGTGTATCTACCAGGTCATTAATGGTTGTGGCATACTAACCCATTCTGGTTTCAATAGGGTCAACTCTGTCTCCCACTGCTGTTAGATCTGTGTTAAATTTTCTCATACATGTCAGTGTGAATAGTGCTTCTCAATGAGATAAGCATGTCTTTGAGTGTTTTATCTGACACTGGCTGGTTCAGCGTGGGGAATGAGACTATGGAGTCAGGGAGCTCTCTAGTGTCTTCTTGTGAGTCTGCATTAGATCTTACCTCACATTGCTGCATCCCTGAGTCATCCATCCTGAAGTGAACCTTGGCTGGGCTTCTGTTGAGGGGTGAGGGGGGTTGTGATGTTTCCCCAGAATCAAAGGCTTGCCTGTATGCCTGATCGTTGTGGCTCTGTGAATGCCTGTGAGCCGTCTGTGGGGAATGAGAGAAGCCGGCACAATCTTGCCCATGAAGTATCAGCGGCTGTGTATAGTAGTCCGTCAGCTTTTTCGGGCGATGTTCCGCTTGTCGCTTTCTGGGCATGTTACTGACTGTTGGGGAAGCAATCCGCTGGTTCAGGTGATGTTTGTAGCGCCTCTAGTTGGTTTGGGACGCTATTTTATCCTACTGTGTGCTGGAGCTCAGGAGTCACACCGCCATCTCGGTGGAGTCCAAGCCACGCCAAAAGGCTTGCGGGTTCTAACCTGCCTCCTAGGGGGCGAACTCCCTTTTGTTTGTTTCTGTGACTAACACCCTACAACTTGTTTTTTACTGTTGGAACTGTAAGGATGTGGACCTCCCATCCACAGTTGATGGTGTCAGAGTGTAGATAAATTCAAATACCCTTTGGATGTGTTTCTTAGTGAATGCAATACACACGAATATGGAAAATAATACATACCCTCAGGTTGAAATTGATGGACTTTGGTGTATTTTTTTAAGATTACCATCTATGTAACTATGAATGGAAATTATGTTCTAGGTCTTGTGACCATGCCAAATGTTCTTCCATTCTGGGAGGACTTTGTGATTCAGCCTTGATACCTGCTGTGTATGCCGGCTGCTGAGTGTAGATTAGCCAATGTTGGATAGGCAATGTTGACCTCTTCTACGATATTGTCAGTTCGTCGATCCATTACCAGCTAAAAAAAACCAAAAAAAAAACCAAGGATGTCACCACTTCTGCAAGCGGCATGAAGTGACTCAGTGCCAGTGCATGCTGTTTGGAACTGCAAGGAAGTGCTGGTCTACTAACCTATCATGTCCTTCAAACAAATGGCACAAAGTCCAGAGCAGTCTGTAGAATGGAAACAATTTGATAGAAAGATGAGTACGGTATTTATGTTGCCCATAGTGACTAAAACACATTTCTTAAGATGACCTGCATTCAATTTTTTATTATACACCAAACAGTGCTACTTTAATTTTCATTGAAAGGAATTCAATATATTTCACCCTGTTTTGTCCGCATATGAAAATAGTTTAGTGGCTGCTTATTTCAGATATGCTGCATTGGTGGTGTTTACCAGAAATCTATACAAAGCAGCTACTTTGTTTGAGATTTCATATCTCTGCAAGTTTCAGACCCTTTAGCTTTTCATCTTGTTCATTTCCTCATAAGCACAATTTCATGCCACTTTAAAAGAGACTATCAGATCCCTGTCGCTTCTAATAAAAGGTCTCATCTATTCTGAATTTTGGATTTCTTAGACCACAGAGAAAGGGCAATAGTTCCTTTGAAAGAAAAAAAACAAGCATCCCAAAGTTCAATGCTTTCCTGATAACAGTTTTCAGCATCGAGCAGTGAGCATGAATCACAGCTGAAATCCATTTTACAAAACTGCTTTCAATGTTAACATTTAACGTGCGTGAGTGTATGGATAAAGAACATTATATACACCACCACCAGATTAAAGCTTGTGTTTCTAGAACATGGTGACATTTTAAAGCCTGAGAATTTTCCAGCATGCTCACAAAATAAATGCTGCTTATTTTTAATTGCTATATCCATACTTCTGAAAGTAAATCCTTCATGAAAGGAATACTGTATAAGCACTGCCGTTGCAGGCTACTTTTAGAATTTGATAAGACTGTCATACATATGATTTCACTACTTAATCAGCCACAGACATGCATTCAGGGAGGGGGGATTTTCTCACCTGTAAATTTGATCTGGGTCACTAAATTTAATATATGACTTTTCTGTAACCACCTAAGCTACAGTTTACTTTTTAGGTCTGATCAGGTTTATCCTTAACCACATCAGCCACGGACCATTTGGCTGGCCAAAGACCAGAGCACTTTTTGCGATTTGGCACTGCGTCATTTTAACTGACAATTGCGCGGTCGCATGGCGTGGCTCCCAAACAAAATTGACGCCCTTCTTTCCCCACAAATAGAGCTTTCTTTTGGTGGTATTTGATCACCTCTGCGGTTTTTATTTTTTGAGCTATAAACAAATAACAGCAACAATTTTGAAAAAAACGCAATATTTTTTACTTTTTGCTATAATAAATATCCCCCAAAAATATATAAAAAAAAATTTTTTTTCCTCGGTTTAGGCCGATACGTATTATTCTACATATTTTTGGTTAAAAAAATCATAATAAGCATTTATTGATTGGTTTGCGCAAAAGTTATAGCGTCTACAAAATAGGGGATAGTTTTATTGCATTTTTATTAATAATTTTTTTTTTTACTAGTAATGGCGGTGATCAGCGATTTTTATTGTGACTGCGTCATTATGGCGGACAGATCGGACACTTTTGGCGCTATTTTGGGACCATTCAGATTTATACAGCGATCAGTGCGATTAAAAATGCATTGATTACTGTGTAAATGTGACTGGCAGTGAAGGGGTTAACCAGGAGGGGGGGCTGAAGGGGTTAAGTGTGACCTAGGGATGTGTTCTAACTGTAGGGGGGATGGGCTACGTGTGTCATGACACTGATTACAGGGAGCTGTGATCAGTGTCCTGTCACTAGGAAGAATGGGGAAATGCTTGTTTACATCAGCATTTCCCCGTTCTTCCTCTCCATGAGACGATTGGGGGTATCCCAGTGGACATTGAGTCCATGGACATCGAGGCCGCGGGACCCGCGATCACACTCACGGAGCTCGCGGCGGGTGCACGCACCCACAATGCCGCGTCTCAAAGGGCAATGTACAGGTATGTTAATATGCCTGTCCGTGCCATTCTGCCGACGTATATCGGCGTGAGCCAGTCAGCAAGTGGTTAAATCTGGTGGCTGCTTGTTTTGTCTTTTAAGGTTCTTTGCGTTAGAAGCAAGGAAGCAATAAAACCTCTGTAGTGTATTAATATGCATTTACTTAAAAGAATGCTGTACATACAAACTATTACAATTATAGGAATACAATACAAGACTGACAGATATACTGTACATACAACAAGCATGTACACACACTACCTATCTATACAATAGGAATAGACTAAAAGTTACTTAGCTCAGGTTATAGCAGCTCCACGATCTCTATAGGCAATCAGGACCCCCGGTTATTTGAGTGATTGCAAAAATTGGGTGCTAGCCAAATCGCAGGTGAAGTTTCTTCTGGCGCAGACCTTCTATGTTATGTTATCATGGATTCCCATTTCAGCTTGTTGCTTGCCTTTTATTTGGAAAGTTTAGGTAGACAATCCCACATGGGATTACCACTTTACATGAATTTTCTATCGGTGTAAATGTTCCCAATTCAACCTCTAGTGGGCGCTATTGTATCATACATGCCATAGGTCATGTATGTCAAAAGGTCATGCTATTGTTGAACATTACTTTTACAGCAGTTTAATAAGGGTTGACCAGAAAGCCTGTAAAAACAATAGAAACAGAGAGGACAGCTAGTGCAAGCTAGTGCAAACATTCCAAGGACATCTGTTTGATAAGTGTCCACTCAAAGAAAACCTGAACAAACAACAGACTAATAGTCTTATATGCAAGACTGAGAGAATCCCCCCTCCCCCACAAATGTATATATAGTATCTCACAAAAGTGAGTACACCCTTACATTTTTGTAAATATTTTATTCTATCTTTTTGTGGGACAACACTGAAGAAATTATACTTTGCTACAATGTAAAGTAGTGAGTGTACAGCTTGTATAACAGTGTAAATTTGCTGTCCCCTCAAAATAACACAGCCATTAATGTCTAAACCACTGGCAAAAAAGTGAGTACACCCCTAAGTGAAAATTTCCAAATTGGGTCCAAAGTGTCAATATTTTGTGTGGCCACCATTATTTTCTAGCATTGCCTTAACCCTCTTGGGCATGGAGTTCACCAGAGCTTCACAGGTTGCCACTGGAGTCCTCTTTAACTCCTCCATGACGACATAGTGAAGCTGGTGGATGTTAGAGACCTATGCTCCTCCACCCTCCGTTTGAGGATTCCCCACGGATGCTCAATAGGGTTTAGGTCTTAAGACATACTTGGCTAGTCCATCACCTTTACCCTCAGCTTCTTTAGCAAGGCAGTGCTTGTCTTGGAGGTGTGTTTGGGGTCGTTATCATGTTGGAATACTGCCCTGCGGCCCAGTCTCCGAAGGGAGGGGATCATGCTCTGCTTCAGTATGTTACATGTTGGCATTCATGGTTCCCTCAATGAACTGTAGCCCTCCAGTGTCGGCAGCACTCATGCAGGCCCAGACCATGACACTCCCACCACCATGCTTGACTGTAGGTAAGACACACTTGTCTTTGTACTCCTCACCTGGTTGCCACCACACACGCTTGACACCATCTGAACCAAATAAGTTTATCCTGGTCTCATCAGACCACAGGACATTGTTCCAGTCACCATGTCCTTAGTCTGCTTGCCTTCAGCAAACTGTTCGCGGCTTTCTTGTGCATCATCTTTAAAATGCAGACCAATTTGATGCAGTGTGCGGCGTATGATCTGAGCAGTGACAGGCTGACCCCCCACCCCTTCAACCTCTGCTGCAATGCTGGTAGCACTCATATGTCTATTTCCCAAAGACAACCTCTGGTTATGACGCTGATTGTGTGCACTAAACTTCTTTGGTTGACCATGGCAAGACCTGTTCTGAATGGAACCTGTCCTGTTAAACCACTGTATGGTATTGACCACCATGCTGCAGTTCATTTTCAGGGTCTTGGCAATCTTCTTATAGCCTAAGCCATCTTTATGTAGAGCAACAATTCTTTTTTTCAGATCCTCAGAGAGTTCTTTGCCATTAAGTGCCATTTTGAACTTCCAGTCACCAATATGAAAGAGTGAGAGTGATAACACCAAATTTAACACACCTGCTCCCCATTCACACCTGAGACCTTGTAACACTAATGAGTCACGTGAAACCGGGGATGGAAAATGGCTAATTGGGGCCAATTTGGACATTTTCACTTAGGGGTGTACTCACTTTTGTTGCTAGCGGTTTAGACATTAATGGCTGTGTGTTGAGTTATTTTGAGGGGACAGCAAATTTACAATTCTTTACAAGCTGTACACTCACTACTTTACATTGTAGCAAAGTGTCATTTCTTCAGTGTTGTCACATGAAATGTGAGGGGTGTACTCGTTTCCTCATTAATATACACACAGCACCCCATATTGACAGAAAAACACATAATTGTTTACATTTTTGCAGATTTATTAAAAAAGAAAAACTGAGATATCACATGGTCCTAAGTATTCAGACCCTTTGCTCAGTATTTAGTAGAAGCACATCTAATACAGCCATGAGTCTTTTTGGCAAAGATGCAACAAGTTTTTCACATTTGGGGATCCTCTGCCATTCCTCCTTGCAGATCCTCTCCAGTTCTGTCAGGTTGGATGGTAAACGTTGGTGGACAGCCATTTTAGGTCTCTCCAGAGATGCTCAATTGGGTTTAAGTCAGGGCTCTGGCTGGGCCATTCAAGAACAGTAACGGAGTTGGGAAGCTACTCCTTTATTTTAGCTGTGTGCTTAGGGTCATTGTCTTGTTGGAAGGTAAACCTTCGGCCCAGTCTGAGGTCCTGAGCACTCTGGAGAAGGTTTTCATCCAGGATATCCCTGTACTTGGCTGCATTCATCTTTCCCTCGATTGCAAACAGTCGTTCTGTCCCTGCAGCTGAAAAACACCCTCACAGCATGATGCACAGCAGGATGACTGTATTAGACAGGTGATGAGCAGTGGCTGTTTTTCTCCACACATATCACTTAGAATTAAGGCCAAAAAAATCTATCTTGCTCTCATCAGACCAGAGAATCTTATTTTTCACCATCTTGGAGTCCTTCAGGTGTTCTTTAGCAAACTCCATGCGGGCTTTCATGTGTCTTGCACTGAGGAGAGGCTTCCGTCAGGCCACTCTGCAATAAAGCCCCGACTGGTGGAGGGCTGCAGTGAATGGTTGACTTTCTACAACTTTCAGAAAAAAAGAGGTTGCGCTAATGCTAATAAAACATAATGAATAATTTGCAGTGACAAAATTCATGTAAATCAAATAAATCAATGTGCAGAACTCTAATAGTGAGAAAAAAAAAAAAAAAAAGTCCATAAATTGAAACCTCAATTGGGTGTTATAAGAAGTCCAAAGAATAAAACATCAATGAAGTGTTTACAAAGCGTCCAAATCACCAACAGAAAATAAAAATAAAAATAAATGTGAAAAGTAAAAAATCCAAGTGGTGAATAATGGAGATCAGTGACAACGAGGAAGGGTCCACCACCAGGTACTGAAGGGGTTACTCCTTACCAGAATGCCATGACCCCCCACTACAGAGGATCACAGCAAGCAGGGATCTTTTAAAGCCAGAATGGGGATTAACAGCGGTGTCCACCAGGGGTCATCTCTTCAGCAGCCGCTCCAACAACCCAGGGCATTGATACAATAAAATAAAAGGGGCTCACATAGTGTAAAACCACTTAACGTTTTATTAAAATAGATAAAAAACAGATATACACTTACAAAGTGTCAGATGAATAAACAGCCTTAAGTCCGGCTCCGTGGCCACCGGAGCTCGGACAAACCCGTCCTACTGGAAATCAGCTCGCTTGGGGGTGACGTCAGCTCGTCGTCTGGCTTGGGCGGAGCCAGACGACGCGCTGACGTCACCCCCAAGCGAGCTGATTTCCAGTAGGACGGGTTTGTCCGAGCTCCGGTGGCCACGGAGCCGGACTTAAGGCTGAATGTTGTCATTCAGGTGATTATCTAATAGTTGTCATTCAGGTGATTATCTAATAGTTTCTTGAAGCTATCAATGCTCCCCGCTGAGACCACCGCCTGTGGAAGGGAATTCCACATCCTTACCGCTCTTACAGTAAAGAACCCTCTACGTAGTTTAAGGTTAAACCTCTTTTCTTCTAATTGTAATGAGTGGCCCCGAGTCTTATTAAACTCTCTTCTGCGAAAAAGTTTTATCCCTATTGTGGGGTCACCAGTACAGTATTTGTAAATTGAAATCATATCCCCTCTCAAGCGTCTCTTCTCCAGAGAGAATAAGTTCAACGCTCGCAACCTTTCCTCATAACTAAGATCCTCCAGACCCTTTATTAGCTTTGTTGCCCTTCCTTGTACTCGCTCCATTTCCAGTACATCCTTCCTGAGGACTGGTGCCCAGAACTGGACAGCATACTCCAGGTGCGGCTGGACCAGAGTCTTGTAGAGCGGGAGAATTATCGTTATATCTCTGGAGTTGATCCCCCTTTTAATACATGCCAATATTCTGTTTGCCTTATTAGCAGCAGCTTGGCATTGCATGCCATTGCTGAGCCTATCATCTACTAGGACCCCCAGGTCCTTTTCCATCCTAGATTCCCTCAGAGGTTCTCCCCCCAGTGTATAGATTGCATTCATATTTTTGCCACCCAAATGCATTATTTTACATTTTTCTACATTGAACCTCATTTGCCATGTAGTCTCCCACCCCATTAATTTGTTCAGGTCTTTTTGCAAGGTTTCCACATCCTGCGGAGAAGTTATTGCCCTGCTTAGCTTAGTATCGTCTGCAAATACAGAGATAATCAGTATAATCAAACACAGCTGGACTCAAATGAAGGTGTAGATCAGTGTTTCTCAACTCCAGTCCTCAAGGCGCCCCAACAGGTCACGTTTTCAGGCTCTCCATTATTTTGCACAGGTGATTTTATCAGTTTCACTGCCTTAGTAATTACCACACCTGTTTCATCTGAGGGAAATCCTGAAAACATGACCTGTTGGGGTGCCTTGAGGACTGGAGTTGAGAAACACTGGTGTAGAACCATCTCAAGGGTGATCAGAAGAAATGGACAGCACCTGAGTTAAATATATGAGTGTCACAGCAAAGGGTCTGAATACTTAGGACCATGTGATACACAATAGGGAATTTTCCTCTTGATGGCACTTTATAGGGCAGGAGTCTCAAAGCAGTACATCAACAAAGTATTAACAATAATTTTGTATTTTATTTATCAAAAAGTTTAAAAAGACATAACAATTGGTAAAAAAGGAAAGGAAAAAGCGGATGCCAGAATTTAAATTGATGATGATACAGCAATTATACATGACAAATTTCAAAGGTACACTTAACCCCACAAAGGCTGTTTCAGCAAGAGGAAAGCTGTACAGTGAAGTCCGACGCGTTTCGAGGTTTTATCATTGTTGAGACCTCTTCTTCAGGGGCTGATAGTGAGGTATTTTATCTGTCTGAAGACATTTTATAGAAAAAAAATAGGATATAAATAAAAGAAAAAAGAAACAAAAACAGAAACCAAAAAGCAAGATAAACAACAACGTATGAACCGAGCATAACACAATATTTTAATATATTAACATGACATAAACATCATAGTATAGTACAGAAAAAAAGTTCTAACCGTGTTGTTTTTTGATCAGCATCATGTAGCATCCAATTAAAAATGAAAGGGACGGAATGGTTTGCCAGTAGGGTTCAAAACTAAAAGCCGCTGCTGTCACTGAGGGACCGAATGCGTCCCCAACCTAGGACCTTGTAAAATACCTCACTATCAGCCCCTGAAGAAGAGGTCTTAACATTGATAAAACCTCGAAACGCGTCGGACTTCACTGTACAGCTTTCCTCTTGCTGAAACAGCCTTCGTGGGGTTAAGTGTACCTTTGAAATTTGTCATGTATAATTGCTGTATCATCATCAATTGAAATTCTGGCATCCGCTTTTTCCTTTCCTTTTTTACCAATTGTTATGTCTTTTTAAACTTTTTGATAAATAAAATACAAAATTATTGTTTATACTTTGTTGATGTACTGCTTTGAGACTCCTGCCCTATAAAGTCCCATCAAGAGGAAAATTCCCCATTGTGTATCTATATAGGGATGTGGGTAAGCTGTCTCTTTCCACAAAGTCCCGGTCACTATTCTATGTTTAGGACCATGTGATATTTCAGTTTTTCTTTTTTAATAAATCTGCAAAAATATCAACAATTCTGTGTTTTTCTGTCAATATGGGGTGCTGTGTGTACATTAATGAAGAAAAAAAATGAACTTAAATGATTTTAGCAAATGGCTGCAATATAACAAAGAGTGAAAAATTTAAGGGGGTCTGAATACTTTACGTCCCCACTGTGTGTGTATATATATATATATATATATATATATATATATATATATATATATATATATATATATCGCAAAACATTGTTTTTGCCTGCCTTTGTAAGAATGTTCCAGAAATAGTGTGGGAGGATAAGTCCCTGGGCTATGAATATCTGACCCTAGCCAATCCCTGGTAAGCTCACCCAGAAGATGTGGCTTGGGGTAAATGTTTGGGAGGATCTAATCAGAGGTCTCTTTCCCTGGGGTTTTCTCCCTGGGAGGGGTTGCATGCATGTGATGGTTTCAGAGATGGTACAGCTGCTGGGTTTAGGAAACTTGCTGAAGAAATCTTGCCTGTAGAAGCTAAGCAGGAGAGTTTCACTGCTCACTAATGAAGAGACGCCCAAAAGTTGTTGCAAATCTTGTAACTGCTTGCATCGGGTCTCATATTGACTATCTGTTCTATCTTTCTTCAGAATCATTTCTGAGGCTGCAACTAAAGGGCTGCTAAATACTGTTAAAACAGGATTTTTTAGGAAAGCTGTCCCCCAAGATGTATGTGCCTCTGGGTATCCTGCAAAAAAAAACTGCCTCTCTGCATTTCTAAAAGATCTGCAATTAATCATCAAAGACACCTCTAGACTGAGACTGAACTTGTCGCTGTGCTTCTGGGACTGAAAATTGGGCGAGCAGCCTATGAATAAGGTAAGGGAGACCCAATTTTTTTCCAGCCATCCCTCCAGGATTATCGCTACAGA
The DNA here is from genome assembly GCA_037952925.1 of Lithobates clamitans. Lineage (NCBI taxonomy): Eukaryota > Metazoa > Chordata > Amphibia > Anura > Ranidae > Lithobates > Lithobates clamitans. The sequence goes on from JBBGZY010001769.1 coordinate 3,327,682, forward strand.
CAATTTTAAGGGGGCCTAAGAATTAAAGTAGGGAGTTTGGGCAGTAAAAAGGTAAGGCGCATGAGGAGCATTGTGATGTCATTGCGTACATTTAAAGTGGAGGGGCAGCCTTTATTCTTGTGAACAAAAAAAGTAGAGGAGTTTGAGCAACATTTTAATAATATACCAAACATAAATTGAAATCTTGATGAACAATTCTTTCTAAATATGTTAATACAACAAATATTGGACCAATACATTTTCTGGTTGATTTTGGGGTCTTGGACTTCAAACAGTTGAGAATCACTGAATTAGAAGCCATTGCTCTCTGCAACAGGCAGAACATGCTCGGTTTAAATCCATACCTCATTTGCACAGATCGAGCAAGGTTTTTAAAATCTCTTCTGGAGAAGATAGAGGCTTAGAAAAGATCCATGCTTTGCCTGATTAAACAATTCACAAGATGCTGTTTAGTTGACACAGAACTACATAAAGTACTAACAGAGTCTCTTTAAGAGCCCTTGCACACTGGGGCGGTTTGCAGGCGCTATTGCGCTAATAATAGCGCCTGCAAACCGCCCCGAAAGTGCCGCTGCTGGCATTCCAATGTGAAAGCCCCGAGGGCTTGCACACTGGAGCGATGCGCTGGCAGGACGGTAAAAAAAGTCCTGCCAGCAGCATCTTCGGAGCGGTGAAGGAGCGGTGTGTATACCGCTCCTTTACCGCTCCTGCCCATTGAAAACAATGGGACGGCGCGGCTATACCGCCGGCAATGCGCCTCTGTAGAGGCGCTTTGCCGTGGTATTTAACCCCTTCTCGGCCGCTAGCGGGGGGTAAAACCGCCCCGCTAGCGGCCGCATACCGGCCGCATACCGGCGGTAAAACGCCGCTAATAATAGCGGCGTTTTACCGCCGACGCCGCCCCCGCCCCAGTGTGCAAGGGCTCTAAGAACTAAGACTATACTGTAGGCAACGAAAATAATTTCAAGCTTAGAAACAGCATTTTGCTTCCTAGTAAACCTGAATTAGGCATCTCATAGGAGCATTTCACAGTCAAAAACAGCTGCAACAAACCCCAATTTCATTCCCCAGCCAGCTAATCAGCAAATGTCTGTTGCACACACCACTTATTTTGAGTAGATACTGGCTCTCAGAGCAATAAGTTATATCACAGTTTGAAGCAATTTTTGTATTTGCAGGAGAGGTGGTTCAATCTGATAGAAAAACTTGACAGATGAAAAAGCACCACTAAAATGTTCATACAGCATTGGGTGGCCATAGATAGACAAATAAATGGAAATGATGGGCAGCAAGAAACCTGAATATGTTCAAATGAATCATGGACCATGAGAACCTTGTGCAACCTTTTCAATTGGTCAGTGGGAAGATGCACCACCTATGCAGTTAAACTATTATCCCTTTCAATCTATAAAAGATGAAACAGACAGCTATTGGTGACTTACAATACTGTAAATAGAAATGCTGAGCCACCCAATCCTGACTTTCACTACTCCAAGCTGCTGCACACCCTGACATACAGGTAGCGTTCTCTACAAAATTTTTTAAGTTTTTTTATGTGCGCAACACTGTACACTAGCTCTTGGATGGTGGTGGAGACAAGTTCGCTTGACATTTTAAAGTGGTTCTAAAGGCAGAAGGTTTTATGCCTTAATGCATTCTAGGGATGAGCTCGATGTTCGGGACGAACATAAGTTCAACTCGAACATCGGGTGTTCGCTTGTTCGCAGAACAGCGAACATTATGGGGCGTTTGTGGGGATTTAGTATAGACTATATATTCAGTTTTTACTCGACATTTAGTCAGTGCAGGCAGTGTATTAATGTGTGTATATATATATATATATATATATATATATATATATATATATATATACATGTGGGGTTTTTTTGCTCATTAATGTACACACAGCACCCCATATTGACAGAAAAACACAGAATTGTTGACATTTTTGCTGATTTATTAAAAAAGAAAAACTGAAATATCACATGGTCCTAAGTATTTAGACCCTTTGCTGTGACACTCATATATTTAACTCAGGTGCTGTCCATTTCTTCTGATTATCCGTGAGATGGTTCTACACCTTCATTTGAGTCCAGCTGTGTTCAATTATACTGATTGGACTTGATTAGGAAAGCCACACACCTGTCTATGTAAGACCTTACAGCTCACAGCGCATGTCAGAGCAAATGAGAATCATGAGGTCAAAGGAACTTCCTGAAGAGCTCAGAGACAGAATTGTGGCAAGGCACAGATCTGGCCGAAGTTACAAAAAAATTTAATTTCTGCTGCACTTAAGGTTCCTAAGAGCACAGTGGCACAGTGACGTTTGGGACGACCAGAACCCTTCCTAGAGCTGGCCGTCTGGCCAAACTGAGCTATCGGGGAAGAAGAGCTTTGGTGAGAGAGGTAAAGAAGATCACTGTGGCTGAGCTCCAGAGATGCAGTCGGGAGATGGGAGGAAGTTGTAGAAAGTCAACCATCAGTGCAGCCCTCTACCAGTCGGGGCTTTATGGCAGAGTGGCCTGACGGAAGCCTCTCCTCAGTGCAAGACACATGAAAGCCCGCATGGAGTTTGCTAAAAAAACACCTGAAAGACCCCAAGATGGTGAGAAATAAGATTCTTTGGTCTGATGAGACCAAGGTAGAACTTTTTGGCCTTAATTCTATGCGGTATGTGTGGAGAAAACCAGGCACTGCTCATCACCTGTCCAATACAGTCCCAACAGTGAAGCATGGTGGTGGCAGCATCATGCTGTGGGGGTGTTTTTCAGCTGCAGGGACAGGACGACTGGTTGCAATTGAGGGAAAGATGAATGCGGCCAAGTACAGGGATATCCTGGACAAAAACCTTCTCCAGAGTGCTCAGGTCCTCAGAAGGTCTTGTTACCTTCCAACAAGACAATGACCCTAAGCACACAGCTAAAATAATGAAGGAGTGGCTTCACAACAACTCTGTGACTGTTCTTAAATGGCCCAGCCAGAGCCCTGACTTAAACCCAATTGAGCATCTCTGGAGAGACCTAAAAATGGCTGTCCACCAATGTCTACCATCCAACCTGACAGAACTGGAGAGGATCTGCAAGGAGGAATGGCAGAGGATCCCAAAATCCAGGTGTGAAAAACTTGTTGCATCTTTCCCAAAAAGACTCATGGCTGTATTAGATCAAAAGGGTGCTTCTACAAAATACTGAGCAAAGGGTCTAAATACTTAGGACCATGTGATATTTCAGTTTTTCTTTTTTAATAAATCTACAAAAATGTCAACAATTCTGTGTTTTTCTGTCAATATGGGGGAGCTAGTGAGAGTAGCCCAGTGGACAAGACCATACAGAGGTTTAACAGGACAGGTCCCACTCAGAACAGGCCTCGCCATGGTTGACCAAAGAAGTTGAGTGCACATGCTCAGCGTCAAATCCAGAGGTTGTCTTTGGGAAATAGACATATGGGTGCTACCAGCATTGCTTCAGAGGTTGAAGGTGTGGGGGGTCAGCCTGTCACTGCTCAGACCATACGCCGCACATTGCATCAAATTTGTCTGCATGGCTGTCATCCCAGAAGGAAGCCTCTTCTAAAGATGATGCACAAGAAAGCCCGCAAACAGTTTGCTGAAGACAAGCAGACATGGATTACTGGAACCATGTCCTGTGGTCTGATGAGACCAAGATAAACTTATTTGGTTCAGATGGTGTCAAGCGTGTGTGGTGGCAACCAGGTGAGGAGTACAAGGACAAGTGTGTCTTGCCTACAGTCAAGCATGGTGGTGGGAGTGTCAGGGTCTGGGGCTGCATGAGTGCTGCTGGCACTGTGGAGCTACAGTTCATTGAGGGCACCATGAATGCCAACATGTACTGTGACATACTGAAGCAGAGCATGATCCCCTCCTTTCAGGGACTGGGCCGCAAGGAAATATTCCAACATGATAACGACCCCAAACACACCTCCAAGACAAGCACTGCCTTGCTAAAGAAGCTGAGGGTTAAGGTGATGGACTGGCCAAGCATGTCTCCAGACCTAAACCCTATTGAGCATCTGTGGGGCATCCCCAAATGGAAGGTGTAGGAGCGCAAGGTCTCTAACATCCACCAGCCCAATGATGTCGTCATGGAGGAGTGGAAGAGGACTCCAGTGGCAACCTGTGAGGCTCTGGTGAACTCCATGCCCAAGAGGGTTAAGGCAGTGCTGGAAAATAATGGTGGCCACACAAAATATTGACACTTTGGGCCCAATTCGGACATTTTCACCTAGGGATGTACTCACTTTTGTGAGATACTGTATACCTACAGTGCATTCTGTGGTGTACTGTTTCTAATATACTTCAGGCGGTGTATTAATATACATACAGTCTCATATATATATATATATATATATATATATATATATATATATATATATATATTCTCTGCATCCAGTGTAGCCTATATCTACAGTGCATTTGGTGGTGTACAGTTTTTAATACACTTCTAGTGGTGTACACAGTACACAATACAGTGCAGCCGTAGTACAGATTCTAATACAGTGCAGGCGGTGTACACAGTATCTAATACAGTGTGTAGTTTCTACTACACTTCTGGTGGTGTACACAGTACACAATACAGTGCAGCCATAGTACAGTTTCTAATACAGTGAAGGCGGTGTACACAGCATCTAATACAGTGTGTACAGTTTCTACTACACTTCTTGTGGTGTACACAGTACACAATACAGTGCAGCCATAGTACAGTTTCTAATACAGTGCACGCGGTGTACACAGTATCTAATACAGTGTGTACAGTTTCTACTACACTTCTACTGGTGTACACAGTTCACAATACAGTACAGCCATAGTACAGTTTCTAATACAGTGCAGGCGGTGTACACAGTATCTAATACAGTGTGTACAGTTTCTATTACATTTCTGGTGGTGTACACAGTGTAAAATACAGTGTAGCTGTTGTACAGTTTCCAAAACAGTTCACAATACAGTACAGCCATAGTACAGTTTCTAATACAGTGCAGGCGGTGTATACAGTATCTAATACAGTGTGTACAGTTTCTACTAGTTTTCTGGTGGTGTACACAGTATCTAATACTGTGTGTACAGTTTCTACTACACTTCTGGTGGTGTAAACAGTACACAATACAGTTCAGCCGTTGTACAGTCAGTATCTAATACAGTGCAGGCGGTGTACACAGTATCTAATACAGTGTGGACAGTTTCTACTACACTTCTGATGGTGTACAGAGTATACAATACAGTGCAGCCGTTGTACAGTTTCTAATACAGTGCAGGCGGTGTACACAGTATCTAATACAGTGTGTACAGTTTCTACTACGCTTCTGGTGGTGTACACAATATCTAATACAGTGTGTACAGTTTCTAATATACTTCAGGCAGTGTACACAGTATGTAATACAATGTGTACAGTTTCTACTACACTTCTGGGGGTGTACACAGTATAAATTACAGTGCAGCCATTGTACAGTTTCTAATACAGTGCAGATGGTGTACACAGTAGCTAATACAGTGTTTACAGTTTCTACTACACTTCTGGTGGTGTACACAGTACACAATACAGTGCAGCCGTAGTACAGTTTCTAATACAGTGCAGGTGGTGTACACAGTATCTAATACACTGTGTACAGTTTCTAGTACAATTCTGGTGGTGTACACAGTATAAAATATAGTGTAGTGTGGTGTTGCAAAACAAAAAATATATCATGTCCTGAAGCCCACCAAGGAGAGGCAGACGCTCACACCACTAAAAGAGGACAAGCAGCCTTTGTGTTTACAGTCAACAGTGGTGGTCATGGACATGGTGCATCCTCTGCAGGTGGCCGTGGGGCACACTTGTCCTTTTTTGCTGCTGCTGGCCATGTTATTGAGCCACAACATGCAGAAGAGTTGGTGGAGTGGATAACAAAGCCACCCTCATCCTCCTCATCCTTTGTCACCCAGGCTTAGAGTAGTTTGCCCTCCAACGCAGCTGCCAAAGCGGCCTATTTCACCGGCTCCTTGTTCATGGTCACTCCTTCCGTACCCCCACCATCATGCACGGAGGAGTCCCCAGAATTATTCGACCACAGTGTCAGGTACATGCTGCTGGAGGATGCGCAGCGATTTGAAGGCTCTGATGTTGGTTCCCAGGTTGAGGAAGGGAGTAACGTGAACCTAGAGAGAGGGGGTGCCACAGAAGGACAAGAAACTGAACAGCAGCCGCTTGGGCACATATTGCGTGACCAGACATATGACGATCTGCCATGCAGTCCGTTAGCAACAGCACTTGAAAGACCCACATCATAAAAAAAGGCAGACTTCTCCTTGCTCCTCATCTGGGATCTCCAACCCTACTGTACCTCCAGTCCTCTCAAAAACCTGCACTGAGAGGAATGAAGGTATAGCAATAGGTGTCCCAAGTACTTGCAGCCAATCTGCTAGCAGTACACCACCAATTGATTTTAGCAGTCAAATTTCACTACCCCAGTTGCTGAACCATAAAAAGAAATTCAAATCCCAGCCATCCACATGCTCAGCGTCTAAATGCTAGCTTGGCCAAATTTCTAGCACTGCAACTGCCGCCTTTTCAGCTGGTAGACTTTGCCCCCTTTCATGAATTTGTGGAACAGGGTCTCCTGAGGCAGGCCAGAAAAGCCTGTGGTCATTTCTGCTGGTCATACAATGCCAGTGCTCGGCTGGCTGACATTCAAAGGGAATTCAACCTGCTCACCAACCGCATTTGTTGCATGCCCCCATGAGGAACTCAAAGTTGGCAATGCTGCAGTGGCTGCACACACAGCAGAGGGCCATCAATGAGTACCTGCTGTGCGAGTATGGTATCGGGACAGGGTCAGGGGTGTTTGGCTTCTTTTCGCCACGCCAGTGGCTACTGATCAAGTATGCATGCACTGTCCTGTCACCATTTGTGGCCACAAGGATGGTGAGCAGTGACAATGCATGCATCACTGTCCCTCTAGTCTTCCTGCTGGAGCACGCGCTTTGTGGAATCATGGACAGGGCCCTTGAAGCAGAACAGCGGGAGGTAGAGGAGAACTTCCTTTCCTCTCAAGGCCCCCTTTATCCAGATAGCATTCCTGTGGGCCCGCTAAACACACAGGAAGAAAAGAAGGAGGAGGATTGTGTCAGCATGGATGTAGAGGATAACACTCATCAGCAGTCTTCAAGGGATGGTTTTCAGTCCCCAGAAACTCAAAGAGTTGTACATGGCTGGGAGGAGGTAGTTATAGATCATGTGATCCTTAGTGACCCAAAAGACCCAGAATCGAATGCCAAACTTAAGCTGCATGGCCTCACTGATTCTGCAAAGCCTGTGAAAGAACCCTAGGATTCTTGGTATCAAGAAGAGGATCATTACTGGCTGAAAACCCTTCTTGATCCACGTTACAAGGGTAAGGTTACAAAACTTATCCTGCCTTCGCAGAGGGAGCAGAGGATGAAACATCTTCAGGAGGCCTTGAAGAAAGGTTTGTGCAACGCATTTCCAGAACCCTGGGAGGTTACCATTTTCTGGTGCTGCACAACATGTTGCTGAGGCTTCGTTCAGTCAGAGGAAGAACGGTGGAGAAGGTTGTCCGCTGTCCGATACCTTTAAACAATTTTTTAGTCCTCAGCGCCAAGATTTGATCAGTTCAAGCAACCATCACCAGCTTCTGCATTATATGGTGCAGGAATATCTAGGGACAAGAGCAGACTTGTAGACCTTTCCAATAGAGCATCCACTGGGTTACTGGGTCTTGAGGATGGACCACTGGCCAGAACTTGCTCAATATGCAATTGAGCTATTGGCCTGTCCTGCATCCAGCATGCTTTCTGAACACACGTTCAGTGCTGCTAGAGGATTTGTAACGGATCAAAGAGTGCGCCTGTCCACAGACTCCGTTGATAGGCTCATATTCATAAAAATAAATCAGTCTTGGATCAGCAGCTATCAAGCACCTGATGCTGATGTAACTGATTGAATTTGCTATGGATGTGGGATCCCTTGAAGACTGCCTATGCTGACTATCCTATTCTGCTTTAATCTCGATGAAGCTAGCTTCCAACAATATTTTTGGTTCAGGGCACCACCACCCAAGGCCCAATTTTTCTGCCCCTGCCTAACAGGGGCTCGTAATTACAAATTTTGATATAATATTTCAACACAGGGCCCGTTCTTGCACCCAACAAGAGTGTCTGTGAGGGGTTACAGTGTTGTGGCACCAACACCCAAGGCCCAATTTTTCTGCCCCTGTTTAACAGGGGCATGTAATTACAATTTTTGATATATTTAAACGCAGCTTCCGTTCCTGCGCCCAACAAGAGTATCTGTGAGGGGTTACAGTGTTGTGGCACCACCACCACCCAAGGCCCAATTTTTCTGCCCCTGTTTAACAGGGGCATGTAATTACAGTTCTTGATATAATATTTCACAGCAGGGTTCGTTCCTGCACCCAACAAGAGTAGCTCTGAGGGCTTACAGTGTTCTGGTACCACCAACACCTAAGGCCCAATTTTCTGCAGAGTATATAGGGCAGGCCGCATAGTATATATACTGCTGTTCAGAGTATATAGTGCCTGGGGGCCTGGGGGACCCCCTGCCATTTTTTTTTTAAATTTGGTGCAGGGTTCCCCTTAATATGAACGCCAATTTTTTTTTTTTGGTATTTTTGGTATTTTTATCTATATTGCCGGGATCCGACAATACATTACAGCCGCGAGCAGTTTTAAATTACGTTTTTTCCTTTAGAAATGTAATTTTGCTGTGGCATTGTTATAAACATGGGAAAGATGCGCTAATTTACAGGCATACTAAGGACACCCCCCCCCCCCCGGCACAATATATAAAGGAATATTTCATTTTTATTGTTTCACTTTAAGCATTATTAAAATCACTGCTCCCGAAAAAACAGCTATTTTAAAACTTTTTTTTGCATTGATACATGTCCCCTGGGGCAGGTCCTGGGTCCCCAAACCCTTTTTATGGCAATAACTTGCATATAAGCCTTTAAGATGAGCACTTTTAATTTTTCACGTTTGTGTCCCATAGACTTTAATGGTGATCACGTGTTTGCACAAATTTCTTGCCTGTTCGCATGTTCTGCTGCGAACCGAACCGGGGAGGGGGGTGTTTGGCTCATCCCTAATGCATTCTCTGCATTAAGGTAAAAAAACTTCTTGTTGCAGCTCCCCCTCAGCCCCCATTTATACTTACCTGAGCCACATCTCGATCCAGTGATGTGCATGAGAACAGCGGCTTTCCCAGATCTCTCTCTCCTCATTGGCTTACACAGCAGTGGGAGCCATTGGCTCCTGCTGCTGTCAATCACAGCCAGTGAGCAAATGAGGAGAGAGCAGGGGGCAGGGCTGGGCCACATCCATTAAACAATAAATAAGCAATAAACAATGTCCACTCACAGGAGCGTGGCTCGGGAGCAAGCCAGCTCGAGTGCCCCTGTAGCAAGAGGCTTGCTATTGGGTGCACTCAGCGGAGGGGGGAGGAGCCAGGACCCGTGTCAAAGGACCCAAAAAGAAAAGGATCAGGGGTTCCCTGTGCAAGACCATTGCACAGAGCAGGTAAGTATAACAAGTATAGTAGTCGTATTTCCACTAATGCTTGTCTTAACAGGCTCATGGCAGGTGAAGATAGCTGTACAACTGCTTCAAAATCATTCTGCTCATAGAAGGCAGGTGCAACTGCTCAATAATGACCTAGAAAAAGATTCTCCGATTAAGAATTGACCTAGCTAGTATACTTGGATATTTGGAAAAATGTATTTAACATAACAGAACATGTTCAGTTGAATGTGACTAACTATTACTAGCTACATCATGACCTGGATGAATTAGAACAGTCATTCTCACCTGGAGTTCCACAGACCCCTAGTTGAAAATGGCTGCTCTACAAAGATTCTCCCACTTAGAACTCAACAAAGCTACTTGGACAAGTGGCAAGATTTCCTCAAGGTTACAGAACAAGTCTAGTTGAATGTGGCTAACTTCTACTACCCTGTTTCCCCCGAAAATAAGACCTAGCGTGATTGTCAGTGATGGCTGCAATATAATCCCTACCCCCCAAATAAGCCCTACCCTGTTTCCCCGAAAATAAGCCCTACCCTGAAAATAAGGCCTACAAGGACTTTAACTAGGGTTTATTTGGGGGGTAGGGCTTATATTGCAGCCATCCCTGACAATCACGCTAGGTCTTATTTTCGGGGAAACAGGGTAGCTATATCATGACCTGGGTAAGTTAGAACAGCCATTCTCAATTAGGGTTCTGTGTAACCCTAGGGTTCTTCAAAAGGGTTTCCTGAGTTGTGGCTTATTGATTAACTCAGTTGAAGTTGCTTGGATATGCCACTTGGCAGAGCCAGCAACATAACACCTGTGATCTTTTTACTTGTCTTGAAAGGAGACATTCTGACCACAAGTGTAAAAATGGGTGTCCGCAGAACTTTTTTCAGGGGGGGGCATCATTTTAGGTCACAAATGCTCCGCCTCTTTTTGACAATTTCATGAAGAGGAGGGGCTTTATCATTATCACATAAAGCGTAATAACCCTCCCCCCCCTTCCACTGCCACATTTTGCACTTTTTGGGGGGAGAATGTATCTGGTTTTGCTGTGGCGATCTGAGCCACATACAAAACCATGCAAAATATGCTGCTACCACAGCAAGTGAAGGTATAAATAAACATACAATTAGGCAATCGATCAATTACAAAAAAAAAAACTACAGCTGCATGGTGAAGCATTGGCTTAAGCCAGTGGAGATCTTAACCACTTGCCGACCGCCTACCGCATATATACTGCGGCAGAGCGGCACGGGCAGGCAAAATCACGTACCCGTACGTGATCTGCCTCCCGCGGGCGGGGGGTCCGATCGGACCCCCCCCCGGTGCCATCGGCGGTCGGCATTTGACTGGGAGCGTCGGGAGGCGAGGGGGAGACCATCCGATCGTGGCCCCCCCCTCGCGATCGCTCCCAGCCAATGGGAATCCTCCTCTGCCTGTGTGTCGTTTCACACAGGCAGAGGATGTGATGTCATCTCTCCTCGGTCTGGCAGTTTCCGTTCCAGCGCCGAGGAGAGATGACAAGTGAGTGCACACAACACACACACACACAGTAGAACATGCCAGGCATACCTTACACCCCGATCCCCCCCCAATCACCCCCCCCCCCCTGTCACAAACTGACATTAGCAGTATTTTTTTTTTTTTTTTTCTGATTACTGCATAGTGTCAGTTTGTGACAGTTAGTGTTAGGGCAGTGAGTATTACCCCCCTTTAGGTCTAGGATACCCCCCTAACCCCCCCTAATAAAGTTTTAACCCCTTGATCACCCCCCCTCACCAGTGTCGCTAAGCGATCATTTTTCTGATCGCTGTATTAGTGTCGCTGGTGACGGTAGTTAGGGACGTAAATATTTAGGTTCGCCGTCAGTGTTTTATAGCGACAGGGACCCCCATATACTACCTAATAAATGTTTTAACCCCTTGATTGCCCCCTAGTTAACCCTTTCACCACTGATCACCGTATAACCGTTACGGTTGACGCTGGTTAGTTTGTTTATTTTTTATAGTGTCAGGGCACCCGCCGTTTATTACCGAATAAAGGTTTAGCCCCCCGATCGCCCGGCGGTGATATGCGTCGCCCCAGGCAGCGTCAGATTAGCGCCAGTACCGCGAACACCCACGCACGCAGCATATGCCTCCCTTAGTGGTATAGTATCTGAACGGATCAATATCTGATCCGATCAAATCTATACTAGCGTCCCCAGCAGTTTAGGGTTCCCGAAAACGCAGTGTTAGCGGGATCAGCCCAGATACCCGCTAGCACCTGCGTTTTGCCCCTCCGCCCAGCCCAGCCCAGCCCACCCAAGTGCAGTATCGATCGATCACTGTCACTTACAAAACACTAAACGCATAACTGCAGCGTTCGCAGAGTCAGGCCTGATCCCTGCGATCGCTAACAGTTTTTTTGGTAGCGTTTTGGTGAACTGGCAAGCACCAGCCCCAGGCAGCGTCAGGTTAGCGCCAGTACCGCTAACACCCACGCACGCACCGTATACCTCCCTTAGTGGTATAGTATCTGATCGGATCAATATCTGATCCGATCAGATCTATACTAGCGTCCCCAGCAGTTTAGGGTTCCCAAAAACGCAGTGTTAGCGGGATCAGCCCAGATACCTGCTAGCACCTGCGTTTTGCCCCTCCGCCCGGCCCAGCCCACCCAAGTGCAGTATCGATTGATCACTGTCACTTACAAAACACTAAACGCATAACTGCAGCGTTCGCAGAGTCAGGCCTGATCCCTGCGATCGCTAACAGTTTTTTTTGTAGCGTTTTGGTGAACTGGCAAGCGCCAGCGGCCTAGTACACCCCGGTCGTAGTCAAACCAGCACTGCAGTAACACTTGGTGACGTGGCGAGTCCCATAAGTGCAGTTCAAGCTGGTGAGGTGGCAAGCACAAGTAGTGTCCCGCTGCCACCAAAAAGACAAACACAGGCCCGTCGTGCCCATAGTGCCCTTCCTGCTGCATTCGCCAATCCTAATTGGGAACCCACCGCTTCTGCAGCGCCCGTACTTCCCCCATTCACATCCCCAACCAAATGCAGTCGGCTGCATGAGAGGCATTTTCTTTATGTCCTCCCGAGTACCCCTACCCCAACGAACCCCCCCAAAAAAGATGTTGTGTCTGCAGCAAGCGCGGATATAGGCGTGACACCCGCTATTATTGTCCCTCCTGTCCTGACAATCCTGGTCTTTGCATTGGTGAATGTTTTGAACGCTACCATGCACTAGTTGAGTATTAGCGTAGGGTACAGCATTGCACAGACTAGGCACACTTTCACAGGGTCTCCCGAGATGCCATCGCATTTTGAGAGACCCGAACCTGGAACCGGTTACAGTTATAAAAGTTAGTTACAAAAAAAAGTGTAAAAAAAAAAAAAAAAAACACAAACAAAAATATAAAATAAAAATAGTTGTCGTTTTATTGTTCTCTCTCTCTCTATTCTCTCTCTATTGTTCTGCTCTTTTTTACTGTATTCTATTCTGCAATGTTTTATTGTTATTATGTTTTATCATGTTTGCTTTTCAGGTATGCAATTTTTTATACCTTACCGTTTACTGTGCTTTATTGTTAACCATTTTTTTGTCTTCAGGTAGGCCATTCACGACTTTGAGTGGTTATACCAGAATGATGCCTGCAGGTTTAGGTATCATCTTGGTATCATTCTTTTCAGCCAGCGGTCGGCTTTCATGTAAAAGCAATCCTAGTGGCTAATTAGCCTCTAGACTGCTTTTACAAGCAGTGGGAGGGAATGCCCCCCCCCCCCAACATCTTCCGTGTTTTTCTCTGGCTCTCCTGTCTCAACAGGGAACCTGAAAATGCAGCCGGTGATTCAGCCAGCTGACCATAGAGCTGATTAGAGACCAGAGTGGCTCCAAACATCTCTATGACCTAAGAAACCGGAAGCTACGAGCATTTTATGACGTAGATTTCGCCGGATGTAAACAGCGCCATTGGGAAATTGGGAAAGCATTTTATCACACCGATCTTGGTGTGATCAGATGCTTTGAGGACAGAGGAGAAATCTAGGGTCTAATAGACCCCAATTTTTGCAAAAAAGAGTACCTGTCACTACCTATTGCTATCATAGGGGATATTTACATTCCCTGAGATAACAATAAAAATGATTTAAAAAAAAAAAAATGAAAGGAACAGTTTAAAAATAAGATAAAAAAATAATAATAATAAAGAAAAAAAAAAAAAAAAAAAAAAAAAAAAAGCACCCCTGTCCCCCCTGCTCTCGCGCTAAGGTGAACGCAAGCGTTGGTCTGGCGTCAAATGTAAACAGCAATTGCACCATGCATGTGAGGTATCGCCGCGAAGGTCAGATCGAGGGCAGTAAGTTTAGCAGTAGACCTCCTCTGTAAATCTAAAGTGGTAACCTGTAAAGGCTTTTAAAGGCTTTTAAAAATGTATTTAGTTTGTCGCCACTGCACGTTTGTGCGCAATTTTAAAGCATGTCATGTTTGGTATCCATGTACTCGGCCTAAGATCATCTTTTTTATCTCATCAAACATTTGGGCAATATAGTGTGTTTTAGTGCATTAAAATGTAAAAAAGTGTGTTTTTTCCCCAAAAAATGCGTTTGAAAAATCGCTGCGCAAATACTGTGTGAAAAAAAAAATGAAACACCCACCATTTTAATCTGTAGGGCATTTGCTTTAAAAAAATATATAATGTTTGGGGGTTCAAAGTAATTTTCTTGCAAAAAAAAATTATTTTTTTATGTAAACAATAAGTGTCAGAAAGGCCTTTGTCTTCAAGTGGTTAGAAGAGTGGGTGATGTGTGACATAAGCTTCTAGATGTTGTGCATAAAATGCCAGGACAGTTCAAACCCCCCCCAAATGACCCCATTTTGGAAAGTAGACACCCCAAGCTATTTGCTGAGAGTCATGTTGAGTCCATGGAATAATTTATATTGTGACACAAGTTGCGGGAAAGAGACAATTTTTTATTTTTTTTATTTTTTTTTGCGCAAAGTTGTCACTAAATGATATATTGCTCAAACATGCCATGGGAATATGTGAAATTACACCCCAAAATACATTCTGTTGCTTCTCCTGAGTACGGGGATACCACATGTGTGGGACTTTTTGGGAGCCTAGCCGCGTACGGGACCCCGAAAACCAAGCACCGCCTTCAGGCTTTCTAAGGCCGTAAATTTTTGATTTCACTCTTCACTGCCTATCACAGTTTCGGAGGCCATGGAATGCCCAGGTGGCACAAAACCCCCCCAAATGACCCCATTTTGGAAAGTAGACACCCCAAGCTATTTGATGAGAGGTATAGTGAGTATTTTGCAGACCTCACTTTTTGTCACAAAGTTTTGAAAATTGAAAAAAGAAAAAAAAAATTTTTTTTTCTCGTCTTTCTTTATTTTCAAAAACAAATGAGAGCTGCAAAATACTCACCATGCCTCTCAGCAAATAGCTTGGGGTGTCTACTTTCCAAAATGGGGTCATTTGGGGGGGGTTTGTGCCACCTGGGCTTTCCATGGCCTCCGAAACTGTGATAGGCAGTGAGGAGTAAAATCAAAAATGTACGCCCTTAGAAATCCTGAAGGCGGTGCTTGGTTTTCGGGGTCCCGTACGCGGCTAGGCTCCTAAAAAGTCCCACACATGTGGTATCCCCGTACTCAGGAGAAGCAGCTAAATGTATTTTGGGGTGCAATTCCACATATGCCCATGGCCTGTGTGAGCAATATATCATTTAGTGACAACTTTGTGCAAAAAAAAAAAAAAAAAATTTGTCACTTTCCCGCAACTTGTGTCAAAATATAAAACATTCCATGGACTCAACATGCCTCAAAGCAAATAGCTTGGGGTGTCTACTTTCCAAAATGGGGTCATTTGGGGGGGTTTTATGTCATCTGGGCATTTTATGGCCTTCAAAACTGTGATAGGTAGTGAGGAGTAAAATCAAAAATGTACGCCCTTAGAAATCCTGAAGGCGGTGCTTGGTTTTCGGGGCCCCGTACGCGGCTAGGCTCCCAAAAAGTCCCACACATGTGGTATCCCCGTACTCAGGAGAAGCAGCTAAATGTATTTTGGGGTGCAATTCCACATATGCCCATGGCCTGTGTGAGCAATATATCATTTAGTGACAACTTTTTGTAATTTTTTTTTTTTTTTTTTTTTTTTGTCATTATTCAATCACTTGGGACAAAAAAAATGAATATTCAATGGGCTCAACATGCCTCTCAGCAAATTCCTTGGGGTGTCTACTTTCCAAAATGGGGTCATTTGTGGGGGTTTTGTACTGCCCTGCCATTTTAGCACCTCAAGAAACGACATAGGCAGTCATAAACTAAAGGCTGTGTAAATTCCAGAAAATGTACCCTAGTTTGCAGATGCTATAACTTTTGCGCAAACCAATAAATATACGCTTATTGACATTTTTTTTACCAAAGACATGTGGCCGAATACATTTTGGCCTAAATGTATGACTAAAATTGAGTTTATTGGATTTTTTTTAGAACAAAAAGTAGAAAATATCATTTTTTTTCAAAATTTTCGGTCTTTTTCCGCGTATAGCGCAAAAAATAAAAACGGCAGAGGTGATCAAATACCATCAAAAGAAAGCTCTATTTGTGGGAAGAAAAGGACGCAAATTTCGTTTGGGTACAGCATTGCATGACCGCGCAATTAGCAGTTAAAGCGACGCAGTGCTGAATTGTAAAAAGTGCTCTGGTCAGGAAGGGGGTAAAACCTTCCGGGGCTGAAGTGGTTAATTTGTTTGGGCAGAGGCGGGACATGTATAAAAGGCAAGGTCACATGCTTCTGGGGGTTCTGTGGGAGTTTGGAGATCCAGAGAGGAAGGATGTAGAGACTGTTACAGCTTTGGTGCTCTCCCCTGCGTGGGAGGGAGGACAATATGCATGTGGAGAAGAGACGGCAGGAGATCTTACATGGAGGTCGCTACTATTGACAGATAAAAGGACTGGGAGAGGATCTTCTGTGGAATCATGAATGGTTGCTCAGTAACACATGTGAGTCTAACCGAGGGGAACAGTGCTTCTAAGAGACTTTAAAGGGGTTAGAGTGCGGGTCCAGGAAAAGAAATAGAAGTGGGCCTTAATGAACTAACACCCTGGAGGAATCCAGAAAGTCACATCTCTTGGACTTTATTCAAAATATCGTCCTTGAAGATTAAATTAGAAGTGCTGTGCAGTCAGGAAATAGTGACTAACAGGAGGAAGGAAAGATGCATTACAGCTGATTTTCACCTATTCACCTTCAGCTATTTCCGCCCAGGTGGGGGGGTGGGTGGTTGTTTGACACCCCCGCAAAAGAAAAACCCACCAGCCGTCGCTGTCTACTACTGGAGTAACTTGCCCAATGGCACCAGAAACCGCTCTTTTCTACATCAGTTTGGATTAATGGCCATGTAAATTCCAGGTCTTCGTCACTTATGTGTTAATTGCTGCTAGGAGTCAGACCGTGCTCCATCTCTTCCTACAGTCATAGACTTTTTAAACACCCATGCTACATTTGAGCACGGATTCAGGGCAAATTTGACACTTTTCAAGAAAACTGGGCGTGCTGGATCACAGATGATAGAAGCATGACTATGCCTAATAAAACCGAACAGATTTTCATCATTCCTGGTCCATATTTGACACTTTTTCACCATAGTTTCTCTTATGTCTATAGCCAAGATGCAGACTTATTATGACGCTAGAGGGTACTGTTTATACATGCAATTTTTACCTATGTACTTCCCCCTTCTACCCTTATTTCACACCCAACCTCCCCCACCTTCTCCTCCACCTTACCACCCTAACCCCCTACACCATATGTTATTGTTATAATGCCTCTCTTTGCTAGATCCAATCTCCTATTGGTGATCGCTGGCATTATATCTTCAGTGATCTGTTTCGACTGTTGTTGTTTGTACAAAAATACTTTCAATAAAGAACGATAATTTAAAAAAAAAAAATTAAACTAAAAACCCAGCCAACATTTGGCCCATGTGTATGGCAGCCAGTCCGACAGAAGCCAGCCGAACTTCAGGCCAGCTCCCAATTAACACTCTCAGCCAATAATGTGTTCTGGCGGGGGGGAAGGTTTGGGGGGGCTTCCCTGTGGGGGGGGGCGTCCCCCTGTCAGAACACAATAGCTCAGCAGGGTAGATCACTGTACTAACATCGGATTGTTAGTACAGTGCCTCTGACCTGAGCTGTCAGCTGAACTGATAGTGTGTACTAAGCTTTAGGGGATGCAGACCTTGACTATTTCCTCATTAGAGCCCTGCAGGTGCAGCAGCTGATTGATAATTATAAAACTACTCCCATTAGGTTCACTGTGCACGTAGACACAGACAAAGAAAACAGCTATTTCTTTAGGATAACAGTATCTGCAACAAAATGGGTTAAAATCCTTGCAATGTATAGATTACCCAGCGGGGGAAAGGTTTTTCTCAACAAAAGTGGAGTTACTTTTTAAGAGGGGATACAACCATATTATACAAATCTTTAAATGGGGACTCTAGTATTGGGAGGAAACAATTTAACCTAAGTTCTTTTAAAAAAGACACGCAGCCACACACTGAAGTTGGATGAGAAGCGGTTCAATCTTAAACTGTGTTAAGGGTTCTTTATTGTTAGTGCTGTAAGGATATGAGACTCCCTTCCACAGTTGATGATATCAGAAGGGAGTGTAGATACATTTAATAAAACTTTTCGATGTGTTTCTTAGAGAGAGCAATGTACAGGGATATAGATAATGGTAGTAACATCCACACACACATTCATACTGAACTGAATGGACTGGTGTCTCTATTCAACCTTACCAACTATGTAACTTGAATGGAAATGATGTTCTAGATCTGGTGACCATGCCAAATGTTTTATAATTCTGGCAAGACTCTGTGATTCTGCCTTGATACCTGCTGTGTATGCCCACTACTGAGAGCAGTATTGCATCTTTTAACCACATCAGCTCCGGAAGGATTTACCCCCTTCATGACCAGGCATTACTTTAACTGACAATTGCGCGGTCGTGCGACGCTGTACCCAAATAAAATTCAAGTCTTTTTTTTTTCCTCCACAAATAGAGATTTCTTTTGGTGGTATTTGATCACCTCTGCGGTTTTTACTAAATTGCACTATATACAAAAAAAAGGCTGACAATTTTAAAAAAAAATATATATATTTTTTACTTTCTGCTATAAAACATACGCAATAAAAAATGTAAAAAAAATTTAATTTCTTCATCAATTTAGGCCAATATGTATTGTGCTACATATTTTTGGTAAAAAAAAATCCCAATACATGTATATTGATTGGTTTGCGCAAAAGTTATAGTGGCTACAAACTATGGGATATTTTTATTTATTTTTTAATAGCAATGGCGGCGATCAGCAACTTATAGCGGTACTGAGATATTGCAGTGGACAAATCAGACACCTAACTGACACTTTTGACACTTTTTGGAGACCAGTGACACTAAGACAGTGATCAGTGCTAAAAAATACGCACTGTCACTGTACTAATGGCTGTCAGGGAAGGGGTTAACATCAGGGGCAATCAAAGGGTTAAATGTGTTCCCTAGGAGTGATTACTAACTGTAGGGGATGTGCTTTGACTGGGGAAATGTAAAGATCTGTGCTCCTACTTACACAGAATCAGCACATTCCCTTCTCACAGAATGGCGATCTGCCTTGTTTACATAGGTAAACCGCCGTCCTGCCCTTCTACTAAAGGACTGGTGGGTGCATTGCATGTGCGAACATTGCATCTGCTGGGCCTGCTGATTGGCTCCTGCTGTGTCTAATTACAGTGGGAGCGGGTCGCCGCCAGTGCGCGTGAGCGCCCCAGACCTGAAAGTGTCAGATCGCGTACTAGGTATGTGACCTGGCGCAGAGCGGCCACCCGGCTGCAGTATATCTACGCGGGGTAGTCGCTAAGGACTTAAAGGACAGCCAATGTTGTTTTCAGTAAGCAGCAGGGCAGCCACTCAGCCCTGAACCCAGAAGCTAGCGGCAATCACTGTAGTACTTTTCTTTCCTTTCTTTTCTCACTTGTCTTTGTGTTGCTCTGTCTTTTCACTATTCCTGCTGTTTTTAGTGGGTCAACATCATTCACTCAATTAATTAATTAACAATTAATTTCTTATCTAGCACACCATACCACTTTATCACTTCTATGGCTCGGCCATGGGCATTTTCACAATATTTTTATTACATCATCCCTGTTTTTGGTCATTTTTTTCATATTAATAATAAACACACACTCACTGTATAAAATATTTTTAATTTAATATAATTGTCAAATTTTTAAGTAGCTTTGTTCATATACCATATGATAGAATTTCTTCTAATGAATATAAACACTGGAAAAACTTTTAGAATTTGTCTGGCATTGTTTTAGTCTGAATAGGGTTTGAATTTTGATCTTATTTTGATATATTGTCCTAACTTGGGATTATGCTGCAGGGACTGCCTCTCTATTTTCTCTAAGGGTGTCAAAAGTGTGGCTTCTTGCAAGCCCTTCTCGGCTGTCGTCCTTTGCTGGGAAGGTGAGGATGGATCATGGAGTCTTCCACTCAATGAAATTTAAAATTTTTGGTTATCTGATTCTTATTTCAATTTTTCAGTGGTAAATATATTATTGCTGTATATATAAAAGTTAATATACAATGAAATGTCTTGAAACATTCTGAGTTGTTTGATGTATTTCCTCAAAGCAAATTATCCCCCTGAAGAAGACCACGACTGCATAGGTCGAAACGCGTCAGCGCATCTATATGGCTGACACTTTGTAATGTAACAATTACTTTTGTATTGTGTCCATTGCTATACTTGGAAAATGTACTGATTCGGTAACCAGAGCTCATATGTTAATTGGAACATGATATTGAATCTCACTTTGTCAATAAAGCATTTTATCAACCAATACGTTTTTTGATCCCTACTATATTGCTGCTAACAAAAAAAAACCCTTGGGGGAACCCTGCCATAGCATCACTGTAGTAATGTGCCTACTACAGGATTTTCCAGCTTCCACGGGAATCTCACAGGTATGGTATATGCATAGTTGCATTGGTCCTAGCTGGATCAATGTAACTATACAAAAATATCCATAACCTGAGTTTAGCTTTAAGTGAAATAGCCAGTTCAATACACGACCCATGCTCTTACTGAAGTGCGTCAACGCCTCCCGCTGGCGAAAGGTTGCGCGGACGGAGCCCCGCACTCCGAAGGCTGTCAGTTTACCCAGGACTTGTCATAAAGTGATATTCTGTCTGGCAGCATTAGCCCACACACTGTGTATATTACACTGAAACATAGAGAATGGTTATTCATTTCACACTTGTCAGGCAGAAATCACAGGAGCTTTCCAGCTGGTGGCAGATAGAAGTAACACTGTAATTG
Source organism: Lithobates clamitans (assembly GCA_037952925.1). Classification (NCBI taxonomy): domain Eukaryota; kingdom Metazoa; phylum Chordata; class Amphibia; order Anura; family Ranidae; genus Lithobates; species Lithobates clamitans. The sequence goes on from JBBGZY010001769.1 coordinate 3,348,597, forward strand.
GAAGCTATGAAGGGATTGCACACAGGGGTCAATATGTTGGTCTTTAGTATGTAATCTTGCGGGTTCATTTCCTGTCAGAGCCATTTACAGAAATTGAAAAAGCCACTTGTTTCTTTTACCTCCTGATTGTTCAGTGATATACAAGAGGTGGTGGGGGGTGGTGGAGCACTTCAGCAGGCACTGAGACCGCAGCGCCACTCTCTACCCACTAATATTTTCCATTTGACGTTATTAAAGTCATGTTTCTGCAAATACCTAGAAATATTGGATCACATACAGTCAGGGGATGTCAGAATGGGTCCTGCTCTTAAGCACTGCTCCCGTAGGTCTGTCACTGACCTCCCCTCACATACACAAAGCTCCCCGCTCAGAATGTACAATTGGATGGATCCTCCTGCTACCTTAACAAGCGGATTTGCATAAATTCTATTACCTCTGAGAAGCAGCTGGCTCCTTGCGAACAAAGGAGAGATAATTACTTTATTCTAATGGAGCTTTAGCTTACAGAAAAGATCTGGGCCATCAGATGTGCTATTTTGTCATTTGTTCAGGCAGGAAAAAAAGTGTCTTAAATGCCCCGATACGTACCCAAAAATGAAAGGACTCCATTCTAAAACATTGGTTAAAAAAAGCACAAAAATCCTTTGGGGTTTACATGAATAATAAAAAGCCTGGGGAGAAAAATAATGAATGTTAAAATATGGTGGAAAAAGAAACAGAACTAATATGGGCAACAAGAAAAAAAAAATAGGAATTTTGTGGAAATAGGAGTACGTGTTCTTTTGGGCAACTGGTTTTAGGGAAGAAAATACAAAATGTGCAAATTATACAAGATAATAATGCTGCCTTCAGTGCCCCATGCCAATTAGATATAAAAGAATAGACCTATCATTAAAATTCATATTTTAGGGCAGATGTTAGCATTACAAAATCACATCTTTATTTAACCACATGCCGACCAGCGCACGGCGATGTACACAATGGCACGGCTGGGCAAATGTGCGTACAGGTATGTCCCTTTTAATTCGTGGGATTGTGCGCGCCCCCCGCCGTATACTCCGTTGAATACCCATCCAGTTCCATGCATATATTGTTTCTGACTGATTTACCTGTTGATTTACACATTTTGTCTGCCTTACAGGAGAACTCGCCTCACAGTAGAGCTGCACAATTAATCGTTAAAAAATCGTGATCTCGATTCACCTCCCCTGACGATCTCTCCTGCTGAGTTTGCCGATTCTTTCATATAAACAAGTGGAGAGATTATCTGCTCACTCAGCTGTCAAAAGAAAACATCCAGGCAGTCTGCCAAGTTTAGAACTTGAAACATTGTATCTAACTTCCTTCTTAGATCAAAGGGATAAACTTCTCTGTGTAAACAAATAACCAGGCAATCTGCCAAGCTTTAAACAACCTGTAAATGCAGGAAGTTTAACCACTTAAAGTCTAAATCTTTTTCTGACACTTCTTTCTTAAGTTAAAATCAATATTTTTTTGCTAAAAAAAATTACTTGGAACCCCACACATTAGAGATATTATATATATATATATATATATATATATATATATATATAATTTTTTTAATTTTTTTTTAGCAGAGACCCTAGGGAATAAAATGGCAATTGCTGCAATATTTTATGTCGCACTGTATTTGCCCAGCGGTCTTTCAAATGCAATTTTTTGGGAAAAAAATACACTTCAATAAAAAAAAAAAAAAAAAAAAAAAAACGAAACAGTAAAGTTAGCACAATTTTTTTTGTTTTAATGTGAAAGATGATGTTACGCCGCGAGAATCGTGAGAGAATCGTGATCTATCCTCTAAGCAAAAAAATCGTGATTCTCATTTTAGCCAGAATCGTGCAGCTCTACCTCACAGACCATCCTGGTGCTTCAAAGGGGCTGTTTGTGACGAGGATGGCCTGTGGACTATGAAGGGAAAAGTGGTTGCTCCTCCGACTCTTTTTCCTTCTTTGTTTTCTTTGAGTCATGGGCCTTGCCATCAGGGCCAGATTAAGAGCATCATGGGCCTGGTGCTGAGGATTTTGGTGGGCCTTTTTATGGAAACAAAATGAAAATGCAAACAATTTTTTGCTAAAACAAATTAAATCTACTCTCACCAGTAATATCAGCCGTGCAGCCTCTGAGCAGCACCAACACCACCAATACCACCTGCTATGCAGTCTCTCACCAGCAGCAACATAGGGAGACCACATTTCCAAACTGTCATTCAGAGACAACCCCCTCTTCCCAAAAAAAGATGAGGGTGGGGGATGTAGTCTCAGGGTTGGCGGGGAAATTGGCGGTGGAGGTGATTTGCCAGGCAAATGGCTGGTGTTAGTACTTAAAATCAATCATCCTGACACCATGCTTGATATGGTGTCAGGATGATCAAATTCCATTATTTCAGTTACTACATTGTAATATATAGTGAAATAGTTCAACTCACCATGATGCAGAATCAGTGGGACCTGAGCTTGTCACTTGCCACCAGATGCAGCTTGTCACTTGCCACCCATAGCCTGCCACCAGATGTAGCGTATCACTTTCCACAGTTGCCTGCCGCTAGATGCAGCATGTCACTTGCCACCAGCAGCCTGCCACCAGATACAGTGTGCCACTTGCAACCAGATACAGTGTGCCACTTGCAACCAGATACAGTGTGCCACTTGCTAGTCTAGAGCTGCACGATTCTGGGAAAAATGAGAATCGCGATTCTTTTGCTTATAATACAGATCACGATTCTCTCACGATTCTTTAAAATGATTAAATTTAAAAAGAGAAAAATCAGCTGTAGACGGCGCATGCGCAATCAACACGCCGCTCGCTCCCGATGCTCGGGGCTGGTTATTTAATACAGCAAGGGGCGGATACTTTTCTCAAAGGGGCGGATGCTTTTCTCAAAGGGGCGGATGTATAGTTAACCATACATCCGCCCCTTTGAGAAAAGCATCCGCCCCTTGCTGTCTTTATAACCATATATACATCTGCCCCTTTGAGAAAAGTATCCGCCCCTTGCTGTATTAAATAACCAGCCCCAAGCATTGGGAGCGAGCGGCGTGTTGATTGCGCTTGCGCAGTCCAGGCCGGTACTATGCTCTATGCTGACTGACGTCAGTTCCTGTTGCTGACGTCAGTTCCGATATCGGCGCCATTTGCGTTCCAGGCTGGTTCCGTGCTTCCGACTGGGAGATCCGGAAAATCGAGCTAATCCAGCTTGCAGATCGCGGGGGGGGGGGGTGAATCGAAATCGCGATCTTATATACGATTAATCGTGCAGCTCTACTTGCTACCCACAGCCTGCCACAGATACAGTGTGCCACTTGCCACCAGCAGCCTGCCACCAGATACAATGTGCCAATTGCCACCAGCAGCCTGCCACCAGATACAGTGTGCCACTTGCCACTAGCAGCCTGCCACCAGATACAGTGTGCCACTTGCCACTGACAGCCTGTCACCAGATACAGCATGTCACTTGCCACCAGCAGCCTGACCCCAGATACAGTGTGCCATCTGCCACCAGATAGTGTGCCACTTGTCACCAGCAGCCTGCCACCAGATACAGTGTGCCACTTGCCAACCACAGCCTACCACCAGATACAGTGTGTCACTTACCACCAGCAGCCTTCCACCAGATAGTGTGCCACTTGCCACCAGCAGCCTGCCACCAGATACAGTGTGCCACTTGCCACCAGCAGACTGCCACCAGATACAGTGTGCCACTTGCCAACCACAGCCTACCACCAGATACAGTGTGCCACTTGCCACCAGATAGTGTGCCACATGCCACCAGCAGCCTGCCACCAGATACAGTGTGCCACTTGCCAACCACCAGATACAGTGTGTCACTTACCACCAGCAGCCTTCCATCAGATAGTGTGCCACTTGCCACCAGCAGCCTGCCACCAGATACAGTGTGCCACTTGCCACCAGCAGACTGCCACTAGATACAGTGTGCCACTTGCCAACCACAGCCTACCACCAGATACAGTGTGCCACTTGCCACCAGATAGTGTGCCACTTGCCACCAGCAGCCTGCCACCAGATACAGTGTGCCACTTGCCAACCACAAGATACAGTGTGTCACTTACCACCAGCAGCCTTCCATCAGATAGTGTGCCACTTGCCACCAGCAGCCTGCCACCAGATACAGTGTGCCACTTGCCACCAGCAGCCTGCCACCAGATACAGTGTGCCACTTGCCAACCACAGCCTACCACAGATACAGTGTGTCACTTACCACCAGCAGCCTTCCATCAGATAGTGTGCCACTTGCCACCAGCAGCCTGCCATCAGATACAGTGTGCCACTTGCCACTGACAACCTGTCACCAGATACAGCGTGTCACTTGCCACCAGCAGCCTGCCACTCCCTCCAGGACTCTTCCAGGATGGGTAGAAGGGACAGGGCCAGCATAGTCAAACAAATCCCTGGAGCCCCCACCCCTCCTCATCTGGGATGGTATGGTTGTGTGTAAAATGAATGCCAGGACCAAGTTCTATAGAGGGTTGTGTGTACAGCCTTTGGGCTCACACTGGTTTGCTGCAGTTTGGGCGCACTGCTTGTGTATCTACAGTTTTAGCTTGCAGTCCTATTAATTTTGGTGCGCTTTCAGAAAAAACATGCAACCTAATAGAAATCAATAGGACTATGGGTAAAACGCAGGAAAACTGCGGATACACCAGCAATGGGCCAAAACACAGCAAAGCAGTGTGAACCCACCTAAAAGCACAAGGAGCCAAGTCTACATATTGACTGCAGTTATAACAGCCATTGCTGAAGATAAAGGTAAAAGAGGGGGAGAGAAGGGAGATAAGAGTCCAGTCACTGAGCTCACACTTAGATGGTCAGAAGCTTATCACTCACATATCTGTTCACCTTCTATCTGCCGGCCGCAGTTGCTCTGTTTCCCAGCCCACACGCTCCTTCACTGCACACAGAGAGAGGAGAGAGGGGAGGGGGAAGGCAGAGCCATTTGTGTAGGGGGGAACTGTGCACTGTGACACTGTAATAACCACAGTGAGCCAACACAGATGCAGCCAGACACCCCTCCATTTACACACAGCTTCTCCTGCCCCATAGAAGTTTATGGACATGAGAAATCAGGCTTATACTGCTGGCTGTGAGGGCCGATTTTAAGGCAGGGGCCTGGAGCTGCAGCTCCATCAGCCCCTATGTTAATCCGGCCCTGCTTGCCATGTCTCAACAGGAGGGATGTGTCGGGTTATTAACAGGCACTGGTGGGCCCCAGGGTTTCAGACATATGCTGCTAAAAAGATTTGTGAATGTGTTACATGCCAAACCCATAACATTGGGAAGCCAGTACCTACCCCTATGAAGCACATTCCACATACTGAAGAGCCATTTCAAATTGTGCAAATTGACTTTTCAAATATGCTCTCTTGTGGAAAATTATGCCAGAACCAGTGGCGTCGCTAGGGGGTGGCTTCTGGGGCTATAGCCCCGAATCTGGGGCCCATAGCCCCGAGTCTCTGCAGGGGTCCCCAAGGGGAGGGGAGGCTCATTGGGGACCCTGATGTAAGCGGGGGGCTCTCTGGGGACCCTGATGTAAGTGGGGGCTCTCTGGGGACCCTGATGTAAGTGAGGGGCTCTCTGGGGACCCTGATGTAAGCTGGGGGCTCTCTGGGGATATATACACACACACACGTATAATACTGTACATACATATGTATGCCCGCCCAAGTGTATGACTTTCTTTACTACGCTGCTATGGGCTCTAGCCCCAAATCTTTTGTAGACCTAGCAACGCCCCTGGCCAACACTATAGTAAAATGTCTCACTAGAGAAATGATCCCTAGATTTGGTATAGGTATAGGGGAAATATTCTCTAGTGAGACATTTTACAGTTCTGGCATAATTTTCCACAAGAGAGCATATCTGAAAAGTCAATTTGCACACCGGACCACGGCTCAAAAGGGTGTGGTGTTTACAAATATATTTCTTCAGCTTTTTATACAGATACAGTTAAAATGGATGCCTATGTGTGGCATATTACCAAAAAGCAAGTCACCTCCTAAAAATCATCTTTAACTAATTATTTCTACATTACATATGGTCATACTGACCTCTAGATTATATTGTTATACTTAATCAATCTTATAGTGACACATGAGGGTATGTTCGAAGTAGGGTTGTTGTTAGGGTGCCCACGTGTCCCGGATTGCCCGGGACTATCCCGTAATTGACATCTCTGTCCCTGTTCCCGGGCAGCTTCATTCCGGGACAATACAGTGTCCCGGAATGAAACTGGCACTGGAAACATTCAGGAAATTCATGGGACAGGGGCGGACTGAGCCGCCATATCACTGGCTCTGGCTCCGCCTCCACCTGACTATATTCCTGATCACTGGCTGCTATAGCCGCCTGGCGTGTAGCAACCAGTGACGTCACGGGCTCACGGCCATGACTCCCTCCCTGCCAAGCGTTGAAAGCGGAGAAGGATTTCACTTCCTCCTCCTCCGCGCTAGTGCTCCTGGGGCCCAAAGCAGCTGCCCTTTGAGCTGAGTCCTGCAGCAAACACCCTCTTGTAATGCGCCTACAGAGTGGCAGTCCCGCTGGTCTAGTGGTGGCGGGGTGCAGTGCAGGGCAGGGGAAGCGGAGCTAAAGCCGGCGTTGACAGCAGCAATTTGAAACAGCGAGCGGCGGCCCCGGTGAGCAGCACAAGTCTGGTAGAATCAACAGCCCAGGAGGGAGTTGGAGAAGACCTCACCGCCGGCCACCATGACCTGAGCAGCAGTGGGTGCAGCATCCCTGGAACATCCCAGAACCTGCACACTTTCTCCAGCCTCCTCTCCTAGCTGTCACAGTCATCAACAAAAAGGAAGACAGGCTGACCAAGGGCCCAGAGGACGAGGATGGGCGGGAGGTAGGTGCATCACACACACCTACCCACAGACAGGGGCTGGGAAAGGGGAGCACAGGAGGGACTGCAGCAGGGGATAGGGGGTCACTTTCACCCACCCCCCCTCTCGCCCACCTACCTCTCTCACTCCCATCCCCCCTCTCTTATACCCTCCCCCTCTCTCGCCACCCCCTCTCTCTCACCCCCTCCCTCTCCCACCTCCCCTTCCCCCTCTCACCCCCCCTCCCCATCTCTCTCACCCTCATCCACTTTTCACCCACCCCCCTCACCAACCCCCTCTTTCCTCCCAAGTGGACACTGGCTAACAACAGGTGAGAGTTATCCCATCCCCCCTCATGCACTGCCACTCATCCACCCCCACCACTGCCTTACTAATGAAGGACGACAGGTCCCAGCATGAACCCCTCAGAGCTGAGGATGTGACAAGCCCCCACAGTAGGTCAGTGTAATGGTCAGTGTAGGTATCAAGTAGGTCAGTGTAGGGATCAGGTAGGTCAGTGTAGGGATCAGGTAGGTCAGTGTAGGAATCAGATAGGTTAGTGTAGGAATCAGATAGGTCAGTTTAGGAATCAGGTAGGTCAGTGTAGTGGTCAGGTAGGTCAGTGTAGGTATCAGGTAGGTCAGTGTAGGGATCAGGTAGGTCAGTGTAGGGATCAGGTAGGTCAGTGTAGTGGTCAGGTAGGTCAGTGTAGTGGTCAGGTAGGTCAGTGTATGTCCAGTTTTTACTCCAGATCCCTCAGGTCATTTGTATTCCTTTTGTTGTATAAAGTACGGGGTTTTATATACAACTTTAGTGCCTTGGATATAAAAAGCATTTGATTCATGTATGTTAGCCCAATATTGTAGGAATAATTACACTCTGTGACTCTAAGTGGCCGCCTGCAATGTTGGGCTAACATACATGAAACAAATGCTTAAATAGGTAAGGAGCGGGGCCACCGAGCGACGTCACATGGTGGCACCACCCCCTTGTGATGTCACTGACCGGTGTATGATGAGGGGTGTCCCTGAATGGCAGTTTGGAAATGTGGTCACCCTAGTTGTTGTTGTGTTTTGTTCTTTCCCAGAAAAGGGCTGATGTACAGCCAAATTTATCCAGACAAACATCTAGCTGCACAGCTCAATTTCACAACATTGTGTAATACAGCAAAAGAGTTAGGAACTCATAAGAGGGGAAACTCCAGACTCCTAAGAACCAAAATAAAGAGAAAAAAAAACTGCGCTATTACTAAACAATAAAACTAAGCTGCGACTAAAAAGTGTTATACGACACTATGCAGAAATAAAAAACAGAACGTCGCGCTGAATGGTGGAAATCGTGGGACAATTGAAATGTGCTCACAATAATGGGTGCCAAAAGGCCACACTAGGTAAACCTGAAAATTAGCAAATCTGCTACGTTAAAAAAAACAAGAATGGGTAAGTGACTCCACTAGGTAATGATGCTCAATAAAACTGCATAATACTTCAAATGTACTGCAATAAAAATTTAAAAAAAAAAGAAAGAAAGAAAGAAATTATACCGTGATGAACTAATGAAAATAATAACAAATAATGAAGAAATAAATATTGAAGTATATAGTAAATCAAGTGACTAGGTGAAAAAAATAGTGAAATTAAAAAAAAAAAAAATATATATATATACATATATATATATATATATATATATATATATATATATATATATATATATATATATATATATATAGACCATAACATGATAATTAGTCCATAAAAAAACTGGTGATTCTTCAAACATTGATGTGCTGTAGGATTCCACAAATATAGTGACAAGTGAAAATTGCCTCAACCACAGAAAACACTGCCGCTTGCCAGAACTCGGTGGTCCCTTATTACAGGGGACCACACAGAGCAGATGGCTGTAACCCCAGCCTGGGATCTCACTGACATACACTGGGTGCCTCAGGCCCAATAGAAACGGTCCGCAGATGGATCAATTCGGATGGGTAGTATTTTTACCATAAAACAACAAAGGCATAATGCAGGATCAGTGAGAACCCTGAGTGTGTCACCTGCCACGTCGCCTGCCACCAGATGCCATCAGGTGTCCCCAGCGGAGTCTCTCCTTACATACAGCCTTGATGTGTGTTGACCTCTCCTCTCCTGCGGTGTCCTCTTCCACATTAATTCTCCTAAGAACCAATGAAATATATATATACAGTATATACTCGAGTATAGGTCGATCCGAATATAAGCCGAGGCCCCTAATTTACCACACAAAACTGTGAAAACGTATTGACTCGAGTATAAGCCAAGGGTGAGAAATGCAGCAGCTACTGTAAGTGGAAAAGAGGGTCAACAATGCCCATCTGCAGCTGCATGCCTCCCTGTGTCTATTGCATACTTCCCTGTGTCCTGTGCATACCTCCCTGTGTCCTGTGCATGTCTACCTGTGCAGATCTGCCTTCCTCACTGTGTCCTGTGTATACCTCCCTGTGTCCATTGCAGCCTACCTGTGCCAATCTGCATCCTCTCTGTGTCCTGTGCATGCCTCCGTGTGCCGATCTGCAGCCTCCCTGTGCCTATCTGCATCCACCATTGCACCGATCAGCGTGTCATAAAAACATACGGCGGCCGATCCAGTGTTCAAAAGCCGCGCCTCCTCCTCGTCTGTGATAGGCGGAACACTCCATTTCCCAGCAGTCAGTGTTCAGCCTATCACGGACATCCGCTCATCCTCATACCACGGACGAGGATGAGAGGATGTCTGTGATAGGCTGAACACTGACTGCTGGGAACGTGAGTGTTCCGCCTATCAACGACGAGGAGGAGGCGCGGCTTTTGAACACTGGAATGGCCGCTGATCAGGTAGGCAGATGGCGGTGACTTGAGTATAAGTCGAGGGGGGCACTTTCAGCCTAATAAACAGGGCTGAAAATCTCGGCTTATACTCGAGTATATACGGTAGTCCAATAATAAGGGAAACTCCGGACTCCAGATATTAGATATCTTAACAGTTTTTTGTAATTTTAATGATGTTGTAATGAAATTTATAATTTTTTATCAATTCCCCCTCTCATTGTGTGCCCACAAAGTCTGCCATTTTTTTGACTTGGTCAATCTTTATATAAACATTTTACATTCTCATTAGAGAAAAAGCAGAGAACATACTGTTTTCAATCAGACAGATCCTGTCTGGAAAACTTTCAGTGAGGTAAGAAAATCAGCAATGGACAATTTTATCCAGCACTAAATAGAAGGAACCTGAACTTGTGTATGTATTAAGCAAATGTGACTGCCCCCATGTACATATATCGTTATAAATTATACAAAGGAACAAGGGGTTAACACAATAACAGAATTTGATAAATTTGCTTATATTAAAAAGAAGTCTGCAAGGACTGCACAGAAATCTGGAAACCCCAACTGTTGAGGCATTCAGGTCAGAGGTCACTCAAAGTCTGACAGCTGCTGACATGTCAAATGCTAAACTCACACAGAGTCTCCCATCTGATTGCACAGTATGTGAGGTCAGACAGATATAGACAGCAACTGTCAGACTTATGAATTCCTGACACTCCAGCCACAGTGTCAGGCAAAGCAAGTAAACTTACATAAGGGGAGACTATAAATCCTTCGCAAGCAAACACTGACAGTTATAATAATTAAACACAGAATCTTCAGCATCATTCATAGGGCTAATCAGAACTGGTTCTTTTTAAAGCAGAACTAAAATCTCTCAATCAACATGAACTATTCGTGATCCTTATGCTGCTAGCATTAGTAAATAGATAAGAAGTTATATTAGATTTACTTGTTTTAAACTATTTTTACATTTCTTCAGTTACTACCTGGTTTCTGGCCTAGGCCAAAACGATGTCATACATCCCAGGAGTATTCATGCCATCTTATTTCTTTCATTCTGAGGAGAGGAGGGGTTTTCTCGGCTAAGCACTCCCTCCTGCATGCATGCCTAAGCTAAGAGCAAATGGATTCCAGAAAGTAAATGCTGCATGAATCATCTGCCCTTTCTCAAGATGGCCACGGCAAGAAATGCTAGTGGGGGGTCTTTCAAAGTGATTTCTCCATAAAATAAAGAGTGGAGACATGGATGGATAGGTTTGTTTTCTTCAATATTAAAAATTAATCAGATAGTATTTTCAGTTTGTGGTGCTCAGATACAGTTTAATTTCACTTTAAAGCAAGTTTGTTCTTTGCTTGACATGACAGTGATATGCCGAACACCCCCCCCCCCCCGGTGCGGTTTGCACTAGAACTCCTGAACATGGAAAAAGTTCAGACCCGAACCGCGTACCCTATTAAAGTCTATGGGAACCAAACTTGAAAAATCAAAATCAGCTTGTTTTTAAAGGAGCAGTGATTTTAATGATCCTTTACTGCTTGCCGACTAGCCGCTGTCGTTATACGGCAGCAGGTCTGCTCTCCTGTGCAAATCGACGTAGCTGTACCACGGCTCGCGGAAGGCGAGATAGCGGGTGGGAGCATGCCCACAGGTCAGGGCGGACTCGATGTCCGCCAGCGACTCGCAATCGCGGTATACAGAGGCAGAATGGGGATCTGCCTTTGTAAACAATGCGGATCCCAATTCTGACAGGAGACCATGCCAGTGTCATTTTTACATTGATCAGTGCATTTTTATACCATACCAGGCCGCATGCCCTCAAAATAGGGGGGCTCTGCACCCCCCTACCCCAAAGCACCTTGTCCCCATTTTGATGGGCAGTGGTTGTGGGATTCTGCATGCAGGGGGCTTATCGGAATCTTGAAGCCTCCATTTACAAGGGGGAACCCAGATCCTGCCCCCCATCTGAAGAAGTATGTACCAGTGGTGTCGCTAGAGGGGGCGGGGGGGTGCAGTCCGCACCCGGGTGCCACCTGCTACAGGGGTGACACAATCCTGAGGATGAGGCAGTTTTTTTTCTTCAGCCAGAAACCCACCTCCAGCCCTGTGGCCGTGCCTGCCATGTGTTCTCCTCCTCTCTGTGTCTCACTCCGTCTCCTGTGCTGCTGCCCAACCAAGCCAGTCACGATCCGTTCTCCACCCAGGCGGCGCGGCTGCACACTGTCCTTTCCTCTCCAGCAGCCGCCCGGGTGTTCAATGTACCTGAGCCGCCCGAGCTAGTGCAGTAACGGGTGAGGGGTGTTGGCTTGTGATTGGGTGGGCCCTCCGCTGCCCAAGGTTAGGGGGGGTTGCTGCTGGACACAGCTATATTATATGTAGGGAGTGGTTTGTCCTGAGGGGGGTCTGTACTAGTGGATGGGGGGTTTGTCCTGAGGGGGGTCTGCACTAATGAAGGGGGGGTTTGTCCTTGGGGGGGTCTGTACTAATGGAGGGGGGGTGGTTTGTCCTGAGGGGGGTCTGTACTAATGGGGGGTGGTTTGTCCTGAGGGGGGGTCTGTACTAATGGAGGGGGGTGGTTTGTCCTGGGGGGTCTGTCCTAATGGAGGGGGGGTTTGTCCTTAGGGGGGTCTGTACTAATGGAGGGGGGTGGTTTGTCCTGGGGGGGTCTGTACTAATGGAGTGGGGAGGGTTTGTCCTGAGGGGGGTCTGTACTAATGGAGGGGGTGGTGTGTCCTGAGGGGGGTCTGTACTAATGGAGGGGGGTGGTTTGTCCTGAGAGGGGTTTATACTAATGGAGGGGGTGGTTTGTCCTGAGGGGGATCTGTACTAATGGAGGGGGGTGGTTTGTCCTGAGGGGGTCTGAACTGAGGGGGTCCATACTGATGGAGGGGTGGCTTGTTCTGGGGGGGTGGTTTGTCCTGAGGGGGGTCTGAACTGAAGGGGGTCTACACTGATGGGGGGTGGTGGTTTGTTCTGGGGGGTGGTCTGTACGAATGGAGGGGGGTTTGTACTATTTGAGGAGGGGGGTGGTTTGTCCTGGGGGGTTTATACTTAGTAGGGGCTCTTCACTGACGGAGAGGGGTCTATACTTGGTGGAGGGGGATCTGTCCTGATGGGCGACTATAGTTGGTGGGGAGAGTGACACCATGTTTTACTGCACCGGGTGACACCAACCCTAGTGACGCCACTGGTATGTACCCCTACTCAATTACCAAAAAAGTGTCAAAAAGAAATAAAAACACACAGTTTTTGCCAATTCCTTTATTAAAAATGAAGAAACAATGTGTCCCGATGTAGATCCATTGTCAATCATGACATCATATTTCATGAATCATGTTTTGCTGCAGCATGTTCTTTACACGGTGCAGATGCGCCACTTTACAGGCAGACTAAGGAGACCCCCTAAGCACTATATTTAAAGGAATTTTACATTCTTATTGTTTCACCCCCACGCCATTTTTTTTTTCAAAGCATTGCACCTGACCAGCAGTTAGGTGCATCGCTTTAGCCAATCAGGGCTTGTAATGCACTCTGCAGCACACCTTGTGGGGGACTCGGCAGGAGAATATCCCGCCCTGCAAATTTGGGTGTTCAGCAAACACCCGAACGTGCGCTGTACCGATGCTCGGCCTAAACCGTTCGACCATCACTACTTGACAGTACGCTCTACAAAGAGTGAAGATTTATCTATCGTTTACCTTCCCAACTGACCCAATCCCTCACTGAAGCTTCTGAGGACTTTGTGCTTGTTGAGGCACAAAATACACGTTACAATTTGACTGTACTGTACAATTAACTTTAGATTTACCAAAACTATGTAATGTAAGGACTTACCTAATCTATCCAATCAATGTATATACAATCAAGCAGATCCTTGCACTACATAGCTGTTGGTAGATCTAAAGGATATTTCACAATCAGATCGTATCATGTGTGATGAGCTTTAGAATTTCAAGATATACACTCCGTACCTCTCACATGACTCTGCTTGGGCCTGTTGATTGGCCACTCAAGCATTATGTACAAAATGAAATAAAGGGGGGAGTGTCATGTGTTCTCCCATGTTCCCCATTGGTTTTGGAAAGCTTGGGTAGGATATTGGGGTGACAGAAACACATGGGAGGTAGAAAGAAACATATTTTGGTGTCTGCAATCAAGAAACTCACTCTTCGCCTCACCTCTCAATATACTGTATATATTGTGTACCAGTGCGCTGCCACATGCTGGGCTGCATGGTTACCACTAGAGATGGGCTTGATGTTTGGGTCGAACCTAAGTTTGACTCGAACATTAGCTGTTCAATTGTTAATAGAACATATGGGGCACTCGGGGGATGTCACATGATGTCAAAAGGGGGCGGGGTCACCCGGCTACATCAACAGTGGCCCCGCCCTTCCCTATATAAGACCTGTCAAACCAAAGAGACAGCAGTCAGCGGGAGGCCTCCCATGTCGGTGGAGCCTTTTGCGTTTTTGCTATTTTTCAGGTGGCGTTATTGATGGTGGATTTACATCGCGGGACACTTATTTTATTTATTTTTTATAAAGAACTTGTCAAAAACTGTCTTTTGTGGTTTTTATTTTTTTACACTTTTTTGGGGGGGCGGGATCTGGGGGCCACCTTGTTAAAGGGGGCTTCCAGATTCCAATAAGCCCTCCGCCCACAGACCCCGACAACCACTGGCTAGGGTTGTCTGGAAGAGGCCCTTGTCCCTATCCCCATGTTGAGGGCATGTGGCCTAGTACAGTTCAGGAGTTGGGGGGGGGCGCTCGCTCGCCCCCCTTTTTCTGACCTGCCAGGCTTTATGCTTGGATAAAAGTCTGGTATGGATTTTGGGGGGGACCCCACTCCAATATTTTTTTTTAATTTTGGCTTGGAGATCCCCTTAAAATTCATACCAGACCTGAAGTGCCTGGTATGGACTGGGGAGGGGGGGGGGGTGACCCACACCATTTTTTTCATTTTTTTTTATCTATATTGCGGGGATCAGACAATACATTACAGCCATGGGTAAGTTTAAATTTAATTATTTCCTTTAGAAATGTCATTATTGCTGTGCCATGTTCTATACATCTCACAGATGTGCCATTTTACAGGCAGACCAAGGGGTCCCCCAAGGCACGATATTTTAATGAATATTTCATTTTTATTGTATCACTTTAACTATCATTAAAATCACTGTGTGTGTGTGTGTGTGTGTGTGAGTGTGTGCATGAAGGAAAAAAAGTCACATCAAAAATAGCTTAGCTGATGTTGGCTTTATCAGCTCAGTATAGGAAATTTACTGCAAATGAGAACATGTCATCATGCAGACTGACCTGCCCTGTGGTGATTGGAGCTGTGTTATGTGATGTATCTCATCAATAGAAATGTATTGATGTATACATATATGTATATATATATGTATACTGACTATGAAATTAAATCCTAGTTACCCCCCTCAGAAATTTTTGTAGGAAAATGTATGCTTAGGGCATTGCTAAAAGAAGGGGAACTACAGCTCAACATATGTTTCTTTCATAGTTACATAGTTAGTCAGGATGAAAAAGACACAAGTCCATCTAGTTAAAAAAAAAAAAAAAATCCCATATACACAATCCATCACCCACAGTTGATCCAGAGGAAGGCAAAAAACCCCAGCAAAGCATGCTACAATTTGCTACAGTAGGGAAAAAAAATCCTTCCTGATCTCCCGAGATGCAATCGGATTTTCCCTGGATCAACTTTACCTATAAATGTTAGTACCCAGTTATATTATGTACATTTAGGAAAGAATCCAGGCCTTTTTTTAAAGCAATCTACCGAGCTTGCCAGAACCACCTCTGAAGGGAGTCGATTCCACATTTTCACAGCTCTTATGCCCCGTACACACGGTCAGACTTTGTTCGGACATTCCGACAACAAAATCCTAGGATTTTTTCCGACGGATGTTGGCTCAAACTTGTTTTGCGTACACATGGTCACACAAAGTTGTCGGAAAATCCGATCATTCTGAACGCAGTAACGTAAAACACGTACGTCGGGACTATAAACGGGGCAGTGGCCAAAAGCTTTCATCTCTTTATTTATTCTGAGCATGCTTTGTTGTCGGAAAATTTTATATCCTGCTCTCAAACTTTGTGTGTCGGAAAATCCGATGGAAAATGTGTGATGGAGCCTACACACGGTCGGAATTTCCGACAACAAGGTCCTATCACACATTTTCCGTCGGAAAATCCGACCGTGTGCACGGGGCAATACTGTGAAGAAGCCTTTCCATATTTGGAGATGAAATCTTTTTTCCGCTAGACTTAAAGAATACCCCCTAGTATTCTGTGATGACCTTAAAGTGAATAACTCAACACCAAGTTCACTATATGGACCACTTATGTATTTGTACATGTTGATCATATCCCCCAAATATACATGGGATTGACTTGAGATTTTCATTGCGTGGCACCTAGCTCTTCTTGAAAATTTACACTGCTGGGTCCACCACCTTCCACACTGGCATGCTGCTATCTCCACCTATTCCACCGTCCTGGAAAAGTACAAACTTTCTATTGGAATTAATATACATTGCAATGCATATGTTTGGAAGGATTTGGACCTGACAGCAAAGATCTTCTTAGTGAAGTTGTGCAGTGCAAAATAGGCCACATAAGAAATATCTTGGTGGATAGGAACAGAAAAATATATGGCTTGGGGTTGGGGGGGGGGGGGTCATTGAAGCCTGAAAGTGAACTTATCCTTTAAACATGACAGCATGGGAGCTGAAGATATTGTCATTATGATAAATCTCTATGACTGACATCATGGATCTGAGCATAATCCTTCCCAATCTTTAATTCTAGAAAAAAATTGTTTTCTGATATTGAATATTTTTTTACCTTTCTCAATAAAGTTGTAAATGGAGTGTTTTTTATTTTTTATTCAATTTATTTCCTTCTTAGGTCACCAGTCATCCAGCAGAGCCAGTTGTCTATTTGTACCAGAGCAGCGTTTTTGCCAGGATTCAGATTTGAACCAGGACTTCAGTTGTATCTGGCAGTAGCCAGATACCGTGCCATCTGACATGCTGGACAGCTCCCTGCCTGATCCTTTGAACAACCTTTCCTTTTATCTTGTTTCTGGAACCTTGATGTTCTTGGTCCTCCCATGAATATCATGTTTAAGCCATGTCTTTGCGCTGCCTGTTTGTCCAATTACTGTGCTCCTCCCCAGCCAATATCTTGTTTCTTGCACTTCTGCTGCAGCCTGTATCTTCTCTACCATTCATTACCAACCTTTGGCTTGTTCCTCAACTCTGCTTCCTCTTGACCCCAACCCACAATTACTTGTTATTGACCTTTGGTTTTGTTTTCCGATTACACTTCTGCTTGATTCCTACCTGCTACATATGCTACCGGATTCCGACTTGCTCACCTCCTTGTGGGGCAATCCTGTGGACCGCAGCCTGGCACTAGCACACTGGGAGAATCATCTCCACCATTAGGAGCTCTGGTGAATACCGGTTAGTGCTTAGCGCAGGGGTGTGGGGTGCACCTGGGGTGAATCGGCCTCACTCACCGGGGGGACTAGCTTGTGCATTTATCCAGCTGGTTTCTGTGTGAATCCTTACACTGCTATATCTACTGGCCTCCAAGCCTCACCCTGACCCTGACTACTTTGATGGGAGAATTGGAGGAGTATTTTTTTTTAAAAAACCTCTTCTTGAAGAACTTAACCAACGCTACCTAGCATATGACCTCATGTCAGTACAACAGGAGCTTTCACATTTGCAGCCCTATTGATATTAAGATACCATTTCCTATGTTTGGTGGGAGCCATGCTTTATTATCTTGTAAAAAAAAGTTGAAGACAAAATGAAAAAAAGAAGGTGAACTGCATCCCATGAGATCAGGAGTTACTTGCAGATATCAGCTGGCTACAAATCAGCCGGGTCCACCATAAACTTCAAACCCAACACGTTGCTGATCTTTATCCTGTTAGTACTGCTCTTCTCTGCTCTTCTCTGTTTAGCAGTATGAGATGATCTAATAAAAGTTCAGAATACATACAGACGCTGTCAGTCCAGCTGGTACCCGCTCTCTTCACATTACAGAAAAACCATAAGTACACCCGTTTGGGCAGCCTTTCTACCAGGTTTGTTGTGAACTATTGCTGTACTATTTCAATACAAGTCTTCCATTGCAGCTGATTGTGTCAATTATTGCTGCCACACCACACTACACCCCACCTGCAAGCATGCAGGAGAAACATATACAAAACTAGAGGGCTTCTTTAGGGTGAGTGACACCATGAAAACCTGAAGCTTGCTTGAATTGACAGACATTTTTTTTAACTACTGAGACATTTAGGAAACACTTACATAAGTCTATGGGTAAAGCAAAAAACTCCTTAAAAACAAGGTTCAGTTCAGTGCTATGTGGCTACTACTCCCCACGTGCTCTACCAGCTGTTTGTTAAACATGGCATATTCAGAGATTAAAAGAAAAAATGCTGATTTCCTTTATCTGTACTTCTATATTACTGGTTAATTAATGCCAGTTTGCCCACAGTTTTTGATAATATACTACAGTAGAAGATATTTATAAATCTGTCAAAAGCATACAGCTTGCGTAGATATTAATTTAAAGCATACCTGTATTTATGTGATGTGGCCTAAAGTGAAAAAACTGTAAATACATCTCCGTTCATGGTTATACTTTCAATCACAACACTATTGCTCCAGCACTACCAAAGGCTAAGTAATAATGATCTACATACTAAATCATTTCCATAAATTTGCTGACTCACAGCAGCATTGATCAGTCCTGCCATCAAGTTCTCCACTTCCAGGCAAGGGAATTAAATCTTCCAGCATCTTACAAGTCTCTGCATTCGTGCCAAAAATCTAGAGCTTCTGAAATATAGCAAAGGTGTGTGAGAGAGATACATTAGATTCTGGAACTCTTCTAGCATAGCCTGTAAAAGAGGGCCAAAGACAAACATTGGGTTAGCTTTCTCTTGTAACATACCACATTTATCAAGATGTACGTTAGACTTATTCTTTCTTTAGAAATACACAGAGGTGTCAGCTGTAGGGTCAGTTTATTTTCTCATACAAAAATAAAAAATTCTCCTAAATGTGATTTAGATAGTAATGATAAGTGATTCTTGATTTACATCAAAGCGTTAGTTAACCCAAAAAAATAAAATAAAGATCCTGTTCCCTTAAAGCCTGTTATACAGCACAGTGCTTGTGCTGTGTCATTTGGACCCTTGTATTACCTGAAATACCTGGCTGATCCTGCCTGGCTTTGCCCTGCCCTTTGCAAACTGACCACAATAATCATGGCTGCTGAGCCCTAACATCGTGATCCATTTGCGTGCCTCCGTCATCCTCAGCCCTGCTATCTATCTCCTGTGTCCTTCTCCCCCCTGCCCTCTTTGCCTGTTTCTGCTCGTACCCCCCCCCCCCCCCGCTCCTGCTGTATCTTCTATTAACTGCTCCCATCCTCTCTGCACCATTATAATAATTGTCCCTGTGAGGAATGTAATAATGGACCTGCGCAGTGAAAATGAGTAAAAATAAATATAAATAGATTGGAACTGCTGCCCCCCAGAATGCAGTCACCATGTAAAGTGGAAACAGCTAGATTAAATAATTATAGGGATGGGTGTGGCGCTGTTCCTCTAATAACTTGTGATGTCTTATTGTGTCCTGTGTTCACCTCTGTTTAAGTAAAAGAAAAACTAATAATCGTGATGAAAAAATGTGAAATGAGAACGAAACAAAATCACATTCAATATATAGCTGGTTTAGTCCTACATGCCATAGTGCTTGTATCTGGTTTTCCCATGTATAAGGTAATCGCAGATGCAAAAAGACAGGAGATGGGGGAGGGGGGGAAGTGGGGGAAGGGGGGACGGGTGAGAGGGAAGGGAGTGTGGGTAAAAAGATGATTGCTTAAAAATACAACTTTAAGTGCAAAATCATTCAATTAAAGTGCGCACGTGCAAAAAGCATTAACATAAAAGTCCTTTGTAACACAATAGTTTTCAGTGCGGTTTTCGTGCTTTTGATTCCTTTGGTGATAATATTGCAAGGAAGTGTTATTTAAATCCAGTGCTCTTAATGTGTGGACACTCACCAACTTTCTTCACCCCACTTCCTTGCAATATTATCACCAAAGGAATCAAAAGCACGAATACCGCACTGAAAACTATTGTGTTACAAAGGACTTTTATGTTAATGCTTTTTGCACGTGCGCACTTTAATTGAATGATTTTGCACTTAAAGTTGTATTTTTAAGCAATCATCTTTTTACCCACACTCCCTTCCCTCTCACCCATCCCCCCCCTTCCCCCACTTCCCCACTCCTTCCCCCCCCTTCTGACTTTTCGCATCTGCGATTACCTTATACATGGGAAAACCAGATACAAGCACTATGGCATGTAGGACTAAACCAGCTATATATTGAATGTGATTTTGTTTCGTTCTCATTTCACATTTTTTCATCACGATTATTAGTTTTTCTTTTACTTAAAGAGAGGTGAACACAGGACACAATAAGACATCACAAGTTATTAGAGGAACAGCGCCACACCCATCCCTATAATTATTTAATCTAATTGTCCCTGTGCCTGTAAAAAAAATCTGCCCGATTGTACCTGTATGAGCACCGCTCCTGCTGCTCAGCTGGTTGTCGGCGGCTCGGCGCTCTCTCTCTCCTCTTTCCCTCTCCTCCCCGGCTGACGTCATCGGGATGGCTCGGCCCCACCCACTGCAGCTGTGATCTGAGGAGATTTCTACAGTTCAAGAATCTAGGCCATTGTGATTCTTGAATTTAAGGGTTGGACAAATCTTCATGCATAAATTTGGGCTAGTCAAAACAGTGCAGTTCCAATTTGCCTGATAGTAAACTTGCTAAAAGACATGTAGCACTACCCTCGCAATAGCTGCTGGTGACTGGTTCCCCTACTCCTGCACAACCAGGCAACACGCTTTCTCCGCTTCATCCAGTCAGTCGCTTGGCTTTGTTTTTGATGTTTTATTAGGGGTGAAGGGATTTATGGGATGCCCAGCTCGAAGCAAAAAACAACGAAAAAGGGGACAACTTTCCTCTACTGTACAAAAAGATCCTGAACTGATTTCTTCCTTTCCTCACATAGTCCTTAGTAGATTAGTAGCAAATGTCCAATATAGACTAGGAGCCCTCAGCCCCTCTTGGAAATAGCACAAAAAGATAATACAAACTGCATGCAGGAGTGTATCCTCTCCTATGTAGAACTGCTCCCAGCTACACTGCTTGCAGGCACTACCAGGCCTCCTGGCTGCTCTGAAGATCTCAAAGGGCAAAGATAAAGGGTTAAGCACAGTGCTGTCATTTAGAAAGCTTGCTACATGTGGCAGTCTTTCTCCTTGAATGTCCCTGGGTGTGCTGATGTATTCACTTTGTCCTCCTTCTGCTGAATGGAACCCCTGAGCCAGTCCAAGCCCAGCCTGGGGCTAGGGTCTCCCCTAGACCTTTGAGACCCCTCCTAGGCCATCAACAGCCTCCTTGGCACTCCATCTTCCACTCGACTCCCCTGCTGGCATGACTCATACATCTTTAAGGGCTGCCTCTGCCCACTAATTTCTAAAAGTTTCTCCAAACTTCCAGAACCACGGGGAGACACCAGAGACCTGCCTGTATAAGGCATCCAGCCTGACCTCTAATAAACCCTGTCCCAGATTCCACACACACTTACCATGAGGCTAATAAGTTTGCCTGTACTTCGCTACTAGCACACTAGACAGTGCTACAGACACGTTGAAAACATTTAACAGTCTATTTATAAATGTTTTCACACATTTTTCAAATCCAAGTTCAGTAATCATAGCATTTTTAAAAAGACTCCTTGCAGTGTATGCAAAACCAAATTTTTTGAATAGGGTAGGTAGAAGTTAAGACCTCTGCCAGGTTTTTTTTGCAAATGCGTGTGGACTAAACCCCTGTTTTTAACGCATACTGTTAGACAGGTTAATTGGTTGTCTGCGGGCTGGTGGTAAGTAGGCTTGGATTTTTTCCTGGGCATTCCCCAGGCTTTGTTAGTATCTGTTTGTAGCCTTCCAATGCTGCTTACTGCGATAGCCAGCTATAAATGAGGGTGGTGACAAATTTTTTGTAATCACATTGGTGTGTGTATTGGTCCAGCAATGCACCAGCACCTTTGCAGCCAATGTGCTTCCTGCTGGGTGTTTGGTGTGCTCCTGTACCTTTAAGAAGGGGTGGGCTCCCCTTCAGTCCACCTGCCCTCATTTATCCATCAGAATGTATGTGCCTCCACTGTGGGGACACTCATATTTTAGTGTTAGGACCACAGATAGCAGGGTGCCGAGACGAGGCTCTGGGGCTTACGCATGCGCTGTAGACATCGGTGCCTGTCTTTTGGAAATATCTCCTAAACCATGTAGGTTTAGGAGATATTTCTTGCACCTACAGGTAAGCCTTAATGTAGGCTTACGTGTAGGTAAAAGTGGTCTGTAAGGGTTACAACCACTTTAAAATACAAAGACTAAACATGGTATAGGCAATAGTTTTTGACAAGGGCAGTTTTTGTCTTATATTGCAATAATTAATGAAAGAATTGTTTATAGCCTTACATCATAAATTCAGATTGTTAACATTCCACTTAAATCTCTTTTCCAGGAATGCTCCAGAGTAGTACTTAATCTATGGAATTTCATCCACCAAAATAACAGATACTTTTGACATTCCAATTTTTTTAAGTGTGCTCTCAAATCTAACCTCTTCAAACAAGCAAATTCTCATACCAATACTGTTGGATTATAACTGACAAGCTTTCTCCTTCATGCTTTTGATTGTGTGACTGGGACTGATATAACTTTATCTAAATGGCAAAGGCCTGTGACACAGTAAGCATGTGGAAGTATACAGTGAAAACATGGAATTGATCTAAGGGGTGGTTGTACAGTATAGTCGGGAGGTGATCTGGGTCAGTGGGATTACAGTATAGCAGAGAGGTGATCCAGGGAGGTAGGATTACAGTATAGGGGGTGGTGACCTAGAGTGATTACGTCAAAAAGGTAGCCCAAAAAGAGCTTAAGCACCTGCGCATGTTTTTTTAAAATATAATTGTACAGCGTCATGGGCCTTTACTCACAGTGGCTTTAAACAGACTATTAAAGCTGAGCCCAGCCAGGCCTCAGTACTGAAAGGTCTTCAGCAGTACACCTGTGATCTTCAATTCCTTCATCTTGACCAGCCCTCAGAAGAGATGTGCTAGAGCTGGAGAGAGTGCAAAAAAAAGGGCAACAAAATTAATAAGGGGATTGGAGGACCTCAATTATGAGGAACGACTACAAGCACTACATTCATTCTCTCTGGAGAAGAGACGCTTGAGAGGGGACATGAAAACCATTTACGAATACCTCAATAGTGATCCCCAAAATAGCCTCTTCAGTCTTAGGGAGTGTAAGAGGCCACACAGTGAAGAGAAGCAGTTTAACCTTAAGCTGTGCAGGGTTTTTTTACTGACAGGGTGGTAAGGATGTAGAACTCTCTTCCACAATTGGTGGTGTCAGCAGGGAGTATTGATTTTTTTTTAAAAATCTTGGATGTACATCTTAAAAGAAAACAACATACAGGGATATGGGAAATAATTATTGACACTGACACAATTACACCTACACAGGTTGAACTGAATGGACTATTGTCTTTATTCAACCTTACATACTATGTAACTATGTAACCATGGCCCTTGTTGCCGACTTTGTCTTAGCAGTAAACTACATCTCTTCATCACTTCAAATCTTTTGAAGACCACATTCTTAACCAGTTTCATACCGGGCCATAGTAATACGTCGCCGGCAGGAACACTCTCTCCTTCCAGGTGGACGTCATATGATGGCCTCCACTCCTCGCCGTTGCACGGCGATCGGGGATCAGAAGTGTCCTTCGGGACACAACCCCTTCAGGGTAAAGAGCCAATGGAATTGTCTCTTTACCACGTGATCGGCTGTGTCTAATCACAGCCGGTCACTTTTAAGCTTGTTGTTCACGTCACTTGTGCGCGCCCCCGGGGGCACGCAGCATGGCGACCGGGGACTAGGCATGTCCCTCGGACACAGCCCATCCCCGATCAGGGTAAAGAGCCAATGAAATTGGCTCATTACCACGTGACCGGCTGTGACCAGCTGTGTCCAATCAGACCAGGAGTAACGCCTGTTACCAGGTTCCCCTCCTCACACACTGATCCAGTGTGAGGAGGAGAGAGCAGAACGGTGAGTTACAGTGTTACTGTGTATTACTACTGTGCCCAGATTGCCCCCCCCTCGAATAAGGAGTACCTGTCATCACCCCATCAGGAATACCTGTCACCCCATCAGGAGTACCTGTCACCTCATCAGAGTACCTGTCACACCATTAGGAATACCTGTCTTCCCATCAGGAGTACCTGTCACCCCATCAGGAGTACCTGTCACCTCATCAGAGTACCTGTCACCCAATCAAAGTACCTGTCACCCCCATCAGGAGTACCTGTCACCTCATCCGAGTACCTGTCACGCCGTCAAAGTACCTGTCACCTCATCGGAGTACCTGTTACCCCGTCAAAGTACCTGTCACCTCGTCAAAGTACCTGTCACCTCGTCAAAGTACCTGCCACCTCATCAGAGTACCTGTCACCTCATCAGAGTACCTGTCACCCTATCAAAGTGACTGCATGAGCCCCATTTTCCTGACAATATTCCACCATCAGTAACCAGAAGAAAAAAAAATGTCGGGTGTGCAGAAAAAGAGGAGTTAGGAAAGACACCAGTTTCGATTGTCCCTACCAACCTGGCCTATGCATCGGAGAATGCTTCAGGCGCTATCACACTCTCGTAAACTATTAGCGCAAATTTCGAATAGACTGCCATTTCCCTGTTTTCAATTTCTGTTCTGATTATTTCCTGGTACCTCAACCAACCAACCTGGTGCCTCAACTCAATTGATCCTGACCTGTTTATCGACTATGCCTCTGCCTGCATTGTTTATCTGCCATGTTTCTGCCTTTCAAGTAAACTGACCCTGGGCTATCAACTATGCCTGTGTGTCTACCGTCTATTTCTGCCTTTTACCTGCACTGACCTCGGCCTGTTGACCATGTTTTTGCCTGCCCCTTGGACTGATCTTTCACTCTGCTACACAGGGGTCTCACATATGTGAGGGGCTCCAGAATAGTGTTCTGAGTTCAGAAAAACAGTTTTGTAATTCACGGAACAGGGTCTGGTTGTCCGGAGGCTTCAATGCGATTTGGGTGGGAGAAGCAACGACCCCTGTCCTCATTCTTTCCTGATCGAGGCCCTAAACTTGATGGTCCTGCCTGCTAGACCAATAATTTGGATGTGCTGACAATAACTGCCTGCACTGACCCAGGACTTTTCCAGGACCATATGCCTGTTGACTGGATCTATACTTTGGCTGCACTGACCATATCTCTGCCTGCTGCTGGTACTATGGACATTATTCCTGGCTGCTGCATGGACGATCCTTTCGTTGCTGCTGACCACATCTCTGCCTGCTACCTGGATCGATGCTCTCCTCTGTGGACCACTGCACTACTAAAACCAGAGGTAATCTTTTGTTTACTCTTTGCTCAGAAGAATGTATTTTGGTTTGTAATTGGTATGTACAGTACATGCTATGTGTTAGAAATATGAAGGGCCTTCAACAATGTGATAGGTTGGCAGGAATTTGTATGTGTAATTTATGCTTTTAGAACTCCTGGAGGTGCTACTAGGATGTTGAGCCTCTGTATGTGGCTAGGCTGTGTAAAAGTCTCACACATGTGGTATTGCCATATTCGGAAGGAGTAGCAGAATGTATTTTGGGATGTAATTTTTGCTATGTACATGCTATGCGTTGGAAATATCTTATAAATGGACAACTTTGTGTAACAAAAATGTGTTTTAATTTTTTTCCACATTTTCAACAACTTCTGGAAAAAAATGAACCCATCAAAAGACTCATTATGCCTCATAGATTATACCTTAGGGTGTTTGCTTTCCAAAATGGGGTCATTTTGTGGGCGTTTCCATTGTCCTGGTGCTCCAGGGCCTTCAAAAGTGTGATAGGTCATCATCAAATTAGATGTGTAATTTATGCTCCTAGAACGCCTGGAGGTGCTACTTGGATGTTGAGCCTCTGTATTAGGGATGGGCCGAACGGACCCCTGTTCAGTTCGTACCAGAACTTTCGAACACCGCGAAAGTTCGGACCCGAATAACGAACCCCATTACAGTCAGTGGGACCCGAACGTCAAAAATCAAAAGTGCCCATTTTGAAGGCTTATATGCAGGTAATTGGGCATACAATGGTTATAGAGGTATGGGTCCTGCCCTGGGGGACATGTATCAATAACAAAAAAGTTTGTGAAAAATGTCATTTTTAAATGAGCAGTGATTTTTTGATTTTTAAAGTGAAAGAATAAAAATGAAAAATTACTAGTCTACTTAGTCTAGTCTTAGTCTTAGTCTTAGTCTACCTGTAAAGTGGCAGATCTGTACCATGTATAGAATCTGCTGCAGCAATAATTGCATTTATAAAGCCAAAAAAATGAAATTTTCCCTGCAAGCTGCCTTTATTTTGCTCAGCAACAGCTGGGGAGCCAGTGTGTATGATGAGGCCCCAATGTAGTGCATTGGGAACAAGATTAGAGATTTTTTGGATACATTCTGATGTTACTTTGACTTTGGATAGAAGTAACAGGTGCGTAAAAATTGGTCTTTGGGTGTCGGCAGCACCTTCCCATCGTAACCCTATAGAGGTACTCTTGATGAAAGCAAAAATTGCAATGATATGCACCTGTCAAACAGGTGCTGAAAAATTGGTCTTTGGTTGTTAATTGTGCCCATGAAACCTATACCAAAAACATTCTTTCAGATAAAATGATTGAACACCCTCAAAGCTAGGCAGCCTCGAAGTCCTACAGAGATTCCACATCCCAAAAAGACTTAATCAGTGACATCGGCATCAAGGGCTTCATAGCTGGTAATTCAGGACTGATTCATTTTTATAAAAGTCCACGGAGTCTGTGGACAGACGCGTTCTATGAACAGTAACAAAACCTCCTGCAGCACTGAATACCCATTGTGAAAGCACGCTGGATGCAGGGCAGCCCAACAACTCAATAGTATACTGGGCAAGTTCTGGCCAGTGGTCTATTCTCATGACCCAGTAAGTCAGTGGACCGTCAGCTGGAAAGCTCTCCATCTCTGTTTTTGCCCCAAGGTAATCGTCCACCATGTGATGCAGACACTGCCGATGGGATGTGGAACCTGTCAGCCCTGGGCGGCAAGGACTAAAAAAATTCCGAAATGCCTCACTTAGGCGGACGCCTTCTCCAACGCTCCTCTATTGACCAACAGAAGACTCAAAACTACGTTTTCCACGACACTGTAACCTACTGGAGTCAGGAAAAACATTCAACAAAATCCTCTTTAACGTGTCCTCAAGAGATTTTATCTTCTGCACTCTCTGTGGGGACGGGATGAGTTCTGAGACCTTCCCCTTATAGCGGTGGTCAAAGAGGGTTGCCAACCAGTAATCCTTTTCCTTTATGCCACGTATTTTTGGGTCCTTTCGCAGGCTTTGAAGCATGAGGTTGCCCATGCACCTCAAATTTGCAGAGGCTTGAGACTCCTCGGGGTCACTCCCGATGACAGCATCTGGAACTTCCTCCTCGAGTACTACTCCCAAGGGTCCTAGGGTTAGAAAGCCATCACTTACAGATTGACACATGTCTTCCTCTTCTTTGAAGCCTATGAAAGTGTCAGAATCCTCCTCCTCATGCTCCTCCCCTCTCTCTTCCTGTGTGTTCTGTGACATAGGAATGATGGTGTCTGGATAAAGTGGGCCTTAAGAGGAAAGGAAGTGCTCCTCTTCCTCCTGCTGCTCTGCCTCCAGTGCTCTGTCCATAATGCCACACAGAATCTGCTCCAGCAGGAACACAACAGGGATTGTGTCACTGATGCATGCACTGTCACTGCTCACCACCCTTGTGGCCTCTTCAAATGGTGACAGTACAGTGCATGCATCCTTAATGATTAGCCATTGGCGTGGGGAAAAAAAGCTGCGGCGGCCAGAGCCTGTCGTCGTGCCGTACTGGCACAGGTACTCTTTGACGGCCCTCTGCTGCATGTATAGCCGCTGCAGCATCCCCAAAGTTGAGTTCCACCTGGTGGGCATGTCACAAATCAGGCGGTTTACGGGCAGGTGGAATTCCCGCTGAATTTCAGCCAACCGAGCACTGGTTGTGTATGACTGCCTGAAATGGCTACAGACTCTTCTGGCCTGCTTTAGTACATCTTGCAACCCTGGGAACATACTTAGGAAACACTGCACCACCAAATTGAGGACATGTGCCAGGCATGGCACATGTGTCAACTTTCCCTGTCTAAGGGCGGACAGGAGGTTTGAGCCATTATCGGACACCACCATTCCTGGCTCCAGCTGGCGAGGTGTGAACCACCTCTGGGCCTGTCCCTGCAGAGCTGCAAGAATCTCTGCTCCGGCGTGGTTCCTGTCCCCTAAACACACCAGCTGAAGCACTGCATGGCACCTTTTAGCCTGACTCTGGGAATAGCTCTTTGAACGCTTAGGAGGTACCTGATGTTTATAGGACAATTCTGCAGAGGAGGGCATGGAGGTGGCGGAGGAGGAAGAGGAGGAGGAGGGGGTAGTGCTCACAGGTCTGGCATCATCACCACCAGTTTTATGGAGACGTGGGGGCACAACAAGCTGCAGCACCGAGCCCTGTCCTGCATCCTTTCGAGTTGCAAGCAGTGTTACCCAGTGTGCTGTGAACTAAATATATCGTCCCTGCCCATGCTTGCTGGACCACATGTCAGCAGTAAGGTGGATTTTACGGCTGACTGCCTTGTCCAACGATGCTAGAACATTCCCTTCCATGTGATGGTAGAGAGATGGAACCTCCTTATGTGAAAAGTAGTAGTGACTGGGAACCTGCCATTGTGATACAGCACATTGTGCAAATTCACAGAAGGGGGCAGAATCCACCAGGCTGAAAGGCAGAAGTTGGAGAGCCAACAGCTTTGACAAGCTTGCATTCAGATGCTGGGCATGTGGGTGGCAGGGACTGTATTTTTTTTCCGCTGCAGCAGATGGGGCAGTCTACAGTCTACAGCTGGTGGTGTGCTGCTAGGACCTGGGACAACCTGTGCTATACCATCATCCCTGTCAGTGGAGGCTGCTGAGAGGTAATGACTGGGTATCACAGGGGCAGACTGAAGTGGGTAAGGAGGAGGAGGAGGGACAGATTTGTGCCCCTTTTGTGTGGCTTGTAGGTGCTCTTGCCAACGGGCTGAGTGGTTGGACGTTAAATGCCTTGTTAAGCATGTGGTACCCAAATGGTTGTTTTTTTGCCACGTTTGATGTGCCTGAGAAACAGTTTGCAGATAGCAACGGTGCAATCTGTTGCAGATGTGCTGAAAAAGGCCCAGACAGCTGAGCTTTGGGGAGTGGACAGGGAGATAACAGCTGCAGAATGTGATGGAATAGGGTGGCTGCTCTCTACTTTTTCTTGATGTCGGCCTCCTTGGGGTTGTACTGCCTCACCTTCAGTTTCCTCCTCTGCTCTATCTGGCACCCAAGTCACATCAGTGATCTCCTCATCATCATCATCATCATCTCCATCTCCTCCATCTTCATCATTACCCATGGAGACGACTTGGCAATATGCTGCGGCTTGGGGAACGCAAATTAGTCTAACAGTGTTCCTCCCTCTCTCTAGGCTCATGTTTCTGTCATCCTCAACCTCAGAACCAACATCTAGTAATGGCTGGGCATCATCAAGGAGCAAGTGGCTGACGCTGTGTTCAAATAATTTAGCTGACTGAATGTTGGGGCTATGGCAGGAATAGATGTGGACAAGGAGGTAGGTTTATCCACTCTGGCAACTGCAGGGGACTGCACACTTGTCTCTGCTTGCATGACAGAGTATGAGGAAGGTTTAGTACCATCTCCGCTACATGCTGTGGCTAGATAGCATGGGTAAACTCACTAAACAGAGGAAATGATGCCCTGCCTGAGGACTGACCACCACGTCCACCTTTGCCTGTGGACACATTTGTTGCTGGCCCCCTTACAGTGCCAATGGAATGTCTGCCTCTTCTTGTTGTTTTCCCAGACATTATTGGGAGGAGGGGGTGGTACTTATAAGCAAATGTAAAGAAGAAGTTGAAATCTGCACGTAGATGCAATTTAATCAATGTAAAGAGGTGTTTGGTGCACTTTAATTTGAGTACTCACACTACACAGACACACTCCATGGATACACTATAATATACTGCAATATAAAACGCCAAACATACAGTGACGCACAGAATTATATGGCGTTAAACTTGTTGTAGCGCACACAAAACTATATGGCGTTAAACTGGTAAACTGGCAGTAACGCACACAGAAGAAACTATTAGATAATCACCGGAATGACCGCAACATACAGGGATATGTAATGTAATACTGACACATAATCACACACATAGGTTGGACTTGATGGACTTGTGTCTTTTTTCAACCTCACTTACTATGTAACTATGTAACTATGTAGAACTATATGGTGTTAAACTGGCAGTAACGCACACAGAACTATATGGCGTCAAACTGGCAGTAATGCACGCAAAACTATATGGCGTTAAACTGGCAGTAACGCACACAAAACGATAAGGCATTAAACTGGCAGTAACGCACACAGAACAATACAACGTTAAACTGGCAGGAACGCACACAAAACGATACAGCGTTAAACTGGCAGTAACGCACACAAAATGATATGGTGTTAAACTGGCAGTAACGCACACAAAATGATATGGCGTTAAACTGGCAGTAACGCACACAAAATTATATGGCGTTAAACTGGCAGTAATGCACACAGAACTATTTGGCGTTAAACTGGCAGTAACGCACACAAAACTATATGGCATTAAACTGGCAGTAACGCACAAAACTATATGGCGTTAAACTGGCAGTAACGCACACAGAACTATATGGCGTTAAACTGGCAGTAATGCATGCAAAACTATATAGCGTTAAACTGGCAGTAACGCACACAGAAGTATTTGGCGTTAAACTGGCAGTAACGCACACAAAACTATATGGCATTAAACTGGCAGTAACGCACAAAACTATATGGCGTTAAACTGGCAGTAACGCACACAGAACTATATGGCGTTAAACTGGCAGTAATGCACACAGAACTATATAGCGTTAAACTGGCAGTAACGCACACAGAAGTAAATGGCGTTAAACTGGCAGTAACGCACACAGAAGTAAATGGCGTTAAACTGGCAGTAATGCACACAGAACTATATGGGTTTAAACTGGCTGTAATGCACACAGAAAACTATATGGCCTTAAACTTGCAGTAATGCACACAGAGGTAAATGGCGTTAAACTGGCAGTAACGCACAAAACTATATGGCATTAAACTGGCAGTAACGCACACAGAACAATATGGTGTTAAACTGGCAGTAACGCACACAGAAGTAAATGGCACTAAACTGGCAGTAATGCACACAGAACTATAACGCATTAAACTGGCAGTAACGCACACAGAACTATATGGCATTAAATTGTCAGAAACGCACGCAAAACTATATGGCATTAAACTGGAAGTAACGCACACAGAACTATATGGCATTAAACTGGCAGTAACACACGCAAAACTATATGGCGTTAAACTGGCAGTAATGCACAAAGAAGTAAATGCCCTTAAACTGGCAGTAACGCACACAGAACTTTATGGCGTTAAACTGGCAGTAATGCACAAAGAAGTAAATGCCGTTAAACTGGCAGTAACGCACACAGAACTTTATGGCGTTAAACTGGCAGTAACGCACGCAAAACTATGTGGCGTTAAACTGGCAGTAACACACACAGAAGTAAATGGCGTTAAACTGGCAGTAACGCACACAGAACTATATGGCGTTAAACTGGCAGTAACGCATGCAAAACTATATGCCGTTAAACTGGCAGTAACACACACAGAACCATATGGCGTTAAACTGGCAGTAACGAACACAAAGCAAAATGGCGTTAAACTGGCAGTAATGCACACAGAACTAAATGGCGTTAAGCTGGAAGTAATGCATGCAAAACTATATGCCGTTAAACTGTCAGTAACGCACACAAAACAATATGGTGTTAAACTGGCAGTAACGCACAAAGAAGCAAATGGCATTAAACTGGCAGTAACGCACACAGAACTATATGGGGTTAAACTGGCAGTAATGCACGCAAAACTAAATGGCATTAAACTTGCAGTAATGCACACAGAAGTCAATGGCGTTAAACTGGCAGTAACGCACAAAACTACATGGCATTAAACTGGCAGTAACACACACAAAACAATATGGTGTTAAACTGACAGTAATGCACACAGAAATAAATGGCGTTAAACTGGCAGTAATGCACACAGAACTATATGGCGTTAAACTGGCAGTAACGCACACAGAACTATATGGTGTTAAACTGGCAGTAACGCATGCAAAACTATATGGCGTTAAACTGGCAGTAACGCACACAGAACCATATGGCGTTAAACTGGCAGTAATGCACAAAAAAGCAAATGGCATTAAACTGGCAGTAACGCACACAGAACTATATGGCATTAAACTGGCAGTAGCGCACACAAAACTATATGGCATTAAACTGGCAGTAACGCACACAGAACAATATGGGGTTAAACTGGCAGTAACGCACGCAAAACTATATGGCGTTAAACTTGCAGTAACGCACACAAAAATAAATGGCATTAAACTGGCAGTAACGCACAAAACTATATGGCATTAAACTGGCAGTAACGCACACAAAACAATATGGTGTTAAACTGGCAGTAATGCACACAGAAATAAATGGCGTTAAACTGGCAGTAACGCACACAGAACTATATGGCGTTAAACTGGCCATAACGCACACAGAACTATATGGCATTAAACTGGCAGTAACGCACGCAAAACTATATGGCGTTAAACTGGCAGTAACACACACAGAAGTAAATGGCGTTAAACTGGCAGTAACGCACACAGAAGTAAATGGCGTTAAACTGGCAGTAACGCACACAGAACTATATGGCGTTAAACTGACCTTAACACACGCAAAACTATATGGCGTAAAACTGGCAGTAACGCACACAGAACTATATGGCATTAAACTGGCAGTAATGCACACAAAACGATATGGCATTAAACTGGCAGTAATGCACACAGAACTAAATGGCGTTAAACTGGCAGTAACGCACGCAAAACTATATGACATTAAACTGGCAGTAATGCACACAGAAGTAAAGGGTGTTAAACTGACAGTAACGCACACAGAAGTAAATGGCATTGAACTGGCAGTAACGCACACAGAAATAAATGGCGTTAAACTGGCAGTAACGAACACAGAACTATAGCGTTAAACTGGCTGTAACGCACACAGAACTATCTGGTGTTAAACTGGCAGTAACGCACGCAAAACTATATGGCATTAAATTGGCAGTGACATACACAAAATATATGTCATTAAACTGGCAGTAACACACGCAAAACTATATGGCATTAAACTGGCAGTAATGCACACAGAAGTAAATGGCGTTAAACTGGCAGTAACGCACACAGAACTATATGGCGTTAAACTGACCTTAACACACGCAAAACTATATGGCGTAAAACTGGCAGTAACGCACACAGAACTATATGGCGTTAAACTGGCAGTAATGCACACAAAACGATATGGCAATAAACTGGCAGTAATGCACACAGAACTAAATGGCGTTAAACTGGCAGCAATGCACGCAAAACTATATGCCATTAAACTGGCAGTAATGCACACAGAAGTAAAGGGCGTTAAACTGGCAGTAACGCACACAGAAGTACATTACCCACACAGCCCTTATGTGACCATGTTATCCAGACCATGAGGCTAAGAGAAAGGCCAATGATCTGTGTTCCAATATATACACACTTGTAAAACCCCACCCCTCCTCACCCCCCTTCATTGCCACATTCCTTGAAGGGTGGGGGGTTGCACATAAGCCAGGTGGCCACACTTGGCCAACTGGAGGTCTTTACATGTCATAAACCCCTCTCTGTCCAACCCCATTTAAGTAGAACAAGTTTGGTAACATTACTACTCCCAGTCAAACTTACAACCCCCAGGTGATTCCCTCCAGGCAAGGGACAGTACATCTATAAACCAGGTGGTAAACTGACACTATAAACAGAGCTTAAACCAGAGCTGTTTTTTGATGTCAGCTGTTCTCAGAATGTCCAGGCAATTTCCTGACACACTGCTTTAAATCATATTGCATGTCCATTTATGAATGTTGATTATCATTGAAGGTACAAATCATAGGCCTCACATTTCCACATCAGCACGCAAAACTATATGGCATTAAACTGGCAGTAACGCACACAGAACTATATGGCGTTAAACTGGCAGTAACGCACACAAAACTATATGGCGTTAAACTGGCAGCTCCTGCCACAAGCTCTGCAATCTACACCCACAGGCACTCATGTTCCTCCTGTCGCTTGGCACCATCTGTTCCACTCTCAGTGGGGCCTGGGCTGGAGATACAAGAGAGGCCGACCTCGTCATTTCAGTCTCCTACCAGGTACGTGACAGTACCAGTCAGCCACGGATGAAGTCTGAAAGGGAGGTCTCTCCATTAGTGGACATTTGCCGATCAATCTCTGCATTATCATACATTGTCCAGAGCTTACAAGAGAACCTTAGTCGCATGGAAAGTCGATTACCAGACAAGATGAATGCTACATTTGTCTGTGTTTCTCCCACAGCCATAGACTCATCTACCCAAACCGAGTCTAACCTGTTCCACAGGGCTACTCCCCCTCTGGAACCCAGAGTGCCTATACCTGAACGATTTTCCATAGATCATAAGAAATTCCGTACTTTCCGGAACTCCTTTGAACTATACTTTTCCCTGTTACCTCACCTCTTTAAAGTCACAGGGCGACTTATTGTATATTTCCCTGTTACCCCCGAACCTTTTTATCTGAGGACATCAAGGTGGGGTTTATTATCATGCTTCTTCTGAATGAACCACTTTCCTCGGCTCATCACCTCTGGGAGCAACATGATCCTGTCTTGGCCGCTACCGACTCATTCTTTTCAGCCATGTCACAGTTATATGCTTTCTTCACCAGACTGCTGAATCTATGCATGGCAAGCTGCAACAAGGCCTAAGGCCTGTCGAGAACAATGTAACTGATTTCCGATTCTGGAGTGCAGACACTCAATGGAATAACTGCACTTTTTTAAATAGTTTCATCTAGCACTTTCTGACACTTTAAAAGACAAACTTGCCAGAGTTGGAGTACCAGCTTCCCTGGAGGACCTGATTAGTCTAGCCATCCAGATCTACCGACGTTTACGGTAAAGACAATCTGAAAAACCTAATGGTACCCTTCCTGTATCCTCAAGGACTGACTTTCGTACTTTCATAACTGCTGCTAGGACACCAGAGAGAAAGAACACTGCAAATCACCCCATAAGAGTTTCCAGAGACCACCTCTTGCCCACGCTGAGTGTCTCCAATGTCAACGTTTCAATCTTTGCCTTTATTGCGGGGACACTGGCCACTTCATACAGACTTGTCTGGCAAAATCTTGCAGAACTTTTCCTCAGCAGGCCCATATAATGCACCTCCCAGGGAGAGATCAGTTATATGTCTCTCTTCCGATCCTGCTTCAGTGCTCCAAAAAGACTGTTTCTGTACCTGCGATCATAGACTCCGGGGACTGCAGCTGTTTTGTGGACTCTGCATTTGTCACCCAACACCAGCTCCCTGTGTATGCCAAGAGACAAGGATTTCATGTGCACCTGGCTGATGGCTCTGATATTAAATCGGGGCCGGTTACACAAGAAACTGTACCTATTTTCTGCCAGACTTTTTCGTGTCATCACGAGTTCTTATGTTTGGATGTTATAACTTCTTGTATGTTTCCCGTTATTCTTGGCATACCATGGTTAAAGGCACACAACCCTCACATTAACTGGCTTACAGGAGATAACTCTTTTTCATCCAACTACTGCCAGATGCATTGCTTCCCGAAAAACACTGTTAACTCTGCTCCTCTCCTCTGTATTCATCCTGACCTTGAAAGCAAGAAGTTGGTTCCTGTTGCCTATCATGAATATTTGGACGTATTTAACAAGAAAAGTGCGGATAACCTTCCTCCCCATAGGACTAATGATTGTCCCATCAAACTTTTGCCGGGGGCCGAAATTCCATTTGGCCGAATCTACCCCCTTTCTGAACCCGAACTAGAGGCCTTGCGGTAATATATTGATGAACAGTTTGGAAAAAGGGTTTATCCGGCCCTCCACCTCACCAGCAGATGGCGGCATTTTCTTTGTGGAAAAAAAAACATACATTGAGCCCTTGTGTGGATTATCAAGACCTTAATAACATCACGGTCAAACCGGATTTAAGAGGTGCATATAACCTAGTCAGGATCAGGGAAGGAGATGAGTGGAAGACAGCTTTCCGAATACGCTTAGGACATATCGAATATTTGGTCATGCCATTCGGAATCTGTAACGCTCAAGCCACATTCAAACATTTTGTGAATTATATTTTTCGGGACTATCTTGATTAATTTATCATTGTTTATTTGAATGACATCCTTATCTTCTCTGAATCTGTGCAATTACATCAAACTCATGTAAGGAAAGTATTGGGCAGACTCTGTGAACACCATCTCTATGAAAAGGCTAAGAAATGTGATTTCAAAAGACAGACCATAACATTTCTGGGACTAGTCATTTCTGCCGAGGGTATTTCCATGGACCCTCAGAAGGTCGCAGCTATCCTGGAGTGGCCAGGCCCTACAGACAGAAAAGCTGTACAAAGGTTTGTGGGGTTTGCTAATTTTTACAGAAAATTTATCAAGAACTTTTCTGGCATTATTACTTCCATTACACAATTAACCAAGCAGCATGTTCCTTTTCGATGGACCCCAGAAGCTCAAGGAGCCTTTGAACAGTTAAAAGCTTTATTTACCTCAGCTCCCATCCTGAAGCACCCCGATCCAGCCTTGGCCTATGTACTGGAGGTGGATGCTTCTGAAAATGCAGTAGGGGCTATATTGTCACAACGTCAAGGCCCTAAATCATTACTTCCCCCTGTTTCCTTCTTTTCCAAGAAACTGAGTTCTTCAGAGAGGAATTACGACGTTGGGGATCGTGAGCTGCTAGCGTCATTCTTCTAGCGCAGCCTTAATAGCTATCTGTTGGAAGGAGCCTCTCACCCGATCCTCATCTTCACCGACCACAAGAATCTAGAATACTTGAGGACGGCTAGACGACTAAGGCCTCGGCAAGCAAGGTGGGCATTGTTCTTCCCTCGTTTTATGTACCATATTACCTACCGCCCTGGATCAAAGAGCGGTAAACCGGGTTGCGCTGTCATGCATGTTCCATGGCCCTGTAGTACCCTTAGAACCTGACACTATTTTGCCAGCCAAGAATTTCTTACTTCTCCAAACAGGTCTGATGTCACAAATTAAGGAGGATGTGGTAAATCAGCCACCCTCCCTCTCAAGACTTGTCTCTTCAGCTAAAAAATGGCCTATGGATTTAATTGTGGAACTATCCCCATCCAAAGATTTCACTGCTATTTTTGTTGTGGTTGATCATCTGACCAAGATGGCACATTTTGTACCCCTACAAGGAACCCTTTCAGCCACTAAGACTGCCTCTGCTTTTATTAAGGAGATTCTAAAATTACATGGTATCCCTGACAGCATTGTCTCTGACCGAGGGGTACAATTCACCTCCAGATACTGGAGGGCGTTATGTGAGACTTTAAACATTGAGCTTCGTCTATCCTCAGCATATCACCCTCAAACAAATGGTCAGACAGAAAGGACAAACCAAACCCTTGAGCAATATTTACAGTGTTTTTCTTCCTTTGCACAGGATGATTGGCTTTCACTTCTTCCACTGGCATAATTTGCGTATAACAACTCTGTTCATTCTGCCACCAAACAGTCACCCTTTAATGCTATCTATGCTATCTATGGGTATCATCCTTCTTTTTTGCCTGAATTACCTGTGGAATTTTCTGTACCTGCTGTACAAGACAGATTTAACTTTTTCAATTCCAATAATTGGTTACTACAGGACACCATCTCTAAAGCCCAGGCAAACAATAAAAAGTTTTTTGACAGGAAAAAGAGAGGCAACTTGAATCTGGAACCAGGGGATAAATTCTGAGTATCCACAGCAAACCTGAAATTAAGCTGTCCCTCAAAGAAACTAGGCCCAAGATATTTGGGGCCTTTTCCGGTCAAGAGAAGAATTAATACAGTGGCGTTTGAGTTGTTGTTACCAAAGAATCTGTATTTCATGTCTCCTTGTTGAAATCAACAGTGCCTAATCCCTTTCCAGATCTAGATCCAGAAACTCCTTCAGCGTTACTTATCGAAGGTAATGAAGAATAAGAAGTAGAAGCTGTGCTCTATTGTAGAATTAAGAATGGCCAAATGCAGTTCCTTATCAAGTGGAAGGGCTATGGTCCGGAAGAAAATTCTTGGGAACCAGCTTCAAATGTGCATGCCCCAAGATTGGTGCAGCTTATTATCAGTGTCATCCAGAAAAAAAAGCCCTGAAGGGCATCCTGAAGGCTGGTGGGGGCAATGTAAGAGAACTGTTGTGACGCGTCTGGCACTCACACCTGCGCTTGCGCACACAGGCGACCACAGATTCCCATAAGCACAGAAGCGAATGAGCGACGGACTGCGCGCACAAGTGGGACCACATCCCTAATCCAAATTGGCACCAGACGGCCTATTTAACCGCCTCAATACAGGGCACTTACACCCCCTTCCTGCCCAGGCCATTTTTCAGCTTTCAGTGCTGTCACACTTTGAATAACAATTGTGCGGTCATGCTACACTGTAACCATGTGAGTTTTTTTACAATTTTCTTCAAACAAATATAGTTTTCTTTTAGTGGTATTTAATCACTTCTGGGTTTTTTAAAAGAAAAAAGACCAAAAATTTGGGGCGCTGATGAGGCAGGACTTATGGGCACTGATAGGCTGCACTGATGGGCACTGATGAGGTGGCACTGATGAGGCGGCACTTATGGGCACTGATAGGTGGCACTGATATGTGGCACTGATGAGCACTGAGAGGCGGCACTGATGGGTGGCATTGGTGGGCACTGATGGGCACTAATAGGTGGCACTGGTGGGCACAGATAGGCGGCACTGGTGCGCACAGATAGTCGCCACTGGTGTGCACAGATAGGCGGCGCGGATAGGATGATGGCTGATGATGGCTGATGGGTGGCATTGATGGGCAGCAGTGATGGGCATTGATGGGCAGCAGTGATGGGCATTGATGGGCAGCAGTGATGGGCATTGATGGGCAGCACTGATAGCCAGCACTGACTGGCATCACTAATGACCACTGATTTCTGGCACTTGTGGGCACTGATTTCTGGCACTTGTGGGCACTGATTGCTGGCGCTTGTGGGCAAAGGTGGGCACTGATTGCTGGCAGTGGTGGGCACACATTGCTGGCACTGATGGGCACTTAATTGTAATCAGGGCACTGATGATCAGTGCCCTGATTACATCCCTAAATGTCCTCTGTGAGGAGATGACGCTGATCGGCTCTCCTCTCCTCACACTCTGTCAGTGTGAGGAGAGGAGCCCCGATTACCGAATCTTCCGGCATCTGTTTACATGTGACCGGCTGTGATTGGACACAGCCAATCACATGGTTAAAGAGCCGCGGCTCTTTACAGAGATCGGGGTCGCGCTGTGTCCTAGGAACACGGCGCTGCCGTGATCGGCGCTGCCGTGATCGGTGCTCGCTCATATGACCTCCACCCAGAAAGGAGAGCTGCACAACAAGTGGTTAAAGGGTGCCCTGACTCCTGATCAATGCTGACTGGTCTTCAGATGTTCCTTGATGCCCTGCTTGAAACCTGCTTGTTACCCGTTGCTTACCTGGCTTTCTACTGACTTGGCTTTGGACTCTGCTTATACCATTGATTAGTGATTCCTGATCCCGGGTTCCTCCTGACCTTGCTACTGTCTGATGTCTTGCTGCCCACTCGCTGCTGACTCCGGCTATCCTATTAACCTCGCTTCTGTGTCCTGCCTGGCTCCACGCTACTTCCAAGTGCCTGAACCTGCAAGCCCGGTGGAGTTCCCATTTAACCTCGGCTGTTCTTCCCAACATCATCCCAGTTCCTGATCAGATGTTCTGTCTGAATCACAGAGTCTACAGCACCTGCCACAAGCTCTGCAATCTACACCCACAGGCACTCGTGTTCCTCCTGTCCCTTGGCACCATCTGTTCCACTCTCAGTTGGGCCTGGGCTGGAGATACAAGAAAGGCCGACCTCGTCATTTCAGTCTCCTACTAGGTACGTGACAGCTTGCTTTTTCCAGGTCATAAACTCCGAAAGTACTGAAGGCAGTAACAGCCTGGCGACTTGTAATAATACATTTTTATTTAATTCAGGTACTTATATAGCGCTGTCAATTCATGCAGCGCTTTACATTTATATTGTATATTCACATCAGTCCCTGCATTCAAGGATCTTACAATCTAAGGTCCCTTGCGTCGATGCTGTCTTGGTTAACCACTTCCGGACCAGCTGCCGCAGTTGTACTGTGGCAGGTTG
Organism: Lithobates clamitans; assembly: GCA_037952925.1. Taxonomy (NCBI): domain Eukaryota; kingdom Metazoa; phylum Chordata; class Amphibia; order Anura; family Ranidae; genus Lithobates; species Lithobates clamitans. Next base: position 3,388,981 of record JBBGZY010001769.1, read on the forward strand.
GCTCCCCTGGGCGAACCGCCGTAACTCTACATTAAGCCCCTTTAAGATGCTGTAAGAGGCACGCGCGCGTGCCCACAGCGATGCAAGTGCCTGGCGGGCGTGATGACCGCCGGGCACCCGCGATCGCTCGTGGCAGAGCAGGAATAGGTTCTCTCAGGGGAGAGGAGAGAGATTGTGTGTTCATACTAAGTATGAACACCGATCTCTCTCCTCCCCTAGTCATTCCTATCCCCTCTACAGTTAGAACACACCTAAGGAAAACACAGTTAACCCCTCGATCGCCCTCTAGTGTTAACCCCTTCCCTGCCAGTAACATTTATACAGTTATCGCTGTATAATTGTCAATGGTCTCAAAAATGTGTCAAAAGTGTCCAATTTGTCCTCCGCAATATCGCAGTCTCTATAAAAATCGCAGATCACCGCCATTACTAGTAAAAGAAAAAAGAATAATAAAAATGCCATAAATCTATCCACTATTTTGTAGATGCTATAACTTTTGCGCAAACCAATCGATATACGCTTATTGCAATTTTTTTTTACCAAAAATATGTAGAAGAATACATATCGGCCTAAACTGAGGAAAAAATGTGTTGTTGTTTTTTTTAAATTGGGATATTATAGCAAAAAGTAAAAAATATTGTGTTTTTTTCAAAATTGTCGCTCTTCTTTTGTTTAAGCTCTATTTGTGGGAAATAAGGACGCCAATTTGTTTGGGTACAACGTCGCATGACCGCGCAATTGTCAGTTAAAGCGACGCAATAATTTAGCAGCGAAATTTTCTGGGGCTGAAGTAGTTAATGAAAGCAGCGTTTGGTTGCCATGGTATCAGAGACAGTCTACCTATTTGTGGGTTGAGTACGTGGCTCCGTTCCCGCTGATGAAGTCCCGCACAGGACGTAACGCATAAGGGGAAGGAGCCACGAATGACGTCACCCATGGCTATTTTCTGGTTTGTGATGTACACATTGAGCGCTCGATACTTGCACTTAGTATAAGTGTCGAACTTGTACGTTTTATGCTTATTTTTTAATAAAGGAAAGTTTAGCAGAGAGCACTACATTTCTCTATCTGTTTTTACATATCGATTATATCACAGAGGAACCGTTATTCCAGACTTGTATCGGCAATAAGAAGATCCTTATGGGGGAATGCTTGTTTTGACCATCCTGTTGATTCAGGGGTCATACCTATGAGGTAAGCGGCCATAAATGTCTGCGGTGGAGGTGATGCATGGAGTCTGACACCTGCATGCTTGTTTGGATGCACAGCTTCACACCATCTGAGGTCCTCCATTTTTAATATATGGACTTTATTCTCTGGTTGATGATTTGTCATTGGTACATTTGCACTGCACTATTCTATTTGGTTAATCTAAGGTCCCTAACTTACATTCATGCATACACAAACTAAAACCAATTTAAACAGAAGCCTATTAACCTAAATGGAGTACCCAGAGGAAACTCACACAAGTACAAGGAGAACATGCAAACTCCAGGCAGGTAGTGCAATGGTTGGGACCTGAACTGATGCCCGTAGTGCTGCTAGGCTGATGTTTTAACCACTTAGCCACTGTGCTACCCACATAGCAATCCCAATTTTCCCTCATTTTGGGGGAACAACCTTTTTTTAGACCAAATCCTTGTTCCTTGTGCAGCCTCAGTTATCCGTCTTTTTGGTCTGATGTGTACATCTCTATACAAAATGTACTATATTACATTCAGAAATGTTATGCTGCACTAAACCTTTTATTCAACCTATATTAATACATTTGTTTTTTTTTTTACTTATTTACTTGTGTGGATTAGCCAATCATTTTCTGCATTATAGAGCTCCGTAGTCCATGTAACGGGTTTTAGCAGGGACCTGTCCTTTGCCTACATACTTTGTGCTAAAAGGTGTCCCTCTTTGGCATTTTAGAAAATAGGATGTATGATGTGGCATATCATGTATATGTATGGCTGATAAGAAATATGCAAAGAATTACAGGTGATATCGACATTTGCCTTGTTCCTTATATGCTCTTTTTCTAGCTAAAATGGCCCTGACTTATTGTTTATGCAATCTGCTTAGTTCCGACCAACGAGTACAACAATATTTAAAGAACCAGCAAAAGTTTACCATATTAGGTAATCTTGTGAAAGCACGCTGGATTTGACAATAAAGCTGACAATGCACCATGAGTCACCAGTGTGCCTTAGCCAATGGTAGCTTGCCAAATACTGCTATAAAACAACCTGTGTACAGTGTTTGTGTGTGACTCTGGACAGAACTCCTTGCTGTGAGAGTTCACCCCTATGTATCGATACATTTGTAATAAATCTGTCTTCTAATCAACATGACCGGAATTGACTGATTAGTAAGAGAATGGAATTTTACAGACAATGGCCAAACCACATGAGAAGATGGGAGGGCTTTGTGCATATGCAGCTTTACTATCCTGGGATCCAGGATACCAAAGGAGCCACCAGAGAACCAGGTCCGAGGACAGCTGCCACTTTGCCCTTCTGCAGCCTCACACACAAGTAGTAATAAATAGAGAAAAAGCAGATAAAAGAGGCTGTTTGTCATCTGGCTGCCTTTTACTACTGGTGTATGACGAGGAGGGTAGACAAAAAAATAACTAGTATCCACAGCTTAAAGATATGGCTGGAGGCAACATGCGAAGAAGTCATTTCCTTGGTTTCCAAAAAGCATTATTATTTAAAGAGCAAGGGAAAGGCAATATGAGTCAATGACTCCCTGCTGCCCTCTACAGGATGCTTCAGGCATATGGTAGAAATGCCCCATGTGTACTTGGAAAGTATGTAAGCATTTATTGAACAATTGCTGCAGTTACTGTTTTGAGTTCTACAAGACAAATTACTGCTCTGGGTTATGAAACAACTAATAAAACTGTTAGCCTTAAGGTGATTGAGCACAGTTCTTTGGTACTTTCAGTATATGGTGCTAAGTGAAACTGCATCTTTTTATTGAAGTGAATAATTCCAGAACCGTATCTGACGTTTGCAAAAAAACAATACACAGAGCAGCGTCTGGGAACAGGAAATCAAACTTGCATTGACTCAGCTGGCAGGCCATTATAAACTGTGTGGATTTCTTGCCCTGGAGGGAAGATTCACTGCTGTTGACAACCTAACGTTTTGCAAAGATTATTAGCTCTGTGCAGATTTCTATGACATAGCCCACTCTAGGGAAGAGTTTACCTGTTTGTTGTTATTACATGTACCATAAACTGATGTTATGATATGCGTTGTGATTTGATGAGACATTTCACATTATTGTTTTATTCTTATTTTTTTTGCTATAAATAATCCATAGCTCCCAACTGTCCCTGATTTCGAGGGACTGTCCCTGATTTGGAGCAATGTCCCTCTGTCCCTCATTCCTTCTCATTTGTCCCTCATTTTGGTCTGATCTATATAGTTGTATAAAAAATGCACTTTTTATCTATCAAAAAGTGTTTTCCAGTGCTAAACTTTTCATCTGATTTCTAAATTGCTGCATTTGTAAATTCCAAAAGCCAAAAAAAAAAGGAATAGAAGTGGTAAAAAAAAGCACTTGTGTGTTTAACCAATTTTTTTTTTGCACAATTCTCCTTTAAGGGTGTGTGGCAAGAGCAAGTGTGTGGCAACTCCTATGCCTGCATACTTTTGCTGATAGGTGTCCCTCATTCCCATCTCAGAAAAGCTGGGAGGTATGAATAATCTCTATGCTGACTTCAGCCAATAAATAGAGAAAAATATAAAAGGGAAGAGTTCCTTCAGTCTGCACACCTGTATCCCAACTACCTGCAGAATACGATTCCAGATCCTGATTCTGAGGCTAACCAATAGACGGGCTCATTACTTCTGACAACTCTTGCAGGGAAAAATCTGTTTGTTGTCTGGATCTCTGGAAACCATTGCTGTTTATTGTGCTACCCATTGGACATGTTGAATTAGCACACACGTGGATTGAGAAAAAATTATGTTTTTTTACCTGACCATATATTTTTTTTCCTGACCTCCACAGGACAGCCCTTTCCTAGCCAAAAAATAATCCAACCCATTCTTCATTCTAGAACGGAAAAATGTGTTTAGTTTCGGATATATTCATTATGTTACTAATTTTGTTTTGTTTCGGAATTAGTTTAGTGTCATTTCGAAATTCATTTATTTTCATTTAGATTTCGTTAAATTTTGTTTTGTTATTAATTTTTTAACACATTCCAAATGTGGCCTGATATGGCTCAGGAGGCGGGGGACAAGCGAGCGGCCTGCATGCTCGGATAAGGGTCTGGGATGGATTTTGGGGGGGAACCCCACGCCGTTTAAAAAAAAAAAATGGCACTTTTTTTTCCAGAATTTTATATTGCCGCCATTGTTTTTTTTACATTTCAGCTGTCAGTGGGGAAGCCATGTTGACATGAAGAAAAGCCAGGAAACAATAAGTATAAGACATGCTTTCCTTATTCCTGGCCTCCTCGTGTCAGCATAAACATTGCATACAGCTATCAATAACCTAAAAAAGAGAGAAATAAGGAAAAAAAAAGAAAATATAGTGGAGCATAATAAAAAAAGTTAAACAAAATATAACAAATTTATTTTTGAGACAAAGCTGCAGAAAGTTTGGCCTAAATCATTTTTCTCAACCTTTCTTCAGTCAAAGCACCCTTTAAAATTCTGCCCAATCTCGAGGCACCCCATTCTAAAATGTAAAAAAACTAAACAAATGGTTTTACATATCACAGCAACAGCCACACAAGTAGGACACTCAACATTAAAGGTGATTTATTCTTACAATGCAAATATACTATACCTTTGCACACTGGTACCAATTAGTATTTCAGCGTTTCTCTTCTCCCTACGTTTATTTCCCTAAGGCCCATTTCACACTGGGGTGGGGGCGGCGGCGGCGGTAAAACGGCACCATTGTTAGTGGCGCTTTACTGTCGGTATTTGGCCGCTAGCGGGGCAGTTTTACCCCCCGCTAGCAGCTGAGAAAGGGTTAAAAACCACCACAAAGCGCCTCTGCAGAGGCGCTTTGTCGGCGCTATTGCTGCGGTGTCCCATTGATTTCAATGGGCAGGAGTAGTGAAAGAGCGGTATACACACCACTCCTTCACCGCTCCAAAGATGCTGCTAGCAGGACTTTTTTTTACCGTCCTGCCAGCGCATCGCTCCAATGTGAAAGCCCTCGGAGCTTTCACATTGGAGACAAAGCAGCGGCACTTTCAGGTCGGTTTGCAGGCGCTATTTTTAGTGCAATAGTGCCTGCAAACCACCCCAGTGTGAAAGGGGCCTTACTCAGCTTACGTGACCCCAGTGTTGATGGAAAAAGGCAGGGGAGGGGCAAAAAAGGATGCTGTGCAGGCGTCCAATGCTCCCCTTATCAATTGATGATGTCATCAAGTGTTATGATGCCCGTGGCTTGCCCACACAGTGCCCAAGGTTGTAATGCAGCACTATAAAACCTGTGACTTTGTATAACAAATGAGCAGGCTTGATCCACTCACTGACTTGTTGACAATTTTTGGGCAATTTTTAAGCATTTTGCAAAGGCACCCCTGAAGCACCTAGGAGGCACCCCTGGTTGAAAAGGGCAGTCCTAAACAAAGGAACCCAAAGTGACTAATGAAATATTTAGTGTAAAATGTTTAACCACTTGCCGCCCACTGGCTGTTATATGATGGCCAGGCAGCGCGGCTCTTGTTCTGGGCGTGCGTCATATGACGTCCGTCCTTTTAAACAGGGCATGCGCGCAATCATGTGCGTGCAGCCCTGTACCTTTGGTGGCGGCGTGTCATGGAGACACCGCTCGCCACCGAGGGGGGTGAACAGCCATTGGGCATGGCTGTTTACCACGTGATGACGTCATGGCCGATCACAGACGGTACCACCCCACTTTGCATGGCGTATGCGCGCGATTGCGAGCACGCTGTGCGTGCATGTCGTGGCAGCGTGTTCCTGGGAACACTGCTCGTCACCAACGCTGGTAAACAGCCATTGGCTGGTGGCTGTTTACCACATGATCGGCTGTGATCCTTTCACAGCCGATCACTAAATGTAAATATAGAGCGTTAACGAGATGTTACCATGTTCTATTCCTCACACACCAATCGTGTGTGAGAAGGAGATTGCGGTAACATCTCGTTACCGCTTACAGTGTACACCAATCACACTGATTGCCCTCCAATAAAGAGGACCTGTCACCACCCATCCAAATACCTGTCACCACCCATCCAAAATACCTGTCACAGTCCGTCTGAGTACCTGTCACAGTTCATCTGAGTACCTGAGTACCTGTCACAGTTCATCTGAGTACCCGAGTACCTGTCACAGTCCATATGAGTACCTGAGTACCTGTCACAGTTCATCTGAGTACCGAGCACCTGTCACAGTCCATCTGAGTACCCAAGTACCTGTCACAGTTCATCTGAGTACCTGAGTACCTGTCACAGTTCATCTGAGTCCCTGAGTACCTGTCACAGTTCATCTGAGTACCTGAGTACCTGTCACAGTTCATCTGAGTACCCAAGTACCTGTCACAGTCCATCAGAGTACCCGAGTACTTGTCTGCAGCTCATCAAGTGACCCAAATACCTGTCTCCAGCCCATCAGAGTACCTGAGTACCTGTCACCAGCGCATCAGAGTACCCGAGTACCTGTCAACAGCCCATCAGAGTACCCGAGTACTTGTCTGCAGCTCATCAAGTGACCCAAATACCTGTCTCCAGCCCATCAGAGTACCCGAGTACCTATCTGCAGCCCATCAGAGTACCCGAGTACCTATCTGCAGCCTTTGCCTCATAGAATATACGTTGGGGTGTTTGCTTTCCAAAATGGGGTCATTTTGTGGGCAATTCCACTGTGCTGGTGCTCAAGGACCTTCAAAAGTGTGATAGGTAAGAATGAAATGAGATGTGTAATTTATGCTCCTAGAATGCCTGAAGGTATTACTTCAATGTTGGGCCTCTGTATGTGGCCAGGCTGTGTAAAAGTCTCACACATGTGGTATCGCCATACTCAGGATGAGTAGCAGAATGTATTTTGGGGTGTAATTTTTGCTATATACATGCTATGTGTTAGAAATATCTTATAAATTGACAACTTTTTTTAGTGTGTAATTTATTCTATGCATATGCTGTATGTGAGAAATAACCTGATAATATTAATATGACAATTTTGTTAAAAAAAATCTTCATTTTGCAAAGAATTGTGGGAAAAAATTACAACTTAAAAAAACTCACCATGCTACTTACGTAATACCCTGGAATGTCTACTTTCTAAAATGGGGTCATTTGGGGGGTATTTGTACTTTCCTGACTTGTTAGTGTCTCAAGAAATGAGATACACCTGATATACTGAAGGCCTGATCAGATGTGATCAATTTTCAGGGATTGGCACCATAGTTTGTAGACTCTATAACTTTCACAAAGACCAAATAATATACACTAATTTGGGTTATTTTTACCAAAGCTATGTAGCAGTATAGAAAGAAAAAATACTAATTTTCAAAATTGTATGACAGAAAAAGGAAAAAGGCATTTTTTTCACAAAATCTATGGTCTTTTTTTATTTATAGCACTAACAAAACCCCTCTTAGTGATTAAATACCACCAAAAGAAAACCCTATTTGTGTGAAAAAAAGGACTCAAATTTCACATGGGTAGTGTTGCATGACTGAGTAATTCTCATTCAAAGTGTGAGAACGCTGAAAGCTGAAAATTGGTCTGGGCAGGAAGGGGGTGTAAGTGCACTGTATTGAGGTGGTTAATGAATGTATTATCCAATCTCCAACTTGCCACCTTGCATATATCCATAATGGGAGATTTTGCATAAGATGCCAAAATGCTCTAATACATCTGGGAGAAAAACTATTGAGAACTTTTATGTATAAAAAGTAGTGTTGTCCTGATACCGATACTAGTATCGGTACCGATACCGAGCAAGTACTTGTACTCGGGCAAATGTTCCGATGCTTCACCCGATACCTGGGCAGTCCGGGATGATCGATGTGGTGGTGGGGGGGTTACAAGTACTGATCACCCTTGTATAGATTTTAATAAAGCCCGACAGCTGCTCCCCCCTCCCCCCGTTGCTTATTAGCTGCTTTAGTGAAATCTATACAGGGTGATCGGTGCTTGTAACTCCCCCAAACCGCACGATCACCGCTGACTGTCCCGTATCCTCCTCCAGTCCCCCTCTGTGTCCTCCTCTGTGCTCCATGTCCCCCTCCGTTCTGCTGCCCCCCTCCGTTCTGCTGCTGCCCCCCTCTGTTCTGCTGCTGTCCCCCTCTGTTCTGCTGCTGCCCCCCTCTGTTCTGCTGCTGTCCCCCTCCGTTCTGCTGGTGTCCCCCTCTGTTCTGCTGCTGTCCCCCTCCGTTCTGCTGCTGTCCTCCTCTGTTCTGCTGCTAACCGTCTCCATTCTGCTGCTGTCCCCCTCCATTCTGCTGCTGTCCCCCTCCGTTCTGCTGTCCCCCTCCATGTCCTCTTCCGCCCCCTCTGTCCTCAATCTGTTAGGATGGAGAGTGGAGGTAGGAGCTGGTAAATCCGGCTCCTTCCTTTTCTGAATGAACAGTCAGTGATCACTGACTCCATTCACATAACTGAAACATTGTTTATGATGTCTCAATTTATGAATGAAGAGGAGCCTCTGTCTCCTCTCCATTTATTTTCAGTGCAGCTAAAGCTGCTGAGAAAGGGACTGGCGAATCGCTGTAGGTGTACATCAGGGCTCATGCATGGCTTTCTGTGGGCAGCGTGCACGCATGCTGATTGGCCAGCGGGGAACCAATCAGCGGGTCCGGCGGATAGTACAGATGGATATGTAATGGAAGACTCATCCTCACATAACATTCACTGATTTGCAGCTACAGTATTTGTCTATTTCTCTCGTTGACCAGTAAAATTCTCATACATACCAACTACAAGAATGGAAGGAGAAACGAACATTGGGGGAACTTAAGAACTGTAAGCATTCTAAAGTAAGTGCCTAGAATTTCTACAAACTTTATTAGGATGCATTGCAAATAGCGTAATATCACTCTAATTTTCTGTAATGTCACTGAAAAGTCTGGCCACCCTGCTGTGATAACATAGTGCATATCAAAGGAGATGGATCTAGCAGAAAAAAGATGGTTGTCTTTTTATATAATTCTAGGATAAGTGGCTGTCATTTTATGTCAGGCACTATTCAGTAAAAGAGAAGGGTTGGGAAACAGAAACGATTCCCTTTTCAGTTATAAAGGTTTTAGCTCATTTTGGATGTTGAATGACAACCCAGCATTTGGGGCTGAAATTGGTGATAAACTGTAAATATAGCATGACAATATAACTGCTTAAATTTCATATGGCAAGATTATCCACATCTACTGTGAAAAAAAGATCTGGATATTTTTCTATTTTCAGCATTTCCAGACAGTGGACCAAATGCTTTGCTGTATACAGAGCTCAGAAAGACAGAACAAAGGAAGATATTTACCTAAACTAAAGTTGTAAAGCAAATGTCTGTAAATGAAAATATCTGGCAGAGTGCCTTCTATTGAATGTATCTCCAGAATCCCCATAGTTCATTAGGATACCTACTTTTATCCACAGAGCGGCTGTAAAACAAAGCAAACACAAGATTATGTAAGACTAATAAATATGCATCCATTTGCAAAGAATGTGTTGCTCTCCATAAAATTCTTAAAGCAGAACTCCAGTGAAATATAAAGAAAAATACCAATACAAAAAGAAATAACATTAAAAATCATGCTTTGTTAAAATTTTATATATATATATATATGTAGCAATAACTCTCGGTGGAGCTGCTGGTTTAAGCGGGCTGTTACCTTCACTCTCAATACCTCTGTTTCACCGGCACCGGGTCTAGGGTTCCGTTGAGTTTATCTCTGGACGATATAAGCACCAACACTTGAGTACGTTTTCAATGCTTTATTGAACCAAGTAACGAAGGAAAACTGCAGGGAAGCTTAAATACCTTTCTTTAGGTTTCTTTAGAACATCCTTTAAAGTTGAATACTGTGATTGAATGCAATCCCCTTTTGTGGGACACGATCTTTGCTCGCCTGGATAGGCCTCTCTCACTTGCCTAGCAGCCAGTACGTAGCACGAACAAAAGTCTCTGCCACAGACTTGCTTGAAATAAACCTGTACGATCCTCTGCCACAGGATGTATTGGTTCACGATGAATGTCAGACACAGTACTTGGACCTCTAAGCCAACCCGGCAGTACCATGTAATAGACTACTTCAGGATACGTCCTCCAACCGAGTCACCAGGCCCCTCTCCAGACCAGCACTCTGCAGGATCCTTCCATGACGGGTCCTCCCCTGGGATCTTCTCGGTTGTCCAGCTTCTTCCCTCTGGATAGACAGCTCAGGACCATTCCTCGGCTGCTGTGGTAAGCCCCAGACAGGCTTCTGGGCCCACCCACGCGCCATAGCGACGCGGGCCTCCGGAACGGAGGACCACGAGGTGGTACTCTAACACATACCTGTCGGCCAGGAGGGCCAGCAGGTGGCTGAAAACGAACCCCTAAACATGGCGTCTATCCCATAAATACCCTCTCCCAGAATGCAACTCGGAGGACCACTCCACCGAGTTGTCTCCGGGACAGAGGAGCACTCATCCGCTTTAACACGTTGCTTTTCCAACACCTGCCGATGGTGACAACGACACCCACCGGCACAATGTGGAACCACACGCAACGTCAGCTGGAAGCTGGAACAGAGGCAAATCTAACTTCCTACACAATATATTGGTGTAAAGTTCCCATGATTGTAAATGAACACAAATATCAACCCAATCACAGAAAGCTATGTGAACAGGTTAACAGGAGAGCAGACACCCGACACTATTGCCCCGTACACACGGTCGGATTTTCCGATGGAAAATGTCCGATCGGAGCGTGTCGTCGGAAATTCCGACCGTGTGTGGGCTCCATCGGACATTTTCCATCGGATTTTCCGACACACAAAGTTGGACAGCAGGAGATAAAATTTTCCGACAACAAAATCCGTTGTCGGAAATTCCGATCGTGTGTACACAAATCCGACGGACAAAGTGCCACGCATGCTCAGAATAAATAAAGAGATGAAAGCTATTGGCCACTTCCCCATTTATAGTCCCAACGTACGTGTTTTACGTCACTGCGTTTAGAACGATCGGATTTTCCGACAACTTTGTGTGACCGTGTGTATGCAAGACAAGTTTGAGCCAACATCTGACGGAAAAAATCCTAGGATTTTGTTGTCGGAATGTCCGAACAAAGTCCGACCGTGTGTACGGGGCATTAATCTTATGTGTCAGCTTTCTCCCTTCTGCCTCCTCAACTCACAGACCAGAAAATCCTGCACAATATGAAAAAACAGTATAAACAATATTACATTCAATAGGGTGTCTACCTTTAGCAGTGCAATTTAAGGCAGATGAGGGAAAAAGGATTGTAAAAGGGAAAAAGGGTATTCCTTGAAATCCAGATATCTTCAGCTAGCCCCTTTGTGTTGTAAATAAAGTAATCCAAGATGGCAAAGTGTAGCAAATTTGGTGAAGCTTTGATTTATCCTGGTAATATTATAACTTCCTTCCTTTATGATCCTAAAGGTGTCATCTGATATGGCTACTTGAATCAATAATGTGGACTGAGCATAGGTATCTGCTTGCTGTATCCGTTATAACATAGGATTTAACTTCTGTGGGATTACAAGTGCCACCAGCAGAAGTGTGTGAGTGATGTTTAACAGCAGTGTCCTCAACTATAACATGGACTATGCCCGCTCACCACTCTGGAACTCAGATGGATTTGGCAACGATGCAGATGATGAGAAGACTCCAGCTACAACTCTCTCTCTGTATCTTGGCTCTGGATAATGGCGTCCGCTGCACCATGCTGCAGCCCACGGGAATCTGAATTGCAGGCGCCTCTGGATGACCTGGAACACCCTCCGGTCCATTGCACTGAAGAAGCAATGCTGTCCGCAGAGATCCCTCTGGGTATAGCTGTCTGACTCCCCACTGTGTAGGTCGTGAATCATCAGCAACTCACTGTCACACAGACCTCCTGCTGGCATAGTCAAAACGGCGTCCAGAGAGGCTGATCTAAGCCGTGCCAGCCCCTTTTATATCCTTTCCCATCAGTCTGTTCTGTTCACTCAGCATTCTCTTCTTTGTAGATCAGATCAGTCCTGTTGGCACAGTCACTTCAGCATTTGAACTACACATCCCATGATGCTTTGCTTTACATCCTCACACAGGAATAAGGAAATTAACACATAGAGTCCAGCAAACACTAGAGGGAGCAAACCCCACATTAACAACACAGAAAATGTCTCTAGATTATAGGCATAATAGCCGACCCTGGCTACATAGATATATATATATATACAGAATCTCACAAAAGTGAGTAAACCCCTCACATTTTTTAAATATTTTATTATATCTTTTCATGTGACAACACTGTCAGAAACCATGAAATCAGGCCGAGACAGAAGTACAGTTAAATCACACTTGTTTAACAATAAAAGTAAAAAGAACAAATGTAGTCAAAACATAGCCAAAGTTCAGTAACTGTAACGGATAGTCGGCCAAGCCAGAAGTCAAGGATCAATGTAGTGGAACAGCAAGCAGGATCTGGAGCCAGAAGGGTCCCCCAGCGCCCAGGGCGAACTTTTCAAACTGCGCCCCCCCCCCCAATCATCTTGCCTACACATGATCATTATACCTACAAATGGAGTGCAGAAGTCAGGATTGAATAAATTACAAAGTGCAAGGAGCAAAAAGAAATGTGAGTGCAGGAGTCAAAAACAGGGTTATTTTTAAAATAATAAATTGGGCCCTGCCTCTAGAGGATGCAGCTTTCACTGTGCTGGCTATTGGGTGAGGCTTAAAGGGATGCGCAGTGCAAGGGTTCAGTAGCAAGTGATGCAGATTTCAGGGGTCAGTAGTGATGCAGAGATCAGACCTTTATGACTGTGGAAGGGGGGCATTCAGAAGATCCAAATGTTTTTAGTGTTGGGAGGGTCTACTTTAAAGTGGAGTTCCACCCCAAAAAAAAAAAAAAAAATTATCACTGTGCTTAAACAAAATTAAAAAAAAAAACATTTGGAGAAATTTTTTTTTTTACTCACATCTAAATGCCTGTTGCTAGGGGGTCCCTCATAGTCTGCCTCCTTCGGTGCCTGGGCTCCTGGCGTCACTTCCCTCAGCGCAGGAAGGGAGATCGCCTCACCACCCTCCCTCCTGTCAATCATCTGGGACACGTGACTGATCCCAGATGATTGCGGGGGCAGTGACGGCACGCAGCGCGGCTCGCGCATGCGCAGTGGGTGCCCGGCTGTAAAGCCACAGCCGGGTTCCCACAGTTAAAATGCCGGCGCCGCCGAGCGGAGGGGGGGACAAGCGGGGCTTTGATCCCCCCGCATCGCTGGACCCTGGGACAGGTAAGTGTCTGATTAAAAGTCAGCAGCTGCAGTATTTGTAGCTGCTCACTTTTATTTATTTATTTTTTTAAATGGGAACCCCGCTTTAAAGTTCTTTTACTGTTTTTGTTCAGAATATCTACATTACTTTAGTGTGCATGAACTGGGGAGTGGTTCAGAAATATTAACCTGAAAAACAAAAATGTAATATATTGCAGCTTACCAATCATTAGATGTGGTGGCTTCATTTGTTCTCTTTCTTTTTTACGCTTTATGCTCCCACTCTGGATAAAGGAGCACAGGGGACACAGCAGACAGCAGCACTATCAGTCTGGGGGGAGGGGAGTGTTAATTTACCTAACAGATTTAGATACACTAACAAATTGTACACTTTATAATTTACTGTAACATATTTTTTCCCCTTTTTTAGTAAAACAAATTTACCTAAATATATGATGATCATTGTAAGCATCCCCCTGTCAGTGGTAAATGGTTTGTCTCATCTCTGTATCTGCAAGTGAGCTTGTTCTTTTGAAAAACAACAGACTTGCTGGCTGGATCACCAGATAAAAACAAAAGAAAGAAAGCCTAAAAAAGAAAACAAATGCAGCCATCGGATCTAGGAATCGGTAACCTGCAATATAATGTAGTGCTGACAACATTTGTTTTTAGCCATATGTGTGTTATGCAGTACATAAGTTGTTATAGTGCCATCTTGTGGATAATTGAAAAGGTACAATACTTTTACGTTTCATGATTAAATAAAGTGACATGGAAGTGATTGATTGTTTACTTCAGAACTTTAGCTCTGACCCACCCACAATGCTCCTGGACAAGAGGAGAACTGAACTGCATTGTGGGAGGATATAAAAGGGTAAGGAGCGGCCATATTAGGTCTCTTGTTCCTGGGACGCGTGGCCTGCCAGCAGGACTCTGTAGGTGTGTCCCACAGGGTTGCGGCCTACTTCGCGAAGGAGCGGAGCAGCTGCAAGGATCCTGCCGTCGTATCACAGTGTGCTGGAGCAGCAGAAGTGATTGTTCCGAAGACCCGTGGGGAGGTAACCGAGGACTCCTGGTCGTTAGTGAACGGAACAGTGTGACGGCGTGGTGGTGCCTCCATACGGACTAAGGACTGCTGAAACTGAGACATCCATCTGCCTGGATTCCGTGTGGTGAGAGGGTTAACACTCGGAAGTTTGTTTAATACTACACACACACTTAGAACTGTTACAGAGTGTTGCTGGGACTGATAGTCCCACAGGACAAGTTAAGTTGAAAAACAGTACATCTGCATAGACTTCAGTATTCAAGAGCGGATGGTGGATGTTTATCTTCTTCATATAAGAATACTTAGTCAGTCTGCTGGATTATAACTGCCTTAGTGTATTACCTTACACTGCGCAACACCCAAGAGGAACCCCTTGTGGATTACAATTTCAAGTTCTTAGCTAGCGAAGACTGAAGACGTCAAGACTATCTTTTTCATTGCAGGGCTCTGCATTTAGATACTAAGGATAGTGACTTTACAGTTTAGAGCAGGGGGAGCTCCCTGGTAGAGGTATATACAATTAGGTATATTTGTGTACGTTACCAATTGTCATAACCATTTACTACACTATTGCACTACGTTGGTGTGATTATGTAGTCATTGTAATAACCCTTTATATAAATATACTACTTACTCAAAGAAAGAAGTTATTTCTGGTTATTATTGAATTTTCTGTTCAGTGTTGTTATTTCTCCTGCAGGTGGAGCTACAGACACCCAAGTAGAGGTAAATATAAACATAAATGTATATTGTGGGTTAAAGTCAATACTCACATCATTACAACACTGCACTACAGCTGTGCCAAGGGGATTGAACAATTTAAGAGGGGTAAAGAGATAAAAGGACAGGCCCGCTTTAAATCAGCAGCTCCACCGAGAGTTATTGCTACAATAATAAATGTTTGCTTGTGGGTTTAATGCTGCTTTAATGTCTATTCCACACTTGTGACCATGTTGCTGGTGACAGGTTTGCTATTGAGAGCAGAGGAAGTCATCACCTGACATTGCTACCATGCTGACAGGCTAGTCCTGCTGCTACCCTGTTTCCCCTAAAATAAGACCTAGCGTGATTGTCGGTGGTGGCTTCAATATAAGCCCTAGTTAAAGTCCTTGTAGGTCTTATTTTCAGGGTAGGGATTATTTTCGGGGAAACAGGGTAGGGCTTATTTGGAGGGTAGGGCTTATATTGCAGCCATCACCGACAATCACGCTAGGTCTTATTTTAGGGGAAACAGGGTAGCTAGTTGACACCAACAACTGGATCATAATTGTGATATAATGTACTTCAAGTCTGGATTGCTAGGAGTTAGGTGATCCTGACAGTTTTATCTATTACTATATTTCTGGTAGTTCCTAGGCCAAATTAGAACATACTGTTCATCACAAGCCTATTGAAAACAGGATCCACCATACCACACTTCAGCACACCTCTACTTTCTGCTCGCCTATTCTAAGTGAACCTGGGAAAGAGAACAAGGAGGTCACACTCTGACATAAGGGGCTCTGATTCCCAACAAGGTTTATGGCATTTGCAGCTTGCTGAAATAATGTGTTTGTACAACTGGAATCTCCCAGCCTTTCTCCCAGCGCTGCCCCAGTCTGCACATACACAGAGCTCTGTACTTAGACCTCAGGACATCTCCTCCATCTCTGCTGACAATGTGGGGGGGGCTGTCAGAGAAGCTCTGTACCTTTTCCTGTGCTTGCACTGAGCTGTAATTTAGAGGCAGGGGATAAATGAAGCAGGACACACTGATAGAGAGTTCAGGGGAGCTGACTGCCATGTTTACACATACAGAGCACAGAGGAAAGAAATTTACATTTCGGTTGGGTTCCTTACATGGCAGCAAGGGATGGAGGCCATTTATCACTGTGCTCCATAACCACTGTATCGATCTTTGCTGCAGCTACAAGTGTCAGTCACAAATGTAGCAAAGACATGGAATGGAGTTTCTGCACACTCCACACTTTGTAGAACACTGAAAACTCCCTGAATATCACACCTTATTAAACAGGTTTAGTTTTTTTTTCTTTTTTACATTTAGTGCAGAGTACAGCAGGTTTACAGCACAGCCAGATAGAGTTTAGATTTCAGAATAGATCAGGATTCACAGTTGCAGAAGACAGAAACTATCCATCCGCTCACATCTTCACTCTGCCCTGTGCTGAGCTCTGATGTCTGCAGTGCTGGGCAGGAAGCAGTGATCGAGGCTGCAGTTTAGTGTTATCTTTTTGCTCCGCCTCCTGTAGAGAAGCTCTTCCCGTGACAGCCCCGATGGAGCTGGCAAGACTGAGAGGAACTCGAGCCCGGCCTGGGAGAGAGCGTCCCTTTAGCTTCTGAGATAGGACATGGATGTCACTGTACAGAGGAGGCAGCCAATGGGTGTGGGAGCATTGTTAGCCCTGCTTCTGAGCAGACTGTAGCAGCAACAGAGGATGCAGCCAATGGCGTCCCTAGGGGGGGGCCAGAGGAGGCCCTGACCCCCCCCAACATTATGCTGTGCCTCACCATGTGCCCCCCCCCCCATTTTTTTTTTTTTTACAAAAAGGCAATGTCTAAGAGGGAGAGCGTCCCCAGTCAGCTCCTGCGGGCTCACACAACCACGGCCGCCCGATCTGCTCCTTCCCCTGCATCCTCATTGGCAGGGAGAAGAGCAAGTTGCAGGAAGGACTCCACCAGGACTCTCAGTTACTGAAAAAACAGACCGATTTCTCCCGTCCTTAGGACAGGAGAACCAGCCTGTAAATTCCAAGAGATGCCAGACCAGCGCTGTCAATAGCAGGGGCAGGACAGCAAGAGAAGGCTGGGGAACCCCACAGTGGCAGAACACCAGGGCCCGGTGGCAAGACATCCTTTGCAACCCTGATAGTTCTCCCACTGCTTTGGTGCTTTGCACCCTTATATTTTCTTTGTATGCTGGTGACATATATCTCTTGTTTTCTGCCACCCTGGGGGGGCCCCAATACAGTAGGAAGGGAGCTCACTGCAGAACATGTGAAAGGGCCGTTGTGGGATCGTAGTAAAGGGCCCCAGGATATATATATACACACATATATATATATATATATATATATATATATATATATATATATATATATATATAATTGCATTTTATAGTTGCCCCCCTACTTTTGTCCCTGTCCTCCCATGTGCCCCCCCTAAATATGAAAGCTGGAGACGCCACTGGATGCAGCATAGAGCGGTGTGAAAGTCTGACTATTCTGCAATTCTTATTCCTGGCAACCTGGCGCCCCTCCCGCACTCCACCCAGGGCAGGCGCCCCTCCCCCCCCATACCGGCCCTGATGTCAGCAAAGCAAGTCTTTAAACAGGCACACAGGAGATAGGCTCTGTGATGTTGACCAAGATGAAGGCAGAGATCCTCTGGACTGGACAGCTTAAGTAGGCAGGACTGATGTGCAGGATATCATCAACAGCTGAGTAACTGTGGAGAGATAGGAGCTGGCAATTAGCCGACAGCTGAGCGGCCAGCTCGGAGAAGGAAGGGCTGAGCCCAGCCCTGACAAACACTGAAGAAAGGACACTTTGCTACAATGTAAAGTAGTGAGTGTACAGCTTGTATAACAGTGTAAATTTGCTGTCCCCTCAAAATAACTCAACACACAGCCATTAATGTCTAAATCGCTGGCAACAAAAGTGTGTATACCCCTATGTGAAAATGTCCAAATTGGGCCCAAATTGTCAATATTTTGTGTGGCCACCATTATTTTCCAGCACTGTCTTAACCCTCTTGGCCATGGAGTTCACCAGAGCTTCACAGGTTGCCACTGGAGTCCTCTTCCACTCCTCCATGATGACATCACAGAGCTGGTGGATGTTAGAGACCTTGCGCTCCTCCACCTTCCGTTTGAGGATTAGACATGTGCACACTGAAATATTTTGTTTCGGAATTTCGTTTTTGTCCGAAAAATAAATTTATTTAGTTACTCCCGAAATTCGTTTTTATTTATTTTGTTTCATTAAAAAATGGTCAAATCTGTCATTGAAGGTTTATGGTGTCTGTCGAATATTCTAAGAAGATTCGACGGAGCAGCTAAACTGTACGACGCTGCAATCGTACATTTCCGGTCGAATGTTCCGTCTACAAGCTATAGTAGAATTGTAATGTTGTATGACACTAGTAATAATTATATTTATTTATTATTATTACTAGTCAACCAACATTAGAATTCTTCTATAGCCTATGGGCGGAGCATTTGACCATAAATGTCTGCTTGCGGCGACTGCTTCGTCGAATTTTCATGTCGAATCTTTTCTCTCTATGTCGAATAATCTTGAACTAATAGAGTTAGTATAGGCACATTCGACCTTTTTTGCTATTGTTTCTATAATGTCGAATCTTTTCTCTCTATGTCGAAACTTTTCTCTCTATGTAGAATAATCTTGGACTAATAGAGCTAAGGTTAGGCACATTCGACCACAGGTTCAATGGACACAGATTGCTATTGTCAGCGTCATGTCGAATCTCCTATCTATATCGAACTGTTGTCGCAACGAAAACGAAAATAAAGCATTTGTTTATGTCGGATCTTTCGGTTTTCGGATTCTGCACGTTCTTTATCGTTTGTTTTTAACGATAACAAAAATCCCCGAAATTCGGACAAAAATGCATTCAGACAAAAACAAATGCACATGTCTATTGAGGATGCCCCACAGATGCTCAATAGGGTTTAGGTCTGGAGATATGCTTGGCCAGTCCATCGCCTTTACCCTCAGCTTCTTTAGCAAGGCAGTGGTCGTCTTGGAGGTGTGTTTGGGGTCGTTATCATGTTGGAATACTGCCCTATGGCCCAGTCTCCGAAGGGAGGGGATCATGCTCTGCTTAAGTATGTCAGAGTACATGTTGGCATTCATGGTTCCCTCAATGAATTGTAGCTCCCCAGTGTCGGCAGCACTCATGCAGCCCCAGACTTTGACACTCCCACCACCATGCTTAGATGTAGGCAAGACACACTTGTCTTTGTACTCCACACTTGGCACCATCTGAACCAAATAAGTTTATCTTGGTCTCATCAGACCACAGGACATGGTTCCAGTAATCCATGTCCTAAGTCTGCTTGTCTTCAGCAAACTGTTTGCGGGTTTTCTTGTGCATCATCTTTAGAAGAGGCTTCCTTCTGGGATGACAGCCATTCAGACTAATTTGATGCAGTGTACAGCGTATGTTCTCTGCACTGACAGGCTAACCCCCCACCCCTTCAACCTCTGCAGCAATGCTGACAGCACTCATACATCTATTTCCCAAAGACAACCTCTGGATATGATGCTGAGCACGTGCACTCAACTTCTTTGGTCGACCATGGCGAGGCCTGTTCTGAGTGGAACCTGTTCTGTTAAAGGCTGTATGGTCTTGGCCACCATGCTGCAGCTCAGTTTCAGGGTCTTGCCAATCTTCTTATAGCCTAGGCCATCTTTATGTAGAGCAGGGATATGCAATTAGCGGACCTCCAGCTGTTGCAGAACTACAAGTCCCATGAGGCATAGCAAGACTCTGACAGCCACAAGCATGGCACCCAGAGGCAGAGGCTTGATGGGACTTGTAGTTTTGCAACAGCTGGAGGTCTGCTAATTGCATATCCCTGATATAGAGCCAGGTCCGTCGCGACAGGACAGGCAAAACAAGCAATTGCTTGGGGCCCCGAGCTGGCCTGGGGCCCCAGCTGTGCCGCTGGCCGCCGCTTCCTATAAGCTGCAGCCTGTAGCATGGCCGAGCTCCTCTTCCTTCCTCCTGCAGTCCCCGCAGTACAGGAGATTCAGTTTCTGTTCCCAGTCGGACTGACAGGAAGTGCACACACTGAGTGCTCACTTCCTTTCAGTCTAGCCGGCCGGGAACAAAAAACTGAATCTCCTGCGGCGCGGTATGCGGTAGGGAGGGGGGTTAAAAAGAACACGGGGGGGGGGGAGGCAGTCATCGAGTCCCATTGAGTAATAAAAATATGGTAGCTTGCTGACCATAATAAAAACAATTACCATAGCTTTCTTTCCATTTTCTTCTTTTTTACCATCCCATTTCCATTTTATTGCTTCTTTTTTAAATCGGGTAATATTTATTAAAGCTTTTTGCAAAAATTTTCAAAGCAGAGAAAAGACTCTACAGTACACTCTACTGTAGAGTCTTTTCTCTGATTTGTAAAATTTTACAAAAAGCTTTAATACATATTACCTGATTCAAAAAAAGAAGCAATAAGATGGAAATGGGATGGTAAAGAAAGAAAATGGAAAGAAAGCTATGGTAATTGTTTCTATGGTAAAGCTATAGTAAATCTTTCTTTTTTGCTCTCCTCATGTCCCCCTTTCTTCCTCTTCCCCTTCCCTTTCTTCCCTTTCCCCCCCCTTTTTCCCCCCTTTTTCCCCCCCTCCCCCCCCCCCCACTTTCCTCCATTCACACACCCCCCGTGGTCTTTTCCTCACTTGCACACTGTTTGTTTTTTAAAAACACATCACTGGCACCCCCCTACCCTACTCCTCCCTTTGATTGACTCTTCATTCATGTACTCTACCTCATTATACAATTTATCAATCCAGGGTCTGTTTAGTCATCCCCTGTGTTCGCCGCGGGGGGAATCACTTGGGGCCATGCGTACCCACAGGCAACCATAGAACGGGTGAGCCCATCCTTCTTCTATCTATATTGTATATTATATAATGTATCATTCAATGTTTTTGCTGCCTTCTTATGTTTTGGTATAATCTTTGTATGATTGTATTTACTACAATTACTGTATGTTGTACCACAGATATTGCTCTCCTGAGGAAGCGGTGAAACCGCGAAACCGGTCGAGAATCCAAGCTCTATTTGTGTCTACCTCACTACAAGTTGTAATTTAATTGGTTGTATGCATTGCTCCCGTTTTTAATTGCAACTGTATGTGCTATTGTTACAATCTTTTAATCATGTCTTCTATTAAAATGAAATTTTTATATTTTATTATTGTTTTTGTTACTATTACCTTTTACCATTAATATTGATTATACCTGGTACCGGAATAGTCCCCCCGTTTTTTCCCCCCCCTCTTTAGGGGTTATTGCCTTTAGTGCATGCGGTATTGAGATTTTGGTCGACAGTGGCAGCTACCTGCGACCTCTCCCTACCCCATGCCTCTTGCCTTTGTATAAGATATTTGGGATGATGGTACATGTACTTGTTTATATGTCTTTTTGATCTAAAACGCTCCCCTTTCCCATACTCTCCTCATGTCAGTCATAAGGAACAGCTTTCCATTGTTCTGAGAATTGTCAATTGCGAACCATCTGTGTCCATTGCAGAACGTTTCTTTGGATTTTTAGATGTTGAAGACACAACTGTTAAGGGAATGACTAAAGTCCTGCTTGACCACCTGCAGAAACACAGCCTGAGTCTTTCTGACTGCCGTGGTCAGTCTTATGACAATGGCAGCAATATGAAGGGCCATAAACAGGGTGTTCAGGCAAGAATTTTGCAATTGAACAGCAAAGCATTTTGCATTCCATGCAGCAGTCATACACTTAATCCGGTTGTGGCAGATGCTGCCAAGTCCTCAGTGCTGTCCATCTCCTTACACTCTGTCAGTGTGAGGCGAGATGCGCTGATTATCGGCATCTCCGTGCTTACATGTGACCGGCTGTGAAGAGGCTCTTTACACAGATCGGTGTCGCGCCGTGTCCTAGCAACACGGCGTGGCCGCGATCGCCGCGCTGTGTTCTGGGAGGCCGTCATATAATATCCACCCAGAACGAGAGCCGCACCGCCCAGCCGTCATTTCACAGTGGGCGGGCGGCAAGCGGTTAATGGCTGTGTTGAGTTACTTTGAGGGGACAGCAGATTTACACTGTTTTACAAGCTGTACACTCACTACTTTACATTGTAGCAAAGTTTCACATGAAAAGATATAAAAAAAATATTTACAAAAATGTGAGGGGTGTACTCACTTTTGTGAGATTCTGTATATATATATATATATATATATATATATATATATATATATACATATTATATACAGGGCTTTTTTTCAGGTGGAACTTGGTGGAACTCAGTTCCACCACCTCTGGCTCAGACCCTTGGGGGGGGGGTCTGCTCACCACAATCACTTGTAAACACAGAAGTCCGGTTTCTGTGTTTACAAGTGACAGCTCTGCACTCTGTGTGTAACCCCCTCTAAACTCCGCACTCTGCATGTAATGCAATCCTGGTATTTAATGCCCCTTTAAGACCCTCCTACTGTACGTGCAATTTGACTGACCACACCCACTAATTGATGTTCTTTGGAGGGTGTGTGTGGGTGGAGGGGTTTTGGGGAGTCGTGGTTGAGTTCCAGCACCTATTGTTTGAGAAAAAAAGCCCTGATTATATATATATATATATATATATATACATATAGATATATATATATATATATATATATATATATATATATAATATAGTATATATATAAAATATATATATATATATATATATATATATATATATATATATATATATATATATATATATATATATATATATATATATAGTCTCCATCCTCCATGTCCACGACATCCCATGGAAACTGTTCCCTTATTGACTCTGTCAGGATCTCAGAGAAGTCAGCCGTCCGATTGGACACTGCAACTTCTTGAGATATGAGGTGGCCATTTTGATCAGGAACCCTATGCTATAGGTCTCCAATGTCATTCAGGCATGCCTAGCACCAGAGATAGGTCAGAGACCCGACTGGCTAGGGAAAGTGATTAGTACAGGGAGAGGTGCATGGGGAGTAGGACAGCATGTCCGTTTTCATCAGATCTCACCCGATCCGATCCGCCAGCAACAGACCTGGACGTAGAGCTATCCGTCTGCTTTTAGCGGATCGGACCGGGTCGGATGTCAGCGGACATGTCTCCGCTGACATCCAACGCTCCATAGACTAACATGGAGCGCCCGTTCAGGTCCGCCGTCAAAACTGACAGGCGGACCTGAATGGTCCGATCGTGTGAAAGGGGCCTAAAGGTCAGGGACAACACCTGCAGAAAAGGAACATCCCGGAAACAGGAAAAGTAACAGGGGGTTCATCCTAGCAGAATTACTGTCCTGGTGCACTGCCAACCATCACCCCTTCAGCAGAAGCCATCCTCTGGTATTACAGGCCCAAGCCTGGTAACTCTGTGTAAGCACAAACTGCTCCGTTGCCTTATATCAGTGCATTCCAGAACTGTCGTTATTCATTACTGTTAACCTAGTACAATGGACAAGAAAATTTGTAATGATCAGGCACTGTGTGTGGTCTTTCCCTGACTGGGTAGCTTGGGTCTCGGGTCCAGCTATACAGATACTTATGCTTCTTGAATTAAAATTAAATACATTTATTAATATAACAGAGCTGCATTAATTTGTGTCTTTTATATCTGTCTGAGTTGAGCTTTAAGAGATTAATAAAAAATGTTTATTAAAATCCATTTACATGCATTTAGGCTGTGGTTGTGATTAGAAAATGACTGCTCCTGTTAGTTGCTGTGATAAAGCTGGGCAAAGCATGTTTCCAGCTACAGTTTAAGTAAGAATGGATTTTGCCTGGAACTGATGCCAGCCTACGCCATGCTGTGATGCCATTACAACGAATGTGATAAATTATTTTAAGTAAATTGCTGGCATTGTTCATGAAAAAATGGATAGCATCCACCTGTCCTCAGATAACCTCTTTACTTTTCATATATTCTGCACTAAGAACTGTCTACTGCAGCATCACTTTGATGATCTTTTGGCTGATGTCACAACCCTTATACAATTGTGCTCATAAGTTTACATACCCTGGCAGAATTTATGATTTCTTGGCCATTTTTTAGAGAATATGAATGATAACACAAAATCTTTTCTTTCAGTCATGGTTAGTGTTTGAATGAAGCCATTTATTATCAATCAACTGTGTTTACTCATTTTAAATCATAAAATCACATACCCCAGTTCTTAATACCGTGTATTGCCCCCTTTAACATCAATGAAAACTTGAAGTCTTTTGTGGTACTTGTGGATGAGGCTCTTTATCTTCTCAAATGGTACCGATTCCTCTTGGCAAAAAGCCTCCAGTTCCTGTAAATTCTTGGGTTTTCGTGCATGAACTGCATGTTTGAGATCTCCCCAGAGTGGCTCAATGATATTGAGGTCTGAGATGGCCACTCCAGAACCTTCACTTTATTCTGCTGTAGCCAATGACAGGTCGACTTGGCCTTGTGTTTTGGATCATTGTCATGTTGCAATGTCCAAGTACGTCCCATGTGCAGCTTCCTGGCTGATGAATGCAAATGTTCCTCCAGTATTTTTGATAACATACTGCATTCATCTTGCCAACAATTCTGACCAAATTTCCTGTGTCTTAGTAGCTCACACATCCCCAAAACATCAGCGATCCACCTCCGTACCTTTCATCATAGGCCTTGTTTACTCCTCTCCAAATGTAGCCTTTATGATTGTGGCCAAAAAGCTTAATTTTGGTCTCATCACTCCAAATAACTTTGTGCCAGAAGGTTTAAGGCTTGTCTCACACTAACCATGAGTGAAAGAAATGTTTTTGTGTTATTATTCATATTCTCTGAAAAATGGCCAAGAAATCATAAATTCTGCCAGGGTATGTAAACTTATGAGCACAACTGTAGACCATTTTTCTTCCATGTAAGAAATTCTACCTCTTTAGGTGCCTATCTCATTTCTATATCCTTCTAAAACCCACCTCTTACAAAGGACTATATCATATGAGGTTCTCTCATAATGTATTTTTAATGCATATAAAGTATGTATCATTTATGGCAATGAGTTTTGCAGACTGGGAGATTTCTTTATCAGTATATAGTAAAGGTGTGAATATTTTATTGCACTGGTGTACCTTTAAAACTGGATTCTTGTTAGACAATGTAAATGAACCACAGGATATTGGATCAAGCTTAAAGTGTTACGAAACCTGCAACAGTAAGATCAGACTGTATATGCAGTAAAGCATGCTTGTTATACTCACTGTGGAACCTAAGGGGTTAATCCTCTGCATTGTGTAAAAAAGGCTGTTTGATCCTGTCTTCTATGATCCTCCCCTTCTTTTAATGTCCCCAATCCATCTGCTGATAGAACAGAGCCCTAGGAGGCACTCTGCACATGCTCAGTTTGGTGTGTATTGCTAGAGAACTTTTTTTTTGGGAGGGTGCATGTGATCAGCACAGCGCCAATCAGCACTCTCCAGACATAGGGTCAGGGGTCATAAAGCCTCATAGGACAGTCAGAGGAGAATGGAAACTCCTCCAGCAAGCTTTAACCAGATGCTGATAGAAATTTTAAGACTGTTACATACTGTTAATGAGAAAAAGGTATTTAGCAGTTTATATTTACTAAAAAAAAGCATTTCCATGTTCTGTGTACTGTGGGAGACCAGATATAGTGAATGCAGGGTCCTGGGATTAGTAACACTTTAATCCAGAGACAGCCAAATAACCACTTGCCGACCGCCTCACGCCTATATACGTGAGCAGAGCGGCACGGGCAGGCAAAATCACGTACCTAGTACATGATTGCCTTCCCGCGGGTGGGGGGTCCGATCGGACCCCCCCCGGTGCCAGCTGCGGTCGGCATTTGGTTGGGAGCGATGACAGACGAGGGGGAGGCCATCCGATCGTGGCCCCGCCCCTCGCGATCGCTCCCAGCCAATGAGAAACATCCTCTGCCTCTGTATAGTACACAGAGGCAGAGGATGTGATGTCATCTCTCCTCGGTCTGGCAGTTTCCGTTCCAGCGCCGAGGAGAGATGACATGTAAGTGCACCAACACTCACACACAACACAGTAGAACATGCCAGGCATACATTACACCCCCGATCCCCCCCCCGATCGCCCCCCGATCCCCCCCCAATCACCCCCCCCCCCCTGTCCCAAATTAACCCCAAGCAGGTTTTTTTTTTTTGTTTGTTTTTTTTCCTGATTACTGCATAGTGTCAGTTTGTGACAGTTAGCAGTGGTGGGACAGTTAGTATTACCCCCCTTTAGGTCTAGGGTACCCCCCTTACCCCCCCTAATAAAGTTTTAACCCCTTGATCACCCCCCCTCACCAGTGTCGCTAAGCGATCATTTTTCTGATCGCTGTATTAGTGTCGCTGGTGACGCTAGTTAGGGACGTAAATATTTAGGTTCGCCGTCAGTGTTTTATAGCGACAGGGACCCCCATATACTATCTAATAAATGTTTTAACCCCTTGATTGCCCCCTAGTTAACCCTTTCACCACTGATCACCGTATAACCGTTACGGGTGACGCTGGTTAGTTCGTTTATTTTTATAGTGTCAGGGCACCCGCCGTTTATTACCGAATAAAGGTTTAGCCCCCTGTAGGTCTAGGGTACCCCCCTTACCCCCCTAATAAAGTTTTAACCCCTTGATCACCCCCCGTCACCAGTGTCGCTAAGCGGTCATTTTTCTGATCGCTGTATTAGTGTCGCTGGTGACGCTAGTTAGGGACGTAAATATTTAGGTTCGCCGTCAGTGTTTTATAGCGACAGGGACCCCCATATACTACCTAATAAATGTTTTAACCCCTTGATGGCCCCTAGTTAACCCTTTCACCACTGATCACCGTATAACCGTTACGGGTGACGCTGGTTAGTTCGTTTATTTTTTATAGTGTCAGGGCACCCGCCGTTTATTACCGAATAAAGGTTTAGCCCCCCGATCGCCCGGCGGTGATATGCGTCGCCCTAGGCAGCGTCAGATTAGCGCCAGTACCGCGAACACCCACGCACGCATCGTACACGCACCGTACACCTCCCTTAGTGGTATAGTATCTGAACGCATCAATATCTGATCCGATCAGATCTATACTAGCGTCCCCAGCAGTTTAGGGTTCCCAAAAACGCAGTGTTAGCGGGATCAGCCCAGATACCTGCTAGCACCTGCGTTTGGCCCCTCCGCCCGGCCCAGCCCAGTCCAGCCCACCCAAGTGCAGTATCGATCGATCACTGTCACTTTTTTTTGTAGCGTTTTGGTGAACTGGCAAGCACCAGCGGCGTAGTACACCCCGGTCGTAGTCAAACCAGCACTGCAGTAACACTTGGTGACGTGGCGAGTCCCATAAGTGCAGTTCAAGCTGGTGAGGTGGCAAGCACAAGTAGTGTCCTGCTGCCACCAAAAAGACAAACACAGGCCCGTCGTGCCCATAGTGCCCTTCCTGCTGCATTCGCCAATCCTAATTGGGAACCCACCGCTTCTGCAGCGCCCGTACTTCCCCCATTCACATCGGCTGCATGAGAGGCATTTATATATCCTCCCGAGTACCCCTACCCAACGAACCCCCCCAAAAAAGATGTTGTGTCTGCAGCAAGCGCGGATATAGGCGTGACACCCGCTATTATTGTCCCTCCTGTCCTGACAATCCTGGTCTTTGCATTGGTGAATGTTTTGAACGCTACCATACACTAGTTGAGTATTAGCGTAGGGTACAGCATTGCACAGACTAGGCAAACTTTCACAGGGTCTCCCAAGATGCCATCGCATTTTGAGAGACCCGATCCTGGAACCGGTTACCGTTATAAAAGTTACAGTTACAAAAAAAAAGTGTAAAAAAAAAAAAAACACAAACAAAAATAAAAAAAAATAGTTGTCGTTTTATTGTTCTCTCTCTCTCTATTCTCTCTCTATTGTTCTGCTCTTTTTTACTGTATTCTATTCTGCAATGTTTTATTGTTATTATGTTTTATCATGTTTGCTTTTCAGGTATGCAATTTTTTCTACTTTACCGTTTACTGTGCTTTATTGTTAACCATTTTTTTGTCTTCAGGTACGCCATTCACGACTTTGAGTGGTTATACCAGAATGATGCCTGCAGGTTTAGGTATCATCTTGGTATCATTCTTTTTAGCCAGCGGTCGGCTTTCATGTAAAAGCAATTCTAGCGGCTAATTAGCCTCTAGACTGCTTTTACAAGCAGTGGGAGGGAATGCCCCCCCCCCACCGTCTTCCGTGTTTTTCTCTGGCTCTCCTGTCTCAACAGGGAACCTGAGAATGCAGCCGGTGATTCAGCCAGCTGACCATAGAGCTGATCAGAGACCAGAGTGGCTCCAAACATCTCTATGGCCTAAGAAACCGGAAGCTACGAGCATTTTATGACTTAGATTTCGCCGGATGTAAATAGCGCCATTGGGAAATTGGGGAAGCATTTTATCACACCGATCTTGGTGTGGTCAGATACTTTGAGGGCAGAGGAGAGATCTAGGGTCTAATAGACCCCAATTTTTTCAAAAAAGAGTACCTGTCACTACCTATTGCTATCATAGGGGATATTTACATTCCCTGAGATAACAATAAAAATGATTAAAAAAAAAAAAAAATGAAAGGAACAGTTTAAAAATAAGATAAAAAAGCAAAAAAAAAATAAAGAAAAAAAATAAATAAATAAAAAGCACCCCTGTCCCCCCTGCTCTCACGCTAAGGCGAACACAAGCGGCGGTCTGGCGTCAAACGTAAACAACAATTGCACCATGCATGTGAGGTATCACCGCGAAGGTCAGATCGAGGGCAGTAATTTTAGCAGTAGACCTCCTCTGTAAATCTAAAGTGGTAACCTGTAAAGGCTTTTAAAGGCTATTAAAAATGTATTAATTTTGTTGCCACTGCACGTTTGTGCGCAATTTTAAAGCATGTCATGTTTGGTATCCATGTACTCGGCCTAAGATCATCTTTTTTATTTCATCAAACATTTGGGCAATATAGTGTGTTTTAGTGCATTAAAATTTAAAAAAGTGTGTTTTTTCCCCAAAAAATGCATTTGAAAATCGCTGCGCAAATACTGTGTGAAAAAAAAAAGATGAAACACCCACCATTTTAATCTGTAGGGCATTTGCTTTAAAATAATATATAATGTTTGGGGGTTCAAAGTAATTTTCTTGCAAAAAAAAATAATTTTTTCATGTAATCAAAAAGTGTCAGAAAGGGCTTTGTCTTCAAGTGGTTAGAAGAATGGGTGATGTGTGACATAAGCTTCTAAATGTTGTGCATAAAATGCCAGGACAGTTCAACCCCCCCCCAAATGACCCCATTTTGGAAAGTAGACACCCCAAGCTATTTGCTGAGAGGCATGTCGAGTCCATGGAATATTTTATATTGTGACACAAGTTGCGGGAAAGAGACAAATTTTTTTTTTTTTTTTTGCACAAAGTTGTCACTAAATGTTATATTGCTCAAACATGCCATGGGAATATGTGAAATTACACCCCAAAATAAATTCTGTTGCTTCTCCTGAGTACGGGGATACCACATGTGTGGGACTTTTTGGGAGCCTAGCCGCGTACGGAACCCCGAAAACCAAGCACCGCCTTCAGGCTTTCTAAGGCCGTAAATTTTTGATTTCACTCCTCACTACCTATCACAGTTTCGGAGGCCATGGAATGCCCAGGTGGCACAAACCCCCCCCCCAAATTACCCCATTTTGGAAAGTAGACACCCCAAGCTATTTGCTGAGAGGTATAGTGAGTATTTTGCAGACCTCACTTTTTGTCACAAAGTTTTGAAAATTGAAAAAAGAAAAAAAAAAAATTTTTTTCTGGTCTTTCTTCATTTTCAAAAACAAATGAGAGCTGCAAAATACTCACCATGCCTCTCAGCAAATAGCTTGGGGTGTCTACTTTCCAAAATGGGGTAATTTGGGGGGGGTTTGTGCCATCTTGGCATTTTATGGCCTTCAAAACTGTGATAGGTAGTGAGGAGTAAAATCAAAAATGTATGCCCTTAGAAATCCTGAAGGTGGTGCTGGGTTTTCGGGGCCCCGTACGCGGCTAGGCTCCCAAAAAGTGCCACACATGTGGTATCCCCGTACTCAGGAGAAGCAGCTGAATGTATTTTGGGGTGCAATTCCACATATGCCCATGGCCTGTGTGAGCAATATATCATTTAGTGACAACTTTTTGCAATTTTTTTTTTTCTTTTTTTTGTCATTATTCAATCACTTGGGACAAAAAAAATAAATATTCAATGGGCTCAACATGCCTCTCAGCAATTTCCTTGGGGTGTCTACTTTCCAAAATGGGGTCATTTGGGGGGGTTTTGTACTGCCCTGCCTTTTTAGCACCTCAAGAAATGACATAGGCAGTCAGAAACTAAAAGCTGTGTAAATTCCAGAAAATGTACCCTAGTTTGTAGACGCTATAACTTTTGCGCAAACCAATAAATATACGCTTATTGACATTTTTTTTACCAAAGACATGTGGCCGAATACATTTTGGCCTAAATGTATGACTAAAATTTAGTTTATTGGATTTTTTTTATAACAAAAAGTAGAAAATATCATTTTTTTTCAAAATTTTCAGTCTTTTTCCGTTTATAGCGCAAAAAATAAAAACAGCAGAGGTGATCAAATACCATAAAAAGAAAGCTCTATTTGTGGGAAGAAAAGGACGCAAATTTCGTTTGGGTAGAGCATTGCATGACCGCGTAATTAGCAGTTAAAGCGACGCAGTGCCGAATTGTAAAAAGTGCTCTGGTCAGGAAGGGGGTAAATCCTTCCGGGGCTGAAGTGGATAACTAACATTTTCAGAAGGTGATCAACAATGGAGCTCACACATTTCTCTTTAACCGCTTCAATACCAAGCACTTTGACCCCCTTCCTACCCAGGCCAATTTTAAGCTTTCAGCGCTGTCACACTTTGAATGACAATTGCGCGGTCATACAACACTGTATCAAAATGAAATTTTTATAATTCTTTTCACACAAATATAGCTTTCTTTTTGTGATATTTAATAACCACTGGATTTTTTATTTTTTGCTAAAAAAAAGAAAAAAAGACCGAAAATGTTGGAAAAATTTTTTTCTTTGTTTCTGTCAGTAAATTTTGTAAATAAGTAATTTTTCTGCTTCACTCATGTGCGCTAATGAGGAGGCACTGATGGGCACTGATAGGCTGCACTGATGGGCACTGATGAGAAGGCACTTATGGGCACTTATGAGGCGGGACTGAAGGGCACTGATTAGTTAAGTATAATAAGTGAAGCGCTAAGGTTGCAAAAAAAAAAGGAAGGTGATAAAGTTATATGTAATATAAACATATAAGTGACATAATAGCATAAAATTATATGTGATACAAACATGTAAGTGACATAATAGCACAAACTCCAATCATAAAAAGTGTGAATAAATTATATAGTGTGCTAATGTAGTGACTGCACTACACCCAAAAATCCACATTGAGCAGAATAATGAAATACAGTCCAATTAGGTTTGTGATCCAATGCACATGGGAAGAATTGCTGACATTCCTGGGAACCTTGAAGTGAGGAAATAGAAGCAAACATCACCACCGTGAAAGAGGGAGGAGGCTTACCGGATGGTATTGACTTGGTGGGGCGTATACCACCCAAGTCAACAAGGCTTGTTGGGTTCAAACCACCCAATGGGGGACAGCAGGTCCTGGAACTCAGTCAGTCGGTCAACCTTAAACGGTCATTGGATGTTAACTGAAGGCTTCAGGAGTTTCAAGAAACGTGGAAACTTATTGTCACAGGAAGGGTATCATGTAATAGAGAAAGGGAGCTGACATAGTGTGATACCATTTAAAAAAGTGGTGATTTTATTAAAAATACAAATTCAACACTCACATTTGGTAGAAATGTATAAAGCATGTAAAAGCATGAAGGCGATGTTGACGGAAGGTCCCACTGATGCGTTTCGACTGCACAGTCGTCACCCCAGATAGTTGTAATTGTCTACAGCCGTGCTGGCTGCTGGGTTGCGGAATCACAGCGCAGTATACACTTTTTAATATTCATTACGGGCACTGATTAGTTGGCACTGATGAGGAGGCACTAATATGTTGCACTGATGAGCACTGATAGGCGGCACTGATTGGAGCCACAACCAATCACATTGGTAAAAAGCGGCATCATCAGCTATTTACCAAGATCGGAGTCACCCTGTGTCTGTCCTAGGCGCGCTAGAGTGGTGACCCTGCGGTGACGTCATGTGACATCCTCCCAGAATGAGAGGGGATCCCGTCCGCCTTCATTTTATTATACAGCGGGCAGGAGGTGGTTAAACACTATCTGTGTAACGCAATAATCTTTAATGTGTACTGCTTTTAACCTCATTAATTTTTCATTTTTAACATGCAAACTCTCCTGATAAGCACTTTGCTGAATGGGTTGTGTTCAGCGGTGGTAGTGCCTAAAGGAACGCGTTATGGCCAAAGTGGAGACTTCTTCAGTAGGACTCTTACTGTGAGAGATGCTGCTGTGGAGATTTACTATCTGCTGCTAAAGAGACTGAGCCCTTTAGGAATTGACCATAAAGCCATCTAGTAGCCTTGTTGCTGCCTGCAGGCTTGACTGGGACTATTCATACGTGAACCAATGGTACAACTGGGCCCCAACACTAGCCAGCTTTAGAGTTAGGACTAAAGACTGCCCTTTTACAGCTTCTACACAGAGACCTTTACCTATTGCTTATGCTAAGAGGTCCCAAGAGGTGCTAAAAGGTACCTCTTAGGGGATATTGCATCGTATCCTAGCCATCCTCCTAGTGTACTCTAGACTAGTGATAGTGTTATTATTCAAATTGCAGTTAATGCTTATATGCACTGTTTATTGCTGACTTTACCTTGGCATAGTGATGATACTGTATAGCGGACTGTGTCTTAACCTTCCTTTTCTATGCTCATTTATGCTCAAACCACCATTTATTCCAAGCCGTTCCAATACATTGAGTATATTTACCACTAATCCGTTTTATGTCTATTTCCTGGTGCTATTAGATTGTAATCTCCTTGAGGGCAGGTACTGAAGTGACTGTACAATATAAATGTAAAGCGCTGCATAAATTGATGGCACTATATAAGTACCTGTAATACATAAATAAAATACATAATTCACATCTAAGTTAAAGGTATCTAAACTTGTTTTCTTATCAGTGTTTGCAGTGACTTTCATCCAACCAAGTGTGTCTGAGGAGCTGAAAGTGTTCTTGGAGTCAAGGCGCAGAACAGAGAACCCAAATTGCCAAGCAGCTCCTGCGGGTGTAGGGGTACATCCAATTAACACTTTATAAACAGTTACAGAAACCGTTTTTTTCTCTTTTGGGTTTTACAATAAGGCCCCTTTCCACCTGGGGCGGTAGGGGGCGTCGGCGGTAAAACAGTGCTATTTTTAGCGCTGTTTTACCGCGGTATTCGGCCGCTAGTGTTTTATCCCCCCTCTGGCGGCCGAAAAAAGGTTAAAACCACTCGTATAGCGTGGCTATAGCCGCAGTATTGCCGCGGTATAGCCGCGATGTCCCATTGATTTCAATGGGCAGGAGCGGTTTAGGAGCGGTGAATACACCGCTCCTTCACCGCTCCAAAGATGCGGCTTGCAGGAGATTTTTTCCTCTCCTGCCAGCGCACCGCTTCAGTGTGAAAGCCCTCGGGCTTTCACACTGAACAAACAGCGGAGGCTGTTTAGGGGCGGTTTACAGCCGGTATTTTTAGCGCAATAACGCCTGCAAACCGCCCCAGTGTGAAAGGGGCCTAATGAATCAAAGATGACCATTGCAAGCACCCCTGTAAGTATTTAGTGGTTTGTCTCAACTCTCTAACTGCTACTTTTGCTGGACAGTTAGGCCTGTTAAAGAAAGTTGAAAAATAATAGACTTACCGGCAGGATCACCAGATGAAGATTAGGGGAAAAAGCCTAACAATGGAAAACTCATGAAGCCACTACCTACATTAAGGTACAAAACCTCTCTTGATCCAGCGCTGTGCCCATCTGCAGCAGCACTGGTCTTCTTGGTCTCACGGGACAGTAGAGTCAGCACTTGGTCAGCACTTCTTGGTCTCACAGGACAGACTGAGAGCAGAGGGAGCCATTGGCTCATGCATCTGTCAATCAAATTCAATGAGGCAAGAGTGGGGCTAAACCTTGATTTATGTGTCTATAGATGCGCACAGTCTGGCTTAGGAGCGCGTCTGCACATGTGGCAACAATAAAAAGGGGCTTGCTATGGCACGCAGCAGAGGCGAAGCAGAGAGTGATGGAGGGGCACCCCAGAAGAGGAGATAAAGGACCGCACTGTGCAAGGATATTGAAGGTAGGTATAACATCTTTTTTATTTTAGGGGAAAAAAGTGAGCCTTTAAATGGTTTATTGCAGAAGCTGCATCAGTTTTGCCTTAGAAAGGTAATCATAGAAGGATGAATGTTTCAAGGCATTGCAATTCAGAATTTCACCTTAGCCATGTCACACTATTTGCATTCCATTTTGTTCTCGTTTACTTTTTACATAAACCTATTGACTTTTCCAGCAATGCGCTGTATTTACTTTCTAAGCAGTTCTCAATGACAAAGATAAACAGATGTATAAAACCAGTAAGATAGAGAAATGTATGTACAGTATGGTTTGCTGGATACATAGATTGATAAACTGTATATATATTCTGTATATACTATGTATATAATAAAAAAATAATTGTATGTATGTATATATATATATATATATATATATATATATATATATATATGTATATATATGTATATATACAATTTTTTTTTATTCTATACATAGTATATACAGAATATATATACATATATGTATATATATGTGTGTATATATATATATATATATATATATATATATATATATTATATATATATATGTATATATATGTATGTATATATATATATATATATATATATATATATATATATATATATATATATATATAAGCAAAAAAGGGATGGAACAGAAAAACGTAAGATGTGTGACAGAAACAAGCAAAACCAGTGACGGCAACTATTTTAAGAGATATATATATATATATATATATATATATATATATATATATATATATATATGTATATATGTATATATGTATATATGTATATATATATGTATATATCTATCTACCTATCTATATATGTATTTCTATATATATATACATACATATACATATATATATACATACATATACATATATATATATATATATATATATATATATATATATATATATATATATATATATATATATATATATATATATATATATATATATGTATATATCTTAAAATAGTTGCCGTCACTGGTTTTGCTTATTTCTGTCACATATCTTACGTTTTTCTGTTCCATCCCTTTTTTGCTTTTAATGCTCCAATTTCCTCTGATCTTTTATAATGGATCTTATCTGAGAAAAATATCAAATGTGGCTCAAGTAATTTTTAAAAGGGCTGCAAAGAGTACAGATGTGGAAGCACTGATTTGTAAATGGGCTGTAATAGCAATGATCTCTAGCAGTCTCATGTAACGTGTCTCCAGTCTATAACAGTGTCCTGAAGCATTTCCCTAGTCTCCAACAACTCCTATACCTATAGTATGTTTGCAATCTCTGAGCATCCTTGCATGTCTGCAGTTCCTGACAATTTTCCGTAGCATTACATTCACTGAATATTATGTGGAGCCCTTTGGGGCCACATCTGGAGCCCTCTATATCTAGAAAGTTGACGACCCTGATATACTGAGTCCAAAGAAAGGATGCTGACCAACTAAATGGCAAACCCAAAACAGGTATTACTTTTTCTGCGGCAGTGCAAACAAAGGTACATAGGTAGGCCTTTGTACCTTTGTCTGCCCTGCAGCTATAAAAAAAAAGAAAAGAAATGTGTGGACTTGCAATTTGGTTGTGCAGCATCCTTTCCTTGAATTCTTCCTTCATAATTGTGTTTAGAGTATGTTTGATGTGCTGCATCCATGATGACCAACTGGACATGTGTTACTTTCCCAGCATAGCTCACATACAGTGCCTACAGTATTCACACCCCTTGAAATTTTCCACATTTTGTCATTTTACAACCAAAAACGTCAATGTATTTTATTGGGATTTTATGTGATAGACCAACACAAAGTGGCACATAATTGTGAAGAGAAGTCTGCAATTACAGCTGCAAGTCTTTTTGGGGATGTCTCTACCAACTTTGAAGAGTGAAATTTTTGCCCATTATTATTTGCAAAATAGATCAAGCTCTGTCAGATTGGATGGAGAGCGTCTGTGGACAGCAATTTTTCAAGTCTTGCCACAGATTCTCAATGGGATTTAGGTCTGGAGTGGACTTTGACTGGGCCATTCTAACACATGAATATGCTTTTATCTAAACCATGGAGGTTCTAATATCTGCCCCTTCCACCCGCTGTTTGGGACCTTCTGTGTCCCCCTCCTCCCCCGCCACTGGCTTCCCTCCTCTCCTCTCCTGCCAGCAACTGCTGCAGGATCATTCCAGGATGGAGAGCAAGGGGAATGGGCCTGTACATATGTCATTTACCAACCCCGTATTTTGTTAATTGAAACAGTGACCGATCGGTACTGACCGCTCCTGTGTCTATCCATAATGGAAGCATAGTAAACTGTATTCACTATGCTTCGGGTTATGAATGAACAGAAAGCCACTAACCACTGAACATTTCCCATTCATTTATTGTCCAGTGTAGCTGAGGCTGCAGAGAAAAGGACTGGGGAATCTCTGTCACAAAAGTGAGACATCAGGGGTCTGTCTAGACCCCTGATATTTCACCAAAGTCCCCCAACGGGGCAGTTAAAAAAATAGATACATAAATAAATAAAAAATACAATTCTAAAACTTTTTTAAAACAATTAAAATTCAAAAAAATAAAAATAAATCAAGGGCTCATTCACATTCACATTCACATGTGCTTTGCTCTCTGAAGAGTAGTCAGCATTTGGATCGCTCTTCAGAGAACATCTGCTTTAACTCTACACTAATGCTCTGCAATCATGTGCAGAGCAGCGCTATTCACTTGAATGGGTTTTGTTTAACAAGGGTTTTATTTCTGTGATGGTTGATATTTCCTGCCCAGGCCAATTTTCAGCTTTCAGCGCTCTCACACTTTGAATGACAATCGCACGGTCATGCTGCACTGTACCCAAATTACATTTTTATCATTTGTTTCACACAAATAGAGCTTTCTTTTGGTGGTATTTAATCACTACTGAGGTATTTATTTTTTGCAAAAAAAACAAACAGTTTTCATAGTTTGTTAAAACATTTTGCAAGCAGGTCATTTTTCTCCTTCATTGATGTGCGCTGATGAGGCTACACTGATAGGCAGCACTGATAAGGTGGCACTGGTGAGGTGGCACTCGTGGGCACTGATGAGGCTGCACTGATAGGTGGCACTGATGGGCACTGATAGGCGGCACTGAAGGGCAATGATAGGTGTCACTGGTAGCAGACACTGATAGGCAGTACTGATAGGTGCCACTGATCATGAGGCCCTAATTGGCAGCACTGATAGGTGGCACTGGTGGGCATTGATAGGTGGCGCTGGTAGGTAGCACTGATCATGAGGCACTGATGGGCCCTGATTGGCATCACTGATAGGTGGCACTGGTGGGCATTGATAGGTGGCACTGGTAGATGGCACTGCCTAGCAGTGCTGATAAGCACTGGTAGGTGGCACTGGTGGGAACTGGTATGTGGCAGTGGTGGGCAGTGCTTAGCAGCAGTGGGTCTGGAGTGTGCGGGACCAATTTCCCATTCACTCCAGACAATAGTTGCCTTTTTTTTTTCTCCTTGCGCTGTCAGTGTGAGGGAGAAAAAAGGCTGATTACCGACTCTGTTTACATCACGTGATCAGCTGTCATTGGCTGACAGCTGATCACGTGGCAAGGGGCCGGGATCGGCCCCTTACTCCGATCTGTGATCAGACGAGTCTCAATGATTCGCTGGTCAAAGAGCACACCGCGCACGCCCCCCCCCATCAGGGTAGCTCATGCACAGGAGGACGTACATGGACGCCCTCCTGGCAATCTAGGCCCGTGCTGTATCTGTCTTTCAGCTATAGCGCGGGCAGGAAGTGGTTAAGCTTATTCACATGGGTTTTCTCTGTGATAAATGGTTTGCTTGTGTGGCTGGAGCCGCGCGTTTCTCCATGGGGACGCAGCAGTTGTACGCACACAGCCACAGGTCCTAGTTATGACGTGTACAGGTGTGGGTGAGTGGCCTGTCAAACTAGGACCTGCGGCTGTATTGGCCCCCCATAGCGTAGGTCTCAGCGCCCGTGTGAATGAGCCCCAATACCTCACACACAGAACTTTATTTATTACCTCAATACAGTTTATTTTTTTTAGATTTAGCAGGAATAGTGTGGGTTATGTTATGTTTGTGTCACTAACACGGATTTTATTGTATTTTTTAACGTTTTAGAGCTGGTCCTGTCAGGTGATTTGTAACAGGTCACTGGCATATATTAGAACGGTGTTTTCCAAGCAGAGCAGAGCCGCGCACGCGCAGTCTCCATACACCGGGCGGGCTCACACACAGCCCCATTCAGAGCTCACATATTATACGTATAACGTCATTCACAGCACAGCGATACCACGGGGCGTGTACACCCATAGTATCACCCCGCCCACTATCCCTCCTCTCCCTCGAATCCGCCTATCGCCAATCTCCGCCCCGCCCCGTAGCCGTGCGGCTCCCTTGGTGACCGGCGTGTCCGGTGGGCGGAGTTTCAATTCAAACTTTGAGCGCCTTGTGAAGGAAGTGGAACGTTGTGAACGGAAAAGTGAACCGGGGGAGCCGGGAATACCGGACTACTGCGGATGTGATAGGCGCCGGGCGAAGGACACAGCGGGTAAGGCGGCGCCGGCCCTCAGGAGGTGGTTGGGAAGATGCATAGCCCGGGGCTGGGTGTGCCTGAGGCGGCCTGCAGGTTGGGGGACTCGGAGTGTGCGGAGCAAGGAGGTCCCGGCATGCAGCGGGCTGGGGAGGTGTGCTGGGACTTGTAGTTCTACACAGGGAGGCACACATGTGTCTTATATGAACTGTGCGACATACAGCCTGACACATAGAGGGCGCTGCCCGCAGACTGACCTCCTCCAGGGGCCCTGACTATACTCTGCAATGGCTCTACATTCATTATAGTGCAGCCTACCCCTCCTTACATGTCATGGATCCATTTCTCATCACACCTCTTCTTTTTTTTTTTTTTTTCTCCTTTAAAGTGGAAGTCCATGCAAAATCCCTGTATCTATAGACACCGGGGATCCAACACTAACCTCTCTATCCCTGTAAAGAAAAGATGAGTATACCTGTTTGGAAGCTGCCCTGACCCCGATCTCCAGCGGTGGAAGCTCTGCAGAGGACATGGACGACAACGGCTGTGAAATGAATGGGAAGTGATGTCACCCGTAGACTTACTATGGGGCTGCCGTTGTCCTCCGTCTCCTCTGCACCCACCTCCAGCTGACAGCTCGGCGTGGGATCCGGTCAGAGATGGGGTGACCACATTTCCAAACTGCCATTCAGGGACAATTTTGCCAAGGATGGGGCGGGGGGGGGGGGGTTGAATGTAGTCTCGGAGTTGACGGGGATTTCAGGGTGATTTGTCAGGTGAATGGCTGGTTTTTAGCACTTATATCATCCCAACGCTATGCTTGATATGGTGTCAGGATGATCAAATCATTTTATTTCTATTACTACATTGTAATATATAATTAAGTAGTTCAACTCGCCATAATGCAGAATCAGTGGGAACCCTGAACTTGTCACTTGCCACCAGATGCAGCGTGCCACCGTCGCCTGCTACCAGATGCAGCGTGCCACCGTCGCCTGCTACCAGATGCAGCGTGCCACCGTCGCCTGCTACCAGATGCAGCGTGCCACCGTCGCCTGCTACCAGATGCAGCGTGTCACTTGCCACCGTGGCAGTGCGGCTCGGGGACCTGTTTTAGAGCATGCTGGAGTGGGCCAAGAGAAGATAGAGGGAGTTGGTGTCACCCCACCGGTAAAACATGTCACCCCCTGCCAAGTAAAGTCCCTCCCTCAGTATGGACTCCTCCCCCCCCCCCCCCCCCCAATATGTACAGATCCCACTAAGTACAGACCCCCTTACTCTGAGGCGGGGGTGGTCTCAGCTCCCCTCTGCTCAGCTGTGCTCGGGCGATCTCAGCTCCCCTCAGCATGGGTGGGTTCGGCTGTGCACGGGCGGGGGGGTGGTCTCAGCTCCCCTGTGCTCGGGCGGGTTCGGCTGTGTGTGGGGGGGGGGGGCGGTCTCGGCTGTGTGGGGGGGGGCGGTCTCGGCTGTGTGGGGGGGGGCGGTCTCGGCTGTGCGGGGGGGGGGGGTCTCGGCTGTGCGGGGGGGGGGTCTCGGCTGTGCGGGGGGGGGGTCTCAGCTGTGCTTGGGCGGGGGGGGTCCTCAGCTGTGCTTGGGCGGGGGGGGGGGTCTCAGCTGTGCTTGGGCGGGGGGGGGGGGGTCTCAGCTGTGCTTGGGCGGGGGGGGGGGTCTCAGCTGTGCTTGGGCGGGGGGGGGGGTCTCAGCTGTGCTTGGGCGGGGGGAGGGTCTCAGCTGTGCTTGGGCGGGGGGAGGGTCTCAGCTGTGCTTGGGCGGGGGGAGGGTCTCAGCTGTGCTTGGGCGGGGGGAGGGTCTCAGCTGTGCTTGGGCGGGGGGAGGGTCTCAGCTGTGCTTGGGCGGGGCGGCGGTCTCAGCTGTGGTTGGGCGGGGAGGGGCGGTCTCAGCTGTGCTCGGGCGGAAGGGTGGTCTCAGCTCAGCTCGGCTGGAGGAAGATGGAGCTGGAGGCAGAGCGAGCGCCAGCGCTATAGCAGGGTTTGCTCGCTCTGTCAGTTTCATTCTGGGGCACTCTATCGTCCTGGAATGAAGGTACCCAGGACAGACCTGCTAATTGCGGGACACATGGGCACCCTAGTCAGAGAGGGTCAGATCAGCTTCCAAAAAGGTATGTATACTCGTCTTTTCTTTACAAGGATAGACGGGTTGGTGTTAGATCCCTGGTGTCTATAGATGCAGAGATTTTAGAGTTTGCATGGACTTCCACTTTAAAGCTCCCCCTCCAACAATTGTAAAATACTGCAGCTGCTGACTTTTATTAATAAGACACTTACCTGTCCAGGGATCCCTGAATGTTGGCAGCCCAGCCAATTTTCCAATCGGCTCTCAGGTGCTGCCGCCATTCATGGTAAGGGAAACTGGCAGTGATGCCATTCCGCTTCACAGCCAGTTTCTTACTGCGCATGTGGGAAGCGCGCTGCACTTTCTAACTGGCCTGGCGGAGGAGGTGGGGCCAAACTTCCCAGGAATTTCGCTGCGGCGAGGTCTCAGAAGTGGGAACAGGTACCTGCTGCCCCCCCCTTTTTGGGTGGCGCTTCGCCCTAAATTACCATTGTGATCCTGCCACTAATTCACTTCCTGTCTTAGGGTGACCATTCTTCTGAGCGATGTTGTCACCCTAGCACAGGGGGTGTATTAGAACTACGTAACATCTTCTTCTCTTCTCCAAAACGGGGGGGGGGGGGGTTTGTAGTCCATGTAGATGTCCGGGAAGGAACAATGCTACCTAACAGTCCAAATGACAGAGAGCACAGGAAGCTCACGACTTCCGTCTGCATCATCAGATACTCTATTTATTTCTGCACTTGTTTCACCGTAGATAGACTTAATGCACACAGGGTGCTTATCTAAGCGCCTTTCCTCCTGGCAGCAGCGGGTTGGCAGAAAATACACTTGCAAACATGTTTTAGGCACATCAAGTGCTTGGCTGCTAATCCCTTTCATTGGCCAGAATAATAATTTATTCTGGACTCTGAAATGCATTACCGTTCAAACGCTTGATGCCCTTAAATGCGTTTACACGCGTCAAGAGTGTCTTTTTTTTTTTTTTTTTCTGCCAAAACACTTGCTCCTGGATGTCTTTTTTTTTTTTTTTTGCTTCTAAATGCTCTGTGTGCATGGATACCTAAGGGGTTGATTTACTAAACCTGGAGAGTGCAAAATCTGGTGCCGCTCTGTATAAAACTAATTGGCCTCCATATTTTATTTTTTGTCAAAACCTCAGGCATTGTTCATGAACACACCTTTTGGACACAGTCGCATGACAAATCATAGTCCATTGATTTCAATGGCACCTGTTCCAATCTATGCAACGTAGTCACAGCAGCTTTAAAAAGGTTTCTGCACTACTATGATGCGCGACTTTGCAGTATGACCTGAATTGAACAAGCTGAAAGTGGAACTCCACCCAAAAGGGGAACTTCCGCTTTAAGTACCCCTCCTCTGACACTTTTCGCAGTTGGTTTTTGACACAGTTTGGCAGCGGTTACCTTGTTTTGAAAGGTACCCGTTCCCACTTCCGCTTAAATTGCCTAGGCAATCCAAGTGGAAGTTCTCCCCCCACCCCCCACCCCCCCTGCAGTTATCTGGGACACGTCGCAGGTCCCAGATGACTACTGAACGATTGAGGACACGCAGTGCGCAGCTGGCTGTGAAGCTGCAAGCTGTCACAGCTGGGTGCCCACAGTTGAAATGCCGGCTTGAAAAAAGCAATGGCTCGGCTAAGCACAGTGCTGGATCCTGGGACAGGTGGGTGTGTGTTTATTAACCACTTCAGCCCCGGAAGAATTCCCGATGGAAAATTCAAAAAGTACAAAAAACATAACACGTACAGTACACTGTAATCTTACAGATTACATTGCTGTATCAAATAATTTCACCTCCCTTTTTGTCCCCAGTGCTTTGTCCACTTGAAGGTGAACTTGTGTTTTACTCATACAGTCCAAAGTGGTAGGTTCACTTTTCATATGATCCTCCCAACAGCACAAACATGCCTTCCTTCTGATTCCTTGCTGCTCTTTTAACGAAGAAAAGTCCTGTGTGAGCTACAAACTTGCACAGGGCTGTGGATCCTCCTCATGATACTGCTGTTCAATGCAGTCACATGGAAATACTGGGTACACCCTTTAGCTCCTGCTGCTGAGCCACGTGGCTGGGAAATGCAGGAAAGGTAATGATATGCTGTTTTCCTTGCATTGCCTTGGGTAACCATTTTCAATGGTTACCCAAGGCAAATCCACATAGCAACAGGCCAGGCACATTTTTTGGTGCATAGACACACATTATGGCAAACTTGTGTTTTGCCATAATGTGTGTCTATGCACTAAAAAAATGTGCCTGGCCTGTTGCCATATGGATTTGCCTTGGGGAACCATTGAAAATGAATGGACTCGCCCCCAGACACATGCTAAATGATCATCTTTTTTAATTATTTATTTTGTTAATTATTCATTGCAATTAATCTACTGTATTTTTGCTCTTCTGTAGGGAGATGGCGGCCACAGTGATGAACGTTCGCAATCTCTTTGAGCATTTACTGCGTCAGGTGGAAGGTCTCAATGAGGGTGTTGAACCACGTAAGTATGATGGGTTTGATTTGTGCATATGATTAAAGAACTCCAGCTTTTCACACAATTTTACATAGTTTGGGCCAAGCTGGCCCAAGCAAACTGTCGCTCAGTAATCTGTGAGACCTCTGGATGTGTGGTCTAAACTGTAGCTGCTGCTACATACAGTAACCCACACGGTGTTCCGGATGCGAGCCAAGACTTCCTGTGCCATACCTGGAACAGAGTCTACAGTAGGGGTGCGCATCTTCACTGGCCTCACGATTCGATTCGATTACGATTATCAGGTCCACGATTAACGATGCATCACGATTACTGCGCGCGGTTTTCATCCAAAAAATTTAAGTAGTCAGAAGAACTCCATTTTTTTAATTTTATCTGTTCTTAAAAAAAAGACAACACTCCTTGCATGTAGCAAAGTGTAAACAGTGCAGACAACTTAAAGAGGAGCTCCAGACTGCCCCCAAATGACTACAGGAGATGATCAGAGACTGCAGACATGCTACAGGAGATGATCAGAGACTGCGGACATGCTACAGGAGATGGTCAGAGACTGCGGACATGCTACAGGAGATGGTCAGAGACTGCGGACATGCTACAGGAGATGGTCAGAGACTGCGGACATGCTACAGGAGATGGTCAGAGACTGCGGACATGCTACAGGAGATGGTCAGAGACTGCGGACATGCTACAGGAGATGATCAGAGACTGCGAACATGCTACAGGAGATGATCAGAGACTGCGAACATGCTACAGGAGATGATCAGAGACTGCAGACATGCTACAGGAGATGGTCACAGACTGGGGACATGGCACAGGAGTTGGTCACAGACTGGGGACATGGCACAGGAGTTGGTCACAGACTGGGGACATGGCACAGGAGTTGGTCACAGACTGGGGACATGGCACAGGAGATGGTCAGACACTGGGGACATGGCACAGGAGATGGTCAGACACTGGGGACATGGCACAGGAGATGGTCAGACACTGGGGACATGGCACAGGAGATGGTCAGACACTGGGGACATGGCACAGGAGATGGTCAGACACTGGGGACATGGCACAGGAGATGGTCAGACACTGGGGACATGGCACAGGAGATGGTCAGACACTGGGGACATGGCACAGGAGATGGTCAGACACTGGG
The DNA here is from genome assembly GCA_037952925.1 of Lithobates clamitans. Classification (NCBI taxonomy): domain Eukaryota; kingdom Metazoa; phylum Chordata; class Amphibia; order Anura; family Ranidae; genus Lithobates; species Lithobates clamitans. The sequence goes on from JBBGZY010001769.1 coordinate 3,433,739, forward strand.
GACATGGCACAGGAGATGGTCAGACACTGGGGACATGGCACAGGAGATGGTCAGACACTTTGGACATGGCACAGGAGATGATCAGACACTTTGGACATGGCACAGGAGATGGTCAGACACTGGGGACATGGCACAGGAGATGGTCAGACACTGGGGACATGGCACAGGAGATGGTCAGACACTGGGGACATGGCACAGGAGATGGTCAGACACTGGGGACATGGCACAGGAGATGGTCAGACACTGGGGACATGGCACAGGAGATGGTCAGACACTGGGGACATGGCACAGGAGATGGTCAGACACTGGGGACATGGCACAGGAGATGGTCAGACACTGGGGACATGGCACAGGAGATGGTCAGACACTGGGGACATGGCACAGGAGATGGTCAGACACTGGGGACATGGCACAGGAGATGGTCAGACACTGGGGACATGGCACAGGAGATGGTCAGACACTGGGGACATGGCACAGGAGATGGTCAGACACTGGGGACATGGCACAGGAGATGGTCAGACACTGGGGACATGGCACAGGAGATGGTCAGACACTGGGGACATGGCACAGGAGATGGTCAGACACTGGGGACATGGCACAGGAGATGGTCAGACACTGGGGACATGGCACAGGAGATGGTCAGACACTGGGGACATGGCACAGGAGATGGTCAGACACTGGGGACATGGCACAGGAGATGACAATTCTATGATATGGACTTGTGTCACAGCGCCCCCCCTCCCCCTCCCCACTTACATGCTGCTCTGCCGGTGGGCGATCTGCCTGCTCACCATCTCCCCCCCGATCTCCATTCGTGCGGCCGGTGTTCCCGGTCAGGTCAGGTTCTCAGGTCAGCATCTTCAGCAGTGAATTCTCCCGGGAGAGCGCTCGGTGCATAAAGTTGTTTTTAGTGTGTGTATATTCCGGTCATGTGACTCTCAGCCGCGCCTCCCTCCTCTCACGTCTCTCCTGATGTCAGCCCCGCCCGCCTCTCTTCTGACCTGATAGCTCCAGTCAGTGGGCGGAGCTGACACCAGGAGAGACTGAGAGGAGGGAGGCGCGGCTGAGAATCACATGACCGGATTATACACACACTAAAAACAGCTTTATGCACGGAGTGCTCTCCCGGGAGGGGGCGGGGCCAGACATCGATTTTTCGGGTCGCATGCATCGATGCCGCATCGGGGACACCCGAATTGCGATGCATCGATGCTGCGATTAATTTCAGCAGCCCTAGTCTACAGCAGTGGCGTTCAGCCACTCAGAGGGAGCAATGTATTTTATCAATGAATACAAAGCTTCCTCTGATTGGCTGAGTCAGAGGCGGGCTGATGGTGTCACACCTCTGACTCAGCCAGTCAGAGGAAGCTTTGTTTTCATTGATGGAATACATCGCTCCCTCTGAACGGCTAAGTGCCGTTGCCAGGTATGAGACAGGAAGTCTGCAGCTACATACAGTTTATACCGCACATCCAGTGGCCTCACAGGTTGGTAAGGGACATAGTTTGTTTGGGCCAAACAAACTATGTAAATTGTGTGAAAACCTGAAGTTCTTCTGTTAAGTTACATTTGGGATTTTTGAATTATGGGGTTGTTCTCCCCACTTGCTTCTGTTTAGTTTTGAATTAGACAGGGATCATTGAATGGAAAGACTGCAGTCCCATGTGCCATTGAAAAAAAAATCACTGCACTTGTAGTCTATTAATGCTTCCACCAGCCCTGAAACTGAAGGCCCGTCCTTCCATACAGACCTGTGACTGAGAAATGGTCTGCAGGAGCTTGTGCATTGCACCCGCTATGCACTGATTGTGGTTGCAGTGCTTTATAGGCTATAATGCAAAAAAGTATGAATGCATTTTAGCTTTTATTAGTGTGTGTGCGGGTTTTGTTTTTTTAAGGCACGTTATGGCGCCAAGTTAAGTCTGTCATGAAAATATACTTAAAGTGGAGTTCCACCGAAAAATGGAACTTCCGCTTTAAGTGCATGCCACATTTGCATGTCATTGTTTTTGGAGGGGGAACGGATACCCTCTATTTAGAGGGATCCAGTTCACACTTCCTCCCGGGGTACTGCGGCGCTGGAAGATCTCCTCTTGGCAATCATCTGGGACATGTCACAGGTCCCAGATGATTGTCCGGCCAGTGACAGTGCGTGCCCGGCTGTGAAGCGGCGGGCACTCGTGCATGCTCGCCTCCAAGCCATTCTTTGTCCATAAGACATAGTGTGGCTCAGCCCCGCTCTCTCCTTACTGGCTGTGATTGACAGCAACGGCAGCCAAGGGCTGCTGCATCTCAGCCAGTGAGGAATGAAAGAGTCAGGAGAGCTACTGCTCTCGTGTACATCGCTGGATGGAGATCAGGCTTGGGTAAGTATGAGGCTGGGGTCACACTAGTGTGAATTTGATGCGTGTTTCCCCGCATCCAATTTGCATGACAGGAGAGTGTGCCCGGCTCTCAATGGAGCCAGTTCACACATCTTCGAGGCAGCTGTGGAGTGGATTGCACAGGAGTCCTGTGTGTCTTTGGCTCCATTTCAGGTCCGACTTCAGGCAAAAAGTTGGACCTGAGATGGAGAACAGGGACGCAGGAGAATCTTGCTATGAGCCGCATCTGATTAAAGTGGCTCTAAACCCTTATAGACCACTTTAATAAAGCTTACCTGTAGGTACTGGAAATATCTTCTAAACCTGCATGTTTTTGAAGAATTTTACTATATACGCTTGCGCTGACGTCATCAGCGCATGCGCACTGAAGAAAGGGCATGATTGTGCCGTTTCTATAGTGCCCATGCCGTGAGCGTTGGCTCCTGTGACTCTGGCCAGTAACAGAGCCGGAGTCCACTGCCCCAGAAGGAAATGGGGTGAAGATGGACGCTTCCTTTGCAGGTAAGTGCCACATAATGGGCTAGTATGCGATGCATACTAGCCCATAATACTTTTACTTTGCAGGGTATGCAGTAAACGAAAGAGGCAGTAAAACCCAGCAGCTTCTTTGGAGCGGTGAACTCACCGCTCCTCCTCATTGAAATCAATGGGGCAGCGCTGCGATACCGCTGGAAAACCGCGCTCTGGTGGCGTTTTGCGGGCGGATTTTTTTTTTTTTACGGTGAACAAAGGTTTTTATTAATCAACTGGTGCATACATGTTATGCTTGCTTTTACATATAAACTTAGTAACAGATACATTGAGTGTTATACAATCTGTAATTAAGATATCTGGTACATTTTTTCCGTCATGTGAGTATATTCTACAAGTACAGCATACATTTAGTACATAGAGACTACATATTGAGGCGTGTGTTCAATTATTAATTTCAAGCTAATTTGGTTTTATTAGACACATGTATCAGATTCCTGGAGCCAGCGATCCCATATCTTGTTGTATTTGTTGGGGCAGCCTCTGTTGATATATATGAATTTCTTATACGGCAGGGTATTATTCACTTTTATTTTCCATTCTGATATTTTGGGTGGCGTTTGTCTCATCCATTTTTTAGCTATGATTTTTCTTGCTGCGAACAGCGTCTCATGAAGAAATATTTTTGTGTACTTATCAATTGTATCTGGTATTATGCCAAGAAGGCATTGGTTTGGGTCTAATGCTAGGGGTGAACCCATTGTATCGTGTAGGAATGTCACGATTTGTTTCCACAAGCCTTGAATCTTGGGACATGTCCAGATCAAGTGGAAGAAAGTGCCTGTCTCTCTTCCACACATCAGGCATGTGGTAGATTGGGTGCGTTTGTATCTTGCCACTCTAAGGGGTGTGAGGTATGCCCTGTGTAGAATGTAGAGTTGTGACAGTCAATCCGATAGTTTGGGGGATACGGCCTTACAAGACTCCAGTGCCTCCTCCCACTCCTCATCCCCTATTGGTCCCACCTCTCTTTCCCATCTGGGTTTCAGGTCGTATGCTATTTTAGTAGAGATGGGGGTTGAGAGCATGTTGTAAAATGCTGAAATCAGTTTGTGGGGATCCGTGTTCCTAATTACTGCCATAATGACATTGGTGTAGTGTTTGGGACAGAGTCAGAAAACTGCGATTGTGTCGCATGGCAAAGTTGTAGAAATCTAAAGAACATTCGATTTTGAATTGTAAATTCTTCTTTAAGTGAATTGAAAGTTTTAAGGTGCCCATCTTTTAGTATGCGATGGAGGTAGAATATTCCCTGCCTGGACCATATACTTTTGTCATGAATTTTGTTGAATTCGGGAATTTTCTTGTTGTGCCATATCGGCGTGTAGTCATTAAATTGTGGGATTTCAAGTTTGGAAGCGGCTAAGTCCCATATTTTCCTATAGTGGTAAAGCATGGTTTGTCTATTTTCCCCTGGTTCCGACCCTCCCGAACCCGATGCTATTGCGTATATCGAGTCCTTGGTGTGTTGTGCCCATTTTGGACATAGGAGCGTGAGAAATCTCTCACTATCCGTTTTATCTATGTGGAAGAGCTGTGACAATTGTGATGCTATGTAATATAGGTTAAAGTCAGGTAGAGCTGTGCCACCAAGGTCAGTTGGGTTCTTGAGGGTTTGCCACGCCAGTTTGTGTCAGTTGCCCACACAAAGGGCTTGAGAAGGGACTCCAGAGACTTGAAATGTTTCAGGGGTAAGTGAACTGGAGTATGCCATAGGACATACAGTATTTTGGGGAGTAGGATCATTTTAATTAAATGTATGTGGCCCCAGGTTCCAAGTGGGAGTCGGAACCATATTCGTACTTTAGTTTTAACCAGAGAAAGGAGAGGGTCTATATTAAGGGATATGTAGTCTGTAGAGGATCTGGATATATGGATCCCCAGGTATTTAATGACAGCAACTCTCTGTAGTGGTAGTCTGGCTTGGGATTCTGGGGGTGGGAAGCTATCGATTGGTACAATTTATTTTCAATCTTGAAAATGTTCCGAATTGTTCGATCGTGTGAAGTGCGGTGTGTAAAGATGGGCCTGAGTCTGCTAAATATAACAGCGTGTCATCTGCATACATACTGATTTTTTTCATTTTTAAGGAGCCCATTCTCAGTCCTTTAATCTCTGGGTTTGCTCGGATAAATATCGCAAGGGGTCCCGCCGCAAGGGCATACAATAGTGGGGACAAAGGACAGCCCTGTCTCGTGCCTCTGCTAAGATCAAACATCTGAGACAGCCACCCATTGGCTACCACCTTGGCTTTGGGTGCCTGGTATAACAGTTGAACCCACTTAATATATTTGGGACCGAAGCCATAGCCCTCCAAACATCTCCTGAGATACCTCCACTCCACCGAGTCGAAGGCTTTTGCTGTATCCAAAGTTACTATAACTCGCGAACCAACCTCCTCATGTATGGCCTGTAGATTTATGTATAATTTCCGGAGATTAAACGAGGTATTGCGACCAGGCATGAAACCTGCTTGGTCTGTATGTATTAGGGACAAGATGACCTGATTGAGCCTGATGGGATAGTACTTTGGCCAATATCTTGATGTCAACCTGTAATAGGGATATGGGGCGGTAAGTTTCTGGGTATCCCAGGTCTTTTCCTGGTTTGGGGATGAGGACTGTGTTTGCCTCTGTCATGGACGGGGGTAGAGTCCCAGTCTCAAAGAGATGGTTGTATAAAGCTAGTAATTTGGGGGTGAGTGTTTCACTAAATTGGGAATAAAACTCAATTGGGAGCCTGTCTGATCCGGGGATTTAGACCTGGCGAAACTAGCAATGGCGGTTGTGATTTCGTCTGTGGTGAGGGGTGCCTCTAGTAGGTCTATCTGTTCTTTCGTCAGTTGTGGGAAAGTCGCCTTCTCAAGGAAGAGGGTCATTGATTGCATCTCAGTGGGTACTGTCGTTTTGTACAAGTCGGCAAAGAAGTCTCTAAACATGGAGGTTACCATGGGTGGGTCTGTTATTTGTTGTCCTCCAGGGCCATGTAGTCTGATAACCACCGGGGGTCTATCTTGACTGTGTACTAAGTACGCCAATAACTTTCTTTTTCCCCATATTCAAACATTTTTTGTTTAGATTAAAAGAGTTTTTTTGTCTTGCTTTTTGAAATTGTAGCTGGGTGACTACTCTAGTTTGTAGTTTGAGCGGGTTTGCATTTGCAGGGGTCGGGGTAGTGGCAAAGTCTCTCAGAGGAAGACAGGTCCGCCATCGCCTTACCGAGGGCACTGGCGGAATCTGCCTTAATTTTATTGATATCAGTAATTAACTTTTGAGCGAGCGAAAAGCTTAAAGGAGTCCCATACTACGGAGGGTGATGCTGACTTGTCATTCTCCGCGAAGTATAATCTCCACTTACTCGCAAGCTAATCATCCTCAGGCAGGAGAGATAGCCAAAATGGGTTCAAACGCCAGCATCTTGGTGGTTTGGCTATGGGGATGCTTAATGTGATCCAGTAGGGACTATGATCCGACAGTATTCTGGGGCAGAACGCAGCCTCTAGTAGTCGCGGTGTCAGTCTGTGGGAAATGAGTATGAAGTCTGTGCGGGACATGGAGTTATGAGAGGATGAGAAACACGAGTATGATCTCGTTTGTGGGAACTTGTGGCGCCATGTGTCTGTTAAATGAAAGGTGGAGAGGATCTTGTAGAACCTAGTTTCATTGGGAGCAATCAAGGTGGGTAAAGTCGGTTGTAGCCTGTCCAAGGTTGGATTTAGTGTGGTATTAAAGTCACCCAACCAGACTGCAGATATTGCAGGGTGGCGAGCCATGAACGACAGTCCCTCTTTAATTATGGTGATATTAAATGGGGGTGGCACATAAAAGGCTAGTATGAGTAGGGGTTCCCCATGTAATTTAGCCAGGAGAAATACGTATCGGCCTTGTGGATCAGTAGATAGTTCACATAACTCGAAATGTACAGATTTAGCTATCAAGATTGAGACTCCCCTGGCATGGGATGTGTAGGTAGAATGATACGCCCACCCAACCCATGGGCGGCGGAGTGCCATCTGGATGCTCCCCTCAACATGTGTTTCAACCAAGGCTATCACATCGGCACGCTGTTTCTTGAGGAATGTGAAGACTGCTGCACGCTTAATTTTCTCGCGCATGCCCCTCACATTCCACGTAAGAAATTTTAGAGATGCCATGGGTAGAACTTTTTGAAATCTAATGACACAGTGATGTTAGGCGATTTTCTCTTTGTGCGTGAGGCACTTTGGTTCCTAATATTCAGACATGGATGCTTCAATACTGTATCACACAACATATATGAACACTCGCATGAACATGACCTTCGAAATGTTACTTGTTTTCTGTGGTTAGTATGCACAAACAATTTCAACAAAACTGTAAACAAATTAACTCCCTCCCCCCTCCCTGCCCTGCACTTTCCCAAACTGGTGCGGGCGTATTCCCTTAACTTGTGTCCAACTGGGAAACATTTAATCTTCCAGGTTGTATAGAAGATGTAGTGTATCTGGCTGAGTCTCTGGGGTCTGAGTAGGTCAAGGGGTATCGCCCATATCAGTAATAAAAGGTATGTTATAGTTATTCGATCCCCTTGTTTCCCGTTGTAGGCAGCTAACGTGCTCCAGAGAACTCCAGTGAACATGATACTGCTTCCCAGTGGTGTGTGGGGTAAAGTCTCGCTGCACGATGCATGTGACTTGTAGGACTTCTGCTTCCCCGGAGCTCCGAAGAGTAATTGGAATCCTGTATAGTAAATATCTAGGGTTTGTGTCTTGTACCCGCGCTGGTGTGTAGACGGACCCGTAACACATTCAGGATCTTACTATGTGTGGTACAAAATGTTCCACATCCAGAAATGGGTGGTTTCAAATGAGGTTCCATGTGACTGCAGGGGGCAATGAAAAGTTGAGGTTGGGCAAAATTAGTTATAGCTTTATAACTGGAACTTGGTCATTCAGCACTTTCAGGGTTAGCACGGCGCTCCAGCCAGGTAATCACTTCTTCCGGATCCTCAAAGAAGACTGCACGGCCGTCATGTTCTATTCTGAGGCGGGCAGGAAAGAGCATGGAGTACTTGTAATGTAGGTTCCTCAGCCTGCGCTTGGCCTCCATAAAGCTCTGACGACGGCGTTGTACCTCCACTGAAAAATCTGGGAAAATAGCGACTTTAACATTCCGTACTGGGATGTTTCCTTTCTCCCTCGCCATCCGCAGGGCTGCGTCTCGGTCTTTGTAGTTGAGGAGTTTGGCTATGAATGTGCGGGGGGGGGGGGGTCTGGCTGGCATGCGATGTGCCCGCTCCACCGCAAACATGGGGGAGTAAAGGCTTCTCTCCCATAGGTGTTGATTAGGAGTTGTTCCAAGAACGTGGTAGTGTCCTTGCCTTCAGTCCCCTCTGGTAGGCCTATTAATTAATTACACCTTCTGAGCCTATTCTCCATATCATCTTGTTTGGTGAGGAGTTGGCGTATTTGCTGTTGCACGCGGTCTGAGGAGGCTTGTAAGGGTGGAATGGCGTCCTCCACTGTGCTCAGCCTGGTCTCAGCTCCCTTCACCCGATCCCTGAGTTTTTGGAAGTCTTGCCTGATGAGGGAAATATCCATCTTTACCTCCTCAATTTGTGCCGTGAGGGAAGTTCTGCAGAAAGTGATTGCTTCAGGTAATCTGTCAGTATCGCCTGCCGTTCGTTCCCCCCCTCCTGCTTTCTCAGGGACGCCATCTTCCTCCATATCATCCTTGTCTTGTTGGCGGTACTGCTGGAGTTTCGCCGTCGCTGCTTTCTGCGATTTTGTTGGCGACATACCAAGGGAGTCCGGGGTGTCACTTAGCAGGTCTCCACTCCTGTATAGGTAAATCTGGTAGCAGAATTATAGACAGAAGACAGCGCTGGCCTTGGCCTATGTACCTCCCAGGATGACCACGGATCTCCAGTAATAGAATCTACCCAGATGCGACTGTCGATCCGTTTGGGTTACAGGATATCTGGAGATCTGTATAGGTGGGGTAGGGTGTATAGAAGGACCCCGAGGAGGTTTCCCAGTTAAATCCAGCAGACAGGAGGGTGAACTTGCAATACAGGCTGGGTGTTGTGGTGGACCAAGATGGCCACAGACCTCCGTGAGTAGGCCGAAGCCTCGGACTTGCCTGGATGTGGCCGCCGCTCCGTCTGGGATGACGTGTGTCTGAGGGCCTGTGAGGGTTGGGTGGGGTATGCTGAGGGTCCCCAAGAAGGTTGCCCAGGTGAATTCAGGAGGCAGCAGGGTGAAGATGCAGCATAGGCCGGGTGTACCAAGATGGCCGCGGACCTCTGTGACTAGGCCGAAGCCGCGGACTTGCCTAAATGCGGCCGCCGTGCAGAGGATCGCCGCTCCGCTCGGGCCGCCACTGTTCCGATCGCCTGCAGGGTCAGTGAAGGGGATAATAGATGTCCCCAGGAAGGTCTGTCCAGCGTGTGGGAAATATTTTGGAGTGCAGGATGGGTTATAACAGGAGTAATAGACGGAGCTCAAGGCTTGCACGTCCTACTCCATGCTGCGTCAGGCCACGCCCCCCTTTTGCGGGCGGATTTAACCTTTTTTCAGCCGCTAGCAGGGGGTTAAAACCGCCCCGCTAGCGGCCGAATAGCGCCGCTTTACCACTGACGGCACAGTGTGAAAGGGGTTTTAGAGACCAGTAAGTGTGAGACTTGAGGTTCCGATGTGCTGGCAGCACATGGTTTTTGAAAATCTGCTGCAGCAGTTAACTGTTAAATATTGCTCTTTTACTTTTGTATTGCTGTATATGCAACTTGATGCAGCTAATTGGGCTTTCAGTAGAATGAGTAAAACCTAGGGACAAGGATCTAACTCGTATAAGTGTAATGGTTCTGACTGATGTCTGGGTGTATGACACAAGTGTAGAAGCCAGAGACAGGCAGGCAGCCAGCATATTCAAGTAATCTGCAATGACGGCCTCCATTATGACAGGTGTACTTTAAATACTTCACGACCAGGGCAATCTTAATCTTTCACGCATGCAAAGCTGTATTTTTTATGTTAGAAAATTACCTAAAACACTTAATTATATACAGCATGTATAAAAAAAAAAAAGCGGAGGCCCTGTGGAATACAGTGGTGCCATTTTTTTTATATTGCACAATATTGTGCAAATGTTTATCAAATGCGTATTTTTGGTTAAAAATGCACTAAAAAAAATTGGTGCACACCTACACAATATAATGTCCACTTTTTTGGTAAAATGCTGAAAGATGCGGTAGTGTCAAGGAAACATGTCAAGCATTAAAATTGTGCGTGCATGTGAAATGGCGAAACGCTACAATACCCAAAATTGTCCATAGGGGATGTTTTAAAATGCCTTTTTACGGGTCCTAAGCTTAGAGCCAAAAGTCTGGTGTGGATTTTGTGTAGTCTGAGACTTAGACATTTGCTAGGCTCTTGCCCTCACAAATTATTATTTTATGTGGCTATTTAAGAGACTATCGCTGTAATTTTGATTATTTTTTGCCTTTTTTGCTAAAACCTCAATTTTCTGACTTAGATTGACACGTCTTTTTCACATCCCTTTTACGTCTTTTCATGAACATCTGCTATACGGTTGAGAACTTTTTTATTTTATGCTTTGATCATATCATTATCTGGTCATATGTATGTTCATATCTACTGGTCAATCAGAACATTTGCCCTATCTGGATTTCAGTCAGAGGGTAACAGGGGTCTTGGGAAGAAAAAAAAAACCTGGTAGCTCTCTTTACTGTCTGTCTAGAATGTGTAAATATCACTGACTTTGTAATGTTCTACGTCATATCAGCCTGTTTTGGGACACATTTCTGTTTTTGCCTTCACAAACTCTTGCATAGAGGAACAATCCCCAGAACAATAGCTTGCTTTGTTCTAAGGCCCCTTTCACACTGGGGCGGTGGGGGCGTCGGCAATACAACAGCGCTATTTTTAGCGCTGCTGTACCGTCGTTCTTGCAGCTGTATTCGGCCGCTAGCGGTGCGGTTTTAACCCCCGCTGGCAGCCGAAAAGGGGTTAAAATCCCTCGTACAGCGCGGCTATAGCCGCGGTATTGCCGCGCTGTCCCATTGATTTCAATGGGCAGGAGTGGTGAATACACCGCTCCAAAGAAGCGGTTTGCAGGACTTTTTTCACCGTCCTGTCAGCGCACCGCTTCAGTGTGAAAGCCCTCAGGCTTTCACAATGAACAAACAGCGGAGGCTGTTTAGGGGCGGTTTGCAGGCGGTATTTTTAGCGCAATACCACCTGCAAACCGCCCCAGTGTGAAAGGGGTCTTAAAGTGGACCTTCAGTAATTTTTTTCATCTTTCCATCTATTAAATCTTCTGCCCTTGTTTAACTTTGGATAGTAAATACCTTTTTATACAGCCCACTTCCTGTTTCTTGTCTGGTCATTAGCCCAGGCCTATGATATCATATACAGCTCTCTCTCACTCTTGTAAGTTTGCCAGGAAGGGAGGGGGAATGAGTCATAGGAGGGTCAATCAGAGCTGCAGCGCTGGAGGTGTCTGTGTAAATCCAGGAAGTGAACAGGCAGCAACTTCATCTGCCCACAGTTAAAATGGCTGCAGCCAGACTCAGTAGAGGGAGATTTCTGCAGCATATTTGGCAAGTACAGAATCGCAGTATATATAAAATATGCAAAGTGGTTGGATGGAAGCTTCAGAATGGCAAAGATGTTTTTGTTACAAATTATGTGAGCGGACTGCAGTTCCTCTTTAAACAAGAGTGAGTTTGCCTGGAACAGAGCAAACGCTACCCTTTTTGGACCATGGGGTCTAACATGGTGCAGATTGGGAGCCCCCAACTCCTGTGAAAAATTTTGCACAGCTGTGAATTAATGAGCTGAAGTCCCATCTGCAACCACCGCAGATGGACTTGTAGTTCTCAATGGAATATGAGTGTGGTGATAAATTAGCCTTAGTTTAGAGTTTGACTGGAATTTATACTTTAACAACTTCAAGGAGTTGTAAAGGCAGAAGGTTTTTTTATCTTAATGCATTCTATGCATTAAGATAAAAAACATTTTGTGTAGCAGCCCCCCCCATTTACCTACTTGAGCCCTTTCTCTCTCCAGCAATGTCCACGATCCCCTCAGCCATCCAGTACACTCCTCCTGATTAGCTGAGACAGAGCAATGGCGCTATTGGCTCCCGCAGCTGTCAAAGTCAGTCAATCAGGGGAGAGAGGGGGTGGGTCCAGGTCAGGGCTCCGTGTCTGAATGGATACACGGAGCTCTGACTTGGCTTCGGTGACAACCTGTAACAAGCTTCTGGCTGAAGGGCTAGGAGCAGCAAAGAGGGACCCGAGAAGAGGAGGATCTGGGCTGCTGTGTGCAAAACCAACTGTGTATAGAGCAGGTAAGTATAACTTTATTAACCACTTCAGCCCCAGAAGAATTTACCCCCTTCCTGACCAGAGCACTTTTTGCGATTCGGCACTGCGTCGCTTTAACTGACAATTGCGCGGTCGTGCGACGTGGCTCCCGAACAAAATTGACGTCCTTTTTTTCCCACAAATAGAGCTTTCTTTTGGTGGTATTTGATCGCCTCTGCGGTTTATTTTTTGCGCTATAAACAAAAATAGAGCGACAATTTTGAAAAAAAAACGCATTATTTGTTACTTTTTGCTATAATAAATATCCCCCAAAAATATATAAAGAAACAATTTTTCTCCTCAGTTTAGGCCGATATGTATTCTACAAATTTTTGGTTAAAATCGCAATAAGCGATTATTGATCGGTTTGCGCAAAAGTTATAGAGTTTACAAAATGGGGGATAGTTTTATGGCATTTTTATAAAATTTTTTTCTTTTTAACCACTTGACAACTGGGCACTTAAACCCCTTAATAACCAGACCAATTTTCAGCTTTTGGTGCTCTCACATTTTGAATGACAATTACTCAGCCATGCAACACTGCATCTATATGAAATTTTTGTCCTTTTTTTCACACAAATGGAGCTTTCTTTTGGTGGTATTTAATCACCGCTGGGTTCTTTATTTTTTGCGCCGTAAAAGAAAAAAGACCGAAAAATCTGTAAAAAAATGCATTTTTCTTCATTTCTGTTATAATATTTTGCAAATTAGTAATTTTTCTTCATATATTTTGGCCAAAATTTATACCGCTACATATCTTTGGTAAAATTAACCCAAATCGGTGGATATTATTTGGTCTTTGTGAAAGTTATAGAGTCCAAAAGCTATGGTGCGAATATCTGAAAATTGATCACACCTGAAGTACTGACGGCCTATCTAATTTCTTGAGACCCTAACATGCCAGAAAAGTACAAATACCCCCCAAATGATACCTTTTTGGAAAGAAGACATTCCAAGGTATTTAGAAAGATGCATGGTGAGATTTTTGAAGTTGTCATTTTTTCCCACAATTCTTTGCAAAATCAAGGTTTTTTTTTTACTTTTTTTTTTCCCCACAAAATTGTCATATTAGCAGGTTATTTCTCACACACCACATATGCATACCACAAATTACACCCCAAAACACATTCTGCTATTACTCCCGAGTACGGCGATACCACATGTGTGAGACTTTTACACAGCACGGCCACATACAGAGGCCCAACATGCAGGGGAGCACCTTCAGGCGTTCTGTAGCTTCCAGGCCAATTCTGACATTTCTCTCCTACATGTAAAAATCATCATTTATTAGCTAGAAAATTACATAGAACCCCAAAACATTATATATGTTTTTTTAGCAAAGACCCTAGAGAATACAATGGTGGTCGTTGCAACTTTTTATCTCGCACGGTATTTGCGCAGCAATTTTTTTAACGCGTTTTTTTTGGGAAAAAAACTGTTTTGTGCTTTACAAAAACCAAAACAGTAAAGTTAGCCTAATGTTTTTGCATAATGTGAAAGATGAAGTTATACTGAGTAAATAGATACCCAACATGTCACCTTTCAAAATTGCATGCGCTTGTGGAATGGCGCCAAACTTTGCTACTCAAAAATCCCCATAGGCGACGCTTTAAAATTTTTTACTGGTTACATGTTTTGAGTTACAGAGGAGGTCTAGGGCCAAAATTATTACTCTCGCTCTACCGATCGCAGCGATACCTCACATGTGTGGTTTGAACACGGTTTTCATATGTGGGCGGGACTTACGTATGCGTTCGCTTCTGCATGCGAGCACGCAGGGACAGGGGCACTTTAAAAAATTTTTTTTTTTTTTTTATTGTTCATTTTACTTTATTTATTTTAGTTTGATGCTTTTTTCCAAAAAAAAAAAATTTTGACCACTTTTATTCCTATTATAAGGAATATAAACATCCTTGTAATAGGAATATGGCATGACAGGTCCTCTTTACAGTGAGATATGGGGTCAATAGGACCCCACATCTCACCTCTAGGCTGGGAAGCCTGAAATAAAAAATAAAAAAAACGATCCTGGCTTCGATCGTAGCGGTGAGTCGGTAGAAGCGCGGGAGGGGGGGGACATCCCCTCTCGCCTCCCGTAAGAACGATCAAGCAGTGGAACAGCTGCTATGATCGTTCTCATGGTGTAGGGAATCGCCGGCTGAAAAAGCCGATATCTGAATGATGCCTGTAGCTGCAACCATCATTCAGATATCTCCGCACAAAGTCAAGGACGTTGTATGACGGCCGGTGGGCGGGAAGTGGTTAAAACGCATTTTTTTTTTTAACACAAAGTTGTCCATTTATACAATATTTCTACCACATAACATGTACATTCCAAAAATGACACCCCAAAATAGATTCTCCTACTCCTCCTAAATACGGCGATACCACATGTGTGAGACTTCCACAGCCTGGCCACATACAGAGGGCGAGTACAGCTGAGCATGGCGGGGTATGGCGGGGGCATGGCAGAGTATGGCGGGGGCATGGCAGAGTATGGCGGGGGCATGGCAGAGTATGGCGGGGGCATGGCAGAGTATGGCGGGGGCATGGCAGAGTATTGCACAGCATTGCAGCGTTAGGGATGGCTGAGCAGGGATGGATGGATGCCTGGATGTCTCTGTGCAGCGCTATGGGCACTACACATACAGCCCACAGCGCTGCAGACATCCATCCATCCGCCTCTCCGGTCACTGTGTACCGATCGGTACACAGGCGGGGAGGAGAGGGGGAGGAGAGGAACCGGCGTCATCAGATGACGCCGGTCTGTTTACATGTGATCGCGCCGTCATTTGACGGCGCGATCACATGGTAAACGGCCGCGATCAGCGGCCATTTACCGGGATCCGTGATGCGCCGGGTCCTCTGGACCCGGCGGTCACGGATGTGTTCGAGTGCGCGCCCCAGGGGGCGCGCGAGAGGGGAATTCTGGGAGGACGTCATAGTACGCCCTCCCAGAGTTATCCAACCGCCCTGCAGCCGTCATTCGGCTATGGGCCGGTTGGTAAGTGGTAAATGGCGGCGATTAGCGTTTTTTTTTTTTTTTTTTTATATTTTGTGACTGCAACATTAGGGCGGACACATCGGACATTTTTGACACATTTTTGGGACCATTGTCATTTATACAGCAATGAGTGCTATAAAAATGCACCAATTCCTGTGTAAATGACACTGGCAGTGAAGGGGTTAACCACTAGGTGGCAGTGTAGGGGTTAAGTATGTCCTAGGGGTTTGTTTCTAACTGTGGGGGGGGTGGCTACATGTTACACGTCACTGATCTCTGCTCCGATGACAGGGAGCAGAGATTGAGTGACACTGTCACTAGGCAGAACAGGGAGATGCTGTTTACATCAGCATCTCCCCGTTCGGCGATCGCGGGTATCCACGCGGTGATCGAGTCCGCAGGACCCGCGACCCGACCCACGGAGCTTGCCGCGGGCCGCCTCTTAAAGGGCAACGTACAGGTACGTGGTTTTGACTGTACGAGCCCTTCTGCCGCAGTATATCTGCGTGAGTCAGTCGGCAAGCGGTTAAAAAAAAAAAAAAAAAAAAAAAAGCATGAGCCTTTACAATCTAAGGACCGAGCCTATTTCTGACACTTGTTTACAAGTTAAAATCATATATATTTTTTTTAGCAGACACCCTAGGGAATAAAATGGAGATTGTTGCAATACTTTGTCACACTGGATTTGCGCATCGGTCTTACAAACACAATTTTTTTTGGAAAAAATACACTTTTTTTTGAATTATTAAATAAAAAAAAAAAAGTAAAGTTAGCCCAATTTTTTTTTTTTCTGTGATGTGAAAGTTAATGTTTTGTCGTGTAAATTGATACCTAACATATCATGCTTCAAAATTGCGCCCACTCGTGGAATGGCGACAAATAGGAGACATTTAAAAATTTCTACAGGTTACCATTTTTTTTTTTTTATTATTTAGACTTTTTATATTTACACTATCCCTTTTGAAAAAAACATTTTTGGCTCACTTTTATTCCTATTACAAGGGATGTAAACATCCCTTGTAATAGAAAAAAATCATGACAGGTCCTCTTTAATGTGAGAGCAGGGGTCAAAAAGACCTCAGATCTCATATTTACACTTAAAGCGCAGTTCCACCCACTTTTACAACTTTATCATAAAGGAAAGACCACCACTCGTTTTTGGATACATTTTTTTTTTTTTGTTACCTTTTTATGAAGTACTAAGTGTACTTCCATCCTGCCGCGGCCCAGGGCGTAATTTCCTCCTCCTGCTACCTTCTGGGTGTGTGCCCCAGAAGACTGGGCCATTCAGAAAGCAGTGTGCGACTAGTGCATGCACAGGAGGAAGCCAGCCGTGAAGCCTGAAGGCTCCACTGCCGGTTTACCCTGGTTACAATGGTGGCGCCTGCATCCAAGCTGATGGGGGGCCAACATAGCGGGCTCCCAGGACAGCTAAGTGTCCTTATTAAAAGTCAGCAGCTACAGTGTTTTGTAGCTGCTGACTTTAAAAATTTATTTGGGGGGGGGGGGGCTGGAACACCGCTTTAAATGCAAAAAAAAAAAGGGCCTGGGGGCAATTGGGGGGGGGGGGGTGGAAGTGATGTTTGACGTTGTTCTGGTCCTCCAAGGGCATAGAGTCGGGTGGGGGCCATATCAGGTCCTCACTCGACTTCCTGCTCATCCATCCACCGCTTCCAACAGCTCCGGTAAGCGGAGGAGACACCTCCCATAAAAGTGATCTTGTGGCGAATTCACCACTGAGACCACTTTTATGTGAAAGAGGACAGCCGCCATCCTTGAATAAAAATACCGGGGTTAGCGACGTATATCCACGGTGGGCGGTTAAGAAGTTGTTAATACTTGAATAAATGCAATATAACCACTTGCGCACCAGTGACATACCCGTACGTTGCTGGACTTCGGGTGGTTATATTGGGATGATGCCACCGATTTTTAGAGCCGGCGGTCGACTTTAAAAAAAGAAAAAAAGAAATCCTAGTGGCTAACTAGCCGCTGGATTGCTTTTACAAATGGCGGGATCGGCTTTCTCTGGCTCACCTGTTACAGCAGGAGATCCGAGCCACCAGCTGGCGCATCAGCCAGCTGGTAGGGGAGCCGAACAAAGCCGGGATCGACTATGGTAACCCAGAAGTGATGACCTGACATCACTTCTGGTTTACCTGGATGTTAACGTCGCCGTTTAAAAAAAAAAAAAAACATAAAAAAACAAAAGCATTTGAAACCAGGTCTTGGTCCATAAAGCGTACCTGTCACATGCCTTTTGCTGTCACAGGGACTTTTACATTCCTTGTGACAGCAATAAAAGTGATTCAAAAAAATTAAAGCAAAAGTCTAAAAATAAGAAAATTTATTTAAAGTGTACCTCCTGTGCTTGCACAAGCAAATAGCGATTGTCCCAACCGTGAGGTTTCGCCATGAACAGCAGAACGCAGGCAGTGATTCTAGCACTAGACCTCCTCTGTAAATCTAAAGTGGTGACCTGTAAAGGCTTTTACATTGCACGGGCGTGCGCAATTTTAACCACTTAAGGACTGCCTCACATACATATAAACAGCAGCAGCCCAAAATTACGTACCTGTACATGATTTTTTCCATCGGCTCTGGGGAGCGCTGTGGGAGCCACGCCCCCGCTGGTATTGGACACAGCAGGAGCCAATCAGCGGGTCCAGTGGCTGCTGGGCATCCGCCATTGTTCTCTGGAGAGACAGAACGATGGTGTGCCTATGTAAACAAGGCAGACCGTTGTCCTGTCAGCGAGGGGGAGAGCGATCTGTAATTTCTGCTAATCAGGAACACATGCATGTCTTCCTCTAGTCAGTCCATCCCCCACACAGTAAGAAAGCACTCCCGGGGAACACAGTTAACCCTTTAAATTTTCCCTGATGTTAACCCCTTCTCTGCCAGTGTCATTTATACAGTGACTTTTTTTTTTTTTTTTTTTTTTTTTTTTAGCACTGATCGCTGTATTTGGTGTCACTATTTCCCAAAAAGTGTCACTTTGTGCCAGATTTGTTTACCACAATGTCAGTCCCGCTAAAAATTGCTGATCACTGCCATTACTAGTAAAAACAAAAGAAATGAGTCCATAAATCTATCCCTTAGTTTGTAAACGATATAACTTTTGCGCAAACCAATTAATATACTGTATAAGTCGAGTTTTTCAGCACATTTTTTTTGTGCTGAAAGTGCCCCCCTCCACTTATACTCGAGTCAAGCACTTTTCTGCAGCAAAAAAATTCATTTTCCGAACCGACTTTGGGGCCCCGTATCTCAGGGCCAAATGGTGCTAGAAACCCCAAATTTGGTGTGCAAACCCAGTGGAACTGGTACTAAGTGGCCCCGAGATACGGTGCCCCAAAATCGGTTCGGAAAATGTCATTCTCTGCTACAGAAAAGTGCTTGACATTTTCTGAACCGATTTTTGGGGCCCTGTATCTCGGGGCCACTTGGCGCTAGAAACCCTAGCTTTGGATATTTTATGGTGCTAGTTCCACTGGGTTTGCACACCAAATTTAGGGTTCTTAGCCCTAAGTGGCCCCAAGATACGGGGCCCCAAATTCGGTCAACTGTGTCCATCTGCAGCAATGTCATTTTGAGACCCTTTGGGTTCAGAGACCCCAAATTTTGGCTGCAGCTAGGGGGCATCTAGGAACCCTTAACTACCGAGTTTGAAGTTCGGGGACCTATGGCTGCAAATGGGCACAGTGAGGCTGCAAATGGGCATTGTTGACCCTCTTTTCCACTTACAGTAGCTGTGCACTTCTCACCCTCGTCTTATACTTGGGTCAGTACGTTTTTCCCATTTTTTTTTTTTGTGGTAAATTAGGGCCTCGACTTCTACTCGGAACGACTTATACTCGAGTATATACGGTATACGCTTTTTGGGATTTTGTGTTTTTTTTTTTTTTTTTTTTTTTTTTTTTTCTTTTTTTTTTTTTTTTCTTTTTGGTCATTGATTTTTATCCACCCTGTCCCCAACCTATCCTTGTCCTATCCTGTTTTGCCAGGGAAATAATCATAGTATAGAAATGTACAAGGTTTTTGGTGGGCTCTTTTTAATATGGCACGTTCTTTGTATGGGTGCACTGCATATCTCCTAGGGTCTTGTTGAACAAATCAAGCAAACTGATATTTTACTTTTTAATCAATATTTATTTAACCATTACTACAGAACTGTCAGGAACTAGATGCCACTAATATGAAAGAGAATTTAATTGGAAAGGCCATCGCTGTTCAATCAAAGGTTGTTCCCTGTAGTGTAATTGATTGTTTGGAGGGAAAAGGCACTTTGCTTTGCCAGTGGAGCCTTTAGGTACAGTTCACCTGTGGATTTGTTTGTAAACAGAATTATACTGACATTTTCCTAAATGCTAATGGTCGATCTTTTGTCTTAGAATTCATTCAGCTTGCCAGGAATTTTGAGGAGTTTCGGAGGAAATGGCAAAAAACAGAGCATGAAATTGTGAAAAACAGAGAGCTGTTGATGAAGACCGAGACTGAGCGCAGCGCTCTGGAAGTAAAGCTGAAACACGCTCGCAATCAGGTTGATGTGGAGATTAAAAGAAGGCAGCGTGCAGAACAAGAGTGCGAGAAGCTGGTGAGATGGCTGCATTTAATGGACTGTAGTGATCAGTAAATTAATGTGAAAAACCTGAGGGGGGGGGGGGAGGTAAAATGGTTGTTACTTTTTATGTCTCTGAAGGAAAGGTCTCCCTGCAAAGTAAAGGGTTAAAGTAGTACTAAAACTCCCCCGCTTCTTTCTTTTTTTTATTTTTTTTACACCAACGTGTAATTACTTTTGCACAGTACAGCAATTTGATTCCTTCATAAATGGTGAAAAAAAAATTGATTGTTCTGATGCTATGTGTGAGCATTTTTCCCCCTTCGTGTACAGAGCTTCTCCGAATTTCTAGTTGAGGAGTGCATTATAAGCTCAGTAGCCTTCATAATAAGCTTATATTTATCAGTACTACATGCCCCATCATACATGTGTGCAATGGCTGTGAGAAATGTATTGTTGATTCGAGGATGCTGCCTGGGCCCTGTAGTCATTTTTCCCCATAAGCATGAATGTTAAGATGGCTACAGTGGGACTTCATAGAAAGAATCCATCCTAAAAATGAAACGTGGGGCCAGCGCACAGGTCTGGCATAAACAGGAATAAAGTAAAACTTGATAAAATAACTGCCAATTGTAATGTTTTGGTAGCAGCTTTTCTTTGTTTTTTTATTAGGGCTGGGGAAAGTAAAGATTTAATTCCTCGATTAATCGTTCATTTTTTTTGATCGGTAGGCTGCCTGCCCTGGGGCCGCTTTGGGCTAAGCTGTGGCTGCAGCACTCTGCTCCGCTCCCTCCTCCACTATGTCATACACAGTCTGCGGGCATCTCCGGCTGTGTGTCTCGGAGCTGAATGTGAAAACTTTGGCCGCGCTGTGAGAAAAGTCCCGCCCTCCTCCTAGATCAGCTCATGTGATGGACAGAACACTGCCTCTATCACAGGAGCTGATCTAGGAGGAGGGCGGGACTTTTCTCACAGTGCGGCCAAAGTTTTCACACTCAGCTCCGAGACACACAGCGGGAGATGCCCGCAGACTGTGTAATACAGGCACTGACTACAGTGAGGCAGCCATTATGGGCACGGTGAGACTGCATTATGGGCACGTTCGGGCGTTGCCATAACAACGGTGCTAAATCACCTAAAAGGTAGTAGTGGATCTGTATGTGCGTTTTATAATTAATCGAAATTAGTTGATTAATCGATTAAAAAAAAATCTATTAATCGAACACGAAAATTTTAATCAGTAACAGCCCTATTTTTTATTTTTTAAAACTAACTGTGCCGACTTTGGATGGGTTTAACTTTTAAAATGACCAGTGATAATGGACAACTGTTGCACACAAGTTGTAGAACAGTCAGGTACGACTTTCATGCAACTTCTGAGGGTTCACATTGAAGTCTATGGCCCTCCCCTCAAGTTGCACAAAAGTCGGACCAAAGTAGTGCATGAACTACTTTGAAGTTGCTGCAACTTTAAGTTGCGCATATATGAATGCTTATTGCAAAACATGGGGAAAGACTTGTCATGTGACTTTAATGCCCAAAGTTGCATGACAAGTGTGAATGAAGCCTTACTATATTTTTTCCTAAGCATGGCAGTATTTTGAATTGTAAAATAAAAGCACTTGCTTTCTAGTTGCAATTGGACAACACCAACGGTTCTTGTGTTAGAATCTGGTAATTGAGGCCAAATAATCCAATTTTGTGTATCGTAGAAGTGAACTCAGACTGAGTAGTTCCCTTTTTTTTCTTTTTTTCTTTTTTCCTCTAGGAGCGTCAGATTCAGTTAATAAGAGAGCTGCTGATGTGTGATCCCTCCGGCAGCATCCAGCTCAGCGAACAGCAGAGGAGTGCTTTAGCCTTCCTTAATAATAGAACTCATATGTCTGCTGATGGCAATGGGACTAGAAGGTAAGGCTAAACTTGGAGTAACAAACACTTCACTGACTTGCACGTCTACTATTTATTTGTCACATTATTTGTTGTCATTCTAAAAGGAATGACTTGAGGAAATACTGTTTCGCTTTAAAACGTCTAAACTCTGATACCCTGTACTTGGAAGTTTACATAGAGTACACCTGTTGCAGTAAACTTGTACCTAACCTGGCTCCAGAACTCAAGAGCAGACACCTTAGGGGGCCTCTGTATCTCTGTAGAGCTTCATCATGCTGGCCTTATGGGGCTCTAATGTGTAAATGTCATCACTGGCTTGTCTGCTCTGTTTCTATAATTTCCTTAGGGGCCAATAGCAAGGATGTGGAATAGAGTGATTTATCTATCAACACCGCGCATAAGTGAACATCCTTGTAGGGTCTACTAGCTTGCTTGTGAAAGCTCTTGTTCAGCTACAAATATTAGATTATAGTTTAGTTTAAATGCTTGAACAAGTTTACACACACAAAAAAAAAAAATCGTTGATTCTGCTCTACCATCATTGTGATTCACATTGGCTAACCAAAGATGTTACTGTTTCCTGGTTTGTATTTACAGCTTCTTGGATCTCCTACCTGCTCATTAAACACTGAGTTATTACACTAATTCACTGCACCGTGAGCATGCAGTTGACCCAGGAGATGGAAGGGTCATTAATCGTTTAGTAGGTTTAGAGATATATGTGTATTTAACTGGGATTCCACATTAAGGTGTTTGTAATTTAAAGAGATCCCATGCACACTTCATCCCCTTAGGCCCGGTTCACAATATGAATCCCACAGGAACGCACTGTGTGTTTTGTGCTATTAACATGCAATTTCAGCTGATTCATCTGAAATCGCACTAGAACGCACCAAAAGTAGTGCAGGCACTACTTTAAAAAAGTAACCGGATTGACACCCGCCTGCACTTAAAAGTCAAAAGTGTTTAATGGGATGAAACTATTTTAAAGTTTATTTCCACTTTTGCAGCAAAAAATAAAAACCGATGCTTACCTTTTTTTTTACTTGCTGAAAAATCTTACTTGACTTTCCCCTTGTAATGCTGTGTAATGTTAATGAGGGGACTGGGGAATGTTATTTACCATAATTTACCCTGATTGTGCTGGAAGATCTTAATTTTCACTCTGTAAACTAGATTTGCACAATGTCCTAATAGAGAGTTGTATATTTCTTCTGGATTACATGGTAAAAATACATATGTGCATGCATATTCACCCGTTAATGCTGGCTATATGCATATATGTGACATTACAGTAGTGGGGTTTAAAGGCTAAGTTCACCTTTTTGTGAAAAAAAAAAAGAAATGAAAAGGCATATTTTTTCAGGTATTTTGTTTTGAAAATCCCCTGGATACAGAGGTAACATGTTATGAAATGTGAACTTAGCCCTTGACATTGAGCTGCTACATATACATATAGCTGGCATTCCTTGCTTGTGCTGAGACCATACTGTCACTGACTGGAGCCAGCAGGGTGGCCAGTCGCTGTAATCGCATGACTGGGAAGCCCAGGATTAAAACACCTGTCAGCAATAAAAACCTCTGTGCCCCTGATGCGGAGATTCACCATTTTGTTAGGTTTACCCTTATCAGCAAAACACTGAAAGTGAAAGAAAATCTCACATTGTAGGTTGTCCCTAGAACAGGAATGGAGGGGGAAGTCTTCCTCCAATAGGGGCACTAGTTCTGGTGACAAGGGATTCCCTCACTTTGGAGGAACTGCTCTCCCTTCCTGTTTTGGCTATGGGACAGGAAGTGAAGGAAAGTCTCCCCAATGGGACATAGATGGCAAAAAAAAAAAAAAAAGAACAGGGTTTTTAACTCTTCCTATGCACAATGAAAAAGGGGTTTGCCCTTAGTTCTACTTTAATGCAGTAAACAGACCGATCCCTAAATAACGCCTCTGTATAAACCTGCTCCAATAAATAACTCAAATGGTAAGAAGGTATTATTTTTATTATGTGAATGGGAATACATAACTAAAAGTGGGCGTTTCTTCAATTTTGAAAGTTGGAAATATAGACTTCTGCAGTTTTGCACTTTTGAAAATGTATCTTGTGTTGTTCTGGAAATCTGCATTACGTTATTTAACTTTTAAAATATTAAATTTCTTTCCCCTAGATTATCTACAATAGATGAATCTGGCTCTATCCTGTCTGACATCAGTTTTGACAAGACCGAGGATTCTTTGGTAATGAGCTCACTGTAGAGAGAGATGCAGACTCTTAAAATCTTAATGGGAATTATAAAAACTGTACATTTTGTAGGTCATTCTGTAACGACCAGGCAGCTAATTACTGAAGAACTGACATTCTGCTATATTCATGAGCATGCTACAAAACTCCAATGAAGGCACTTAAATGAAAGCTTTACTGTATTACCGGTGACATGTACATTTTAGGCTAATTTGGCTGTTCTAGTGCTTATAACCCATTGTGGTCATTACATATCACAAACCTAGATAGTTTTTAACCATTTCCTGCAGTCAGCTGTCTTCCTATTTGAGTCACCTGAAAAGTTTGTGATATGTCAGCGGTTAAAGGTTTAGACCAGGTGTGTTGAACTTAATTTAATTGTGGGCTGCATCAGCATTATAGTTGCCCCTGTATCTGCAAGACTTGATGTCAAGAGTCCCTCCACCCTCCTTTACATCACACTGCACCCCCCATTAGACTGCTGCTGGGAACCAGGAGGTACAGGGTTTGGAGAAGGACTGGACTCAGTTGGCAGAGTCTAATGATGAGACCAGAGGTGGCAGAGATGATCGGGTGCTGCGGCTGCACAGAGAAGGCAAATGGATCTGTAGGAGGAGTTTTGTCTTCTCTGCTGTGGAGACAAAGTGGTTGCAAAGTTGAAGGGGTTCGCAGCTGCAGGAGAGGTGCAAGGGCCACATAAAATGGCCTGTTGGGCCTTGTGTTGGACATGTGGTTTTGACAAATCCTTTAGTAAGAAGCTATATTACCTGTCATTACTGGCCACCTTCTAAAATTCTTACTTTATAAATCACTGGCATAGAAAAAAGGTATGCAACCAGTAAAGTCAGAACGCATGATTTACAAGTACTTGTTCAGTGGCAGTAACTCAAATTATTGACTCATTATGATTCCCACACAGCTAGGATTTTTAGGACATGATAGCAATGGCAGCCCATATATTTCTGCAACATTTTGTGCCTAACTACAAATGGCACACAGTAGATCTTTATAGGGCTAGGGCCACATGTAGAAACCACTATTCTCAAGCACTGTAAAAAAAACAAACAAACCTAACATACTTGTGGCAAACATTTAATGAAAACAGGGCTTTTTGGGTTGTATGTATTGTATATTGAGAGAAAAACGCACAGACGCGCACACAGAGGCACAGATGTGATCCGGAGCACAGTTGCTACAGGGCAGGCAGCAAGTGGTTAAAGTATTCTATATGTTTGTATGTATTAGAGAGATGTGGATTGTGCACATCAGCCAGTGGGGGGAGAATATTCACAGCAGAAGCTGATCTGCGGGTGCTGGGCACTCAATATCGTCGGTAAAGAACACAGAATGGCGATCCGCCTATGTAAACAAGGCAGGTTGCCAGTCTGACGGGGGAAGGGATGGATTCTGTGTCCTGCAAAGCGGGGGCTAGAACCCATTTCTTCTCCTAGTAAAAACAGCCCACATAGTGTACACCATGTAGTAAAAACACATTTAATTCTTTGGTTGCCCTAGATGTTTAACCCCTTCCCAGTCAGTATAGTGACAGTGCATATTTTTAGCACTGATCACTGTATTAGTATTACTGGTTCCCAAAAAATGTCACTGTCTGATTGCAATCCTGCTATAAGTTACTGATCGCCGCCATTATTAGTAAAAAAAAGAAATAAAAATTCCAGTTTATATACCATAGTTTGTAGACGCTATAACGTGTGTGTGTGTGTGTGTGTGTGTGTGTGTGTGTGTGTGTGTGTATATATGTATGTGTGTGTGTGTGTGTGTATGTATGTATGTATGTATGTATGTGTGTATATATATATTTATTATTATTATCGAAATTGTCGATCTTTTGTTTATAGCGCAAACAGCAAAGGCGATCAAATACCACCAAAAGAAAGCTCTATTTGTGGGGACCTAAATTTCATTTGGGTACAGCGTTGCATGACTGCGCAATTGTCAATTGTCAAGTAACAGTGCTGTATTTCAAAAAGTGGCCTGGTCATGAAGGGGGTAAATATTCCAGAGGTCATATGAATAATGAATATACCGTATATACTCGAGTATAAGTCGAATTTTTCAGCACATTTTTTTTGTGCTGAAAGTGCCCCCCTCGACTTATACTCGAGTCAAGCACTTTTCTGCAGCAAAAAATGTCATTTTCCGAACCGACTTTGGGGCCCCGTATCTCTGGTGTGCAAACCCAGTGGAACTGGTACCACAACATATCCAAAGCTGAAGTTCCTAGCACCAAGTGGCCCCGAGATACGGGGCCCCAAAATCGGTTCAGAAAATGTCATTCTCTGCTGCAGAAAAGTGCTTGACATTTTCTGAACCAACTTTGGGGCCCCATATCTCAGGGCCACTTGGGGCTAGGAACCCCAAATTTGGTGTGCAAACCCAGTGGAACTGGTACCACAACATATCCAAAGCTGAAGTTCCTAGCACCAAGTGGCCCTGAGATACAGGGCCCCAAAACCGGTTTGGAAAATGTCATTCTCTGCTGCAGAAAGGTGCTTGACATTTTCTGAACTGTTTTTGGGGCCCTGTATCTCGGCAGCAATGTTATTTCGGGACCCTTTGGGTTCAGAGACCCCAAATTTTGCCTGCAGCTAGGGGGCATCTAGGAACCCTTAACTACCAAGTTTGAAGTTCAGGGGACCTATGGCTGCAAATGGGCACAGTGATGCTGCAAATTGGCATTGTTGACCCTCTTTTCTACTTACAGTAGCTGTGCATTTCTCACCCTCGTCTTATACTCGGGTCACTAAGTTTTTCCCATTTTTTTTTTTTTTGTGGTAAATTAGGGGATCGACTTATACTCGGAACGACTTATACTCGAGTATATACGGTATGTCTATGGGGTAAACTGACAGTTTAAATGACAGAATAAAACGGTGATCATACCATAAGAGTTATGTAGATATGTGTGATGTAGGTCAGTGCCCACACTTGGTTCTGTAGCTCTCTTCCATATGCTGGTTTATCCCTTGCTATTAAGTGATCATGGCATCCTATGTAGGTATTGGCAATTTGCTTAGAGTATTTTAGTGACCTAGAGTAGGATCACACATGACTGGGGAATTTGAACATGTATCAATATGTCATTATCAAGAATCCATTTTAAAATTGCAAAGTGTTCTATAAGTGTTAGAGTAACAGTGTGCTGAGGGTTTATATATACCATGCCATCTGTACGTGTTGCCACTGCCTTCCTTTTGGTAGTGGTAAATTTCCTTTTTTGTGTTTTTTTTTTTTTTTTTTCTGTTCAATAATTTTTGTTCAAACTTTTATAATTTAATTTTTTTTTAAATTAAAGGACTGGGATTCATCTCTAGTGAGAAATGTGAGGCTGAAGAAGAGAGAAAAACGGGTATGGTGGTTGGAAATAGAGTTCATGCACTTGGCAAAAAACAAAATACAATAATCTTACTGGGATTTTCTTTATTGCAGCGCTCTTCCAGGCAACAGACGGAAGGTCCTCCTGTTCCATCAAAGCGAACACGTTCCTTTGGATTAGCTGTTGATCCGGTTAGTTAGCTGGGAACTATGCAGATAATTGTGATTTTTGTGCTTTATTGATCAGGAACCGAAGATGCTATAGCATTTACAGTGTGATACGTGCCCTTTGCAGGTACTTAAAGTGGCTCTAAAGGCTCATGGTTTTTTCTTTTACCTTTATGCAATCTATGCATGAAGGTAAAAAAAACCTGTGTGCTGCAGCCTCCCTAATACTTGAGTCCCATCTCGATCCAGCGATGTGCACGAGAGCTTCGGCTCTCCAGGGACTCTCACACTTCATTGGCTGAGGCATTAGCTCCCGCTGCTGTCAATCACAGCCAGTGAGCCAATCGAGAGGGCCGAGCCACAGGTCTCTGTGTTAATGGACACATAGAGTTGCGGCTCGGTAGCTAGACAGCTTGGTGCCCCAATAGCAAGCTGCTTGCTCTGGTGGCACTTGGCAGGAGGGGCCAGAGGGCGGCCCGAGAAGAGGAGGATCCGGGCTGCTGTGTGCAAAACCACTTCACAGAACCGGTAAGTATAACATGTTAGTCTGTTGTTTTTAAGAAAAAAAAAAAAATCACTTTAAAACATTAACTTTTGAAACCTTTTGATATCTTGGTCCTGTTGATTTAACCAGTATTGGGCTTTCTCTTTTTGGGTTAGACTGCTGGCTGTGTCTACTAACTGCATGGATTTAAGCTCTAGTTAAAAAAACCAA
This sequence comes from Lithobates clamitans, assembly GCA_037952925.1. NCBI lineage: Eukaryota > Metazoa > Chordata > Amphibia > Anura > Ranidae > Lithobates > Lithobates clamitans. The sequence continues at coordinate 3,461,928 of JBBGZY010001769.1, forward strand.
AAAAACTTTTGTGTAACTGTTATGCCCTGTACACACGGTCGGATTTTCCGACGGAAAATGTTAGATGGGAGCTTGTTGTCGAAATTCCAACCGTGTGTGGGCTCCATCGGACATTTTCCATCGGAATTTCCGTCACACAAAATTTGAGATCTGGATCTCAAATTTTCCGACAACTAATTCCGACGCACAAAGTTCCACGCATGCTCGGAATCGATCAGAAGAGCCACACTGGCTATTGAACTTCATTTTTCTCAGCTCGTCGTACGTGTTGTACGTCACCGCGTTCTTGACGTTCGGAATACCTGACAAGATTTGTGTGACCGTGTGTATGCAAGACAAGTTTGAGCCAACATCCGTCGGGAAAAAATCCATGGATTTTGTTGTCGGAATGTGCGATCATGTGTATGGGGCATTAGCCTTTAATCATTTTATGCCTAACTGTAGCCACCTAAATACAAAAATCTTACATGCCCCATACGTGGAGTCTGTTAGGGAAAACTATCTGCGTCTAGGGTTGTACACATGACTTTACGCAAAAGCCACAAACTTCAAAGTACTAACAATAATTTACAAAGCCATCCACAACTCTGCCCCCAGCTACATCACCAGCCTGGTCTCAAAAAATCAACCAAGCCGCTCTCTTCTGTCCTCCCAAGACCTCCTGCTCTCTAGCTCCCTTGTCTCCTCCTCCCATGCTCTCCTCCAGGATTTTTCCAGAGCTTTTCCCATCCTTTGGAACTCCCTACCCCTATCTGTCTGTCTCCCAATCTATCCATCTTTAGACAGTCAAGTCGAGCTATATTGTCATTCCACTACACGTAAGAACATACAGTAGAACTAAATATCGTATCTCACAGGGTCACGGTGCTACTTACAAATTAGACATAATTATAACTAGATGTACAAAGAATAAAAATAGTGAGGAATACACATCTGGGAACTACGTAACTGTACATATACTATATATTTCCAAAAGTCTTTGTAGCAGCAAGTGTTTATAAAAGTGTCTAGTGAATATTCAAGGGTAAAAAGCAGGGGACGTGAGACGTTCCTGATCACAATATATAGGAATAGAAGAGGTTTCAAAGAGGATTGGAGTTGAGGGCTCTCACAGCCTGGGGAAAAAAAAACTGTTGAACAGTCTGACAGTCCTGGTTTTGATACTCCGGTACCTTCTACCTGATGGCAAGAGCTGAAAGAGACTGTGGGAGGGATGAGTAGGATCCCTCACGATACTGGTAGCTTTTCTCGAGCATCCAGGATGAAAACCCTTCTCTTTAAAGAAGCCTATCCTGCTTCTAACTAATACTGTTTTTACTTTCTCCAACAGATCCTCCCCCACAGCTATTACCTTTTTGTATCAATTGACCCTCCCCCTTGGATTGTAAGCTCTAACGAGCAGGGCCCTTTGATTCCTCCTGTACCAAATTGTAACCGATGTCTGCCGACCACCCGTGATCGCTTGTAAGAGAGACGCGGAACGGAAATCTGTCAATGTAAACATAGATTTCCGTTCTGTCATCGGAGGAGAGAGAGATCTGTTGTTCCTAGTGATTAGGAACAGCGATCTGTCTCCTCCAGGCAGTACACTCTCCCTACGGTTAGAAACACCTCCCTAGGGAACACTTAACCCCTTGATCGCCCCCTTGTGTTAACCCCTTCCCTGCCAGTGACATTTATACAGGGATCAGTGGCTATTTTTAGCACTGAGCTCTGTATAAGAGTCAATGGTCCCAAAAAAGTGTCCGATCTGTCTGCCGCAATGTCGCCATCCCACTAAAAATCGCTGATCACTGCCATTAATAAAAATGCCATAAATCTATCCCCTATTTTGTAGACGCTATAATTTGTGCAAACCAATCAATATTCGCTTTTAAAAAAAAAAAATAGAATACATATCGGCCTAAACTGATGAAGAAATTTTGTCTTTTACATTATTTTAATTTATTATAGCAAAAAGTGCCACCAAAAGAAAGCTCTATTTGTGGGGAAAAGACGTCAGTTTTTGTTTGGGTACAACGTCACACGACCACGCAGTTGTCAGTTAAAGCGACGCAGCGCTGTATCGCAAAAAATGACCTGGTCATTAAGGGGGCAAATCCTTCAGGTCCTTAAGTGGTTAATCAAGCAATCTTACCCATCCATCCTCCAATGCTTTTGCAGAGAAATCACTTAAAAAAATTGGCCCTAACATCTCTGGCTGTGGCCATCTTAAGTAAGGGCAGATGATTCATGTAGCACTGGAATCCATCTGCCCTTAGCTCAGGCATGCCGGCAGGAGGGTGTACTTAGCTGAGAAAATCCCTCCCGAAGACTCCTGGGATGTATATCATTTGCCTAGGCCTGGAAACCACGCAGTAACTGAAGAGGTAGAAGAAAAAAAAATGGACATATGATAGATATACTTTCCTATTTACTAACGATGGCAGAATAAGCTTTAAAATTCATGTTGATTGAGAGTGGAGTTCCACTTTGAATTTCACCCGGGGGTGAGCTGCATGTGCATGAATATTTATCTCTTGCATACTCCAATCTATCTCACTATAAATCTACACTAATGCACAAGATACAGTATTTATCGGCATATAACACGCACCTTAATTTTAAGAGGGAAGTTTCAGGAAAAAAACCTAATTTTGAATAAAGAACTTTGAAGTAAACTGAGGGTCAGTGCCCATCTGCAGCTTCCGCCTTTGCCCATTAATGCAGCCTCACCAGAGCCAGGATCTCCTGTGTACTCGGCACTCGCAGTCAGTCGGTCCCGGCTCCTATAATAGACAGAACATTGGTCCAATACCGGGACATTGGATGTCTATGCTAGGAGCCGTGCCAGGAGGCGGGACTGAGTGACTGCAAGCGCCAAGTGCACAGGGGATCCAGGGCTGTGTAATCCGGTGGCGCTCGCCCTCTGAGGCAGCCAGATATCGGCGTAAAACATGCACCCATGATTTGCCCCCTATTTTTAGGGGGGGCGGGGAGTGCGTGTTATATGCCAATAAATACAGTATGTTTGAAAAATCTATATACCAAAAGCATATTAATCAGTTAAGATTGACTCTAAACCATTATAGTTTCTGTTGAGATCAATTTGCATCACTGCATTGTTATACATGTATTACATTTTTGCATCCTATGTAGGCCAATGAGTCCATAATAACTAAAACAACAGTGACCGTTCCAAACAACGGAGGCGTTATTGAAGCTGTGTCAACCATCGAGACTGTACCATACTATACACGCAGTCGCAAGCCTGGTAAGTGTGTGTGTGTGTGTGTGTGTGTGTGTGTGTGTGTGTGTGTGTGTGTGTGTGTGTGTGAGAGTATATGTATGTTTGTGTATGTATATGAGCTATAGAGAGAGGTGTGTGTTTTTATTTTTCCACCTCCCTTTTTGATACATGCATGGTTTTTAATAGTGATCATTTCTTCTATCAGCTCAACTGCAGCAATGGAGTAGTGACTCTAGTTTGATGAGACCAATTCATGAAAGAAATGAGGCTGACGGCTGTAGGACTCCACAGCATCAAGGAATAAGACTTCATGAGTTTGTCTCTAAAACAGTGAGTGGAATTCGAAATGAACCCTAATTCCCGTATTCTGCCTTTCCTGTCCATGCAACTTAATTTTCATATCTCAGGTAATAAAACCAGAATCGTGTGTCCCCTGTGGAAAGCGAATCAAATTTGGGAAATTGTCATTGAAGTGTCGGGACTGCCGAGTTGTGGCCCATCCAGAGTGCCGGGAGCGCTGCCCTCTTCCATGCATCCCGACGTCAGGGAACACTCCAGTTCGTATTGGAGAGGTAGAACCCTTTGAATAATTTGCAATGTCTATTTTCAGCACTGCCTGCTTTAAACTAGGCAACATCAAAAAATAACTTTTGTGAAATTAACATGATTTGTCTAATTCTCCTATCCTGTCAACATATCAACTTTAAAAAAAAAAATAAATTGGTGGATTTTAGTAGCGATTTAAACCCCATCTGTTCCCTAACCATTTTCCTGTGTTGTAGGGCACTCTTGCTGACTTTGCTCCATCATCTTCTCCAATGATACCCCCAGTAGTTGTACACTGTGTCAGTGAAATTGAGCAGCGGGGACTTCATGAGGTAAGGTGTGCTTTGTAGGCACATTGAAAGGCAACCTTTTAATTTCTATGAGCAGCACATTGTTAGTATTTCCATATTTTCTACAACTACTTGTTTCTTTTGTCGGGCAGACCGTGTGTGTGTTCGGAGCTGTGCACCCTCACGGCTGTCAACAAAATGCCTATGTGGGCAAAAACTACCCTTGCACATGCGTAAGCTATAGTACGTCCTTGTGAACAAGGCCTTAAAGGATAAGTTCACTTTAAAAAAAAAAAAAAGTGCACATTTTTTTGCTGGTAAAAAAATGTGCAATTTTTTTGGAGCCTGTAAAGCATTGCCCCAGCGACCAGAAGATCACTGCCGCCATGCAGGTCTCCTGCAGATCTGTCAGTGTATCTGTGCCCATACATCCCGTATGAGCATAGATACACGGATGGAAAGAATCAAGTAACTACCACGGCGCATCTTCACAGCACCATGGTAGTTCATTGAGAACTACAAGCCGACAGCTGCAAAGGATGTTGGGGCTTGTAGTTTATTCACACACAGCTGCCGCACTGATTTCAAAAACTGACAGCTAGTGCAGGGAACTTCTTCCCTTTTTGTCACAGGAAAGGGGGGGGGGGGAGGGAATCGGGCAGCGGCTGCAGCATTGGGAACATGTTTCATGTTCCATTCTAAAAATGTTTGTAACATGTTCCCAATGGTGATCTTATCCTTTAAGAGAAGTGAATCTGCCTTTGCTGTATTCCTTTTTAATATTTCTAGTTGCACAGTCTCATGCATGTTTTTTTATTCTTTGAGTCACTGACCTGAAGCAAGCATGCTGATCTAGAGACTGATTGGCTGTTAACAATTAGGGGCCATTAACACTTTTTTTTTTTTTTTAGTTTGTAGTAACAAATGAAAAGTGGTGTGTTGCTGTGCTATTACTATTGAGTGGCACCCCAACACACCCAGGCAGTGGAAGTAGGTGTGAGTAGTGGTAGGCTGCTTCAACATAACTCTTGAATATCGCACATTATCATCGCATGCTAACAGTTGATTGACCCTCACTCACGTGTAGCTAGTTTTTTTTCTGAAGGCAGCTGAAGTGGTGAGCTAGAGAGGCTCTCTCAAGGAAGTTTTCGACTACAAAAGCAAGTACTGTATAATATGAAGTTTGGATGTCCTCATTGTTCCAGTACAATACTAATGATTTTAGGTGAAGGTCATCTGTAAATGCGCACTGCAAACATTTGACTTATAACCCATGTATTGAATAGTACTGGACAGCTATTGCTGGTCTACGCTGGATAGTAGCTTTAGTGTTTCGTTTTGTTTTGAACTTCTTGTTTGTTTTTGTTTTTTAATGTGAGCAATGCCCCCCCCCCCCCTCTTCCTAGACTGGTCTATACAGAATTTCTGGCTGCGATCGTACAGTTAAAGATTTAAAGGAAAAGTTTCTGAGAGGGAAGAACGTTCCTTTACTCAGTAAAGTGGATGACATTCATGCAGTGTGTGGTTTTCTCAAAGACTTTCTGCGCAACTTGAAGGAACCATTGCTTACTTTCCGCCTCAATAAAACCTTCATGAATGCAGCTGGTGAGTATTATTTTCCATATTTAGTTTTTCTGACACCTAAATCAGTATAACCATTTTATTTGTATAGGGTTAGAAACACACATAGTTTGTGGTTTGTTAAAGCGGTAGTAAACCCACTTTTACCTACAAGTAAGCCTGTAATAAAGCTTACTTGTAGGTACTGTGGATATCTCCTAAACTTGCACTGTTTAGGAAATATTCAGAGTGCATGCAGCCGGAGACGTCACTGTGCCCCCAACCACTCGTGTAGCCGGAGGCTGAGAACCCAGAAGGAAGAGCGGGTAAAGATGGAAACCCTCTCAGCGGTGACAATGTGATGCTGAAGGGCTTCATTTTAAGGCAAGTGCTAGTAAGTGATGCATTTTAGCACATTATGACATTGCCTTGCAGGGGATATTTTTTTTTGTTTCAATAGTTTATATTGAAGTTTTACAGATAACATCAATAGGTAATAAACATTGTCAACATCAATAGGTAATAAACATTGTCATACATCTAGATTCAGTATTGCAAAGTTCGCTATACAGGTACATATGACATAGTATAATATGAACATTTGTAAACCGTTTCAACAGTGATACACAGTATGGGTGCTATGTGTAGGGCTAAGAGTGCTGTCTATCAACCCCAAACATCCCAACTGGGTGCTTACTGTGTCTGGGGGGAGGGAGACAACCTTTCTCATCCCTGTGCTTTAGAGGGAAAGGTAGGCAGGAGCAGTAGGTACACAAAGTGGAACATATTAGTTAAGTCAGAGGTTGACAAATTTTTCGTACCAGTTGATCCAGGGAAGCCATTTTTTAAGCAGTTTTTTTGAGTGAATATGTGCCTCATTCACCATTGGACGCTCATAAGTGAAATGAGTCTGTACCATGGTAATCACATCCAGTAATGTTGGGATTCTCAGTCTTCCAATTTCTAGCGATCAAAAGTCTTATTGCTAATAGTATGTGGGTAGTTGTTGTCCTAAAGTGTGGTAGAATGGAATCAATGTTAATGTTCAAAATGGCCAATTGTGGGGTGAGTATATATTGTTGGTGTAATGTCATAACATGTTAGAAATGTCTGTCCAGAGCTTTTTCAGATGTGGGCAAGACCAGAATATATGACATAGGGGATACATTTTGCTAGTTTCTGTGGTGTTGGGTACCACCGTAGAGTTATATAAAAACGTGTAGTCAGGTTCAGTGGTGTGATGGCATCTCCACACGTCAAAGATCGTTGTTTCTTAGGACCGATCCCATAGGTGATGGGTATCTGTTGGTTTGGGAGGAGGTGTCTAATATGTTGTCTGGTACCAAGTTAAAGTCCCCGTAGATTATAAGATGATCCTGTCTGAACTGGTTTATTTTTTTCATGAGTTTTGTCAGGAATTTGAGTTGTCTAATGTTAGGAGCGTAGATGTTAACTAGAGTACATCTGGTATTGTCTATGGTGCAGGCTAGGAATCTCCCCTCCAGTGTCTATAAGGCTGTTGTGAAGGCTGTAGTATTAACTGCTATTAGTACCCCATTTTTCTTGTGTGGACCTGAGGCTGTAAAGATGTGGGGGAAAATTCTTGTTGGTGCGGTTCTTCGTGCAGCTTAAAGTCTTCTCTTGTATACACATCACATCACACTGAGATTCGTGATCTGTGTGCCAGAGCGAGGCTCTTTTAGCTGGGTGGTTCAGTCCTTTAGTATTGAGTGACATGAATTTTGGTATGTTGGCTGATGTGAGAAGACTAGTGTGGTGTGCGTCTTAGTTACTTACAATTGAAGGAGGGTAGAGGTGTTGAGGTCCGGTTCCCTATGCAGCAGAGTGTTGGCAGTTAGGATTCGCTGAGAAGAAGATGCAAGGAAGCCTGTTCAGTATTCTTGTGTGTTCCCAGGATCAGTACTCGGAAGGATGGAAAGTTAACAGGATTAGAAAGTTAACAGTAGGATATACAGTAAATGTTAAGTACTTGACCTCCTGCCTGTGAATAAGAAAAAAGGGAGAACAAAAAGTTAACATGAACAAAGGAAAAAGTTTCTATGAGATTCAGCAGGTTTTGGGTTAAGAGCTACTGAGCTAAATGGGTAAGAGTTCGTAGACTCTCTGAAACGAGCGAAGTGCTGAGCCGGAACAAAATGCTGTAGTTAACATAGAAGCGGAAGCATTCACTTTGAAACAGAGTTGATTTTTGCCCTGTTTATCCTGCATTTGGACTGTAGGATCAGGAATAAAGTAAATAAATCAGGAATGATTCCCCAAAAATAAAGCAATAGGAGGCCTTCTACTGTGTGGATGTTGTTTCTTCCCATTTTTAGTGACCATTAGTTTTGTAGGGAATCACCATTGATATGGGATCTTGTGGTTATTGAGAGGTTTGCTTATTGTATTTAATTGGCGCCCGAGTTGTCGTGTATATTGCGATATATCAGTGTACAGTTGCAGCTTGGAGGTCTGATGGTAGGACACTCTCGGGTATGCCGTGTATTTTTACGTTCTTACGTTAGGACCTGTCCTCCAGGTCCGCCATTTTAGCCCTCATCCACTGATGTTCATCGCGTGTGTGTTCATGTGCATCTACCAAGTCATTCACTGTCTCTATGATTTCACTGACTTGAGTGTCAATTTGGGTCATTCTGTTCCCCATGGAGTGCATCTCTGAGGTAAATTTGGTGAACATGGAAGAGATAGTGACATTTAGGGAGTTTTGGAGAGGGATGAGCATCTCCTTCATTGTGGTGTCTAGCACCGGCTGGTTTGATGTGGGGAAAGCTGCTATAGTGGATGGCTGAGGTAAAGGGGTAGAAGATGCTGCAGTTCCAAGACTCTCCTCCGGATTGTGCGGATCAGTCTCCTCTTCAATTTCACTGGGCTGTTTTGTGTGGATGAGGCTGGAGAGGTTTGATTGTCTCCTGAGCTATCTCTGGGGAGGGATATTTCTGGCGGATCAGCGTCTGGAAGATCAATGTAGGAGCCGTCTCCCTCACAGTGCAGGCCGCGGGCACCATCTTTGGACTGGAGCTTCGGCGGCTGTGCGAGTAGGTAGTCCGTTTCCTGGGCTGCCTGTATTCTTTTAGTTTGCGGGTCATAGCTGAATGATTCGCCGGTCACCGGTGGTTAAAGAAGGGCGAGGACCGCTCTGGTAGCTGTGCTTCCTTGAGTTTTATCTCCGGTCAGCACTGGAGCTGTGGAGTCAGACGTCCATTCCGCTCGACAGCTAGCCACGTCCCCACTTTTTTTTTTTTTTTTTTTCTGCAGTTTACTACCGCTTTACAGTTCCTGAGAATGGTTTGAAGATCTCAAACCTGCTAGATACCACTGTTCTAAGGGTTTTTTTTCTATTCACTTCTCCAGAAATTTCAGACGATGATAATAGCATTGCTGCAATTTATCAAGCAGTTGATGAGCTTCCTGCAGCCAACAGGGATACTTTAGCCTTCCTAATGACACATCTTCAAAGGTTAGTACAAATACACATTTTTAGATCTGTCTTGATACTCCTTTTTCTCTTACTGTATGTATTTATGTAACTATCTGTGCTCTGCAGAGTGGCTGAGAGTCCAGACTGTAAGATGGATGTGACCAATCTGGCTAGGGTGTTTGGGCCCACTCTGGTGGGTCACGCAGTCCCTGATCCTGACCACATGACACTCCTACAAGATACAAAACGACAGCCAAAGGTATATCTCAAAGAACGGCAGCCTAGTGGAAGCACGGTGTATTTTCTGTGCGCACATGTTTCGAGTTGTTTTAATGTGCGTTTTCTAATTTTACAGACTTTTCCATATTTTTGTCTTATTAAATAGTAGCAAAATGGTGCTCATTCCAGAACAGGAAAGGTTGTGGGGTTATTACAAACATCCCCAACTTGGCTCGGCTTCAATGTGAGGCAGGAATTGTTGAGCCAACATGAAAGGGGGCATATATGTACAGGGACCTGAGCAGACCAGTTAAGGTGGTGGCCTTCTGAATTGGGGAGTAGAGGTGTGTACAGTGGGTATAGGAAAGCATCCCCCCTTCCCTTAAAATCTTCTTCATTCTTCTTTTTTTTAATATCCAGCTGTATTTAATCATTATAACCAAATAAGAGATAACACCAACATGTCAGAAAAAAAAATTGTAAACTCAGCTAATCCCCTTTTTTAATGGCACACAAAGCCATTTGACTTTCAACTGGTGATCAGCTGCGGTCATTTTTGATTAGCTCAACGTGAAAAGGGCTTTCCTGGAGCATTTCAGTCAATGGTAGTGCAACTGAAGCAAACAATCAACTATGGTTGGCAAGGCACTGTCAAAAGATCTCTGGGATAGTTGTGGACAGGCAAAATTCAGGAAATACAAAATAAAATGTCAAGGGCTTTGTCAATGCCTAGAAGCACTGAAGTCTATTAAGAAGTGGAAGGTATTTGCTACAACACAGACTCCCTGGATCAGGACATCACTCCAAACTGGATGAAAGCGCTAAGAGGAAACTGGTCAGAGAGGCTACCAAGAGGCCTTCAGCAACTCTAAGTGGTCATTGTGTGCATGTGACAACAATATCACAAATTCTCCACAAACGAGGCTTGTATGGGAGGGTTGCAAGAAGAAAAAAAAAGCCACATGCAGTCACGACTGAGATTTGCCAAAACGCACCTTGAAGATTCTGAGACCGCATGGAAAAAAGTGTTATGGTCAGATGAGACTAAAATTGAATTATCTAGCCTCAACACCAAACGATATATCTGGTGGAAATCCAATACAGCTCACCATCCAAATAACACCATTCCTACAGTAAAGCATTGAGGTGGTAATATCCTATTATGAGGGTGTTCCTCTGCAACAGCGTCTGGAGCACTTGTCAGGATACAAGGAAAAATGAATCGGGCAAAATTCCGTCAAATTCTTGAGGAAAATCTGCTGCCCTCTGCCAGAAAGTTGTCAATGGGAAGAAGGTTTACCTTCCAAACCCACAGAAAAAATGACCATGCAGTGGTTGAAGGAGAAAAAGGTGAATGTTCTTGCATGGCCTAGTCAGAGCCCAGACTTAAACCCCATAGAAAATCTGTGGAATGATGTGAAGACTGCAGCCCATAAACAGTGGATATTGTGAGTTAAGCTGCAAGATCTACAGTGGGTTACTGTGAGAATTTGTTGCCATAGGGGACAGCGTTTGCTACAAGATACAGATTGCTGCATTCAGCTTAAAGGCCCTCATTCTGTATTGCTGTCTGCCTAGTTCTATTTTCGTCTGCAGAGTTTTGTCTTACTTGCTATTGCACCCTGAGAAGGAATGTCAGCTCTCCCTGGCTCTGGGGGCCACCATCAGGTCTTTGGAAGTGGTGGAGACCGCTACACATGTTACTACGGTGTTTCTCCGAAAATAAGCCGGGTCTCATATTAATTTTGGCAACAAAAGACCCAGTAGGGTTTATTTTGGGGTAGGGCTTGACATGTGCGGTCTTCTCTCCCCATCTTCCTCCCTGCCTGGCCAGTGGAACTGAGTAAAAGTGGGTGTAGAAAATTCCAAAATGCATCATATTACACAATGCAAAGTGCATTTCTCTGCAATCTGTAATAAACGCCCTATTACCGTGCTGCTCGGCGCTTCCGCGACCCGCTGATCCTCTTTTCCTGCATTGACCTTCATTTTCTAGTGCAGTCCAGGGCACGCTCCGAGCGTTGCAGAGGGAGGGGGGCACGAGATCCCCCGCCGGCAGAAGAGGGGTCAGCTAAGCGCCGCTTACATGGCCCGCCGGAGCTTCCTTCCCTGCTCCAAGCACTGGGTGGGGGGGGTGATTTTAAGATTTTACAACCCTTTTAAACTAGGGCTTATTTTTGGGGTAGGGCTTATATTGTAGCCCTCCCCAAAAGTCACAGTAGGGCTTATTTTCGGGGTAGGTCTTATTTTTCGGGAAAACACTGTATATAAATGTTTCAAAACCCAATACAGTAAACTGATCTTTTATATGTAGGTTAAAAAAAAAAAAATCCTTGATAATGCACTATACTATATTGCAAATGTTATGTGTTACTGATGAACTTTGCTGTATTTTTATCTTAGGTAGTGGAACGTTTGATGTCATTGTCAGCAGATTTCTGGAACCAGTTCATGATGGTAGAAAACATGGACCCATCTCATATAATTGAAAATACAAATATTTTCAGCACTCCTCAGACTCCTGATGTGAAAGGTAAGCTTACAAATGGGGAAACGCTTGATAAAACCCGTAGCCTATTTTCTTACTGACCTCACTAAATTACCTGCGTGCTACTGCCCCTGTGTCTTTGGTAAAGTAGATGGGAACTACTGGGTCTGCGACTTTACTGAACATGTTGGGTGTTACTGTCCCTGTGACTTTAATGGATTCGGGAACTGTTGTCCCTGTGACTTCAATAAAGGAATTGATTTGCAATCCTCTTACTAGAAACATGTCAAATGCAGCTCTACCTTTCATCATTTTGATACAAACGTGACTGGTATAAAACAAACCAGCTGTTAGAGGTATCCTTGGCGCGCCCACGGGAAATGTTTAAAATGTTTTTATATAGTAATCTTTGACAGTGGAACATTGGCAAAGACAGTGGGGTTGCTGTATAAGAAAAGAGCATAGCTATCCATAGCAGTGAATATCTTTGCTCCAGTTTCTATAATTAAAGTGGGATTCCAGTTAAAAAAAAAAAAAGCCCTTTTTATTTGTGTGAGAATAATAAAAGCCGTGAACCAGTCCAGCCTCGCCCCAAGCAGCCCTTTCCCCTTCATGACTTCACATGGTTTTTACTCACATGCCACTTTCTATGGGGACATTCGTGTAGGCTCAATCTGAGCCACGCTGCAAAGACACAGACAGCGGAGATCGGCCCTGCCTCCCTTTTTGTCACAGAATTTGTTTGACAGCAGCAGGAGCCAAGTCTGCCCTGTCCAGGAGAAAGCTGCTGCTCTCAGGCACAGTGCTGGACTGAGATCGGGCTCAGTTAAGTATAAGGGGGAGCTGGGGGGTAATCCCAGATACAGAAGGTTATTTTACCTTCATGCATAGAATGCATGAAGGTAAAAATCCACTTTAAATATAAATATGGTTGTCCCTGCACAAAGACTCGTATGTTCCTTGACGTCTGTTTATACTAATTATTGAGGTTCGCAATGATTTTATACTGTTGCCCATAATCAATTTGCTATTTAATTTTTTGCTTTTTTTTTTTTTTTTTTCAGTGAGCATGCTAGGACCTCTGACAACACCTGAGCAGCAGATCAGCAAAACACCTTCCTCAAGTTCACTTTCCCAGATGGTTAAATCTACGCTTAGCAAAAACACACCAAAGTAAGTACCAAAGTAACCAGTAGTCAAGATGATGTTTTATACAGGGATGGGATGTGTGATGTGTGCTTCTGTTGCTTACCTCCCCTTTTGAAAAAGCTAATTGCCTGACATTAACCACTTGCCGCCCGCCATATAGCAAAATAACAGCGGCAAAGTGGTTGTGTTATCCTGACCGGACGTGTTTAGGATAACAAGCCGCAGCATGCCCCTGGTGGCGTGGATCGCGGCAATCGTTGTCGATGCATGTCAGACACACCGCAACTCCGATCTAGGTAAAGAGTCTCTGATGGAGACTTTACCACGTTATCAGCCGTGTCCAATCACGGCTGATCACGATGTAAACAGGAAGAGCCGTTTATCTGCTTTTTCTCACTCGCGAGTAGAGGAGAGCCGATCGACTGCTCCTCTGACAGGAGGGGGGACCTGTGCTGTACCAATGATGGCCACCACTGATGAACACCAGGTATGGCATCTGTGGTGGCAATGTGTTTCCACACAATGCCAATACCTGCCAGTGCCTCAATGGCAGTGCCACCCATAGTGCCCATCAGTGCCTGTCAGTGCAGCCTCATTGGTACAAAGGAGAAAATGTACTTATTTACAAAATTTTATAACAAACGAAGAAAACCCCCTTTTTTTTTTTTTTTTTTTTGCAAAAGATAAAAACACGAGAGGTGATCAAATGCTACCAAAAGAAAGCTCTATTTGTGTGAACAAAATGATAAAAAAAAAAAAAAAAAAAATTCTGTACAGTGTAGCATGAATTGTCATTGTCATTTAAACAGCTCCGAAAGCTGAAAATTGGCTGGGTCAGGAAGGGGGGGGTAAAGTGCCGGGTATTGAAGCGGTTAAAGTGACACAAAGCATTATCCTTATTTTCCATACAGAATCTATACACATCCACTACTTAAAGCAGAACTTCAGTAATTTTTTTCAACTCTCCATCTATTAAATCTTCTGCCCTTGTTTTAACTTTGGATAGTAAAACATATTTTTTTTTCTGCCAGTAAATACCTTATACAGCCCACCTCCTGCTTCTTGTCTGGTGATATTTAGCCTAGTTTGCCAGGAAGGGAGGGGGAGTGAGTCATAATAGGGCCACTGAGAGGTGCAGAGCTGGAGGTGTGCCTCTGTGTAAATCCAGGAAATGAACAGGCAACAGCTTCAGCTGCCCACAGTTAAAATGCATGCAGCCAGACTCAGTGGAGGGAGATTTCTGCAGCATATTTGGCAAGTGCAGAATCACGGAGATTATGTGTGTATGTGTGGTTGGAGGGAAGCTACAGAATGGCAAAGATGTTTTTATTACAAATTATGTGAGCAGACTGCAGTTCCTTTTTAATGACCCTGTAATCTATTGTTCATGAAATCTTTTCTTAGTGTTTTTCTGTCTCCTTGTAATGTCCTCTGTAAGCTCCTGAACATCTCCTTTTTCCCCTCCTTTCTATTTGGAACAAGCAGTGTATGTTAGGTGTGGTCATGTGCACTACTCTTCACATTAACCACTTCCGGACCACCGCACGCCGATATACGTCCTAACTTTGAAGAGGAATATCGTTGTTATGGCAACAGCTAGCTTCCATAACCCCGATCTCTTCGGCCGGTGGTCCAGTTTCCAATAATAGTGGTCTCTGCGGTCAGAAACAATAGAAGAGGTTTGGGTATTTTTGTTTTGTTTTTTTAAATAACAAGTGTTTTAATGTTCATACGGTATGTTCACTACTGTTTGGTTTTATTTACTTGGAGCAAGTTTGTGGGTTGTTAATCTCTCGGGCAAGCCATAGGCGGTGCGATTTATTATTTGTTTTGTTTTCTTTTTCTCCCAGCAGGGAGAACATGGTGATTATTGCTAGTGACTATAGTTGCTGGCACAAATTGCATGCCAAAAATTCTGGTGTTCGGGATGAGACTTAACGAGTCTTAAAGGAGACGTATGGGTTTTGGGTTTTTCCCTAATCATACTTGGGTGGATGCAGCATCGGTCCCCCGGCGTCTCTGCACTGAGAACCGAGCCATCGAACATCACTGATGGCGCAGTTCTCTGAGAGAAGAGCTGCTGACTGTCAATCAGAAGCTCTGCTCCTCCACACTCACGGGAGCGCTGAGCTGTGGAGGGGCGAGGAGCAGCTGTCTCAGCGGCTCACTGAGAGGCAGAAACTGCCATCAGTCCAGGCACCTGGCGGATCCAGAGTCTGGATGATGCGGTGCCTGGGCTGATCTGTGTGACGACAGCGGAGAGCGAACTTCAGACCACTCTCTGCAGAAAACTGGTCACAGGAGTACAAAACAAATTGCACTCCTGTGACCCCTAGGAGAAGCCCAGCCAAACAAGCTCAGACTGGACTTCTCCTTTTTAAGCTCCCTACACGCAATACATCTTCTGTTTGCATTGTGCTGTGCTTGACCAGCAGTCTGTGAGCATGACTCTCCAAAGCTCCGTCACTATACTCTTTGGAAAAATGAGTGAGCAAAACAATATTTCTATGAGACATTCAGAGCTCTTTGTGTGTGAACAGATGGGGTTAATTAGAAACGGCAGTATTATGCTGTTCTGTTTGTAGGTCTATTTTGGATCTGACCTGTGTGCATTCATTGTTTTTTTTTTCAAGACTGTCAGGGCTACAGAGGACCCTGTGCACCAAGCCAAAGTTTGATTTCTTCATTTGTTTTTGCTTTTGTACACATTCCTTGGTGTTTGCATGGCAACAACAAAATGTGAAGGTGTGCAAGGCTAGGAGGACACTAGTGTGTGTACAGGTGGGAAAGAAAGGCAATTCATCTAAGGTATCGGTGTACAGTCATTTTACTAGGCAGAAAATAGGAGAAATGCAAATTATTCTTTGCTTATTTTATAAATGCTTTGTGGCTTAATGCTTTCTCTTTTTGTTTTAGGTTTGGAAGTAAAAGTAAATCAGTCACCAGCATTGGCCGATCCGCTGGCTACTTTGCCTCTCCTATACTAAAATGAACTGATGGCGCTCAATAGACAGTTGCACCCCTCCTAATTTTTATAATATGCTTTTTAAGTCATACTGGGGATTTATTAGTTTTAAAGCAAATACTGTAACATCCAAAGACAATGCTGCAAAAAAAACAAATTTTAGTGCTTTTACCTCTACTTATTGAATGCAGATTTTGGATATTGATTTTTACTTTTAACCTGATTTTTGTTAATGGTGTAAACTGTATATGTTTGACTTTAAATCAGAATTTTAGGGAAACTGAATACACAGTTGAAATGGTAGTATGTGAATTGCCTTACAAGTCAAAGGATTTCAAACTTTTCAAGTTTTGCTGCTTTTTATGTTCCCTGTCCATTTACACCTTAAGTTGGCATCTTTACACTGGAAACTTTACAGTGGGGTCCTTTTATTGCCTGTGCCACAGGAAACGGAAGACTGGCAGAAAGGTCAACAAATCTTGGCAGGTGCAACGGTTGACAGAAATGCATTTTGACTGTGTATTTAGCCATTTGCTTATAGTTCAGCTTTAATCCCCTCTCTTGCTGGAGAGACTAACAACACACTAGCCCTATGCCAGGGTATTCATACCCTTACTTATTTTATGTATACATAGAATTTTTTGTTTTATGGGCACTGTTTTGCCTTTTAATAATTTTTATCAAAGAAAAGTTTATTTTACTCAAAGGGAACAGTCAACCATTATCCGAATGTCTGTTTCTTACAGCTTTGGGCACTGTCAAGTAAGCTTGTACATTTATTTTATACTGTGTAATGAATTCTGTAAATACAGCACTGATAACTTATGCCTATCCCTAAATGTACAAATTCTGAGTGTTGTTTATCCTTTATTCTTGTTTGAATTAAAGGGAAGTCTGTACCTCCATGTTTCATCTAGGAAAGGTTTTTACAGGGTTGCACACCTAAACTGTAAGTTGGCCTTACAAGACCGTAATAGTATAAGTTGGCACACCCACCAACAAATTTTCTGCACATCCCAGGTTTAATTGTAAGACCTGACCTCTTCCCCAATAAGAGCTACTGCAATCCCATCCCTTTTTAAAGTGGATCTGCAATACTTAACATTTGTAACGGCCTGAGGGCCGACACCGGCATCTTCTAAAGGCCTTTATGCCGGCACGGGATGATGATTTTCCGGCACATAGGATCTGTGCAGGAATTTAAACCTTTCTCAAACTGATATTTCAGGTTTTGGGATGATACTAATGTAGTAGAGTGAACGTGTACGCGGATGTTAATCATTTAACAGTCTTGATGCGTACATTTAAAGATTCATAGAGCCTAAAATATAATAATCCTGGCAAATGGTGGATCGGGAGATCACCACTGCAGTACACAATGCCTAGGCATTTAGTCACATGATCTCTGCTTGGGGAGGGGGGGGGGGACACCCAGATTGTTCTCCTTCAACAAATCTTGTGACCAGCATCACAGTAAGCCTTGGGTAATGGAAGTCAGTATTTCAGTTTCTTTTATGCACATGACTAACGTGTTTAAGTCCACTCTTGAAGCACCTGTTGGCTTCTTGCATGACTCTGCATGTCCCTATTCCAAATGCAAGAAGTTCTTGGCTAAGCATTTTATTGCAGCCGTTGCCAATGTTGCTCCAACACAAGCCAAGAAATCTAGTTGCACTTCCCTTACTGGTTTACTTATTGAAAGCAACTATGAAACTATCAAAGATAACGGCTGCTTGTTGGCATTAGAGAACCCAGGTTAGTGCCAGCTTACAGTTTAAGTTGGTATCCTCTAAATGTCTTCTATACACTTGGCACATATTGCCAGTTGCTATACATTGTAATGCCTGCAATCGTTTTTTTGTTTGTAGTTTTACATAAGTATACTGTATATAAATAATGGACATTAAAAGTCTGGTTCTAATTTTTGTATGGCAGTCTAAGTGGAATTTTTTTTTTTTACTTCTGTAAACTGTTTCTTTTGCATTTCAAACAACTCCAAAACCCTTACAAAGGCCTTTACCAAAGGAGGAGAGGCAAGTAGTCTTTGAGAACCGCTAAAGCCAAGAGCTTGTCCCTCAAGGCCAAATGTTGATCTAAACCTGTTTGGGTGGTTGGAGAAAGATCAGGATGTGTCTACGGAGTAAATATCTTGACCTCTCACCATGCGAAGTATGCTTTCCAGGTGTGAGAAGAGGTTGCAAAAGGTGGAGTTTCTAGCTTTAAGAAAAGAAGAAAGACACATACTGAGAAGATATAAAGTGCTGCACACCCCGATTAATGTCAAAAAGAAAAGGAAATATCCCCCGTGGGGTTTTAAAGCAGCAAAAAATTATGAAATAGTAGGTTGTTACTTGAAAAAGTTTTTATTAATGGAACTTAACCATAATGGTTAAAATAGGAGCTGTGCTACAGGAGATAACACAATTGAGGCTGGCACAAGTATTATACAATGGTCAAGCGCTGAAGTAGGGTGATAATCCTGACGCGTTTCGACCCCGTTGGGTCATCTTCAGAGGATTAAGGCGCTATGACAAAATATGCGTATTAGAATTCATGGGTGTGACCATAAAAATATAATATAATATATATATGTTTAACAGTATAATTACCAATCACATTTTGTTTGAGCAGTTTCTCCTGAGCTTGTAGTTCACCGACGTCTCCCCCACCGGGTCCCGACAAGAGTCCCCGGCCGTCCACCACGTCAACAGGGGAAAAGGGGGGTTAATCGTCCATGCGTGTCTTGCAAGGAGTCACACGAAGCGGATACCTCCCAAAACTGGGGAGGAGCGTGGGGGCATGCGAGCGAGACCTGCAGCCAAAGCATCAAACGACAGACAACTGTACCATCAGTGCGTTCGGTTTAGCACGGATAGAGATATATGTATCAAGTGTCATTTTTGGAAAAAAAAAAAAAAAAAAAGAGATAACTCTGTAATTTATTTAATTAAATATTTGTTGGATGTTGTCTGTGCTTATTGGGGTCAGCAATGTATGAATATTCCCATGGTGATGATGGTAACAAAAGGGGGGAAGGGGAAGGGGTTAACAAGGGTAAGTAGGACTGCATATAGATATCAGTATGTCAGAATATATAATGTAATAGGTAAATGGTGGTATCTATGTGTTGGCCGTGAAACAAGTGACGAAGTGGGGTAAGAATATAGGAATGTAAAGAGAAAAGCGACTGTAAGGAGAACATGGGAGGAAAAAAGGGGACGGGCAGAAGGGTAGGGGAAGAAAAAAACAAAAACAAAAAAAAAAAAAAAAAAAAAAAAAAAAAAAAAAAAAAAAAAAAAAAAACAACAAAAAAAAAACAAAAAAACAAAACAAAAAAAAAAAAAACCGAGGGAAAGGTAGGGGATGGGAAAGAAAGGACGGGAAGGAGGGGGGGAGGAAAAAGGTGCGTAGGTAGGGTGTGTGGAAGGGAGAACATGGGGGTGGAGGGGTGGGAAGGTGCAGTGAAGGGGCCAAATGAAACAATCAAAAAGCAGTGAAAGCAAAAACATAGGCAAAAAACATAATACAACCGTGTATGTGTGAGAGATGGGTGTGTGTGATAGTGTGCTGAAAAGTGCCTGGGTGCTAGGAAAAGAGTCATGAGGTGTCAAGATGGGAAGAAAATGGGACAGAGGTGAGACAGAGAATCACACAAGGTGAGGTGCCATAAAGGTGAACATATATTTAGGGTGGGTAAAAACGGATGTGAATTGTACAAGATAGTATAACTAATCACAGTGGGAAGAAATGACGTGACAGAGACCCACAATACAGGGTATGTCAGGTCCAACTCATCAATATGTTCAGATACTGATGATTACCTGTCTCCAGAGTATAAGTCAGTTGATCAGTCTGATGAAACAATAGGAACTAAAGGCAGATCCCCCAATCTGCCTGGTCATTATAAATAAAGTGCTGGCCGCTGATTGGATGCCTAATTAGGCTGCAGGTGCACGCAGGCCGCCCCCACCCCTCCTCCTCCAGCAGGGATTAACCCTCCACATGTGGCTCCCCCGGCGTTCAGGAAGATGAATATCCCGGCCCAGCCGTCACATCCGCCGTAATAGCGCGATGTCGCGACGTCGCACGCACGCAGCATCGCGTGCCCACAACGCCACGGCATCCGGATGTGATCCGGAACGCCGCTGGCAGGAAGTAATACACCCGAGGGTGCAGAAAGGAGGCACGGACCCTTTAATTGTGCCCCCCCTCTTTTCCTGCCAGGAAGAGACGCAACGACGAAGCCCCCATCCCCAGGACGGGTCCACGGCCCATGGGACCCACATCGGGCTCCGGAAGGGAGAGAAGCAGGGGAACAACACAATGCAGACAATATGTAGCAGAATAATAGAAACCTATAAATTGCATTCTAGTGTACAAGGATCTAGAGGGCTGTGGGTGGTTGGAATGCATTCAGGGCAGCCATGGGCTACCTCCATTGGATTTAACAAAAAACGTACATGTGATGCTACAGATGGTAGGGGTTGTCATTACAGCAGAATGAAGATGCTAGCCAATGTATTGTAAACATATTGGGTGCGCCTGAGGGGGCACACTAAGTGTCCAGTATTAGGATAGATTAGTAAAAACAGGGGAGAGTAACAGATAATTTTATCCGATCTCGCCTGTTATAAAATTAACGTGTAAATTACATAGGGGTAGTCCAATCATCACCTATACATATACATTGGCTCATCCTGTAAACAATGTAACACAATACTTATTCAGTAGAAACAGTCACAATAAAAGTATTACAAGAATGCACAATTCAACCAGAATCATCCCACAGCTCATATCTTAACTCGAGTGTCAAAAAGTGGGGGGAGGGGGGTGTTTAACCACCCAATATTCAAGAAAAGAAGAAAGACACATACTGAGAAGATATAAAGTGCTGCACACCCCGATTAATGTCAAAAAGAAAAGGAAATATCCCCCGTGGGGTTTTAAAGCAGCAAAAAATTATGAAATAGTAGGTTGTTACTTGAAAAAGTTTTTATTAATGGAACTTAACCATAATGGTTAAAATAGGAGCTGTGCTACAGGAGATAACACAATTGAGGCTGGCACAAGTATTATACAATGGTCAAGCGCTGAAGTAGGGTGATAATCCTGACGCGTTTCGACCCCGTTGGGTCATCTTCAGAGGATTAAGGCGCTATGACAAAATATGCGTATTAGAATTCATGGGTGTGACCATAAAAATATAATATAATATATATATGTTTAACAGTATAATTACCAATCACATTTTGTTTGAGCAGTTTCTCCTGAGCTTGTAGTTCACCGACGTCTCCCCCACCGGGTCCCGACAAGAGTCCCCGGCCGTCCACCACGTCAACAGGGGAAAAGGGGGGTTAATCGTCCATGCGTGTCTTGCAAGGAGTCACACGAAGCGGATACCTCCCAAAACTGGGGAGGAGCGTGGGGGCATGCGAGCGAGACCTGCAGCCAAAGCATCAAACGACAGACAACTGTACCATCAGTGCGTTCGGTTTAGCACGGATAGAGATATATGTATCAAGTGTCATTTTTGGAAAAAAAAAAAAAAAAAAAAGAGATAACTCTGTAATTTATTTAATTAAATATTTGTTGGATGTTGTCTGTGCTTATTGGGGTCAGCAATGTATGAATATTCCCATGGTGATGATGGTAACAAAAGGGGGGAAGGGGAAGGGGTTAACAAGGGTAAGTAGGACTGCATATAGATATCAGTATGTCAGAATATATAATGTAATAGGTAAATGGTGGTATCTATGTGTTGGCCGTGAAACAAGTGACGAAGTGGGGTAAGAATATAGGAATGTAAAGAGAAAAGCGACTGTAAGGAGAACATGGGAGGAAAAAAGGGGACGGGCAGAAGGGTAGGGGAAGAAAAAAACAAAAACAAAAAAAAAAAAAAAAAAAAAAAAAAAAAAAAACAACAAAAAAAAAAACAAAAAAACAAAACAAAAAAAAAAAAACCGAGGGAAAGGTAGGGGATGGGAAAGAAAGGACGGGAAGGAGGGGGGGAGGAAAAAGGTGCGTAGGTAGGGTGTGTGGAAGGGAGAACATGGGGGTGGAGGGGTGGGAAGGTGCAGTGAAGGGGCCAAATGAAACAATCAAAAAGCAGTGAAAGCAAAAACATAGGCAAAAAACATAATACAACCGTGTATGTGTGAGAGATGGGTGTGTGTGATAGTGTGCTGAAAAGTGCCTGGGTGCTAGGAAAAGAGTCATGAGGTGTCAAGATGGGAAGAAAATGGGACAGAGGTGAGACAGAGAATCACACAAGGTGAGGTGCCATAAAGGTGAACATATATTTAGGGTGGGTAAAAACGGATGTGAATTGTACAAGATAGTATAACTAATCACAGTGGGAAGAAATGACGTGACAGAGACCCACAATACAGGGTATGTCAGGTCCAACTCATCAATATGTTCAGATACTGATGATTACCTGTCTCCAGAGTATAAGTCAGTTGATCAGTCTGATGAAACAATAGGAACTAAAGGCAGATCCCCCAATCTGCCTGGTCATTATAAATAAAGTGCTGGCCGCTGATTGGATGCCTAATTAGGCTGCAGGTGCACGCAGGCCGCCCCCACCCCTCCTCCTCCAGCAGGGATTAACCCTCCACATGTGGCTCCCCCGGCGTTCAGGAAGATGAATATCCCGGCCCAGCCGTCACATCCGCCGTAATAGCGCGATGTCGCGACGTCGCACGCACGCAGCATCGCGTGCCCACAACGCCACGGCATCCGGATGTGATCCGGAACGCCGCTGGCAGGAAGTAATACACCCGAGGGTGCAGAAAGGAGGCACGGACCCTTTAATTGTGCCCCCCCTCTTTTCCTGCCAGGAAGAGACGCAACGACGAAGCCCCCATCCCCAGGACGGGTCCACGGCCCATGGGACCCACATCGGGCTCCGGAAGGGAGAGAAGCAGGGGAACAACACAATGCAGACAATATGTAGCAGAATAATAGAAACCTATAAATTGCATTCTAGTGTACAAGGATCTAGAGGGCTGTGGGTGGTTGGAATGCATTCAGGGCAGCCATGGGCTACCTCCATTGGATTTAACAAAAAACGTACATGTGATGCTACAGATGGTAGGGGTTGTCATTACAGCAGAATGAAGATGCTAGCCAATGTATTGTAAACATATTGGGTGCGCCTGAGGGGGCACACTAAGTGTCCAGTATTAGGATAGATTAGTAAAAACAGGGGAGAGTAACAGATAATTTTATCCGATCTCGCCTGTTATAAAATTAACGTGTAAATTACATAGGGGTAGTCCAATCATCACCTATACATATACATTGGCTCATCCTGTAAACAATGTAACACAATACTTATTCAGTAGAAACAGTCACAATAAAAGTATTACAAGAATGCACAATTCAACCAGAATCATCCCACAGCTCATATCTTAACTCGAGTGTCAAAAAGTGGGGGGAGGGGGGTGTTTAACCACCCAATATTCAAGAAAAGAAGAAAGACACATACTGAGAAGATATAAAGTGCTGCACACCCCGATTAATGTCAAAAAGAAAAGGAAATATCCCCCGTGGGGTTTTAAAGCAGCAAAAAATTATGAAATAGTAGGTTGTTACTTGAAAAAGTTTTTATTAATGGAACTTAACCATAATGGTTAAAATAGGAGCTGTGCTACAGGAGATAACACAATTGAGGCTGGCACAAGTATTATACAATGGTCAAGCGCTGAAGTAGGGTGATAATCCTGACGCGTTTCGACCCCGTTGGGTCATCTTCAGAGGATTAAGGCGCTATGACAAAATATGCGTATTAGAATTCATGGGTGTGACCATAAAAATATAATATAATATACATATGTTTAACAGTATAATTACCAATCACATTTTGTTTTTGGCGCACCCAATATGTTTACAATACATTGGCTAGCATCTTCATTCTGCTGTAATGACAACCCCTACCATCTGTAGCATCACATGTACGTTTTTTGTTAAATCCAATGGAGGTAGCCCATGGCTGCCCTGAATGCATTCCAACCACCCACAGCCCTCTAGATCCTTGTACACTAGAATGCAATTTATAGGTTTCTATTATTCTGCTACATATTGTCTGCATTGTGTTGTTCCCCTGCTTCTCTCCCTTCCGGAGCCCGATGTGGGTCCCATGGGCCGTGGACCCGTCCTGGGGATGGGGGCTTCGTCGTTGCGTCTCTTCCTGGCAGGAAAAGAGGGGGGGCACAATTAAAGGGTCCGTGCCTCCTTTCTGCACCCTCGGGTGTATTACTTCCTGCCAGCGGCGTTCCGGATCACATCCGGATGCCGTGGCGTTGTGGGCACGCGATGCTGCGTGCGTGCGACGTCGCGACATCGCGCTATTACGGCGGATGTGACGGCTGGGCCGGGATATTCATCTTCCTGAACGCCGGGGGAGCCACATGTGGAGGGTTAATCCCTGCTGGAGGAGGAGGGGTGGGGGCGGCCTGCGTGCACCTGCAGCCTAATTAGGCATCCAATCAGCGGCCAGCACTTTATTTATAATGACCAGGCAGATTGGGGGATCTGCCTTTAGTTCCTATTGTTTCATCAGACTGATCAACTGACTTATACTCTGGAGACAGGTAATCATCAGTATCTGAACATATTGATGAGTTGGACCTGACATACCCTGTATTGTGGGTCTCTGTCACGTCATTTCTTCCCACTGTGATTAGTTATACTATCTTGTACAATTCACATCCGTTTTTACCCACCCTAAATATATGTTCACCTTTATGGCACCTCACCTTGTGTGATTCTCTGTCTCACCTCTGTCCCATTTTCTTCCCATCTTGACACCTCATGACTCTTTTCCTAGCACCCAGGCACTTTTCAGCACACTATCACACACACCCATCTCTCACACATACACGGTTGTATTATGTTTTTTGCCTATGTTTTTGCTTTCACTGCTTTTTGATTGTTTCATTTGGCCCCTTCACTGCACCTTCCCACCCCTCCACCCCCATGTTCTCCCTTCCACACACCCTACCTACGCACCTTTTTCCTCCCCCCCTCCTTCCCGTCCTTTCTTTCCCATCCCCTACCTTTCCCTCGGTTTTTTTTTTTTGTTTTGTTTTTTTGTTTTTTTTTTGTTGTTTTTTTTTTTTTTTTTTTTTTTTTTTTTTTTTTTGTTTTTGTTTTTTTCTTCCCCTACCCTTCTGCCCGTCCCCTTTTTTCCTCCCATGTTCTCCTTACAGTCGCTTTTCTCTTTACATTCCTATATTCTTACCCCACTTCGTCACTTGTTTCACGGCCAACACATAGATACCACCATTTACCTATTACATTATATATTCTGACATACTGATATCTATATGCAGTCCTACTTACCCTTGTTAACCCCTTCCCCTTCCCCCCTTTTGTTACCATCATCACCATGGGAATATTCATACATTGCTGACCCCAATAAGCACAGACAACATCCAACAAATATTTAATTAAATAAATTACAGAGTTATCTCTTTTTTTTTTTTTTTTTTTTTTTCCAAAAATGACACTTGATACATATATCTCTATCCGTGCTAAACCGAACGCACTGATGGTACAGTTGTCTGTCGTTTGATGCTTTGGCTGCAGGTCTCGCTCGCATGCCCCCACGCTCCTCCCCAGTTTTGGGAGGTATCCGCTTCGTGTGACTCCTTGCAAGACACGCATGGACGATTAACCCCCCTTTTCCCCTGTTGACGTGGTGGACGGCCGGGGACTCTTGTCGGGACCCGGTGGGGGAGACGTCGGTGAACTACAAGCTCAGGAGAAACTGCTCAAACAAAATGTGATTGGTAATTATACTGTTAAACATATATATATTATATTATATTTTTATGGTCACACCCATGAATTCTAATACGCATATTTTGTCATAGCGCCTTAATCCTCTGAAGATGACCCAACGGGGTCGAAACGCGTCAGGATTATCACCCTACTTCAGCGCTTGACCATTGTATAATACTTGTGCCAGCCTCAATTGTGTTATCTCCTGTAGCACAGCTCCTATTTTAACCATTATGGTTAAGTTCCATTAATAAAAACTTTTTCAAGTAACAACCTACTATTTCATAATTTTTTGCTGCTTTAAAACCCCACGGGGGATATTTCCTTTTCTTTTTGAGTTTCTAGCTTTAAGAAGCAACCAGCGCAGATGGGCCCCTATCCTTTAGAGCCTCGACATCAACTACTGTGACGTCAAAGCCAGTAACTGAAGCAGATTTTTGCACAAAAGTTTTGGGTGATATGTAAGTGCCAACAAAGTGTCTGCCAGTAGCCTGATGGAGTCAGGGTTCCACATCTGCTCAGGTCAGGGCAGTGCCATGAGTATCACCAGAATGCCCTGCACTACGATACTGTGAAGCAGATGAGGAGGGAGTTTCAGAGGAGGAATGGGGTGGATCAAGGACAAACTGATCCCACTGAGTCACCAGGGCATCTACTGCAATGGCTAGAAGATCCCTCGACCTGGAGACAGACTTGCTTAGTTGTTGAATCGAAGCCAGGAGGTCAGTGTCCAGCATTCCACATCTAAAACGGAGGTCTTGAAACGCCTCCACTTTTGACTGAGGAACTCGGTCAAGTCATCTTCATTTTAGGCCTTGAGATTTTTGGTTCCTCCATGATGGTTGAAGTATGCCACTGTTTTGTGGTGTCCCAGCGACTCTGGATTGGATAACCGTCCAGTGTGAACGCACAGGCGAAAGGCTTGGAGCTCCTGTATGACAATTGGGAGGAAAGTTTCCACCAGTGACCAAGTCACCTGTGCCAAAGTGAGGAAACCTGACATCTGTAAGAATCTTCCAGACCAATGGAAGGAAGAATTTCACTCTGCAACTCAAGGACTGCATTTGTGCCACCAGGCTACAGATAACATCACATGAATTGTAGAAACCCAGAAAATGTACTTTCTTATCCCACACAGGCAGAATGTTGAGTTGCAATGGTATGGGGTGGAATTGGACGTAAGGGACTGCTTAGGAGGCCACCATCAAGCCCAGAACTCTTGTCCAAAAGCAGAGAGTTGGATAGCTCATGGATTTGGGATGGAGAGTCAAGAGTTTGTCCTGTGAAAGAAAAACCCTGGACTGAGCAATATCTAGAAGGATATGTTAAGCAGTGAGTCGGTTCCAGCGTTAACATCTGAAGATTCAGGATCTAACCAAACCTTTTGTAGTGTCTAAACAAACTTTTGAATATTGACAGATAGGGCCTGAGCCAACTAGCAGGAGCTTGTGCAGATATCCTACGTTGGTAATGCCTATACTTACCTGCTCTGTGCAATGGCATTGCACAAAGTGACCGTGAACCTCCTCTTCTTGGGTCCCCACTGGTGCTCCTGCCCCCTCTATGTCCAGTGCCCACTTGTGCATGCTTTCTCCTGAGTCTGTCTATTGACAGAGCAACTCAGCCCTGCCCCTCATCACTGGATTTGAGTGACAGCACTGGGAGCCAATGGAAACTGGTGTGCCAGCGAGACCCGGAAGTGATGGGGAGAGAAGAGCTGCAGATGGATCGAATGAGGGCTCAGTTGACTAAAAAGGGGGGGAGGGATACTGATGCCTAAACATTTTTTTTTTTTAATCTTAATGCAAGGAATTCATTAAGGTAAAAAAAAAATGTTTAGGCTTTAAAATCACTTTAAAGTGCAGTGGAGGGGTGGGGGGAGGTTGTACTCCGGTGAGAGTACAAAAGAGAAGTGCTCTATCAAAAGGCATACTTAAATGAGGATTTTACATTTATTCTGAAAACCAGTATTTTGGTTGTTTTTTAAAACTGAAAGATCACTTGAGATTGGCTTATGTGCATTAGTCTTGGTCCATACCCTCAAGGTTTGTCAAATGGGTATGACAGCAGTGACAAGTTGAAATGCAGCATCTGTTAGAAAACCCTTTCCAAATCACTGTTCTACCTATTAGTTTGTCCAGTGGGCAGTAAGGGGAGGACCCTGTTCAAGAAAGGACATCAACGCCATTCAGCTTACGTTATCTGTAGATGACCACATGCACCATGGTGAATACATATCGGCAAAATTCGGTATTATTTTATTTATTTTTTTTTATACACCTTATCTTGGCAATCTACATTATGGACACATCTCAAATGGGATGGGATTTTCCCAACTGACCTTTAACCATCGCATTGATCATATCAAATATCAGCATGTTCTCATCGCTTATTTTTTATTTTTTAGTCTTTAGTTTAACCACTTACCTACTGGGCACTTAAACCCCCTTCCGGCCCAGACTAATTTTCAGATTTCAGCGCTGTCACTCTTTATTACCCTTATTACTCTTTTTTTTTAATTTATTCTCTTTTTTTCCACACAAACAGAGCTGTGTCCTTTTTGTGGGTTTTTTTTTTTTTTTTGCCAAAAAAAATAGACTGAAAATTTAGAAAAAAACAAAACAGTTTTATAGTTAGACTACCAGTTTTCAAAATTTTCTTTCATTGATGTCCGCTGATAAGGCAGCATAGAGGTGGCACAGGAGGGCTGACAGCGTGAGGGGGGGAAAAAAAGAAGTAAATAAAGATTACGTTCTGTTTACATCAGCTGTCATTGGCTGACAGCTGATCCCATGGTAAGGGATCGGGATTGGCTTCTTTACCCTGATCTGTGATCAGCTGCGTCTCAGACTCAGTGATCACAGAGCGGGCCGTGCAGACACAACTGCTTGGGAGGATACCTATGGACGCTCTCCTGGCAATTAAGACCCAGGCTGTAGCCATCCTTTTGGTGTTAGTGCGGGTGGCAAGAAGTTAAACACTTTTATAATTACAATTATACAAACAATCAAATAGTTGATTCCAAAACACTTTAAGTGTCAACAATGACTTTTGGAATTTCCCAGACCACGTGTGTCTCTTAGCATATTAGCAATGGTTCTCAGAATATATATTTTTGTGGCCAAACTATGAAATTTCTCACAACATAATTTTTAAGGTCTGTTTTAGTTAACCACTTGCCGACCGCCTCACGCCTATATACGTGAGCAGAGCGGCACGGGCAGGCAAAATCACGTACCTGAAACGTGATTGCCTTCCCGCGGGTGGGGGGTCCGATCGGACCCCCCCCTGTGCCAGCTGCGGTCGGCATTTGGTTGGGAGCGATGAGAGACGAGGGGGAGACCATCCGATCGTGGCCCCCCCCTCGCGATCGCTCCCAGCCAATGACAAACATCCCCTGCCTCTGTATAGTACACAGAGGCAGAGGATGTGATGTCATCTCTCCTCGGCTGTCAGTTTCCGTTCCAGCGCCGAGGAGAGATGACATGTAAGTAAGTGCACAACACAAACACACACAGTAGAACATGCCAGGCATACATTACACCCCCGATCGCCCCCCGATCGCCCCCCGATCCCCCCCCAATCACCCCCCCCAATCACCCCCCCCCCCCCCCCCCCGTCACAAACTGACACCAAGCAGGTTTTTTTTTTTTTTTTTTTTTTTCCTGATTACTGCATAGTGTCAGTTTGTGACAGTTAGCAGTGTTAGGACAGTTACTGTAACCCCCCTGTAGGTCTAGGGTACCCCCCTTACCCCCCCTAATAAAGTTTTAACCCCTTGATCACCCCCCCTCACCAGTGTCGCTAAGCGATCATTTTTCTGATCGCTGTATTAGTGTCGCTGGTGACGGTAGTTAGGGACGTAAATATTTAGGTTTGCCGTCAGTGTTTTATAGCGACAGGAACCCCCATATACTATCTAATAAATGTTTTAACCCCTTGATTGCCCCCTAGTTAACCCTTTCACCACTGATCACCGTATAACCGTTACGGGTGACGCTGGTTAGTTAGTTTATTTTTTATAGTGTCAGGGCACCCGCCGTTTATTACCGAATAAAGGTTTAGCCCCCTGATCGCCCGGCGGTGATATGCGTCGCCCCAGGCAGCGTCAGATTAGCGCCAGTACCCCCCCTAATAAAGTTTTAACCCCTTGATCACCCCCTGTCGCCAAGCGATCATTTTTCTGATCGCTGTATTAGTGTCACTGGTGACGCTAGTTAGGGACGTAAATATTTAGGTTCGCCGTCAGTGTTTTATAGCGACAGGGACCCCCATATACTATCTAATAAATGTTTTAACCCCTTGATTGCCCCCTAGTTAACCCTTTCACCACTGATCACCGTATAACTGTTACGGGTGACGCTGGTTAGTTAGTTTATTTTTTATAGTGTCAGGGCACCCGCCGTTTATTACAGAATAAAGGTTTAGCCCCCTGATCGCCCGGCGGTGATATGCGTTGCCCCAGGCAGCGTCAGATTAGCGCCAGTACCGCGAACACCCACGCACGCACCGTACACGCACCATACACCTCCCTTAGTGGTATAGTATCTGATCGGATCAATATCTGATCCGATCAGATCTATACTAGCGTCCCCAGCAGTTTAGGGTTCCCAAAAACGCAGTGTTAGCGGGATCAGCCCAGATACCTGCTAGCACCTGCGTTTTGCCCCTCCGCCCGGCCCAGCCCAGCCCACCCAAGTGCAGTATCGATCGATCACTGTCACTTACAAAACACTAAACGCATAACTGCAGCGTTCGCAGAGTCAGGCTGATCCCTGCGATCGCTAACAGTTTTTTTGGTAGCATTTTGGTGAACTTGCAAGCACCAGCCCCAGGCAGCGTCAGGTTAGCGCCAGTACCGCTAACACCCACGCACGCAGCGTACACCTCCCTTAGTGGTATAGTATCTGAACAGATCAATATCTGATCCGATCAGATCTATACTAGCGTCCCCAGCAGTTTAGGGTTCCCAAAAACGCAGTGTTAGCGGGATCAGCCCAGATACCTGCTAGCACCTGCGTTTTGCCCCTCCGCCCGGCCCGGCCCAGCCCACCCAAGTGCAGTATCGATCGATTACTGTCACTTACAAAACTCTAAACGCATAACTGCAGCGTTCGCAGAGTCAGGCCTGATCCCTGCGATCGCTAACAGTTTTTTTTGTAGCGTCTTGGTGAACTGGCAAGCACCAGAGGCCTAGTACACCCCGGTCGTAGTCAAACCAGCACTGCAGTAACACTTGGTGACGTGGCGAGTCCCATAAGTGCAGTTCAAGCTGGTGAGGTGGCAAGCACAAGTAGTGTCCCGCTGCCACCAAAAAGACAAACACAGGCCCGTCATGCCCATAGTGCCCTTCCTGCTGCATTCGCCAATCCTAATTGGGAACCCACCGCTTCTGCAGCGCCCGTACTTCCCCCATTCACATCCCCAACCAAATGCAGTCGGCTGCATGAGAGGCATTTTCTTTATGTCCTCCCGAGTACCCCTACCCAGCGAACCCCCCAAAAAATATGTTGTGTCTGCAGCAAGCGCGGATATAGCCGTGACACCCGCTATTATTGTCCCTCCTGTCCTGACAATCCTGGTCTTTGCATTGGTGAATGTTTTGAACGCTACCATGCACTAGTTGAGTATTAGCGTAGGGTACAGCATTGCACAGACTAGGCACACTTTCACAGGGTCTCCCGAGATGCCATCGCATTTTGAGAGACCCGAACCTGGAACCGGTTACAGTTATTATAGTTAGTTACAAAAAAAAGTGTAAAAAAAAAAAAAACACAAACAAAAATATAAAATAAAAATAGTTGTCGTTTTATTGTTCTCTCTCTCTCTATTCTCTCTATTGTTCTGCTCTTTTTTACTGTATTCTATTCTGCAATGTTTTATTGTTATTATGTTTTATCATGTTTGCTTTTCAGGTATGCAATTTTTTATACCTTACCGTTTACTGTGCTTTATTGTTAACCATTTTTTTGTCTTCAGGTATGCCATTCACGACTTTGAGTGGTTATACCAGAATAATGCCTGCAGGTTTAGGTATCATCTTGGTATCATTCTTTTCAGCCAGCGGTCGGCTTTCATGTAAAAGCAATCCTAGTGGCTAATTAGCCTCTAGACTGCTTTTACAAGCAGTGGGAGGGAATGCCCCCCCCCCCCCAACATCTTCCGTGTTTTTCTCTGGCTCTCCTGTCTCAACAGGGAACCTGAAAATGCAGCCGGTGATTCAGCCAGCTGACCATAGAGCTGATCAGAGACCAGAGTGGCTCCAAACATCTCTATGACCTAAGAAACCGGAAGCTACGAGCATTTTATGACGTAGATTTCGCCGGATGTAAACAGCGCCATTGGGAAATTGGGAAAGCATTTTATCACACCGATCTTGGTGTGATCAGATGCTTTGAGGGCAGAGGAGAAATCTAGGGTCTAATAGACCCCAATTTTTGCAAAAAAGAGTACCTGTCACTACCTATTGCTATCATAGGGGATATTTACATTCCCTGAGATAACAATAAAAATGATTTAAAAAAAAAAAAAATGAAAGGAACAGTTTAAAAATAAGATAAAAAAATAATAATAATAAAGAAAAAAAAAAAAAAAAAAAAAAAAGCACCCCTGTCCCCCCTGCTCTCGCGCTAAGGTGAACGCAAGCGTTGGTCTGGCGTCAAATGTAAACAGCAATTGCACCATGCATGTGAGGTATCGCCGCGAAGGTCAGATCGAGGGCAGTAATTTTAGCAGTAGACCTCCTCTGTAAATCTAAAGTGGTAACCTGTAAAGGCTTTTAAAGGCTTTTAAAAATGTATTTAGTTTGTCGCCACTGCACGTTTGTGCGCAATTTTAAAGCATGTCATGTTTGGTATCTATGTACTCGGCCTAAGATCATCTTTTTTATCTCATCAAACATTTGGGCAATATAGTGTGTTTTAGTGCATTAAAATGTAAAAAAGTGTGTTTTTTTCCCCAAAAAATGCGTTTGAAAAATCGCTGCGCAAATACTGTGTGAAAAAAAAAAATGAAACACCCACCATTTTAATCTGTAGGGCATTTGCTTTAAAAAAAATATATAATGTTTGGGGGTTCAAAGTAATTTTCTTGCAAAAAAAAATTATTTTTTTATGTAAACAATAAGTGTCAGAAAGGGCTTTGTCTTCAAGTGGTTAGAAGAGTGGGTGATGTGTGACATAAGCTTCTAGATGTTGTGCATAAAATGCCAGGACAGTTCAAACCCCCCCCAAATGACCCCATTTTGGAAAGTAGACACCCCAAGCTATTTGCTGAGAGTCATGTTGAGTCCATGGAATAATTTATATTGTGACACAAGTTGCGGGAAAGAGACAATTTTTTATTTTTTTTATTTTTTTTTGCGCAAAGTTGTCACTAAATGATATATTGCTCAAACATGCCATGGGAATATGTGAAATTACACCCCAAAATACATTCTGCTGCTTCTCCTGAGTACGGGGATACCACATGTGTGGGACTTTTTGGGAGCCTAGCCGCGTACGGGACCCCGAAAACCAAGCACCGCCTTCAGGCTTTCTAAGGCCGTAAATTTTTGATTTCACTCTTCACCGCCTATCACAGTTTCGGGGGCCATGGAATGCCCAGGTGGCAAAAAAAAACCCCAAATGACCCCATTTTGGAAAGTAGACACCCCAAGCTATTTGATGAGAGGTATAGTGAGTATTTTGCAGACCTCACTTTTTGTCACAAAGTTTTGAAAATTGAAAAAAGAAAAAAAAAAATTTTTTTTCTCGTCTTTCTTTATTTTCAAAAACAAATGAGAGCTGCAAAATACTCACCATGCCTCTCAGCAAATAGCTTGGGGTGTCTACTTTCCAAAATGGGGTCATTTGGGGGGGGTTTGTGCCACCTGGGCATTTTATGGCCTCCGAAACTGTGATAGGTAGTGAGGAGTAAAATCAAAAATGTACGCCCTTAGAAATCCTGAAGGCGGTGCTTGGTTTTCGGGGCCCCGTACGCGGCTAGGCTCCCAAAAAGTCCCACACATGTGGTATCCCCGTACTCAGGAGAAGCAGCTAAATGTATTTTGGGGTGCAATTCCACATATGCCCATGGCCTGTGTGAGCAATATATCATTTAGTGACAACTTTTTGTAATTTTTTTTTTTTTGTCATTATTCAATCACTTGGGACAAAAAAAATGAATATTCAATGGGCTCAACATGCCTCTCAGCAAATTCCTTGGGGTGTCTACTTTCCAAAATGGGGTCATTTGTGGGGGTTTTGTACTGCCCTGCCATTTTAGCACCTCAAGAATCGACATAGGCAGTCATAAATTAAAGGCTGTGTAAATTCCAGAAAATGTACCCTAGTTTGTAGACGCTATAACTTTTGCGCAAACCAATAAATATACACTTATTGACATTTTTTTTACCAAAGACATGTGGCCGAATACATTTTGGCCTAAATGTATGACTAAAATTGAGTTTATTGGATTTTTTTTTAGAACAAAAAGTAGAAAATATCATTTTTTTTCAAAATTTTCGGTCTTTTTCCGTGTATAGCGCAAAAAATAAAAACGGCAGAGGTGATCAAATACCATCAAAAGAAAGCTCTATTTGTGGGAAGAAAAGGACGCAAATTTCGTTTGGGTACAGCATTGCATGACCGCGCAATTAGCAGTTAAAGCGAAGCAGTGCCGAATTGTAAAAAGTGCTCTGGTCAGGAAGGGGGTAAATCCTTCCGGGGCTGAAGTGGTTAAAACCCCTTATTCCAAGTACTGGTAGAACACAAGTCACTTTCAGTTAATTTCAAGAAATCAGAAAAATACATGTTTTAATAGATATTTGATAAAAGATACAACATTATATATCCTCTTATACATACAGAAGAACTCTTGAACAAGTATAACCATGGAATATAAAGTTTAAAACAATATGCTTTTTAACAGCTTAAGGACCACCTACCGCATATATATACTGCAGCAGTGTGGCCGTATCACTGCCATTACTAAAAAAATATAAAAAAAAAATAAAAATGCCATAGGGGAAAATTTTATTTTGTGGATGCGATAACTTTTGTGCAAACCAATCAATATACGCTTATTGTGATTTATTTTATATTTTTACCCCAAATATGTAGAAGAATACATATTGGCTTAAACTGATGAAGAAATATTTGTTTTTTTACTTTTTTTTTTGTATATGTATTATAGCAAAAAGTATTGTATTTTTTTTTCAAATTTTTCAGTCTCTTCTTGTTTATAGCACAAAAAATAAAAACCAGAGGTGATCAAATACCACCAAAAGAAAGCCCTATTTGTGGGAAAAAATGGACATCAATTTTGTTTGGGTACAATGTTGCACGTCTGCGCAATTGTTAGTTAAAGAGACGCAGTGCCGTATCGCGAAAAAAAGGCTTAGTCATTAAGGGGGTAAATCCTTCGGGGCTGAAGTGGTTAAATATAATATCTTCATGTTTGAGTCAACTTGTCAGGCCTTATACAATGAGATGTCCTCGGTGGCAAAGGTCCGTAAATGGTAGAATCCATAATGGGAATGGACCACTTCATAAACACCTCTTTTAAAGGAAGTGTGGCAATACAAACAAACAAACATACTCGCCTAGCTGGATGCAGTATAGGTCTGATGCAGCAGCTCTTGCCTGTTGCCTGTAAGAGAGCTGAGAGTCTAAGCCAGCTGCCGCTCAGGCATCTGGGTGGATCTTGACATTAAAGTTGACATCTCTCCAGAGCCTGGACCAGCTGAATTTTGGGTCACAGGTGTGAAGAACTAACTGCAATCTTGTGTTCCACAGGAGCAGTAGGGCCAAAATAGCTTTGGCCCTACTTTTTCCTTTTAATAGGGTATTGCGCAATAAAACACTGGGGAAGCAAAAATAGCTTATTAGGGGTAGACCAATGATTATCCAAAAGAGGTTGGGGACTCTTGAGGGAGCTTAGAGATGCAGGATGTTCCATATTCAAACATGCATGTACCATGTAAATAAAAAAAATGGTATCTTTAAGCTGACTGAAGTTCCTTGGGAGCAAGCGTTCTAAGTTTCTGTCATAAATATTTCCTCTCTGAATAATGCAGGAGGGATCTACGCCAGATGGCGTTAGACTGAGGTGCTGGTGGACTCGAGCAGGAAACAATAGTTAAGCTCTCGGCCCTTGAGGAGTGACGATGCAAGCCACCACAGATTGTGAGCTGGAAATGCCACAGGATTGCTACCCTTGCACTCAAGCTTAATGACATTGCAAGTATATAGAGTAAAAATGCACAGTAAAATAGGTACTCTCAAAAACCAGCTACAAAGCAAGGGCGATTCTGTCATGGAGGCCCTTGTGTTATGAGTTCTCTGGTAGTGAGTTACCCACCTTGAGGTGGTAGAAAGTTAATGTTACTAAACCTAAAAATTTTTTTTTTTTTTTTAACCTTAATGCATTGTTTGCAAGTGAATGTAAACCCTCAAATATACCCAGTAAAGTGAACAGCCTCAGATGATACACAGAGATGAATTAAATCCTCCTATATAAGTTTTACATGTATATCTTTTGTCTTCATACTGTATAGAAAGTGTACGTACTGTTTTTTATCTTCCTGGTTCCCCTGTAGGTGTGGATACTTGCTATACACTGTGAGAGAGCTGATTGGAGGAAAGGCACACGCCCCCTCCCCACACATGCAGAGCGTGCCTGTGACTAGTTTAGCAGTCTGCTAATCTGTTTATAGCAACCTCCCCAACACACACACACACACTTCTATCTCCCGTCTCGGAGATCTTGTCAACAATTTTTAGGCTGATAGCAGAGGAACGGAGCAGGACAAACTTATGGGACACAGGGCTTTGAAGAGAAATAAGAAAACACTACAGATGTATGTGCCCAGCTCAAATTTCATGAATCGGGTTTACATCCACTTTAACTACTTCCCACCCGGCCTATAGCAAAATGACGGCCGGTGTTCTGTCGATATGAGCATGCGCAGAACAGCAGGATGCTCCAGCTGAGTTGCTGATCAGCTGGAGTGTCTTTCCTTTAGCGCATGCGCACATCGTAGGAGCCGTTTTTCGACGGGAGATACCATTTCTCGGCCACAATTTAATTCTACGCAAACAGCGGAGGGACACCGTATTTGTGCCTCGCTGTTGAGCCGCAGTTTTACAGTGAGGCACAATCTGACATGTACGGTGTCCCTCCGCTCTTTAGATAGCTTTCAATTGTGCCTGTGAAATAGTATCGTCCATTGAGAAAACCCTCCTACGATATGTGCTATGGTGACGTCACGCCAGCTGATCAGCAACTCAGCTGGAGTGCCCTTCCGTTCTGCACGGGCACTTTTCAACAGAGGACACATATTGATAGAACCTTGGGAAGTGGTTCAGTTATCCTGACTGGGCATCATATGAGGGCCAGCGCGGGGGTGCGCAGCATGGCGTTCGGTGATGTGGTGTGTCAGTCCAACACACCACATCTCCGATCGTAGTAAAGAGCCGTTATCAGCTGTGACCAATCACAGCATGAACCAGGAAGTGCCAGTTATCGGCTTTTCCTCAGTTCGTGCTGATCGGCTCTCCTGTCAGAGGGGGGGTGTGTACTGATAATCAGCACATTTATCAGTGCGGCCCCCATCAGAGGTGCCCCCCACAATGCCAATCAGTGCCCATCAGCTGCCAGTCAGTGCCCTCCCAAATCGCCAATCAGTAACGCCTGTCAGTGGTCTAAGGGGAGGCTTGTAGTGTACAAACTCACAGTGCTCTTGGCAGTCTGAGGCTTGTAATACACAGTGCTCTGGATGGTCATCTGAGGAGGCCTTGTAATGCTAGCTGCACGCTGCCTTGCTTGCTGGGAGCGGAAGCACCCACGGGCTCTACAGGCGAAGCACCAAGGAAACCAGAAGTTCACATGGGTAAACGTCCGTCCCTCACATTTTCTTTTCGTTCGTTGATGAAACTGGAATTGATTTTCGTCATAGTTTTTGTCAATTGACAAAAAAAGTGGGGTACTTTTTTGTTTTATTTTTGTCAATGAAATTATGCCTGATGAAAATGTTTTCGTCTAAATTAACACTGCTGTAAAGAGCCTTTCCTAGTGTTACATAGGGATAAGAATGTCTTGATGCTTATAGCCTCCTTTCTTCTCAAGGTGGTTTCTTCCTCCCACCTTAACCAAGACATTCTTTCCTTTTTAGGGAGATATCTGTCCAGTTTCTAGATGCGGTACGTACTGTGTGAGTCTACCTCTCAGCTACAGCTTCTTTTAGGCATTTGGTTTTGCTCTTTGTTATTCCTGATGGTCCTCATAGTGGAAATCCTGCCTCTTGTTTTACTATTACTAGGTGGATTAGACAGCTCATCCATTTGAGCCTGTAGTATGAAGAATAGGCTTGCACCCTTCCCTGTAAAGGCACACTCAACCAGATCGGTTAATGCTTCATGGGCTTTATGGCATTAGGCATGTTTCGCATATTCATAAGCCTGCTACCTGGTCTTCTGATCACACGTTTGTTAAAGTGCTTATAAAGGCTTTTTATTTTCATGCATTCTATGCATGAAGGTAAAAAACATTTCTGTGTGCAGCTCCCC
This sequence comes from Lithobates clamitans, assembly GCA_037952925.1. NCBI lineage: Eukaryota > Metazoa > Chordata > Amphibia > Anura > Ranidae > Lithobates > Lithobates clamitans. The sequence goes on from JBBGZY010001769.1 coordinate 3,500,147, forward strand.
CCCCCCAATACTTACCTGAGCTCAAACTTGACCCAGCGCTGTGCAGGAGAATAGAGGCTCTTACGACTTTTCCTCCTCATTGGCTCAGATACAGCAGCGGGAGCCGCTGTTAACACCCAGTGAGGTGAGAGTAGACCGAGCGGGAGTGAGTGCGCACTAGTGTCCCCATAGCAAGCAGCTTGCTATGGGGGGCACTCAGTAGGGGGGAGGAGCCCAGAACGCCAGCAGGGAACCCGAAAAAAGGAAGATCGGGGCTGCTCTGTGCAAAACCATAGCCAGAGCAAGTAAGTATAATGTGTTTTTTTGTGTTTTTTTTTATATTTTTTATTCCTTTTACTATCACTTTTAAGTTTAACCAGGTAGATGGTCAGGCTTCATCTGATGCCAATTTCAATCATGCGGTGCTTCAAGCTGCTCTCTGTGTTCTATTGAGCCCTTCTCTGGAACCATTTGTTACATGGGCCTCTTGGCATTTGTTTGCTGAGTTGCCCACCCCTCAGTTGGACTGCTTTTGGACATCCTATAGTCTAGGACTATTATCCTGTAATGTACTATTAAGAAAATAGGATTTTTGACTAACCTGTAAAATCTTTTACTTGGAGTACATTACAATACACAGGTCTCTACCATCTATTTTCATAATTCACCTCTTTTTTGCTAGCTACAAAACTGGGACTGGGAGAGGTTACAATAGGGCTGTCCTTAAATCTTTGTTTGCCAGTGTCCAATCACCAGAAGGCAGCTGTATAACCCGTTGTTTAAGTTTTAAAGGTTCCCATTCTGTGTTCTGTAAAGTAATCTTAACAAATAGATTTTATAGGTTACGTCAAAAATCCTATTTGTTCACCTTTTCTTTTAATCCTTTGTAACATATTAGCACTGCTGATCTCCTGTAGCCACGTTCTGTCTACATCCATTTACTTCACTCAATAACATGAATCCCCTGCACAAAAACCTTTAGGCTATGTTTCCACTATTGCGTCCCCAAAGTCACGCGATTTTTTTTTACCGCGATTTGAAGCAATGCCTGTGTCTATGGACCTCAAGTCGCATCAAAGTGGGACCAAAGTAGTGCAGGGACTACTTTGAAGTCGCACAGATATGAACGGTACTCATTGGAAATCATGGGGTACTATTTGTCATGTGACTTTTCAGTCCCAAGTCGCATGAAAAGTCGCACTAGTGGAAACATAGCCTTATGGCGCAATATGGTATTGTAATGAAGACTATTTATACAAATCCTGAAAATTACATTTGAAGTTACTTTAACATGTTAGATTTGGAGAGTTTAGTGATTGGGTTTACATGTACTTTAACTTATGTTTATGTGTGGAAAGCCATAGACAGAGCTAATCCAAAAAAAAAACACAAAAAATGTAAAATTCAGTATAGAAAACATTGTCACTAATAAAAACTAAATCTAGGATCCCATCATTGCAATGCAAAATCAATAACCATTAATAGCTGCACCATGATGTACACTGTGAGTACAGTCAATTTATCACTGACCACAGTCACCAATTGTCATCTCATATGTCTTTTTCAATTATTTGAATATTTCATTTTTTGGGAATTCAGACTTTTTATTTATTTTTACCTCTCCACTACTAGTATATTATTATTGAATAATATTTTCAAGAGTGCATTAAAGTACTCGGCCTTCAGTTTAAAGTTTATTTATTCATATTTAATGTACTTCACCTCTCACTGTTTGACAAGAATGTTTTTACCCTTGAATGTTATTTTACAGTACAGAGCTTGTAAACTGGATAGATTTCATAAATGTGTAATACAGGTCTCTAGACTGTAACCCAAATGAACCCCAACACCTTGCCCATGTAATGTAAATGCTCATTTAGGGCTGTACACAAGAAAATGAGCCACTTTACACTGAACATATTTGTACTGTGCCACTTCTAGATTGGGACCCACTGTATGATACTATGTTAGGTTTTTGGAGTACCCATACTGTAAAAATGAATTTTAATTTTTGCTAGGAAACATTTTTGGAGGTTAAAATAGTCAGTTAGGGGGGTTCCAGATGACAATGCAATGACACTTGGGACTACAACACAAAGCTGGGTTTACATATGTGCAAATTGGATGTGGGTTTTTTTTCCCGCATCCAATTCACATGTCATGCAAGTGTGACTGGCTCTCAATGAAGCTGGTTCACACACGTCTGGGGGGGCTGCGCTGCCTATTCCAAAAGGGTCCTGTGTGTTTTTGGGGCCGGGGAACAGGAACACACCGGACCTCAGGCTGGAATCGTTAAGTGACCGATAAGAGTATCATTGCCGTAATCAGGCGTTTAAAAATTTCTGCCACCACCATCTCACAGTGGTAATAGTCAAGGCAGAGGAAGCTGAGCGCATAATCTGCTAAGTGTTGCGCATATGTTCTGTTCTCTTTCTCCCACCATTCAGCCTAAAGGAAGCAGATGTACCAATGTTAAGTAGGCAAATTGCCTCTTTCAGTCTGGCCTGCTTTTGTGCAGCTATGACATCTGTTCTAGTTATCGTGATACAGTCTTGCCGATCAAGTTGCGGGTTGAGGTAAGAGCTAGTAGATACGCCTGTACTTTCCACCTGCATGTCAGAGCCTTGTGCACTAAAGGTGCATGAGGCTTATGTCTGGGGTCAAAAGAGTACTGCTAGGGCCGCTTAATCTGCAATTTAGCTAGTCTACCATAGAAGGCAGCACATCATTTATTCATCAATCATCCTGCACTTATGAATAACCTTCATTTTTGAACAGAAGGAACCTTAAAATGTCACTAAATCCACATCATAAAAACTATCAATAAATGGTGCATTACATGCTGTAGATACTCTGAGATTTGTTTTCTGTATTCTGAAAAAAACCTGGTTGATCCTTCTGCTCTCTATCTCCACCTTCTGTCCAAGTCCCCAATTCAGCTAGGGATTTTGCAGAGCAGTGTTGGCAGCTCTGCACATACTCAGTCTTCAGTGAGTTTCTATGCTGAGCATTTCCTCCTTATCACACCTGAACAGCCCATGTGACTATAGAGTCACACATGTGAGTGTATACACACACACACACACCGGTAAATGACAGCCCACTCCCTCTCCCCTTCCCCATACCCACTAACCAGCTTAACACAATGGGGGTGGGATATTACATGAAGATTTAACCTTATTCTGGGTGTGACACAGCCTGTGACTGGCAGAAACCTTCCAACACAATGTTACTGCCAAAAAATAATAAATATTTCACTTCAAGTTTACATTTGTATGACAATTTAAAACAGTTTATTATTATTTATTTTTACTCTGTATTCCAACGCTGTTTTTTTTTTTTTACCATGTGACCAGCAGAGGACTAGAAGCTCCTCCTGCTTATGTTTCCCTGCAGACAGGCTGGGAAATTGCTGGGTCATGTGACAGCTGTATATCAATTAGCAAAAAGGTACTTTGTTTTTTTTTTATTATTATAATTACAGTGGCATCATCCACATACAGAAATAGAAGGGCCAATGGAAAATAAACCATATGTGTGTTTAGTATCAATTTAAGGGTACCCTCCTGTTGTAAAAATACCACCACTGCCCCCCATGTATCCTCTATACAGTCTGTGGATCAGGGGTTCCAGACAAAGCACCTTTCCACTAAGAGGTCAACTGCGTGATGTGATACAGGTGACACCTGCAATCCTGCCTGCGTTAATGACTTTTTACAGACTTTTGTTTCCTACATGTTTACATTTGGTCTGTGATTTAGAGGTGTAGAAATTAGGCATAGCCAGGCAACTAACATTTTTTGAGAGGAAGGCCAGCAAGGACAGCTGCAATTTTCATGATGAACATACTTCAAAAGCATTCTAGTTTCCCTGACACACTCATACAAGCACATCCATAGTTTGGTTAATGCCAACTAACGTACCCTCATGGAAACATTTGCTTTATTTTTGTAAAAAGTTGAAGTTTAGGACCCATTTATCCCTGAGGCAAAGATGGGACTGCATATTCTAGACCAGTGTTTCTCAACTCCAGTCCTCAAGGCGCCCCAACGGGTCATGTTTTCAGGATTTCCCTAAGATGAAATGGCTGTGGTAATTACTAAGGCAGTGAAACTGATCAAATCACCTGTGCAAAATAATGGAGAGCCTGAAAACATGACCCGTTGGGGCGCCTTGAGGACTGGAGTTGAGAAACACTGTTCTAGACAACAACATCCCCCTTAAGACCATGTAGTTAAAGGGGTTGTAAAGGCTCGTGTTTTTTCACCCCCCCGTTTTACTTACCTGAACCCCTCGAGACACGCCGTCTCTCTGCTCAGGGGCTCTCAGCTGTTAATTGGATAGATTGATAGCAGTGCAGCCACTGGCTCCCACTGCTGTCAAATGCCACCAGGGGGGGGGCGGGGCTGAGTCCTGCATTCGCATCTATGGACGCTGAATGCTGGACTCGGGAGCATGCCCGCCAGGTAACCCCCCGGGAGAGCACTTCTCCCAGGGGGTTATCTGAGGTGGGCAGGAGAGGAGACAGCCGCTGAGGGACCCCAGAAGAGCAGGTTCGGGGTCACTCTGTGCAAAACGAGCTGCACAGTGGAGGTAAGTATATGTTTGTTATTTAAAAATAAGAAAAATGAACCCTTAGTGTCACTTTAAGGAACTTATTGAATCTTTGAGTCCTGTATTTGTTATACTTTATTCAACATTTTTTTTTTTTTTTTACGAAAAACAACTTATAACTAAAATAAATTTCTTGTAATCAGGTTATGTAACCAAAGTGAGGTATGTGTAGAGTGCAGAGGTCATATAAAAAGTACCTCTATAACACAAAACAGATGTACAAAATGGTCTATAAAATCTCTATGCAGGTACATTACAGTATATATTAGAGGCTCAGAATTTAAATGGCCAGAGCACAGGTGTTTGCTGGATGTAGCTCTTATATGCTGGGTCTTCGCCCCATTTTTTCAGGCCTTGTTTTTCTAGAATGGGAATACCACTGACATAACTGAGCAGGAACCACACAAATATTGGGGATATGATGCTCAGGTACTGGTAACCCCTCAGCACTGAAGAAGAAGCTAGGAAGAGGCCACTCCACTGTAAGATCTCTCCAAGGTAGTTCGGATGACGACTGTATGCCCAGAGACCACTCTGAATGAATTTTCCCTGCAGAAGAATAAAGACACAATAATTTCCTTCAAAGTCAGATGATTAGACAATAAGCAGTAAAATAACTCAATATGGATATAGGCAAGGTTGTTCCTGCTGCCCCCAAATCCTGACTAAATTAAAATCACCTGGGCTGACTTATCAAGCTGAAACTAAGTGAACGCCTTAGGCTGGGTTCACACTGGTCCGACAAACGCTCCGACATTGGGAGCTCATGTCGCATGACGTGTGAAATGTAATGTTTCCCTATGGGAGCCGTCCTAACTGGTCCGACACAAGTCGTTCCGACTTTAGAAATGCTCCCTGTACTACTTTGGTCCGACTTTGATCCTACTTCAGCCTATTGACTATCATTGAAGTCGGATCAAAGTCGGATTGCCGTCTCGCATGATCCGACTTCGGCACGCGACTTGTGCTCAGATGATCTTGAGGGGGAACTCCGCGCCAAATTTTAAATAAAAATCCGGCATGGGTTCCCCCTCCAAGAGCATACCAGGCCCTTAGGTCTGGTATGGATCTAAGGGGAACCCCTACGCCAAAAAATCGGCGTGGGGTCCCCCCTAAAATCCATACCAGACCCTTATCCGAGCACGCAGCCCAGCCGGTCAGGAATGGGGGTGGGGACGAGCTGGCGGCCCCCCCCTCCTGGACCGTACCAGGCCGCATGCCCTCAACATGGGGGGGTGCTTTGGGGCATGGGGGGCGCAGTGTGGCCCCCCACCCCAAAGCACCTTGTCCCCATGTTGATGAGGACAAGGGCCTCTTCCCGACAACCCTGGCCGTTGGTTGTCGGGGTCTGCGGGCGGGGACTTATCGGAATCCGGGAGCCCCCTTTAATAAGGGGGCCCCCAGATCCCGGCCCCCCACCCTATGTGAATGAGTATGGGGTACAGCGTACCCCTACCCATTCACCTAGGAAAAAAGTGTAATTTAAAAAAAAACACTACACAGATTTTTAAAGCATTTTATTAGACAGCTCCGGGGGTCTTCTTCCGACTTCGGGGGTCTCTCCGGTTCTTCTCCGCGCTCTCCGGGTCTTCTGCCGGGCTCCTCCTCTCTCTTCTGCCGCTCTTTTGCTAAAGAGGAGGAGCCCGGTCTGCTGCCTTCTTCTGTTCGGGGGTCTCTCCGGTTCTTCTCCACGCTCTCCGGATCTTCTGCCGGGCTCCTCCGCTCTCTTCTGCTCTTTTGCCGCTCTTTTGCTAAAGCGGAGGAGCCTGGTCTTCAATCTTCTGCCTTCTGCCCTCTTCTCCTGATGTTGACACGACGCTCTCTGGGGCTAGAATGCTCTCTGTGCGCTCTGCTCTGACTTATATAGGCGGTGACCCCGCCCCCTTAAGCCGTCACAGTCCCTGGGCATGCTGGGACTATGACGGCATAAGGGGGCGTGGTCATCGGGTGATGACCACGCCCCCTAAAACGGTCTGGTATGGATTGGGGGCAACCCCCCACGCCGTTTTTTCGGCGTAGGGGGTTCCCTTCAAGGTCCATACCAGACCCAAGGGCCTGGTATGCTCTTGGAGGGGGAACCCATGCCGGATTTTTATTTAACATTTGGCGCGGAGTTCCCCTAAAGATTCATACCAAACAATGCCGGGCATTGGCGGGGATCCAAGTCGGATCCCCGTTCATTGAAAGTCGGACACATGCCGGCTTCATGTCGCAGGGCAAAGTCGGATCCAAAGTAGGACGGCTGTCGTGTCGCACCAGTGTGAACCCAGCCTTAAAGCTGACTTCTGGGCACAAAAGCCTTCCTTGGAACACATCGATCTGCCAAACCTTTATGGCCACTGACAGATTAAGTGAATAACAATAATTATCTCCTTACAAGGGCATCTGAAAATGGGTGGGATATATTAGGCAGCAAGTAAATATGTTTTCCCTGAAGTTGATGTGTTGAAAGCAGAATAAATGTGCAGTTTGCTGTGTATGGGGCTGCGTAGCTGTAGACTGATCAGGGTGCCCATACTGACCAATGTCCACAGCCAAATCATCTACAATGGGCAAGTGAGCATCAGAACTGGACTATGGAACAATGGAAGAAGGTTGCCTGGTCCATTGAATTACGATTTCTTACATCATGCGGATGGACAGGAGCATGTGTGTCACTTACCAGAGAAAGAGAGGACACTAGGATGCAGTGTGAGAAGAAGGCAAGCTGGCGGAGGCAGTGTGATGCTTTAAGCAATTTTTTGCTGGGAAACCATGGGTCCTGCTGAAACATTGAAATGTACCTTCCCTAAAACATTGTTTCTGACCAAGTACCTCCCTTAATGGAAAAGGCATTCCCTAATGGCAGTGGCCTGTTTCAGCAGAATAATGTGTCCTGACACCCTGCAAAAATGGTTCAAGAATAGTTTGATGTACACAACAGTGGGTTCTAGGTGTTGACTTGGCCTCCAAATTCTCCAGACCTTATTGCAATCAAGCATCTGTGGGATGTGCTGGACAATCAAGTCCAATCCATAGAGGTCCCACCTCACAACTTACAGGACACAAAGAATCTGCTACTGACGGCTTGGTGCCAGATACTGGAGCATTCCATCAGAGGTATAGTGAAGTCCATGCCTTGATGGGTCAGGGCTGTTTTGGTGACAAAAGTAGGACCTACTCAATATTAATTGGGTAGTCATAAAGCTATGGCTGATCAGCGTGTATTCCTTAACCACTTAAGGACTGGAAGAATTTCCTCCTCAATGATCAGGCCATTTTTTTGCGATATGGCACTGCGTCACTTTAACTGACAATTGCGCAGTCGTGCGACGTTGAACCCAAATACACTTGACGTCCTTTTTTTTCCCACAAATGGAGCTTTCTTTTGGTGGTATTTGATCACCTCTGCGGTTTTTATTTTTTGCACTATAAACAAAAAAAGAGCGACAGTTTTGGAAAAAAAGCAATATTTTTTACTTTAATAAATATCCCCCACAAAAAAAAAAGAAATGTCTTCCTCAGTTTAGGCCGAAATTGTATTCTACAATTCTAAAAAAAAAAAAAAATCGCAATAAGTGCCAATTGATTGGTTTGTCCACAAGTTATAGCGTCTACAAAATAGGGGAAAGATTTATGGCATTTTTATAAATGTTATTTTTTTCTACTAGTAATGGCGGTGATCTGTGTTTTTATTTTTTTAGCAGGACTGCGACATTACGGCAGACAGATCGGACACCTTTGACACATTTTTGGGACCAGTGACATTTATACAGCGATCAGAGCTATAAAAATGCACTGATTACTGTGTAAATGTCACTGGCAGGGAAGGGATTAACACCTTGAGGGCGATCAAGGGGTTAAATGTGTTCCCTGCTAGGTGTTTCTAACTGTGGGGGGATGTGACTGACTAGAGGAGGAGCCAGATCGCTGTTCCTACTTAGTAGGAACACATGTTCTGTCTCTCCTGACAGAATGGGGATTTGTGTGTTTATACACACACACAAACACACACACAAACACACACACAAACACACACACAAACACACACACAAACACACACACAAACACACACACACACACACACACACACACACACACACACACACACACACACACACACACACACACACACACACACACACACACACACACACACACACACACACACACACACACACACACACACACACACACACACACACACACACACACACACACACACACACCTGTTCTGGCTCTTGTGCCCACGATCACGCATGGCCGGCAGACATCGCGGCCGATGGCCACGCGCATGGTTTCCCCCTCTGTGCAGCAGGTGTGCGCGCATCGGCTAGAGCTGTTTAACCGGTTCCCGACCAGCGCACGCCGATGTACGTCGGCAGAATGGCACGGCTGGGCAAATGGGCTTACCTGTACGACCCTTTGAATTTGCCACCGTGCCATCGCGTGTGCACCGCCTGCCGGGAGCTCCGTGAGTCGGGTCGCGGGTCCCGTGAACTCGATGTCCGCGAGGATACCCGCGATCGTCTCACGGAGAGGAAGAATGGGGAAATGCTAATGTAAACAAGCATCTCCCCATTCTGCCTAGTGACAGTGTCACTTATCTCTACTCCCTGTGATTGGGAGCTATGATCAGTGTCATGTCACAGCTAGCCCATCCCCCCTACAGTTAGAACACATCCCTAGGACACACTTAACCCTTACAGCGCCACCTAGTGGTTAACGCCTTCACTACCAGTCACATTTACACAGTAATCAATGCAATTTTAATCGCACCGATCGCTGTATAAATATGAATGGTCCCAAAATCGCGGCAAAATTGTCCGACGTGTTCGCCATAATGTTGCAGTCATGATAAAAATCGGTGATCGCCGCCATTACTAGTTAAAAAAAAATATTAATAAAAATGTCAAACTATCCCCTATTTTGTAGACGCTATAACTTTTGCGCAAACCAATCAATAAATGCTTATTGCGATTTTTTTTACCAAAAATATGTTGAAGAATACATATCGGCCTAAACTGAGGAAAAAAAATGTTTTTGAATATATTTTTGGTGGATATTTATTATAGCAAAAAGCAAAAAATAATGCGTTTTTTTCAAAATTGTCGCTATTTTTTTGTTTATAGCGAAAAAAATAAAAAAACTGCAGATATGATCAAATACCACCAAAAGAAAGCTCTATTTGTGGGAAAAAAAAGACGTCAATTTTGTTTTGGAGCCACGTCGCACGACCGCGCAATTGTCAGTTAAAGTGATGCAGTGCCGAATCGCAAAAAGTGCTCTGGTCTTTGGTCAGCAAAATGGTCCGGGGCTTAAGTGGTTAAAGAGTCAACGTACAGCTACGCTGATTCACGGGAACGTGCCGACCTACCGCAGTATAATGACGGCAACTGGTCGGCAAGTGGTTAACCACTTTTCCTACCCAGGTCAATTTTCAGCAACTATATATTTTTATAATTTTGTCCACACAAATAAAGTTTTAGTGTTAATTAATGCTGTTTTTTTTCATTCTTTTGCTAAACAAAAAAAAAGAACAAAAATTTCGAGAAAAAAAAAAATAACCCAAATCAGTATATATGATTAAGGGTCCTTTGACACGGGACGGATCCGTGATGATCCGCCCCGTGAATATCCGCTTGCTCAGCGGGGTTTGCTCCATGGATCCCCGCTGAGCAGGAAGATGACAGGTCTGTCTCTTCTCTGCACACTGTGTCACTGGGAAAGTGATTGGGATTTTTTTTTTTAAACATTTACAATTTACACATTATGATTGCTTATAGCAGTGAATTTCATTGCTATAAGCAAGCATTTTACCGACTGAAACTGCATCACATAATAGGTGCCGTTCACCACTCTGGACCACACCTCCCTCATTACTATACCACCTCTTGTAAAAGAAAGAGAAAAGTTGGGGTCAGTGGCGCTACCTGTAGCCCGAAGAGTAATCTATCGGGTCTCTATTTATATGGCTGTGTAAAACAGAATGCTAGATGGGATCATATGGTCAAATAAATTCACAATGGTGTGATTAACTTCTAGCACCCTTGCCATGACCTGCGTGTAAAGATTAGCAGTATATGAAATCCACCTGTGTGATGTGCATAAATCATCTATACTAAAGAGTGTAAGTTATAAGGCTGTGCTCTGATTAGACCGGATGACCGCCGGCACCCACTGATTGGTCAGGAGGAAGACAGGACAGAGCTGTGTCTATGTAAACAACGCAGAGCTTTGTCCTGTCAGTGGGGATGTGGCAGATTTTGTTTCCCTGCAAAGCAGAGACTAAAAACCATCACCTCCCTTAGTAAAAAGCACCTCACAGTACACACACAAAACACTGGCTGGGCACACATTTAATCCTTCAATCGCCCTAGATGTTTAATCCCTTCCCAGCCAGTATTAGTACGGTGACAGTGCATATTTTTAGCACTGAACACTGTATTAGTGTCACTGGTACCCACAAAGTGTCAGTTAGTGTCAGACAGCTTGCCATACTATTGCAGTCCCGCTATAAGTTGCTGATCACCGCTATTGCTAGTATAAAAAATAAAAATAAATAAAAATTCCAGTATATATAGCATAGTTTGTCGACGCTATAACGTTCACGTAAACCAATCAATATACGCTTATTGGGATATTAACTAAAATATGTAGCACAATACATATAAGCCTAAATTTATGAAGAAATTAGATTTTTTTTTTTATTTCAACAGGCTGACCTACAAATGGCAAAGTAGCTCAAGGGATATTTTGGCATGTTCCGGTTTGCACATTTTTTACTGCATTTGACGCTTGTTTTTTCATGTGGCAAAATGCGTGTTTGCTTCTGTTTGCTGTTAACAATTAATAGCACCAAAAGCGTGGACTAGTTCATTTTAGGTGTAAAAGACTAAACAACCTTCTTGTACAATCTCCTTTAGATTTAACAAAACCATATAATAGGAGGACACGCCATCTATCCAATCACTCTGTATCCAATCAGGAATGCCCTTGCACTACAAAGTTGATGGCAGATGTAAAGGAGGATCGTACAATCAGATTCGATCATTTATAGTGAGCTTTACAGACTTCCAGGGACACACTTTTCCTGTTCTCAATACTATAGCTCTGCTCCATATAGGCTGTTATGTGATTGCTCTGCTCCTGCACACTCAAATGAACGATCTGAGCAAGAAGGTAAAGTGCAAAACTATCGATTTGGAACAAAGTCCCTCTGACGCCCTCTTTCCTTCTCATTTGTCCGTTATTTTGGTTGGATCTATATACTTGTATATTTAATGCACTACTAAAGCTTCAAAAAGTGTTTCCCAGTGCTAAACCTTTCATCCCATTTCTAAATTGCTGCATTTGTAAATTCCAAAAGCCAGTATAAAGGAATAGTAGTGGTTAAAAAGCACTTGTGGGCTAAACCAATCTTTTTTTTTGTCCAATTCTCCTTGAAGGCGTGGCAGGGAGGTGTGTCCTATACCTAAAACTTTTGCTAATTAGGTGTCCCTCGTTCTCATTTAAGAAAGTTGGGAGGTATGGTTTTCTCCTTTTTTTCTGAGTTTCAGACTGGGTAATGAACCTTTTAGATATGTATTGCTGTATGTCCATTGGGTCCATGGCCCTTCACTTATTGTCTTGGCAGGAGTTCTCCTCACTTTTTATGCCAGTGATGGCTGTCATCAGGACAGGAACCAAAAGAGCACATTTCCCCAAACAAAATACAAAAAAATGATAAAAAAAATATGTCTGAGGCAGTGTCCATTGGGGGAGTGGGGTGGGGGGTATGTTTAAGAAGAGTTAGGGCTATCCCAGAATTCTACTTTAAGACACACTCATTGCTTGTTTTATTTCCCTATACTGGAGCCAGTAAAATAATGATACTTACAGTATTGTCAGGGTCGCTCTTAAAATTCCATTTCTGTTGGTCAGCAATGGCCTGCACGAGGAAACCAACTGCCCACAAGATCCAACCACAATAGTCAACCAATCCCAGAGGCTTGTTTCTTTTCTCAAGGTTTAACATTAAAGATGGAAGCAATGTGACAAATATCCAGATACCTGAGCAAAGACACATCAGAAAGTCTAATAGGTTACAAATATCCCACTTGTATGCGTTTACAGTGCCTTGAAAAAGTATTCACACCCCTTGAAATTTTCCACATTTTGTAATGTTACAACCAAAAAGGTAAACGCATTTTATGTGATAGACCAACACAAAGTGGCACACGATTGTGAAGTGGAAGAAAAAAATATTTGACCCTTTTTTTACAAATAAATAAGTGAAAAGCATGGTGTGTATTTGTATTCAGCCCCCCTGAGTCAATACTTTGTAGAACCACCTTTCACTGCAATTACAGCTGCAAGTCTTTTTGGGGATGTCTCTACCAGCTTTGCACATCAAGAGAGTGACATTTTTGCCTATTCTTCTTTGAAAAATAGCTCAAGCTCTTTCAGATTGGATGGAGACTGTCTATAAACAGCAATTTTCAAGTCTTGCCACAGGTTTTCAATTGGATTTAGGTCTGGACTTTGACTGGGCCATTCTAACACATAAATATGCTTTGAGTTAAACCATTCCATTGTAGCTCTGGCTGTATGTTTAGGGTCGTTGTCCTGCTGGAAGGTGAACCTCTGCCCCATTCTCAAGTCTTTTGCAGACTCTAACAGGTTTTCTTCTAAGATTTCCCTGTATTTGGCTCCAACCATCTTCCCATCAACTCTGACCATCTTCCCTGTCCCCACTGAAGAAAAGCATCTCAACTACATGATGCTGCCACCACCATGTTTCACGGTGGGGATGGTGTGTTTAGGGTGATGTGCAGTGTAAGTTTTCCGCCACACATCGTTTTGCTTTTTGGCCAAAAAGTAAAATTTTGGTCTCACCAGAGCACATTCTTCCACATATTTGCTGTGTTCTTATGGCTTTCTTTCAACAATGGCTTTCTTCTTGCCACTCTTCCATAAAGGCCAGATTTGTGGAGTGCACAACTAATAGTTGTCCTGTGGACAGATTCTCCCACCTGAGCTGTGGATCTCTGCAGCTCCTCCAGAGTTACCATGGGCCTCTTGGCTGCTTCTCTGATTAATGCTCTCCTTGCCCGGCCTGTCAGTTTAGGTGGACGGCCATATCTTGGTAGGTTTGCAGTTTTGCCATACTCTTTCCATTTTCGGATAGAGTGAAGTGCTCAGTGAGATATTCAAAGCTTGGGATATTTCCTAACCCTGCTTTAAACTTTTACACAACTTTACCCCTGACTTGTCTGGTGTGTTTCTTGGCCTTCATGATGCGGTTTGTTAACTGAGGTTCTCTAACAAACCTGAAGGCTTCACAGAACAGCTGTATTTATATTGAGATTAAATTACACACAGGTGGACTCTATTTACTAATTAGGTGACTTCTAAAAAGGTAATTGGTTCCACTAGATTTTAGTTAGGGGTATCAGAGTAAAGGGGGCTGAATACAAATGCACGCCACACTTTTCACATATTTATTTGTAAAAAAAAATTTAAAAAACATTTATCATTTTCCTTCCACTTCACCATTATGAGCCACTTTGTGTTGGTCTATCACATAAAATCCCAATAAAATACATTTACGTTTTTGGTTGTAACATGACAAAATGTGGACTATTTCAATGGGGTGTGAATACTTTTTCAAGGCACTGCAGCACCACATCAACATCACAATAGAACACATTATATAGTAACACAATATAATCATCATTACTTAGAAGTAATGGTGGATTGTTTATTCTTAAAGCTTACATTTTTTAAAATTAAAATAGCAAACATGTTATAATCACCTGCTCTGTGCCCTGATCCTTCTTTTCTGGGGTCCCCCCGCCTACGCTCCTGGCTGCTCCTCTTCTGCGAGTGCCCCCACTGAAAGCTGTTTATGGGAGCCCTCCTGCAGGCTCACTCCCAAGCTAACCGGTCTGCATCTATAGACACAGACAGGGCAGCTCAGCCCTGCTCCCTAGTCACAGTATCTGAATGACAACAGCGGGAGACACTGGCTCCTGCTGCTATCAATCTGCCCAGCATAGGTGTGCGCAGCCTATTTCATTAGGGTGTGCAACTCAAAGCAACAGAGCCAGTGACTAGGGGTGTACACAACACTATGCTTCGCAAGCCATGGCAGAAATTATTTTTTTTCTAATTATTTTTTAGAATTTAAATGTTATTTAAATGTTATTACACTTTATTGTTTAAATATTTATTCATGTACTTACATTTTTATCTAAACTGATCTGTTGGGGGCAGTGGCAAAATATCAGGGGTCGAAACAGATTTTTTAAATCAGAAGACATTTGGGACACAGAAAGTTACTGAGAACATAGATTTATCAGAACCTTTCTTTGTAGCCTTAGCTGCATAGATGAATGAATAGAAGGCGCTCACAGACTTCCTATTCATTCACAAACTGAAGCTTAGTAAACACGGTTTACTATGCTTCAGAGATGAATGGACACAGGAGCAATCGGTACAGATCATTCACTGTTTTCATTCAGAAAAGGAAGGGGCTCTCCATCCTGAAACATCCCCCTGTGTGCCCACCGTAGCTGCCAGGTGGAGAGGAGAGAAGCTGGCAGCACTTCAGGGGAAAGGGGCACACAGGACAGTAGGTGCAGATGCTAGAACTGATCCCCCTGCAGTGCAGCCAGAGCAAGGAAGAGAAGGAGAAACTGGCAGTGTTGCAGGGGAAGGAACAAGAGGATTGGTGTCTGCAATAAGACCCAGGCCCCCCTTTTTTAACTAATAGGGCCCAGGCCTGGTACATGAGAGCTGGCTGTACTGCCTTTTTAGCAGCCGTGGCACACAGGGTGATTAGGACGTGCCCAGGCACACCCATGCTGCTCAGTGAGGAGGGACAGAGCCGGATCTAGATCAGACTCAAGTATAAGGGTGGCTCGGGGGGTATCTGGCAGCACAGAAGTTGCATTAAGGTAAAAAACCTTAAAGAGGAGTTCCACCCAAAAGTGGAACTTCCGCACATCTGATCCCCCCCCCCCCCGGTGCCACAATTGGCACATTTTGGGGGGGACAGGATACCTGTCTTTGACAGGTATCCTTTGCCACTTCTTGGAGCCTCAGCCGCGGCTATTGCCGTCACCGCTGGGGCACCCTCCTCCTTCCCCTGTCGCCAGGCCAGTAGGAGAGAGGAACGGACCTCGTGCATGAGCAGTAGGGTTTCCGGCGTGAAGCCGAAAGGCTACACTGCTGGGTACCCTTACCCGCATTGGCGGCAGCAGCACCCAACAGCTGATGGAAACATCAGCTGCGGTGCCGACATTGCTGGACTCCAAGACAGGTAATGTTCTACAATGTTCTAGTATGTTCTAGTATGTTCTAGTATGCGATGCATACTAGAACATTGCCTTGCAGGAGGAGGTTTTTTTTTTCCCAGTTTACTACTGCTTTAAGGGCTCAGTTTCTTAGTAGCATTACATTAACCCACTTTTGACAACTGCCTAACTTTGAACATACTAAAATCAATGTACTGCAAATTAAGCTACTGTCAATAATCGGTGGTTGCCATCTTCGATGAGCCCTGGAATTTGGCCAATTTTATTATTTTGAAATAGGGAATAAAGCTCTGGGTTTTTGAATTACTTAGAATGGCTGTTAGTAAGTGGGTGAAAATGGAGTCTCTATGGCTGGCCAATGGAAAGTAGACGTGAGTGAGGAACTGGCGGTGAGACATCTGCCCATTTTTCCTTTTGTTACCAGAGACAGACGCGTTCTTCTCAACACAGAGGATCAGTAGAAGCTATGCATGCATTGTCAAAATCTTGCTTCCTTTCCTACAAGAAAGGCTAACAAATGGTCCCTGGTGGCAGAACAATTTTTCAACATAGTTAGAATTCTGTATGTCATGTGTGTTTCCATGCACTGCACCCTTGTTAGCCTTGATGTAGCCTGATAATAGTGCAAACGTAGAAAGCAAATGTTGACTTACATTGCTTGCTTCTACTTTGCTTGTATAGCTATCATTAAAAGAGAAGTATGGGTTTGGGGGGTTTTCCATAATACTTACCTAGGTGGATGCAGCATCGGTTTGATGCTGCATCTGTCCCCCGGCGCCTCTACACAAAGAACCGAGCGATCGAACACCGCCGATGGCTCCGTTCTCACAGCTCCCCAAGCAGAGAGCTGCTGACTGTCAGTCACAGCTCTCCGCTCTGCTCCTCCTCGCTCACTGGAGTGCTGAGCTGTGAAGGGCGGGGAGCGGCCGTCTCAGGCTCTCAGCTGAGAGGGGTGTCAGTCCAGGCACCTGGCGGATCCAGACTCCCATTGTCGGGGTGACGCGGTGCCAGGACTGATTTCTGTGACTTCAGCAGAGAGCGGACTTCAGACCGCTCTCTGCTGAAAATGGGTCACAGGAGTGCAAAATGAATTGCACTCCTGTGATCCATAGAAGCCCAGCCAAATGAGCTGGACTTCTCCTTTAAGTGCTTATTTTGGGAAGATCTGGGGGGAAAAAAAAAAAAAAAACCACCACACTTTACTCCTTTTTTAAGCTATCTTTGTCTGAAACTCTACAAAGTAATCTAGGTAGATTAATAGATTAATTATGATGTAGTTTAGAAATCTACAGATCCAGTTTCCATGGTTAAAAGAAGAATGCTGTCCATATACTGCCAAGTACAGAGCTTGCCAATAAAAATGCCAGGAAAAGCACCTGAATAGTTGCCCAGCCTAAAGTAGTACTAAAGGCTCAGAGTTTTTTGTTTTTTACCTTTGTGCAAACTTAGCATCAAAATGGTTGTAAACCCTCACATATACCCAGTGAAGTGACTGGTCTCAGGTGATACACAGAGATGAAACAATCCTCCTACATAAGTTTTGTCTGTCTGTTCACAGCTGTTTGTCCCCTATAGCCATTCAAAGTGCAGAATTTACACAGGATCTCTCAGTTTAGAGCTGATTGGAGGGAAGGGACACCAACCCCCCCCCCCCCCCCCTTCACACAGGAACAGAAATGAGGCTGTTAGTTTTCTTTTGGTGTCAGGAAAACTAGTCAGGAGTGATTCATGCTGATGGCAATGAGAATGGAGCAGTGGACAGAATGAGACTTAGAGCTCTGGATTGAGACAAGCACACACTATAGAGGGGTATGCTTTGTTTATATTTCATGTCTGAGGTTTACAAACACTTTAAGATAAAAAATACCCCAGTGACTTTCTTTGCCCACGTGCATCCAAAATCCTTACCCACTGTCCCTGATCTCCGCCACCAGTTCTGGGCACAGAACCCGCTTCCCTGAACTTCTGGGTAGACGAGGGCATGCCCCATGTATGTTACATGCATGCATAAGAAGGGGACAGCATAGGCACAGGGAAGAGGGTGGAGCAGGAAATCATTTCATCCCCAGCTATCTTTTCTTTGTGCTCAAATATGTGCCAGTGAGAACAGACATGCAAAGGTGTCTCCATAGGTCCTTGTACAGGGATGGAGAGCCTCATGGAGAGGTTTTTAAAGCAGCAACCTGGAAAGGGACCAATTTCAGAGGAACTGAGGGAAAGGGCAAGCTAAAAAGAAAAGCATTTACCATAGGGCATAGATCAGTGATGGCTAACCTTTTTGAGCCAGAGTGCCCAAACTGTGACACAAAACCAACTTCTTTCTTTCAAAGTGCCAACACAGAATTAAACCTCCTCCATGCCTGCACCGCCAGTGCAAGTGACTGCCTGGCTGGAGGATTCCCCTGTTGTGCCCACAGAAAGGGCTCAGCGTGCCAGCTGTGGCACACGTGCCATAGGTTCGCCATCATTGGCATATATGGTAAATGCTAAAGTTTGCAGTAATATATCAGTTTGTTAGGGTTTAGTAACACGTTAAGTTCTTGCCTAGGCTATTTTATTACTTTACAAACAAACACTGGGGCAAATGAGAGTCGTTCTCCAAAATTGACCACTCAGATTACTTTCCTAATTTCTTCATTGCAAGAGGATTAGCTGCTCTGTGCTCAATTTAGCTCCAGCTTCCATAAGACAGTTCCTGTATTCTCTCTTCCAGACCCCAGTCATTTGAAGATATCCAGAGCTCCACCAAAACCTTCTAAGCCCAGACTGTCTTCTGACCAATCACAATTTACATCCACATGACTGGTTTTCTTTCCTCTTATTAGGCAGGAACAAAGATAGCACTGGTCTGTATATCGGTGTTGTTAGTCCTTTATCTATAATAGTTAAAATGCTTGGAAGAAAAGATCTCCAGTGCTGCACATCCAGCAAAACTCAACAGTGTCTATAATAAAAGCAGCTTCAGGCCAGACTCCTTCAATGCCTTTCGCCCCATCTACAGGGCTTAAGCCTCATACACACAATCCGAATGTTAGCCAACCAAGCGTCTGATTTTTGTCCAAAGGGCGTGTGCCAGGATCTCGTCTTGCATACTAATGGTACACAATTGTCGGCCAACAAACACGAACGCAGTGACATAATACATGGAATTTCAGCTCTTGAGCGCCACCCTTTGGGTCCCTTCTGCTAATGTCATGTTTGGTGAACATTGATTCTGAGCATGCGTGTTTGTACTTTCAACTTTTGTGTGACGGACTTGTGTACTGACGATACAAAAATCAGACAGACTGTTGTCCACCGAAAATTTACTAGCCTGCCATCCAACATTTGTTGGCCGAAAGTTGGACAACAATTTCAGAAGGAACGTACCAAGGATCCGATTTTAGGAAAACAGTCTGTCAACAGAAAATCCCCTGCCAAAAATCGGATCGTGTGTACGAGGCTTTAGTGGTGGAGGTAGAGATTCCATTAAGTAGGGGAGAATAAATGCATCATCGGCTGCTGCTGTAATCAAGGAAACAATGGATATCAGGTGGACAACCACTGTGCTTGCTGCATATGTACATACTCTGAAGCAGTTTTGGGAAATGTTATATCAGACAGATATACCATGCATTTTTAAACTCACTGGTTGTCCACCTGATATCCACCTTTTCCCTTCAATGCAGCAGCAGTCACCAATGATGCATTTATTCTCCACTTCTTTATGGAATCTCCACCCCCATGAGGAAGCCCTATGGCTGGGGCAAAACACTTCAGGGGCAAAGCCTGGATTGAACCTGGCCTCAGGCTGCTCTTACTATAGACACTGTTGGGCTTTGCTGGATATCCGGCACTTGGGTTCTTCTCCTCCTACATGTTTACATATTGAGCCATGGTGAGCTCTCTCCCCTAGCTGGCACATTTTAGCGGGAGTCACTGGATATGGACAGATAAGGAGCCTGGAGTGGCACCCCCAATCCATGATTTTGGTTCGCAGTTAAAATACCTGGCTGCAGCTAGAAGACCCCGCTATGGGAAATAAGACAAAGAGGCCATTCATTTTCAGCACTCACCTTGTACTGTCCAGTAAACCAGAAATGTTCCTGGATTATCTCGTACTTTATTGAATCTCCTATCATGACCATCTCTGAGGATTCTTAGAAACAAAAATGTCCCGAGGCTGAAACAACATTTTTTTTAAAGTTAATAAATACAATCACTTCCAACACAAGGACATCAATCTTGAAAATAGACACCTACCGTATTCCCCATACTGTGATTAACCCAGTCTGAATCTTCTGGCGTAAATAATTTGTCCCTGACCATCGCAGGCTGAGATGTGACAAAAGAATAAAAGTTCCACTTCCTGTTGAAAATCAGCACCAAAAAACATTAGATTTAAAAAAAAAAAAAAAAAAAACATAACAACTTACAATAGCACTGAAGAACTAAGATCTATTTTTATTTTTCTCTCTGAAAGAATAAAATATCGATCAATACACTTATTCTGCCTGTGGGTTTCTGTCCCGCCTGACTGTTTTGTGATATCTTATTTTGTATTTGGGAAAAAAAAAAGCTTTTTACCGGCTTTTTCGGATACAGCACATAACTGCCACACATTAATTCTGGGGTTCCCTGCAGATATTACAATGTGATTATCTAGAATGTAACCCAGTGGGAGACTGACATAATGCTGTTCTCCAGCTTTCTGGGACTACAATATACAGGAGGCTTTCATTCCTAGTTCTGTAGGTTTCCTACTAGCACACTTCCCATTGTAAGGCTAGGTTCACAATTGTACGTCTGCATTTCCCTGTGTTTTTCATGCACTCCCATTGAAGTCTACAGGGCCAAAAACAGAGCAAACTGCCTGCACTTTTTTTTTTAAGTTGCATGAAAGCTTGTTGCATACTGTAGGTGTAAAAGGCCCTATAGATAATAATGGGATTCCTCTTGTCGTGCGCCCAGAAATGGAATTTCCGCTTTTCCGGTTCCTCTCCCCCCTCCGGTGTGACATTTGGCACCTTTCAGGAGGGAGGGGAGCAGATACCTGTCTAATCCTGGTATTTGCTTCCACTTCCGGGCATAGATAGCCGCAGTATCCTTTGCAGATATCTACGCCATGTCCGGTACCTCCTCCGTCCCCCCGCCTGCTATCTTCTGGGAGACACACAGGTCCCGGAAGACAGCAGGGACCAGTGGGCTCGCGCATGCGCAGTAGGGAACCAGGCTGTGAAGCCACAAGGTTTCACTTCCTGATTCCCTTACCGAAGATGGCGGCACCTCCACCCGAGGTCCATATTTTAAAAAAGTCAGCAGCTGCAGTATTTGTAGCTGCTGACTTTAAAAAAAAAAAAAAAAAAAAATTGTCGGAACTCCACTTTAAAACATAACCTCTTCCTGCTCTATCCTAAACTCTCTAACCCACATCTTTAACCTCTCCCTCTCCCCAAGCACCTTTCCCTCCCTGCTCAAACATGCAGTGGTTACCCCCATACTTAAACAAAAAACCCTCACTGGACCCCACATGTTTGAATAATTTATGTCCGATCTTCCCGCTCCCATTTGTCTCCGAGCCTCTTGAATACCTTGTCCACAACTATATTGCAAACGAGTAGCTACCTCACTGACAACAACCTTCTCGATCCTCTACATTCTGACTTCCGCCAACAACATTCCACTGAAACTGCCCTACTAAAATTCACTAATGACCTTCTAACTGCTAAAACCAATGGCCCGTACTCCATACTCATACTTTTAGACCTTTCTGCTGCCTTTGACACAGCTGACCACCTCCCTCAATAAACGCAACTCCTTTGGCCTCTGCGACTCTGCTCTTTCCTGGTTTCCATGCTCTTTCCTGGCATCCTATCTCATCGCACTTTCAGCATCACATACACCACCTCCTCCTCTCCTCTTCCTGTTGGGGTACCCCAAGGCTCTGTCCTTGGGCCCCCACCTATTCCCGCTCGACACCTCTTTTCTGGGCCAGTTGATAACCTCCCATGGCTTCCAATACCACCCAATGATGCCCAGATTTATCTCTCCCCAGATCAGCCCCTTGGTCTCCTCACTTATCAGTATGGATGTCCCACCACTTCCTCATACTCAATCTTTCTAAAATCTAGCTTGTAATATTTCCTCCTCCCCGATCCCACATTCCCCCATGACTTTACCATGGAGATCAACAGCACCAAAATTGGTCTCTCCATACATGCCAGGGTGCTAGGTCTAATCCTAGACTCTGACCTCTCCTTCAGGCCTCACATCCAATCACTGGCTATATCCTTAACCCCTACAATATTTCCAGAATTCGCCCTAACACCACTACAAAACAACTTATTCTCTCCTTGGTTATATCCTGCCTTGACTACTGCAACTTCCTCCTCAATGCCCTTCCTTTACACAGGCTACCCCTTCCCCCGCAGCCTATTATGAATGCTGCTGCTAGAATTATATACCTTACTAACCGATCCGTGACTGCTGCCCCTCTCTGCCAATCCCTTCACTGGTTTACACTGCCCCACTAAATAAAAATTAAAAATAATGTACTAACCACAATGTACAAAGCCATCCTCAACACTGCCCCCAGCTACATCGCCAACCTCATCTGCAGATGTCACCCAAATCATTCTCTCCACTCCTCTTAAGACCTCCTGCTCCCTTAACTTCTCCCATGCTCACCTCCAGGACTTTTCCAGAACCTTTCCCATCCTCTGGAACCCCCTATCCCAATCAGCTCCTACCCTGTCCACCAGTCCTCCGGGTAGACCAATCATATCCGGTATTGACAGTATTACCAGTCCAATGGGAAGCTACATTGCCCACTTTCTTCAGTAACTGGTAGTGCAGCGCCCTTCCTATGTTCGCAACTCAGGGCACATGCTAGAGATTCTAGCCCAATACCGATGGCAGACAGGATACCGTTGACTATCACCTGCTGTGGCTTCTTTATACACATCCATCCAGCACCAATTTGAACTAGAAGCTGGGCAATACCGCCTGGCACGTGAAAACCATCTGCATTCCAGGCAGGCCTCATTCATTGTGCGATAAAAAACAAATACTGCGCTAACACAATAAAAAGAGCTGCGACTAAAGGTAGTAAACCGTAAATCTAATATAATTTAAAAAGTCGCGCTAAAAAAATGAGAATAGCAACAATCCAGTGCCTGAAGTGATAAAAAGTGAATTTGAGTAAAAAAATAATAATTAAAACAATTCCCAATGTATATAAACCCCACAATGAAATGGAATAAATGATATACATAAAAAAGATTATTTTCTATGTGAAAAAATAAATTGTAAAATAAAATTACATGGTTAAATGTGAACGGCAAAAAATAATTTCCAGAACACTATTACCACGTGCAACAATATAAAGAAATAGTGCAGAGACACTGAGCATATATCCTGTGAAAAACAAAAATTGAGCAATATAAATTATAACCAAACTTGTATAATCCATAAAAAGTCCAAGTCCAAAAGAACAGTGATTATTAAAGTTCGTGCATATTGTAGAAAACAGGCAAGTAGATATCCCCCAGTGCTAGGTGAATGCAGAGATAAAACTTGCTGAAGTGACAAAAAAAAGGTGCATGGGCAGACCTCCACCGTTTAAAACTGCTGCCTCTTACCAGAGAGAGTTGGTCTCTAGATTATAGGAGACCTAGAGGGCGGATGGCTGCAACCCCAGCCAGGGATCTAAACAGCAGACACTTGTTGTCATCCAAAACCCGGAACTCGCTCCGTCACACACAGCAAATAGAATAGGATGGCTCCCCATAAAAGAAATAAAGGCTCCACATAGCATAAAATCCACGGCTTTATTTAATAAAGAGTAAAGATTGCACTTACACAATGGTTGTAAAAACAAGCATCAGAACGCCGGCCGGCTAATAGACTCCCCGTGTCTTCCGGGTGTACAGAACGCGGTGTCGTCGGGACGTAGCTCCTCCTCCCTACGTCGTTTCGTCACAACAGGACGTGGTCACGGGATGCGAGCAACGTCCCGACACACCGCTTAAATAGACACAACAACAGCATCTCTTTACACAGGAAGCGATTGAAGCGCCATCTTGTCTAAGGGAAACACTGAGGGCAAATACAAAACATTACCTATATGAAAGGAATAACATACTGTGAGGTGTAGAAGGGGTCTCATATGGGAGAGAAAAAAATCCATAAACTACATAATGGGTTGCTATCGCTTAAGAGACTAATGAATATGTGAAATATTCTTTTTAATTAATATAGCGCACACACATAACTCTGCCATAATCTTCAGTGTGCGTCCCAATCGGTCACAACAGACATGGTCTAGGGACTCGAATAATCCATACAGCAACCAAAATGTCAGAAGCCACCAGGGCAAAATGGCCACACCAAAGAATAAATATGGGCAGTTATTAATAAAAATTGAATAAAAACAAATAAAAAAA
This sequence comes from Lithobates clamitans, assembly GCA_037952925.1. NCBI lineage: Eukaryota > Metazoa > Chordata > Amphibia > Anura > Ranidae > Lithobates > Lithobates clamitans. The sequence goes on from JBBGZY010001769.1 coordinate 3,524,442, forward strand.
CAAATGAAAAACAGTTTCCCTGAAACAAGAGGGCACTTACAGTACAAAAAACTCTAGAGCGCCTCTCTGGATAAACAGAAAGACATCATATCTCACATGCAATATATAGATCCAAAAAAAAAAATAATAAAAAATTAATAAAAAAATTTAGATTGTGTGAATGAGTAAGAAGAACTGATGGTGACTAATTAACCTTCACCCTCTAGGAATTGTCTATGAAGGAATTAACATCAACATCGATGTTAAGGCCAAAGGGGGTATAGGTCTTCAATTTGTGGACCCAGGCCATCTCTAATCTAGAGATGGTTCGTACCAAAACACTTCCCCTCCAGTGGGGCTTGAATTTGTCTATCCCCAAAAAAATTGTACCTGTGGGGTCTCTGCTATGAGCTGTCAGGTAATGTTTTGATACAGAGTGTTTGGTAAATCCTCTCCTGATGTTGTTAATATGTTCGTTTAATCTTACCTGCAGGGGTCTTTTAGTCCGGCCCACAAAATATGCCCCCAGCCTGGCCAATTTATTTATGGCCAGGTGGGAGGAGGATGTCGTCTATGCCCAGCCAAGACCTCAGGTGGTCTTGTGGGTTCGTTACATAGACGACATCCTCCTCCTGTGGGACGGCACGACTTCCGACCTATCTGAGTACATGTGCTTCCTTAATAACAACGATAGGGGCATTCAGCTCAATTATGAGGCCAGTCCAGAACAGATTAACTTCTTGGATCTCACTATTTCCATCCACAACAATCAATTTGTCACGTCTACATATTTTAAACCAACTGATAGGAACTCTTTTATCCCCCATGATAGCTGTCACCACGCCTCATGGATTAAATCCGTACCTAAGAGTCAGTTTCTCCGGTTAAAACGGAACTGTACAGATGTTGTCACATTTAAGAATCAGGCACTCACTATGACTCAAAGGTTTGTCGCGAAGGGCTATTCTCCAGATTTTGTGGCCAATACGTTAGAGCAAGTCGAGAAAGTGGACCGAAAGGATCTGCTTGTTGAGCGAGCTAAAGATCCGATCAACGCTTCATTTCGTTGTCCATTTGTCACCGACTTCACTTGCCAACATGCCAAAGTTAAGCGTATTATAAACAAATATTGGCACATTTTAAAAAATGACAGGGTACTGACATCCATCTTGCCAGTTAAACCCCAGGTAGTTTTTAGGGGGGAACCTTCTCTCAAAGACAAAGTGGCACCCAATATTTTCGACCCTCCTATTTCGAGACCTAGTTTCTTCTCTGAACTGACAGGATACTTCCAATGTAGGAGGTGTCAGGTATGTTCGCTAAACGGCTGTAGAAGTAGAAGGTCGGTGAATTTTACTTCTACCAGCACACGTAAATCCTTCACTATTGAGCCTTTTATTACATGTTCTACCACGGGGGTCGTCTACTTACTGCAGTGCCCTTGTGGCCTGCAGTATGTGGGCCGGACTAAAAGACCCCTGCAGGTAAGATTAAACGAACATATTAACAACATCAGGAGAGGATTTACCAAACACTCTGTATCAAAACATTACCTGACAGCTCATAGCAGAGACCCCACAGGTACAATTTTTTTGGGGATAGACAAATTCAAGCCCCACTGGAGGGGAAGTGTTTTGGTACGAACCATCTCTAGATTAGAGATGGCCTGGGTCCACAAATTGAAGACCTATACCCCCTTTGGCCTTAACATCGATGTTGATGTTAATTCCTTCATAGACAATTCCTAGAGGGTGAAGGTTAATTAGTCACCATCAGTTCTTCTTACTCATTCACACGATCTAAATTTTTTATTAATTTTTTATTTTTTTTTGGATCTATATATTGCATGTGAGATATGATGTCTTTCTGTTTATCCAGAGAGGCGCTCTAGAGTTTTTTGTACTGTAAGTGCCCTCTTGTTTCAGGGAAACTGTTTTTCATTTGTTTTTTTATTTGTTTTTATTCAATTTTTATTAATAACTGCCCATATTTATTCTTTGGTGTGGCCGTTTTGCCCTGGTGGCTTCTGACATTTTGGTTGCTGTATGGATTATTCGAGTCCCTAGACCATGTCTGTTGTGACCGATTGGGACGCACACTGAAGATTATGGCAGAGTTATGTGTGTGCGCTATATTAATTAAAAAGAATATTTCACATATTCATTAGTCTCTTAAGCGATAGCAACCCATTATGTAGTTTATGGATTTTTTTCTCTCCCATATGAGACCCCTTTTACACCTCACAGTATGTTATTCCTTTCATATAGGTAATGTTTTGTATTTGCCCTCAGTGTTTCCCTTAGACAAGATGGCGCTTCAATCGCTTCCTGTGTAAAGAGATGCTGTTGTTGTGTCTATTTAAGCGGTGCGTCGGGACGTTGCTCGCATCCCGTGACCACGTCCTGTTGTGACGAAACGACGTAGGGAGGAGGAGCTACGTCCCGACGACACCGCGTTCTGTACACCCGGAAGACACGGGGAGTCTATTAGCCGGCCGGCGTTCTGATGCTTGTTTTTACAACCATTGTGTAAGTGCAATCTTTACTCTTTATTAAATAAAGCCGTGGATTTTATGCTATGTGGAGCCTTTATTTCTTTTATGGGGAGCCATCCTATTCTATTTGCTGTGTGTGACGGAGCGAGTTCCGGGTTTTGGATGACAACAAGTGTCTGCTGTTTAGAACCCTGGCTGGGGTTGCAGCCATCCGCCCTCTAGGTCTCCTATAATCTAGAGACCAACTCTCTCTGGTAAGAGGCAGCAGTTTTAAACGGTGGAGGTCTGCCCATGCACCTTTTTTTGTCACTTCAGCAAGTTTTATCTCTGCATTCACCTAGCACTGGGGGATATCTACTTGCCTGTTTTCTACAATATGCACGAACTTTAATAATCACTGTTCTTTTGGACTTGGACTTTTTATGGATTATACAAGTTTGGTTATAATTTATATTGCTCAATTTTTGTTTTTCACAGGATATATGCTCAGTGTCTCTGCACCATTTCTTTATATTGTTGCATGTGGTAATAGTGTTCTGGAAATTATTTTTTGCCGTTCACATTTAACCATGTAATTTTATTTTACAATTTATTTTTTCACATAGAAAATAATCTTTTTTATGTATATCATTTATTCCATTTCATTGTGGGGTTTATATACATTGGGAATTGTTTTAATTATTATTTTTTTACTCAAATTCACTTTTTATCACTTCAGGCACTGGATTGTTGCTATTCTCATTTTTTTAGCGCGACTTTTTTAATTATATCTCATTCATTGTGCGCAGTATCAAGTATAGCCTGACACACAATTGCTGCGTTCCAGGATGTATACTACAGACAAACCAAAGGCACAGCCATGGGGGCCAGGTTCGCCCCGAGTTATAATAATCTCTTTATGGGATATTGGGAGCAGTTACATATCTGGTCCAACAATCCCTTCGGACGAACCTGGTCCTATATGCCCATTACATTGATGATATTTTGATCATCTGGGATGATCACTCCTCTGGGTGATCAATGTACATTGCAACGATTTTAACAAACTTTGTTGCAGATTCCAACTCTTTTTCACTTTTTCATTATTGATATGTTACACTTGCAGTGCACTAATAAGGAAATCTGCAGGGTCTGCATTGCTTTAGAAGTAATTAAAGCTTTAGGAGCATCTCCCTAAAATGGCATTTTTGATGCCTAAAAGCTGACTTGTATCTTGGTACAGACTTCTGGGAAAATCAGTCAGCCAATCACACAAGCAAAAAAAGTGACATATCCAGGGGGTGTTCTGTACATGAATCTGTGTACAGAACACCTCCAGGCTGTCATATTGCATTGAATTTTACAGAAAATTACAGTGCTGCAGAATGAAAAAGAAAGGTATTTTTTAATAACATTAAATTACAGCATGCCATGTGTTGCAAATTATATATGCTATATAATTTGTTTTCCCCACGAAAGGGGGTTGCCCTTTATGAAAAAAAAAAAAAAAACACATATACGCTTTCTGGATTGTATGAAGTATTACTTGCCATAGTTGCATAGTTAGGCAGGCTAAAAAAAATTAAAATAAATTGAGTTCAACCAACAGAAAAAATGAGTAAAGATTATGAAAACCTCCATATACAGAGCCCCAAAGCCACAGCTGACCCAGAGAAAGGAAAAAAAGCTAAACATTCAGGAAAGAAAAAGCAAAAAAAACAAAACAAAACACACACAACAAAAAAGGATTGCAAATTGCAGAGATATTGCGGCCCCAGGGCCACATCCGGCCCTTTGCCTGTTCTGACTGTGATGCCGCCACTATCAGGATGCCTATCTGAGCTTACTGAGGAAGCTGACAGGCTCAAAGAGGCATGCTGACAAAATGTCTGTGTGGAGAGCTGAAAGCTGGAAGGAGAGAGCACGAGGAGCTGATTGGTATAGCAGGGAAGCTTGCTTCTGTGAGAACATTGCCTAAGGCAGGCCATACATGGGTCAAATTTCGAAGAATTTTCTTTCGAAAATCTTATCTAAGAATTTTCGTTCGTATTTCGCATTTTTAGTGGGCTGCAGCAACAGCCAATTTTCGTGCGGCCATCGAATTTGAGTAATCGGACATGTTGGAAATTTTTTGAAAAATGAACGATTTTCTAATCAATAATGGGAGAATTGTGCGAGAAATGTAAATCGAAAAAGAAATGCGCATGTGCAAGAAAAGAAAATTCCCAGAAAGAAAATAAGGATTCCCAGCCATGAAAATCCTTTTCTTTAGCAATATGAGGTGAAATTGAAGGCTTGGTTGGCCGAATTTCGAAATCAATGGTGGCACCATTGGATCACAAAACGCACACATTTTCTGATCTTCAAAATAAAAACTCTTTTGAAATTTGACCATGTATGGCCAGCCTAAGATATGTCCCGACCCTCTCCCACCACTCTGCTACCCGCCCAAATTTTTCCTATTTTAGCACCTGCATGCTGCAAACCCCAGGAACCTTGCACCTGTATTTAATTTCAGGCCTTTTAGTCCCAGTGCTTTTCAGAGAGAATTTGACAGGTGGTGAACAGGCGTTAAATCGCCTCCTCATCTCCTGATACATACCTCCTTACATCCACCTGGTAAAATTTTGTGAATGTATGTATCGAAGACCAAGTTGCGGCCTTGCAGATCTAAACCATGGAGGCCTGGTGATGCAATGCCCATGAAGCACTAACCGCCCTTTTAGAGTGAGCCTTAACTTGAAAAGGGGGAATCTTACCCCTTAAAGTATAAGTTTGAATTATAACTTGCCGAATCCACTTAGCGACAGTGGATTGCGACGCTGCCTGTCCCTTCTTAGGACCCTCTGGTAGGATAAATAAGACATCAGTCTTACCAATCCGAGCAGTTGTCTTTAAATAGATTTTCACTGCTCTCACCACATCAAGACAATGTAGTGACTTTTCTTCCCTGGAACATGGTTTTGGAAAAAACGATGGCAGGACAATATCTTGGTTCAGGTGAAATCCTGAAACAACTTTTGGTAAAAAGTCTGGACGAGGGCATAATACCGCTCTGTCCTCATGAATAATCAAATATGGCTCTTTACAAGAAAGAGCAGCCAATTCCGAAACCCTCCTTGCTGAGAATATAGCAACCAAGAATACCAGCTTCCTTGTCAGAAGGACTAAGGGAATATGCTATATTAGTTCAAAAGGCTGTTTTTGTAACAGTGACAAAACTAAGTTCAAGCCCCAAGGGCTCAAGGGTGATTTAACTGGCAGATTAATCCGCATCACCCCTTTCATGAAACCCCAGCCTAAAGAATGCGTACCAAGCGGTCTTTGAAATAAGATCAATAAGGCTGAGACTTGACCCTCAATAGTACTCAAGGCCAATTTCATCTCCATGCCTAATTGTAGAAAGGCAAGAATTCTGCCTATGATATATCTCCGAGGGTGCCAACCCTTGGATTCACACCAGGAAACATAAGCCTTCCAGACTCTATAATATATAGCTCTGGAAGCTGGCTTTCTTGCATTAATCAAAGTAGAGACAACTGACCCGGAAAGCCCACGTTTTTTCAGAATGTGGGTTTCAATAGCCAGGCCGTTAAATTTAGCGTTCGTAAAGTAGGATGGAATATCGGCCCCTGTGAGAGCAGGTCTGGCCTTAGTGGAAGGAACCATGGATCCTCCACTGCCATCTTTATGATTTCTGCATACCATGAGCTTCTGGGCCATGCTGTTGCTACCAGAATTACCAGCTTTCTTTCCAGCTTGATTCTGCAAAGAAGTCGTGGTAGCAACTGAATAGGGGGGAATGCATAGATCAGTGAGAACTGATCCCACAGGGTCACCAACACATCTGTTCCACATGCGAGTGGATCCCTTTTTCTGGACACAAATTTGACTAACTTCACGTTGAATCTGGAGGCTAGAAGATCTACTTCCGAAGTCCCCCATCTTTGGCAAATAGCCCAAAAAATGTTGAGGTGAAGAGACCATTCCCCTGGGAATAACTGCTGGCGACTTAAGTAGTCCGCCTGCCAACTCTCTACTCCCGTAATGAAGACTGCAGATAGGCATGGAACATTCCTTTCTACCCAAGTTAGAATATGGTTCACCTCTCTCTGCGCTGAGAGACTCTTGGTGACCCCTTGGCGATTGATATAGGCCACAGCCGTGGCATTGTCAGATTGGATCCTGACAGGACAATCCCTTAACCTGGAAGCCCAGGCCTTCAGAGCCAGACGCACTGTCCGAATCTCTAGGATGTTGATGGGCAAGGCTCTCTCAGTTTTTGACCACTGTGCCTGGACAGTGGTTTTCTCTAGTACTGCTCCCTAGCCTGAAAGGCTGGCATCTGTCGTTACTACTTTCCAGATAATTGGTCTGAAGGATTTTCCTTTTAGCAGCTTCTGGGTTAGTAACCACCAACTGAGACTTTGGGACACTCTTGGGGACAGCCGCATTGGCAAGTCCAAAGCTTGGATCCTTTTTGTTCCAAGCAGACAGGATACTGTTTTGCAACAGTCTCAAATGGAACTGGGACTGCTTCAAATGAAGCCACCATCTTTCCTAACAACCTCATGTAAAGGCGAATTGAGGGATTTCTTTTCGTCCTGACCATCCGCACCAGCTCTCATATGGAGCTGATCTTTGCCGGAGGCAAGAACACCTTTTTCTGGGCTGTGTCGCCCTTGGTAGTTCGACCAAATCGTGGGCCTGTGTGCAGGGACCTCTTTAAGGGCCTGTCTAAACTGGTCCCTTAGGGACTGACAGATGCCTATTGCTGCAACTGCAGGCTGAGTAACCGCACCTGCCAAGGAAAAAGAGGATTTTAACAGGAATTCAAACTTTTTATCTGTTGGATCTTTAAGCATTTGTGCATTGTCTACTGGACAAGTTAAACTTTTGTTCACACTGGCAATCACAGCATCAACTGCTGGTACTTTCCATTCTTTGGTGAATTTCTCCTCCATGGGATAGAGAACTGAGAATCTCTTTGGAAGGAGAAAATGCTTATCCGGGTGATCCCATTCAGCATAAATAAGCTTTTCTAGTAATGCATGGACCGGAAACACATGAAAAGGCTGTAAGGGTTTTTAAAGAACCCAAGGAAGAATTGCGTTAGTAAACCTTCAAAGACCGGGTTCCTATAATAGGGGTTCCACTCCTTTGGACCTGTATAGCACCCCACAAGAGCAACTTTAGGTAATGTAGCAAGACCAAATAGAGTCCTGGTTCCTGGGGTCCAGCCCTCAAAGTAAAGCATTACAGGCAAAACCTCGTTCTTCTATGCGAGGCCTAGGGCTGGGAAAAATATCGATTTAAATCTTGAATCGAGTTGAGAGGTCAAATCGATTCAAAATTTAAGCAAATCGATTTTTTTAGATTTTTTTGTTTTCACCGCGCCGGTCCGGAGGCGCTGCGGGCATGAGTTTTTAGGCGAGGCCGCAGCTTCGGCCTAGTCCGCGGCTACGGCCGGACGCCGCGGGCTAGGCCAAAGCCGCGGCCTCGCCTAAAAACTCATGCCCGCAGCGCCTCCGGACCGGCACGGACACTGCGCCGGGCCTGAAGAACTGCGGGCAAGGAGTTTTTAGGTGAGGCCGCGGCTTCGGCCTAGTCCGCGAGGCCGGACGCCGCGGACTAGGCCAAAGCCGCGGCTTCGCCTAAAAGCTCATGCCCGCAGCGCCTCGGGACCGGCGTGATTTCCAAAAAACTCGATTCGAATCGTGAATCGAGTTTTTTTTAAGAGAATCGAAGATTTTTTTTTTAAGAAAATCTCCCAGCCCTAGCGAGGCCTGGGTACCATCCTGTGGCCTCAGTGGCTTGGATGGATCCAGTCTATGGAGGAATTTAAATCCAGCATGGATCCCTCCTGGAGCTCCTCAGTGCACATCTTCACTCGTGACCAACACCTTAGACACTGGCGAAAAAACTGATGTGCTCCTGAAAGGAGGAGGGGTTATATAGGGAGTGAACTTCCTGGATTGGGTATACCAGTGTCCATCACCTGAAGGTGGCCCATAACCCATTAAGTTATTACTTAGGCTCTGTGTCCCATGATGTATGATAAAGAAATACATATTTTCCCCCTGCAAGGTAATATCATTGCATATTAGTACAGCTTGTCATCACCGCTGACAAGACTTTCCTCTTCACTCGGTCTTCTTTCCGGGTTCGTGGCCTCCAGCCTCCTAAATGGCCAAGGTTCAATGACGTCACTCCCACATGTGTGCAAGGGAGTCATGGCCGCAACACAGTGCTTTGAAGGGATGGCATTCCATCCCTTCAGAGCACAGTGTGCATGCGCCAGTGATGTCAACAGCTGCAGAAATAGTGAATATCTCCTAAACGGTGCTTTAGGATGTATTCCTTGTACCTACAGGTAAATTTTAATATAAACATACCCGTAGGTACAAGCTAGCAAGCGGTGTTTAGGACTGCTTTAACTTTGGCCCTTCACAACAGTCCCAGTTTCTCCTGTAGCTCCTTGGAAAAATTAACTGCCCAACCATGCTGTAGGCAGACAACTAGTTTGGCACACTCATATCAGGAAGTACATCGATTCTTTTTCAGGAGGAAGTCAAGACGGTATGTAAATTTAGGGTACTACTTACGCACAAAACATTTCTAGATGTTCCCCATAACAGGTCCACTTTAAATCCTCTCCTGATCGAGGCCTAAACAGCCATATTAGAAGTCTGTGATCTGCCATATATTAAGGGTGTATTAATGCCTATGGGCCAGGACATTAAATTGTGAGCATGTAGCCAATTACACATTCTATGTAAGACCTATGGCATAACTCCTACCTGCCCTATGTGTAACAGATTTAATAAGTCTGGGTGGACTGCAGCAGGGTAAACACAAGACTGAAAGTTTGACTTTCAATTTAAGAATAAATGATTTGCGAATAATGCCCCAGGGTTTGTGATGTGTCTCCCAGCCTACTTCCTAATTACCAGAATCTAAACATACAAAAAAAAGATTGCTTGTTAAAATTTTGTTTGGCAAATGGGAGCAGTTTAGAGTATTCTAGCTTTTCCTCCTGATAGTGACACAGACAAAACCTGTCATGTTCAGTGATTGATGGAACGCCGTTCAGTGTCACCAACTATACATTTTACCAGTACTGTATTAGCAATGGGTCATCAGAGATAGAGCTGTCCATCTGTTAATCAATGAACCACATTCAACAAGATGTAGTTTGTCAAAATTCATGGTTATAAGCAAGCAAGTCTTCTCACAAATCTCGGCAGAATCATAGAACTCAATCATCAGTAGATACGTACAATTGAAAGACCAATTATGTTTTACACAATTACACTTTCATTTAATTATGCTAAGCATTTGTAATTATACATTCAAAGGCAGGTTTCCTGTATAGGGAATAATCACAATTAAAAGAGAAAAAAAAAAAAAGTACCCTATCCGCCATTAGTAAAGCAGACATACATCTACAAGTTTTTAGTGACTTTTATCATTACATTTATTTATTTTAGACACGTGCATAAAGCAAATTCCGCTACAGAGACAGAGTACATAAACCATTTACATCTAACAGGAAGGGGGGGGGGGGTTAGTGTACAAAATGTGTGCATCAAATTTAGTAAGGTGGGTCTATCGGCAATTTACACACCTTGACAACATTTTTGTATTTTAAAACTGCTAGACATAGAAGTGAAATAAGTACACAACAGTATGCATGACCAAAGCCTATGCTGCCCATTAGGCATCATTAAAGCGGAGTTCCACCCAAAAATTGAACTTTCACTTTTCGGACTCCTCCCCCCCCCTCCAGTGTCACATTTGGCACCTTTCAGGGGTGTGGGGAGCAGATAACTGTCTAATCCAGGTATCTGCTCCCACTTCCGGGCATAGTATCTGCGGATATCTACGCCATGTCCGGTGCCTCCTCCGCCCCCCCCTGCTGTCTTTTGGGAGACACACAGGTCCCAGAAGACAGCAGGGACCAGTGGGATCACCAGTAGGGAACCAGGATGTGAAGCTGCAAGGCTTCACTTCCTGATTCCCTTACCGAAGATGGTGACGCCTCCACCCAAGAGCCGAGGGACAGATCGGCTTCGGGGGGCGGCATCGCGGGCGCCCTGGACAGGTAAGTGTCCATATTTTAAAAAGTCAGCAGCTGCAGTATTTGTAGCTGCTGACTTTAAAAAAAAAATTTGGCGGAACTCCGCCTTAAAGTGGAGCTCAACCCTAAAAGGGAAAATTCTGCTTGTTTGCACCCACCCCCCCCCCCCCCCCACTCTCCACTGCCACATTTGGCACTTTTTGGGAGAGTGGGTACATGATTACGACAGGCACCCGCTCCCACTTCTGGCTCGGATCACTGTGGCGATCTGAGCCTTAAGTTCACCGCCGCCCCCCCTTCCCCCGCAGTCTTCTGGGACACATCACAGAACCCAGAAGACTACAGGACCGTTCACAAGGGACACATCACAGGACCCAGAAGACTACAGGACCGTTCACAAGGCTTAATACGACTTGCACTTATGCAGTAGGAAACTGGCTGTGAGGTCGCAAGGCTTTACTTCCTGTTTCCCTTACTTGCTTTGCCGTCACCTGCACCCGAAGCCAACTGAAGAATCGGCTCGGGTGAGGACACCTCTGAATCCCTGGACAGGTAAGTGTCTTTATATTAAACGTAACTGTATCAAAGTAACAGCGCCACAGATATGTGTGCACAAGAAATAGAACAAGAAACGGACAACTGATACTCCAATTATTGAAAATATCGATAAGCAAAAAATATAATGTGGCAAGAGTAGCGTGGGTCCGCACACCAGTCTCCAATGTCCTCTATATCTATTTGCTATAATGCAAATATATACACATATAAAAAATATGAATAAATATAACAATAAATCATAAATGCATACACAATTAAACTTATTGAACCTATTATAAAAATATGTGCAAAATATGGGTAGAGTGCTAGTATATAAAATAGTGCAAATCAAAACAATTGTGCAAAAATTAGCTGCTGACTTTTAAAGTTGTTTTTTTTTGGGGGGGGGGGCTGGAGCTCCTCTTTAAAGTGAATGTAAAATTACATATTTTTTTCTTAAAATAACAAATTTATACTTACCTGCAATGGTTTTGCCCAGAGTAGCCCCCAATCCTCCTATTCTGGGGTCCCCCACCGGTACTCTGGGCTCCTTTGCTTCTCTGTGTGGCACAATTGGAAACCACCTTCTAAAGGTGGCACACATGCAGGCTTTAACCCAAGCCACGCTCTGTGTGTCCATTGACAAACACAGTGCGGCTCGTCCCTGCCCCCTCGTCACTGGATTTGATTGACAGCAGCAGGAGCCAATGGCCTGTCCAGTGAGGAGGGACAGAGAGAGCAGCGCCGCTGCTCTTGGGCACAGCGCTGGATCGAGATCGGGCTCAGGTAAGAATCTGGGGTATCTTTAGGTTTTGATAAAACCTCCCTAAAGCACCTCCCTACTTTGGCAGGACTGTGCAAATTTTCAGATGATAAAAAAAAAAAAGTCAGAGTTTATTTAATGTTTTTTTAGTAGTTTTATCCCCACAATGATAAATTTGCGTTAGACTTGAAGTTTAGATGATAGATAGATAGATAGATAGATAGATAGATAGATAGATAGATAGATAGATAGATACACACACAGTTATGCTCATAAGTTTACATACACCGGCAGAATTTATGATTTGGCCATTTTTCAGAGAATATGAATGATAACACAAAAACTTTTTCACTCATGGTTAGTGTTTTTCTGAAGCCATTTATTATCAATCAACTGTGTTTTCAATAAGTAAAAGCAAACAGGGTCACTAATCCAGCGCTCAAGATAAGAAGTAAATTAAACTAAGCAGCTGCTATAATCAAATATAACATTAAGGAGAAAGCAAAAAAGTTCCAAAGAAATAGGTTCTTTCCAGCTTAAGCAGCACTGCTTAAGCTGGAAAGAACCTATTTCTTTGGAACTTTTTTGCTTTCTCCTTAAAATCAACTGTGTTTACTCGTTTTAAATCATAATAGCAACAAACTACCCAAATGACCCTGAACAAAAGTTTACATACCCTGGTGATTTTGGCCTGATAATATGCACACAAGTGAACACAAAGGGGTTTGAATGGCTATAACTACCCTCACCTGTGATCTGTTTGCTTGTAATTAGTGTGTGTGTGTGTGTGTGTGTGTGTATGAAAGGTCAATGAGTTTCTGGACTCCTGACAGACCCTTGCATCTTTCATCCAGTGCTGCACTGACATTTCTGGATTCTGAGTCATGGGGAAAGCAAAATTGAAAAGGTAAGTTGCACTGTATAAAACTGGAAAGGGATATAAAAAGATAGCCAAGGAATTGATAATGCCAATCAGCAGTGTTCAAACTCTGATCAAGAAGTGGAAAATGAGGGGTTCTGTTGAAATTAAACCACGGTCAGGTAGACCAACTAAAATTTCAGCCACAACTGCCAGGAAAATTGTCCGGGATGCAAACTGGGATGCAAAGAAAAACCCACAAATAACTTCAGGTGAAATACAGGACTCTCTTAAAACATGTGGTGTGGCTGTGTCAAGATGCACAATAAGGAGGCACTTGAAGAAAGATGGGCTGCATGGTCAAGTCGCCAGAAGAAAGCTATTACTACGCAAATGCCACAAAGTATACCGCGCACAATACGCCAAAAAGCACAGAGGCATGCCTCAAACCTTCTGGCATAAAGTAATTTGGAGTGATGAGACCAAAATTTAGCTTTTTGGCCATAACCATAAACGCTACATTTGGAGAGGAGTCAACAAGGCCTATGATGAAAGGTACACCATTCCTACTGTGAAACACGGAGGTGGATCGCTAATGTCTTGGGGATGTGTGAGCTACAAAGGCACAGGAAATTTGGTCAAAATTGTTGGCAAGATGAATGCAGTATGTTATCAAAAAATACTGGAGGAACATTTGCATTCATCAGCCAGGAAGTTGCGCATGTGACGTACTTGGACATTCCAACATGACAATGATCCAAAACACAAGGCCAAGTCATCCTGTCATTGTCTACAGCAGAATAAAGTGAAGGTTCTGGAGCGGCCACCTCAGTCTCCTGACCTCAATATCATTGAGCCACTCTGGGGAGATCTCAAACGTGCAGTTCATGCAAGACGGCCCAAGAATTTACAGAAACTGGAGGCTTTTTGCCAAGAGGAATGGGCAGCTTTACCATCTGAGAAGATAGAGCCTCATCCACAAATACCACAAAAGACTTCAATGATTTAAAAAGAGTAGACACAGTTGATTCATAATAAATGGCTTCAGCCAAACACTAACCATGAGTGAAAGAAAAGTTTTTGTGTTATCATACATATTCTCTGAAAAATGGCCAAGAAATCATAAATTCTGCCAGGATATGTAAACTTATGAGCACACTATATATATCCAAAAAATATTTTTTCTTATTTTGTGTTTTGGTTGGTTACATTTATTAGAGGCTTATTTTCTGTTTATCCAAAAAATACATAGGATGAAAAACAGATCTTCCTGCTTTGTCTTTATTCAAAATTCCATGTCATAAGGAACAAAGAACTACCATTCTGGTCATCACTTCCATTTCTCAAGTGACTTGTGAACCTAAGAAAGGGCAACAATGCCTGAAACAGTCGTTTTTTGCTCCTTATGATATGGAATTTTGAATAAAGACAAAGCAGGAAAATCTGTTCTCCATACTTTTTATTTTTTTGATTTATATGTATAGCGATATCGGAGTCCGCATAATGATTTTAAAGCATAGAAACCTAATGTAGCCTAAAACAATGAAAATAGTACTGCTCAAATGTCCCCCAACCCTGTATCAGTCAGAGCAGCATGTGAACAGAGTGGTGCATGACAGACAGGATTGGCTGGTCAGGCTCTAGTAGACTTCAACAAAATGGTGACCATCTGCACACAGACACTGACTGCCTGTTGCATAAATGTGAATAAAATGATGGCTTCAGCTTCTGTTCTCCACCTGTAGAGACCTCCTCAGACGCATGTCGCCTTATCCGGGGCCTCTACGATCAACCCCTGGAATGGGCGAAACGTATCTGAGAAGTTCTCTACAAGTGGAGAACAGAAGCTGAAGCCATCTTTTACTCATTTTATTCACATTTATGCAACAGGGAGTCAGTGTAGGTATGCATATGGTCACCATTTTGTTGACAGATACTTAATGCTTGCGGTACACGTGGCTCACCTGTTTACTTACACTGTATATATCTCTTCAGATTTTGGTAATACCTCCCTGGAGCCTGTCTCTACACTAACAGTACAGCCCAAATTCTCAAGGTTTATTTAATAGTTTTATCCACGCAATGAAAACTTGGGTTAGACTGGGGTTTGGGCGACAATAATTTTATATATGATTATTTAATCTCCCCCAAACGGAGGAAAACCTATAACATCACTTATTGGAAAATACAGAATATGGTATATGAGCATACCTCCCAATAGTCCCGGATTCCGCGGGACTGTCCCGAGATTTCAAGTCAGTCCCAGGGTCCCGCGGATTTTGTCTGAAGTCCCGGAAACCAGAGCCCAGCGCCATAACAAGTTCCAGCACTGGGCTCTATTCAGTGGTGGTATACTGGATGGGTGCAATGTGTGCTCTTGTACACTGCACCCAATGAGGATTCCTGTGAGCAGGGCCGTTCTCCCCGCAATCTTCACCGTCACTTTCTGCTAGGACTGCCGGCGTCCTAACAACCGATGACGTTTTGCAGGCCACCTCCCAGCTCTGCCCACTGGCACCAGCTTCCTGTCTCTCAGCAGCTCCCACGTGGTAAGAGGGCTCCTTTGCGACTTGCAAAGTATCTCCAAAAACAGTGACAGGAGGCACCGTGAGAGAAGCACATAGACTGGAGAATATCCCTACACTGCCTCTGCAAGCCCAGCCAGCGATCTGGTTAGTATCATTCACCCCCTTCCTATTCCATCTCTTCTTTCACCCCCATCTCTCTATCTCCAACCCGATCATCAGCTGGCCGGAGGCCAGAGCCGCATCTTCCTATGCCAAGTTGAAAGTTATGGCTGGCTGAGTGATATTGCACATCCTAGAAGCTCTGCTGTTACCTTCTCCCACACTGAGCCCACTCTTCTGCTCAAAAAGGCAGGACAATACACACCAGGGAGGACACAGGCAGCTCTGAGGAAGGGGCACCTCTGGCAGATCTTTACACGGCTGACATGCTGTGCGCTGACACTACAGAGGTGGAAGGGATCGGTGTATCTAGCAAGAAGTGAATGCCTGTGAACTGAAATGACAGAGGTTGACCCTGCAGTATCTGCAGCTCCTGGTCACACTGACCATAAAGATGTCTGGTACAGGAGCACAGATTCAAACATAAGTTTAACCCTTTAATAGATCAGAATTCCTCCGGCTGTGACAGATGCAGAATGTGACCATTTCTAATGTGAAGACAATTTCAGGGTAATATATGATATTGCTGATTGCCACCAATTAAATGACATTGCCATTGTTATGCAGTGCAGTGGGGCATTGCACTGAAAGTGTAAAATATAAGATGTGTGCTTAAATGGATAGAAGGAAAACCATTAGTATGTGTGACTTAAAACGCATCTGGGGTCTGTGACTACATTTCCAGGATGGAGGGGGGTATTTGTTCTGTGGTCCTGTACTCTGCATTACCCACTACTGACCTCTGTGTTATTATTGTCTTCTACAGTATTACACTCTGCATTACATACTATTGTCCCATGCACTCTACTTACCACTAGCCTCATGAACGTTATGCTACTTACTACTGACCCCCTAAACTCTGTTACTTGCTACTAACCCCTTTGCCTTACTTATTACCCCTGCAGAAGAATGGGCTCAGGAGTGTTCAAATCAATTACCACCATTGCACACCACCAATCATAGGCAGCATGTGTCTGTGTCCCGACTTCTGAATGAATGGAAGCAAGCAAACATCCCATGCTGCGCCGCTGTGCGCCTCTGATCGGTCATGTCAATCACAGGTCAGTCAGTGACCTGTGATTGACATGACCACAGCCAGCTCTGCCTCTGCCCATACGTGATTCCTAATCCTGTGTCTCCTGGCCCTGCCCCCCCCCTGTCGTAAAGGCCGCTCTCCCTCCTGGACTGTCCTGAACATCGCCGGCAGCGTCACTCAAGTGCTATAGCCCCTGGAGGTGGCACTTCAGGCTTGGCGACAGGTGGAGCCTGCCTGGAGGAGGCACCGAGTTTGGCAGAGTTTAAAATTGTTCTTTGCACACGCACTGGCAGGGTCACGTCGTTGGGTGGATGCAGAGCAGTCTGCAGAGCCCCAGGCCTGGTGGGTGAAATACTGTCACTGTCTGAGATTGCATTATCGCAGATATGCATGTAAATGTATTTGGTGTATAAAAGACTGATCTGTCCATGTATCGAGGGGTCGGGTACCCCCTCCCCCGCCAGTGAGGCTGCATTGATGGGCGCTGGCGAGGCTGCATTTAATGGGCGCTGGCTAGGCTGCATTGGATGGGCGCTGGCGAGGCTGCATTGGATGGGCGCTGGCGAGGCTGCATTGGATGGGCGCTTCATTAAAAGGTGGGGCATGCATGGGTAAGGAAAAGGGGGTGGAGTCAGGGGTGGCAAAATGAGAATTTGCCTAGGTTGTCAAAAATCCTTGCACCAGCCCTAGTTGTGCATTACATATTATAGACCTTAAAAAAAGTGTGGTAAGAGATCATCCCAACCCCAGCCCAGCTCAGAACAATGAGGGAAAACTGATTGGAAGGGGGATTGGAGGAAAGGAGGATTTATGCTGGGTTTTTGCTGGGTGGGGGGTTTACTGGAAAAAGGAGGTTGTGCTATGAGGGAGGATTTGTGGGGTAGAAGGAGCATTTATTCTGGCAGGAGGGACTGGAGAGAAGGAGGATTTGTGCTATGGGGAAATTAGCGTGGAAAAGGATTTTTTCTGGGGGGGGTGGGGGTGGGAAGAGTCTTTACCCAAGAGGATCTGTTGCTAGAGGCGGGAGAGGATTTTTGTTGGGAGGGAGATTTTGGAGATGGGGGGGGGCAAGGTTTGTCTTGGAGGGTTTTAAAGAGGGGGAAGAAGGTTTGTGCTGGGATAGATGGGTGGGGTGGATTTGTGCTAGAAGCAGGGAGAAGATTTGTGCTGGGAAGGGATTTTTATGGTTTGGGTATTTGTGCCAGGATGAGGAATTGTTCTGGGAGGGGGGATTTGGGGGAGATGATTTGTGCTAAAAATAGAG
Source organism: Lithobates clamitans (assembly GCA_037952925.1). Lineage (NCBI taxonomy): Eukaryota > Metazoa > Chordata > Amphibia > Anura > Ranidae > Lithobates > Lithobates clamitans. The sequence goes on from JBBGZY010001769.1 coordinate 3,542,120, forward strand.
AAAGGATTTATGCTGGGAGGAGGAGGATCTGTGCTAAAAATAAGGATGGGGGAGAGAATGTTTGCTGGGAAAATAATTTTTTTGGGGGGGGGTTTGTTGCACTGGGAAGGGAGAGATTTGTGCTGGGGGATTTGGAGAGGGGGAAATTGAGTGGGAGAGGATTTGTACAGTACCAGAATGGGGGTTTGTGCTTGGACGGAGGATTTGGGGAGTGGAAGAGGATTTATTCTGAGGGGGACTGGGGGAGAGGAGTGTGACGGGAGGGCCCGTGGAACTCAGAATCCCTTAAAAAATAGGGGATGCCCTTGTTCCAGCTCCCCATACACCTCTTACGTCTAAGTCACTCTGTGCTATCCTGGCACAGGGTGAGTGAGAAAATAGATCTTAGACTACTTAAAATGGGACAGTAATATTTGTCTACAATATCTCCCAGGATGTATGTAGAGACTATTCTTGGTTTGATTGATTCTGAACTCAACCTATTAATTGAGTGAGCTGATCACATTAGCCTCCAGGACTGGCTAGAAGACGAACAGTCTAGTCTGGCTTACCACAGGTTCTAAGGGTATTCCACACTTTGTTTGTTCTAATTAACCCTGTGTTGATGTTTATGGTAATGTGTATTGAATGGTCACCTAGTCTGGGTAAATGATTTAGTAAACTAGCTCACGTTAATTAGGTTACAGTTGTATTGTTAGAGGAGGTTCCAACGGCATATAAAGTCTTGTCATTTTGATTCTAAATAAAAATAGTCCATGTTAGCATCTAAGCAAGTGTCGCCTTGGTTTGTGCTTATGAACGGTTGGAATATCTGATATCTGTATCCAGACTACAAGGAAGTGGTATACTGATGGAAAGCACTCAAGCGGAGTGAAGGACGTTCCATGACATTGGTGGCAAGCAGCGGGAAGCTTCCGGCAGTCTGGGAAATCTAAACCTCCACCTGGATCCAAGATCAGGATAGCAGACTTCAGTCAACCCAGCGGAGATATGGACCTGGCATCATAGTTCCCGGGACTGCTGCGGATCATCCTTTCAACAAACACCAGGATTGTGTCTGAGGATGAATATCTGGAGCTTAGGCAGCAAATTCGGGTGGAGCTCTGGATTGGAGCCCTCCAGCTCGCTGGTATAAAACAGGGCAAGTGCTTTCCAACCCAAGAGCAACGGGCCAGTGACCAACGGGCATTGCGGTTGGCATTCCTGGGAGAGCGGCCCCAGGAGTAATGGGTGACTGAGTTGGACAGGCTGGTCCAGCAGGAGATAGAGCTGGACAATCATTATCGGGCTCTGCAATGGCACGCAGAGCAGGGATATTTAGAGGAGACAACAGAATGCTCTCCGGAGGGATATGACTTTGGAGGCCCTGGATTGCTGTGGGAGAGCCTTACAGATCATTTTGTGTTTGACCTTGAGGACCCGCGAGAATATAGAGAGGCTATGCTCGGTCTTGCAGAGCTCAAACCTGATCTAGACCACTTGCTAAGGAAGGAACAGCATCTGGAAAGGGCATACAGGAAACTGCTAGAACACGTTCAGCAGCATGCCAGAGAATAGGCAGTGGAAAATCTAAAGATTGCCGTGCCCAAACCTGAAATGCTGACAACAGGGCAGAGCTCTGCTAACCTCTGCCCAGCACTGATAACATCTTCTGGGTTCCATGGACAGGAGATGGTGAACCTCTATCCCCAGACACCAGTTATAGAGATAGGAGATTTAATAGACTTTTCTGCTGAGGAAGAACAACCTGATGAGCCTCCAGCAGAAGAGCTGGTATTAGGGCCAAACTTCACTGTGCTCTGCCCAGCACCAACAGCAGTATCTGTGGAGTTACAAGGAACTTCCCCAGCTAAAGTGCTGGTCACCAGAGGGTCCAAGACCTCTGCCCCACACCTGTGGCAGTTTCAGGGGCTCAGGGTGAGAAGGTGGCAAGCACTTCCCAGCAGCAGATACAGGGGGAGAGGGGAGAGGTGTTCTTCGTCCCTCAACAGTTGGCCAGGGTGGAGGAAGCGGTCTTTCCTCCCCAGCAAAGATCTGTGTACCTGGAAGACAGTACCACAGACATGTCGTCCCAGCAGCCAGATGAGGGAATGGAACAGGAAGCAGCCGACTCACCTCCCCAATGGCAGCTACACAGTTTGGGAGTGGAGGAATCCAGTCTCCTGCCCCAATGGTTAGCTGGAGCAGAGGGTGTGAAGTCCCCAGCAGAAGTGCTGGCAACAGGGCAGAGTGCTACCAACCTCTGCCCAGCACCGGCAACAACTACAGAGTTCCAGGGAGGTGGGGCAGTCGGCCTCCCTCTCCAACAGTTAGCCGGAGCAGATGGTGTGGGGTTTCCAGCAGAAGGGCTGGCAACAGGGCCGAGTACTGCTGGACTCTGCCCTCAACTAACAGAGGATAGATTTCCTGTGAAGGTGGATGGGACTTCAGTCTCCACCTGTATACCCCAGGGATGCTGGGCAGTCGGCCCAGATCCCCAACAGCATGACGGAGTGAGCCCAGTCACTCTGTCTTCTCTCCAGCGGCAGAAAGGACTCCAGGGAGAAGGGCCAGTCCAGGCCACTCCCCAGCAGCAGATATGTTCTCTGAGAGAGGCAGAGGTTGGCTGGGTGAGTAATGCTTTGTTTGGAACAATTTATTTGGGGTACTGTGTGGGTACAGGCTTTAGAGGACTGGAACTACTGACTAACTTCGGAGTCAACCCGTCTGGGGTCTCCTCCTGTGTTAGTCTTCTGCCGAAAGGGGAGAGAAGTGACGGGAGGGCCCGTGGAACTCAGAATCCCTTGAAAAGTAGGGGATGCCCTTGTTCCAGCTCCTCATACACCTCTTATGTCTAAGTCACCCTGTGCTATCCTGGCACAGGTCGAGTGAGAAAATATATCTTGGACTACTTAAAGTGGGACAGTAGTATTTGTCCACAATATCTCCAAGGATGTATGTAGACACTATTCTTGGTTTGATTGATTCTGAACTCAACCTGTTAATTGAGTGAGCTGATCACATTAGTCTCCAGGACTGGCTAGGAGACGAACAGTCTAGTCTGGCTTACCACAGGTTCTAAGGGTATTCCACACATTGTCGTTTGTTCTAATTAACTCTGTGTTGATGTTTATGGTAATGTGTATTGAATAGTCACCTAGTCTGGGTAAATGATTTAGTAAACTAGCTCACGTTAATTAGGTTACAGTTGTATTGTTAGAGGAGGTTCCAACGGCATATAAAGTCTTGTAATTTTGATTCTAAATAAAAATAGTCCATGTTAGCATCTAAGCAAGTGTCGCCTTGTTTTGTGCTTATGAGCAGTTGGAATATCTGATATCTGTATCCAGACTACAAGGAAGTGGTATACTGACGGAAAGCACTCAAGCAGAGTGAGGGACGTTCCGTGACAAGGAGGATTTTTGCTGTGAGGGGGAACTTTGTGTTGGGAGGAGGAGAGAGGATATCTACTGGGGGGGTGCAAATTAGTGTTTTTTGTTTGTTTTCTTGGAGGGGAGGGAGCGGGATTTTTTGCTGAACAGGTAAAGTGGAGGAGAGTATTGCATGCGGGGGGGGATTTTGCACTCTCCTTAACCCTCCTGATCCTTGAACATACCCTGGACCCCTGCAGTCAGTGTTATGTAAAACACTGTCCTAAACCCGACAGTGACTGCAGCACTCCTCAACCCCTGTATTACACACACACACACACACACACACACACACACACACACACACACACACAATACTGTACATTATACACTTCTCCCCAAAGTGTTTGTTTTCTCAACAGTTGCTGGTTGCTATGCAGTCCCTGACTATTTTAATGAACTTCCTCTTTAACCGATTCCCGAACGGCTCACGTACTTTTACTGCGGCACAATGGCAATGCTGCACGAAACCCCGTACGGGAACAGGGTCCCCTTTAAGAGCCGCCAGAGGGCGCACGCCCGCTGCACGGCGGAGGAGGCGATCGCGTGCACGAGAGCCAGCACGGGGATTTGTGTGTGTAAGCAGGAACTACGATATGTCTCCTCCCCCAATCAGTCCTAACCCCTCATAGTTAGAACACATTTAGGGAACACACATTTAACCCCTTGATTGTCCCCTAGTGTTAACCCCTTCCATACCAGTGACATTTTCACAGTAATTAGTGCATATTTATAGCACTGATCGCTGTATAAATGTCAGTGGTCCCAAAAATGTGTCAAAAGTGTCCGATCTGTCAGTTGTAATACCGCTAAAAATCACAGATCACTGCCATTACTAGTAAAAAAATATAAAAATAATAAAAATGCCATAAATCTTTCCCATAGTTTGTAGACGCTATAACTTTTGCGCAAACCAATCAATAAGCGCTTATTGCAGGGTTTTTTTTACCAAAAATATGTAGAAGAATAAATATTCGCCTAAAACTGATGAAGAAATTAGTTAAAAAAAAAAAATTGGGGGTATTTATTATAGCAAAAAAATATTGTTTTTTTTTTCAAAATTGTCGCTTTTTTTTGTTTATAGCGCAAAAAATAAAAACTGCAGAAATTACCAAATACCACCAAAAAAACCCTATTTGTAGGAAAAAAAGACGCAAAGTTTGTTTGGGTACAGCATTGCATGGTAGGACAACTGTCAGTTAAAGCGACGCAGTGCCAAATTGTAAAAAATGCTCTGGTCAGGAAGGGGGTAAAATCTTCCGTGGCTGAAGTGGTTAAGGTAGGCTCAGACAAAGCACCCACATTTTGCCATGGCGTGCACAGCAGGTCACTCCTTGTTTCAAGTGTCCCTCATTCTGAAGTTAAAATGTTGGGAGGTATGTATGAGCACTTTCTGTACACATATGGAAATAGTCTTGTAACACATTAAACAATACACAAACTAAATGTGTGGCAAAACACATATTGCAATTCAATATACTGTATTTATTGGCGTATGACACACACCTTTTCACCCTGAAAATCGGGTGCAAATAGTGTGTGAGTGTTATACGCTGATACCGCAATTTGGGCTGCCTAGGAGGGAATGGGGAGGGGGCAGGACGAGCGCCGTCAGATTACATACAGCGAGAATCTCCTGTTTACTCAGCAGCCTCTGTAATAGGAAGTCCTGTCTGCTGGGCCGGCATTGGACCAGTGATCTGTCTATCATAGAAGCCGGTCAAAGAGGTGGGACTTTGTATTAAAGAGGCCGCCAAGTAAACAGGAGATTCTCGCTGTATGTAATCTGACGGCGCTTGTTCCGCCCCATTCCGTCCCCTCCAAGGCAGCAGAGGTGAGGCTGCAGATGGGCAATTGTGAGGCTGCAGATGGGCATTGATCAGGCTGAATTGATGGGCAATTGTGAGGCTGCAGATGGCATTAATCAAGCTGCATTGATGGGCAATTGCGAGGCTGCAGATCGCATTGATCAAGCTGCATTGATGGGCAATTGTGAGGCTGCAGATCGCATTGATCAAGCTGCATTGATGGGCAATTGTGAGGCTGCAGATGGCATTGATCAGGCTGCAGATGGGCAATGATGAGACTGAATTGATGGGCACTGACCCTTTTTTTGCTTCAAAGTTCCTTATTTAAAATTTAAGTTTTTTTCCTGAAACTTCCCTCCTAAAATGAAGGTGCGTGTTATACGCCTGTGCGTGTTATATGCAGATAAATACGGTATTTCCCAAATTAACTGACCAGTACATTCAGTACAAATGTAAGATACAGATTCTTTAGGAACACACTCTAGCATTAAGATTAATGGAGTAAACCAAGCGAACAATAAACTGTTAGACGGTCACATCAGTGCGTGGATTGTGATGGAAAAGTTGATGTAGCATGGCAGGTTTCCTATAAAGGAGAAAGGCATATGGAGGAGATATCTGTGCCACGTCTAAGACATACAATAGTGGGCGGAGAAGAAAGCCATCTACTCCAAATCTTTTCATACTTAGCTGGACATCTGTGCTCATAAGCCAGTTTCATGAGAGGTAATTACTAGTTTTCAGCCAGAGGGCTAATGTGGATGGAAAGGCTTTTATCCAGATCCTGGCTAAGGCCCTATTCATACCTGAGTGTAGCATTTTCAGGCAGAAAGTCGCGCGATTTTGCACAGGTCAAAAGGTCACCAATGTAAAAAGCAGAAAAACGCCAAAATCTGCCTAAAAAAAAAAAAAAGTTCCAGAACTTGTTTGAGCTTCAGGCGTTTTGAAGCAGAGATGTGAACCATCTCCATAGAGAATAATAGATTTTTTTTTTCCCCTCCAGCATTTTGTAGCTTTAGACTTCAAACTACAAAACGCTCACGTGTGAATAGAGCCTAAGAGTTTTTCAGCAGTGTTTAAAGTGTCAAGCAGGAAAATCACAGCTCTCCATCCAATCTGACAGAACTTGAGCTTTTTTGCAAAGAAGAATGGGCAAAAATGTCACTCTCTAGATGTGTCAAGCTGGTAGAGACATCCCCAAAAAAAGACTTGCAGCTGTAATTGCAGTGAAAGGGGGTTCTACAAAGTATTGACTCAGGAGAGCTGAATACAAATGCACCCCACACTTTTTTCTTCCACTTCACAATTATGTGCCACTTTGTGTTATGCCGCGTACACACATCTGAATTTCCGTCAGAAAAATCTTGGATGGTTTTTCTGACGGAATTCCGCTCAAGCTTGCCTTGCATACACACGGTCACACAAACAAAAGTTCTCTGAACTTTCGACCGTCAAGAACGCGATGACGTACAACACTACGACGAGCCGAGAAAATTAAGTTCAATGCTTCCGAGCATGCGTCAAATTGTTTCCAAGCATGCTTGATTTTTTGCGCGTCCGAATTGCATACAGATGAGCGCATTTTCGGATTTTCCCGACGGAAAAATAGAGAACATGCTCCCAATCTTTTGCTGGCTGGAATTCCGCCAGCAAAAGACCGATGGAGCATACACGCGGTCGCATTTTCCGACAAAAAGCTCTCTTTGGAGTTTTGCTGGCGGCATTTCTGATCGTGTGTACGCAGCATAAGTCTATCATATAAAATACATTTTTGGTTGTAACATGACAAAATATGGAAAAATTCAAGGGGTATGAATACTTTTTCAAGGCACTGTACTTGTTCCAGGTAAGTGATTCAAACCCTGAAACTAGTGAATCAGTTTGACATCCGGGTAACAAATATCTTCAGAAATAATAGTCAGCAATGGCAGTCTACATATTTCTGTCAGTACAGGCTTCCTAAAAAAGCTTTTTTTCAACTACTAACAGTCAGGTATGTGTTATCCATCAGTTCTTTTCTGCATGCTAGAAATGCAGAGTCAATAATGCATCAAGTAATGTGCTGTGTTCAGTAAATCCATAGCAATTCTACACATCAGAACTCATAAAATCTAATGACAGTAAACTGAAATCTGATTAGCTGCTGGTGATTACTGTACTCTGTACTGCTTTGTGGAATATATTTTGAAGGATGGTAGGAGCCAGAAATCATGAAAAGGGAACTTTATTACTGAGAGAAAATATATAAAAAGGTGAACATGGATTTTAAAACTTCTCGCAAGTTTAACTACTTGCCGACCAGCCGCCACAGTTATACTGCGGCAGGTTGGTACGGCTGCGCGAATCGTCGTCATGGCAAGTCGGCTTTTTAAAGCACTACCCTGTTTCCCCGAAAATAAGACCTAGCGTGATTGTCGGTGATGGCTGCAATATAAGCCCTACGCCCCAAATAAGCCCTAGTTAAAGTCCTTGTAGGTCTTATTTTCAGGGTAGGGCTTATATTGCAGCCATCACCGACAATCACGCTAGGTCTTATTTTCGGGGAAACAGGGTATAACCGCCAGCCACCCGCGATCACGGGCAGGAGAGCTATACGTCGGCAAAGTGGTTCGTTATTGTGAATCGCCTTATGGGTACGTCTGTACCTTTAAGGGCGATAGCAGGCGCGGAACCCGAGGTGCATGGCCGGCGGGCGAGATCGCCACCAGAAGGCGCAATCGCGTGCACAAAAGCAGGAACAGGTATTTGTGTGTGTAAACACACAAATCCCGGTTCTGACAGGGGAGGCGAAACAGATCTGTTCCTACTAAGTAGGAACAACGATCTGGCTCCTCCTCTAGTCAGTCCTATCCCCTCACAGTTAGAAACACCTAGGGAACACATTTAACCCCTTCCCTGCCAGTGACATTTACACAGTAATCAGTGACTATTTATAGCTCAGATCGCTGTATAAATGTCAGTGGTCACAAAAAAAGTGTCAAAAGTGTCCGATCTGTCCACCACAATGTCACAGTCCAGCTAAAAATCGCAGATCGCCACCATTACTAGTATAAAATAAATAATAAAAATACCATAAATCTATTCCCTATTTTGTGGACGCTATAACTTTTGCACAAACCAATCAATATACGCTTATTGCGATTTTTTTTTAATCAACAACATGTAGAAGAATACATATTGGCCTAAACCGATGAAGAAATTTGTTTTCGTTTTTTTACATTTTTTGGGGGGGATATTTATTATATAAAAAAGTAAAAAATATTTTCAAAATTGTCCATCTTTTTTTGTTTATAGCGCAAAAAATAAAAACCAAACCAATAAAAAATACCACCAAAAGGAAGCTCTATTTGTGGGGGGAAAAAAAGGACATAAATACAATACATTGTACCCAAATTTTCTTTGGGTACAATGTCGCACGACCGCGCAGTTGTTAGTTAAAGGGACACAGTGCTGCATCGCAAAAAATGGCCTGGTCATTAAGGGGGTAAATCCTTCCGGGGCTGAAGTGGTTAAAGGACGACCATAGGCAAAAAATATTGTATTCTGGTATTGGTGTGTTTAATACCTGTGATGATGGTATTCAGTATATACAGTGAGAGGAAAAAAGTATTTGATCCCCTGCTGATTTTGTACGTTGGCCCACTGACAAAGAAATGATCAGTCTATAATTTTAATGGTAGATTTATTTTAACAAGTAAGAGACAGAACAACAAAAACAATAACAAAAATATCCCAAAAAAAAAAAAAACATCCCAAAAAAGTTATGAATTTATTTGCATTTTACTGAGTGAAATAAGTATTTGACCCCTTCGCAAAACATGACTTAGGGCCCTTTCACACTGGGGTGGGGGCCGTCGGTATTCAGCCGCTAGCAGGGCAGTTTTACCCCCCACAAGCGGCTGAGAAAGGGTTAAAAACCAACGCAAAGTGCCTCTGCAGATGCGCTTTGCCGGCGGTATAGCCGCGCTGTCCGATTGATTTCAGTGGGCAGGAGCGGTGAAGGAGCAGTATACACACCGCTCCTTCACCGCTCTGAAGATGCTGCTAGCAGGACTTTTTTTCCCGTCCTGCTAGCGCACCGCTCCAGTGTGAAAGCCCTCGGGGCTTTCACACTGGAGACAAAGTAGCAGCACTTTCGGGTTGGTTTGCAGGCGCTATTATTAGCGCAATAGCGCCTGCAAACCGCCTCAGTGTGAAAGGGCCCTTAGAGTTGGTGGCAAAACCCTTGTTGGCAATCACAGAGGTCAGACGTTTCTTGTAGTTGGCCACCATGTTTGCACACATCTCAGGAAGGATTTTGTCCCACTCCTCTTTGCAGATCCTCTCCAATAGGGATGAGCCGAACACCCCCCTGTTCGGTTCGCACCAGAACATGCGAACAGGAAAAAAATTCGTTCGAACACGCGAACGCCGTTAAAGTCTATGGGACACGAACATGAATAATCAAAAGTGCTAATTTTAAAGGCTAATATGCAAGTTATTGTCATAAAAAGTGTTTGGGGACCCGGGTCCTCCCCCAGGGGACATGAATCAATGCAAAAAAAAGTTTTAAAAACGGCCGTTTTTTCAGGAGCAGTGATTTTAATAATGCTTAAAGTCAAACAATAAAAGTGTAATATCCCTTTAAATTTCATACCTGGGGGGTGTCTATAGTATGCCTGTAAAGTGGCGCATGTTTCCCGTGTTTAGAACAGTCTGACAGCAAAGTGACATTTTGAAGGAAAAAACTCATTTAAAACTACCCGCGGCTATTGCATTGCCGACAATACACATAGAAGTTCATTGATAAAAACGGCATGGGAATTCCCCACAGGGGAACCCCGAACCAAAATAAAAAAAAAAAAAATGATGTGGGGGTCCCCCTAAATTCCATACAAGGCCCTTCAGGTCTGGTATGGATATTAAGGGGAACCCCAGCCAAAATTTTAAAAAAAAATTGACGTGGGGTTCCCCCTAAATTCCATACCAGACCCTTCAGGTCTGGTATGGATTTTAAGGGGAACCCCGCGCCAAAAAAAAAAAAAAAAACGGCGTGGGGTCCCCCTAAAAATCCATACCAGACCCTTATCCGAGCACGCAACCTGGCAGGCCGCAGGAAAAGAGGGGGGGACGAGAGTGCGGCCCCCCCCCCCTCCTGAACCGTACCAGGCCACATGCCCTCAACATTGGGAGGGTGCTTTGGGGTAGCCCCCCAAAACACCTTGTCCCCATGTTGATGAGGACAAGGGCCTCATCCTCACAACCGTGGCCGGTGGTTGTGAGGGTCTGCGGGCGGGGGGCTTATCGGAATCTGGAAGCCCCCTTTAACAAGGGGACCCCCAGATCCCGGCCCCCCCCCTGTGTGAAATGGTAAGGGGGTACTTACCCCTACCATTTCACTAAAAAACTGTCAAAAATGTTAAAAATGACAAGAGACAGTTTTTGACAATTCCTTTATTTAAATGCTTCTTCTTTCTTCCTTCATCTTCTTCTTCTTCTGGTTCTTCTGGCTCTTCTGGTTCTTCCTCCGGCGTTCTCGTCCAGCATCTTCTCCGCGGCGTCTTCTATCTTCTTCTCCTCGGGCCGCTCCGCACCCATGGCATGAGGGGAGGCTCCCGCTCTTCTCTTCATCTTCTTCTCTTCTTCATCTTCTTCTTCATCTTCTTCTTCTTCTTTTTCTTCTTCTTCTTCTTTTTCTTCTTCTTCTTCTTCCTTCTTCTCTTCTTCTCTTCTTCCTGTCTTCTCCGGGCCGCTCCGCAATCCATGCTGTGGCATGGAGGGAGGCTCCCGCTGTGTGACGGCGTCTCTTCGTCTGACGGTTCTTAAATAACGGGGGGCGGGGCCACCCGGTGACCCCGCCCCCCTCTGACGCACGGTGACATGACGGGACTTCCCTGTGGCATTCCCCGTGACGTCACAGGGAAGTCCCTCAAGTCACCGTGCGTCAGAGGGGGGCGGGGTCACCGGATGGCCCCGCCCCCCGTTATTTAAGAACCGTCAGACGAAGAGACGCCGTCACACAGCGGGAGCCTCCCACCATGCCAGCATGGCTGCGGAGCGGCCCGGAGAAGACAGGAAGAAGAGAAGAAGGAAGAAGAAGAAGAAGATGAAGAAGAAGAGAAGAAGATGAAGAGAAGAGCGGGAGCCTCCCCTCATGCCATGGGTGCGGAGCGGCCCGAGGAGAAGAAGATAGAAGACGCCGCGGAGAAGATGCTGGACGAGAACGCCGGAGGAAGAACCAGAAGAGCCAGAAGAACCAGAAGAAGAAGCATTTAAATAAAGGAATTGTCAAAAACTGTCTCTTGTCATTTTTAACATTTTTGACAGTTTTTTAGTGAAATGGTAGGGGTAAGTACCCCCTTACCATTTCACACAGGGGGGGGGCCGGGATCTGGGGGTCCCCTTGTTAAAGGGGGCTTCCAGATTCCGATAAGCCCCCCGCCCGCAGACCCTCACAACCACCGGCCACGGTTGTGAGGATGAGGCCCTTGTCCTCATCAACATGGGGACAAGGTGTTTTGGGGGGCTACCCCAAAGCACCCTCCCAATGTTGAGGGCATGTGGCCTGGTACGGTTCAGGAGGGGGGGGGGCCGCACTCTCGTCCCCCCCTCTTTTCCTGCGGCCTGCCAGGTTGCGTGCTCGGATAAGGGTCTGGTATGGATTTTTAGGGGGACCCCACGCCGTTTTTTTTTTTTTTTTTTGGCGCGGGGTTCCCCTTAAAATCCATACCAGACCTGAAGGGTCTGGTATGGAATTTAGGGGGAACCCCACGTCAATTTTTTTTAAAAATTTTGGCTGGGGTTCCCCTTAATATCCATACCAGACCTGAAGGGCCTTGTATGGAATTTAGGGGGACCCCCACATCATTTTTTTTTTTTTTTTTTTGGTTCGGGGTTCCCCTGTGGGGAATTCCCATGCCGTTTTTATCAATGAACTTCTATGTGTATTGTCGGCAATGCAATAGCCGCGGGTAGTTTTAAATGAGTTTTTTCCTTCCAAATGTCATTTTGCTGTCAGACTGTTCTAAACACGGGAAACATGCGCCCCTTTACAGGCATACTATAGACACCCCCCAGGTACGAAATTTAAAGGGATATTACACTTTTATTGTTTGACTTTAAGCATTAATAAAATCACTGCTCCTGAAAAAACGTCCGTTTTTAAAACTTTTTTTTGCATTGATCCATGTCCCCTGGGGCAGGACCCGGGTCCCCAAACACTTTTTATGACAATAACTTGCATATAAGCCTTTAAAATTAGCACTTTTGATTTCTCCCATAGACTTTTAAAGGGTGTTCCGCGGCATTCGAATTTGCCGCGAACACCCCAAATTGTTCGCTGTTCGGCGAACTTGCGAACAGCCAATGTTCGAGTAGAACATGAGTTCGACTCGAACTCGAAGCTCATCCCTACTCTCCAAGTCATTAAAGCGGAGTTCCACCCAGAAATGGAACTTCCTCTGATCGGGGGCTGGTGGGGGGGGGGCAGATACTAGTCAAATCCAGGTATCTGCTCACACTCCCGGGGAAAGATCGCCACACAGAGTACGCAATGTCTGGCCCCTCTTCAGCTATCTTCTGGGAGACACACAGATCCCAGAAGACAGCAAGGGCCATTCAGAACATGCAGCGCGACTCATACATGTGCAGGGAAGCATGTGTGAGGCCAAAAGTCTTCACTGCCTGGTTCCCTTACCAGGAATGGCGGTGGCAGCACCCAGGAGTCGATGCAAAGATCGGCTTGGGTGCCGACATCATGGGCTCCCTGGAAAGGTAAGTGTTCTAATATTAAAAGTCAGCAGCTATAGTATTTGTAGCTGCTGACTTTTAATTTTTTTTTCCCCCAGGCAGAACTCAGCTTTAAAGTTTCGAGGCTGACGTTTGGCAACTCAAACCTGCAGCTCCCTCCACATATTTTCTATGGGATTAAGGTCTGGAAACTGGCTAGGCCACTTCAGGACCTTAATGTGCTTCTTCTTGAGCCACTACTTTGTTGTCTTGGCCGTGTGTTTTGGGTCATTGCCATGATGGAATACCCATCCATGTCCCATTTTCAATGGCCTGGTTGAGGGAAGGAGGTTCTCACCCAAGATTTGATGGTACATGGCCCCATCCATCGTTCTTTGATGCAATGAAGTTGTCCTATACCCTTAGCAGAAAAAAAACCCCAAAGCATAATGTTTCCACCTCCATGTTTGACGGTGTTCTTGGGGTCATAGGCAGCCAAACACAGTGAGTTGAGTTGATGCCAAAGAGCTCTCTTTTGGTTTCATCTGACCACAACACTTTCACCAAGTTCTCCTCAGAATCATTCAGATGTTCATTAGCAAACTTCAGATGGGCCTATACATTTGCTTTCTTGAGCAGAGGGACCTTGCGAGCTCTGCAGGATTTATGTCCATCACGGCATAGTGTGTTACCAATTGTTTTCTTGGTGACTATGGTCCCAGCTGCCTTGAGATCATTGACAAGATTCTCATAGTTCTGGGCTGATTCCTCACCGTTCTCATGATCTTTAACCACTTGCCGCCCGCCATATAGCAGAATGACGGTGGCAAAGTGGTTTCAATATCCTGACTGGGCGTCATAAGACGTCCGCAGGATATTGAGCCGCTGCACGCCCCCGGGGGCAGGCATCACGGCGATCGTTGGTGCGGTGTGTCAGTCTGACACACTGCAACTCTGATCTAGGTAAAGAGTCTCTGACGGAGACTCTTTACCACGTGATCAGCCGTGTCCAATCACGGCTGATCACGATATAAATAGGAAGAGCCGGTGATCGGCTTTTCCTCACTCACGTCTGACAGACGTTTATCAGCACAGCCCCCTTCGGACCACCTTCATGCCGCCCAGGACCACCAGGATGGCCATCCACACTGGACCACAGGTATGCCCCCCCTAGACCCCCCCCAGGGAAATACTAATCTGTGCCCAGGCAGCTGCCAATCAATGCCCAGGCAGCTGCCAATCAGTGCCCACTCACAATGCCTACCACTGCCAGTGCCACCAGGGATGCCTATCAGTGCCTCATATCAGTGCCGCGTATCAGTGCCATGTATAAATGCCCTTCAGTGCCGCCTATCATAAGAACCCATCTTTGCAGACTTTCAGTGCCCAGTGTCGCCTGTGTCCATCAGTGCTGCATATCAGTGCCACCTATCAGTGCCGCCTATTAGTGCCCATCAGTGCCGCATATCAATGCCCATCGTCAGTGCCCCCTCATTGGTGCCACCTCATCGGTGCCCATCAGTGAAAGAGAAAAACTTACTTATCTACAAAAATTTATAACAGGAACAAAAGCAAAACTTTTATTTTTTTCTAAATTTTCGGCCTTTTTTTAATTTGTTTAGCAAGAAATAAAAACCGGAGGTGATCAAATACCACCAAAAGAAAGCTCTATTTGTGGGAACAAAATGAGAAAATTTAGTTTGAGTACAGTGATGGATGACCGCGAAATTGTCATTCAAACTACGACAGCGCTGAAAGCTGAAAATTGGTCTGGGCAGGAAGGTGTAGAAGTGCCCGGTATTGAAGTGGTTAAAGGACCTTTTTTTTTTTCAAATGCCAAAATTATTTTTATTTTTTAATTGCATTTTAGTGTAAATATGAGATCTGAGGTCTTTTTGACCCCAGATCTCATATTTAAGAGGTCCTGTCATGCTTTTTTTCCTATTACAAGGGATGTTTACATTCCTTGTAATGGGAATAAAAGTGACACATTTATTTATTTTTTAAAACAGTGTAAAAATAAAAAATAATAAAGGTAAAATAAATAATTAAAAAAAATACATTTTTAAACGTGCCCCGTCCCACCAAGCTCGCGTGCAGAAGTGAACGCATACGTGAGCAGCGCCGCATATGAAAACTGTGTTCAAACCACACATGTGAGGTATCGCCGCGATCATTTGAGTGAGAGCAATCATTCTCTAGACCAGTGTTTCTCAACTCCAGTCCTCAAGACGCCCCAACAGGTCATGTTTTCAGGCCCCAACAGGTCATGTTTTCAGGCCTACCATTATTTTGCACAGGTGATTTGATCAGTTTCACTGCCTTAGTAATTACCACAGCTGTTTCATCTGAAGGAAATCCTGAAAACACGACCTGTTGGTGCGCCTTGAGGACTGGAGTTGAGAAACATTGCTCTAGACCTCCTCTGTAACTCAAAACATGCAAGCTGTAGAATTTTTTAAATGTCGCCTATGGAGATTTTTAAAGGTAAAAGTTTGTCGCCATTCCACGAGCGGGCGCAATTTTGAAGCGAGACATGTAGAGTATCATTTTACTCGGCGTAACATTATCTTTCACAATATATAAAAAAAAATTGGGCTAACTTTACTGTTGTCTTATTCTTTAATTCAAAAATGTGTATTTTTTTTTTTTTTTAAAGTGCGCTTGTAAGACCGCTGTGCAAATAAGGTGTGACAAAGTATTGCAACGACCGCCATTTTATTCTCTAGGGTGTTAGAAAAAAAAAGTTTTTAACTTGTAAACAAATCTCAGAAAGAGGCTCGGTCCTTAAGTGGTTAAATAGAAAACTATGTTTAGATAGATAGATTTTTACTCCAAAAGCATTTTATTAAAATAAATCCAATTTAAATTAAAAAAAAAAATCTAATGATAGATTAGATCTATTTTTTTTTTTTATATAGGTACAGGTTTTTTTTATTGCACCAACAATTTATGCAGTGCTTGAAATACTGTAGATGCTGCAGTAGCACTTTGCGGTGGTTTTAACCCTTTCTCGGCCGCTAGCAGGGGGGTAAATCCGCCCCACTAGCGGCTGAATACCGCCATTAAAACGGCAGTAAAGTGGCGTCAAAAATAGCACCATTTTACCACCGGCGCCCGCACCACCCCAGTGTAAAAGGGCTCTAAGGCTTCCCCTCTGCAGCCTCTCTCAGGAAAGCCCGCTGAGTCACCTGCTTGAAATCACAGTCAGCCCCAAATGCAGGTGTGCATGAGGCCTACTAATTATTAGTTGGAGTTGGCTTTGAGGCTGGGTTCACACTGGTGCGACACGACAGCCGTCCTACTTTGGATCCGACTTTGCCCTGCGACATGAAGCCGGCATGTGTCCGACTTTCAATGAACGGGGATCCGACTTGGATCCCCGCCAATGCCCGACACTGTGTTTGGTATGAATCTTTAGGGGGAACTCCACGCCAAATTTTAAATAAAAATCCGGCATGGGTTCCCCCTCCAAGAGCATACCAGGCCCCTGGGTCTGGTATGGACCTTGAGGGGAACCCCCTACGCCGAAAAAACGGCGTGGGGGGTCCCCCCCAATCCATACCAGACCCTTATCCGAGCACGCAGCCCGGCCGGACAGGAATGGGGGTGGGGACGAGCGAGCGCCCCCCCCCCTCCTGAACCGTACCAGGCCGCATGCCCTCAACATGGGGGGTTGTTGCCTTGGGGGAGGGGGCGCGCTGCGGCCCCCCCACCACAAAGCACCTTGTCCCCATGTTGATGAGGACAAGGGCCTCTTCCCGACAACCCTGGCCGTTGGTTGTCGGGGTCTGCGGGCGGGGGGCTTATCGGAATCCGGGAGCCCCCTTTAATAAGGGGGCCCCCAGATCCCGGCCCCCCACCCTATGTGAATTGAGTATGGGGTACATGGTACCCCTACTCATTCACCTAGGGAAAAAGTGTCAATTTAAAAAAAAAACACTACACAGATTTTTAAAGTATTTTATTAGACAGCTCCGGGGGTCTTCTTCCGACTTCGGGGGTCTCTCCGGTTCTTCTCCGCGCTCTCCGGGTCTTCTGCCGGGCTCCTCCTCTCTCTTCTGCTCTTTTGCTAAAGAGGAGGAGCCCGGTCTGCTGCCTTCTTCTCTTCGGGGGTCTCTCCGGTTCTTCTCCGCGCTCTCCGGATCTTCTGCCGGGCTCCTCCTCTCTCTTCTGCTCTTTTGCCGCTCTTTTGCTAAAGAGGAGGAGCCCGGTCTTCAATCTTCTGCCCTCTTCTCTTCTCCTGATGTTGACACGACGCTCTCTCCGGCTAGAATGCTCTCTGTGCGCTCTGCTCTGACTTATATAGGCGGTGACCCCGCCCTCTTATGCCGTCACAGTCCCTGGGCATGCTGGGACTATGACGGCATACAGGGGGCGTGGTCATCGGGTGATGACCACGCCCCCTAAAACGTCACAGTCCCAGCATGCCCAGGGACTGTGACGGCATAAGGGGGCGGGGTCACCGCCTATATAAGTCAGAGCAGAGCGCACAGAGAGCATTCTAGCCGGAGAGAGCGTCGTGTCAACATCAGAAGAGAAGAGGGCAGAAGGCAGAAGATTGAAGACCGGGCTCCTCCTCTTTAGCAAAAGAGCGGCAAAAGAGCAGAAGAGAGAGGAGGAGCCCGGCAGAAGATCCGGAGAGCGCGGAGAAGAACCGGAGAGACCCCCGAAGAGAAGAAGGCAGCAGACCGGGCTCCTCCTCTTTAGCAAAAGAGCAGAAGAGAGAGGAGGAGCCCGGCAGAAGACCCGGAGAGCGCGGAGAAGAACCGGAGAGACCCCCGAAGTCGGAAGAAGACCCCCGGAGCTGTCTAATAAAATACTTTAAAAATCTGTGTAGTGTTTTTTTTTTTTAAATTGACACTTTTTCCCTAGGTGAATGGGTAGGGGTACTATGTACCCCATACTCAATTCACATAGGGTGGGGGGCCGGGATCTGGGGGCCCCCTTATTAAAGGGGGCTCCCGGATTCCGATAAGCCCCCCGCCCGCAGACCCCGACAACCAACGGCCAGGGTTGTCGGGAAGAGGCCCTTGTCCTCATCAACATGGGGACAAGGTGCTTTGGGCTGGGGGGGCCGCAGCGCGCCCCCTCCCCCAAGGCACCAACCCCCCCATGTTGAGGGCATGCGGCCTGGTACGGTTCAGGAGGGGGGGGGGCGCTCGCTCGTCCCCACCCCCATTCCTGTCCGGCCGGGCTGCGTGCTCGGATAAGGGTCTGGTATGGATTGGGGGGGACCCCCGCACGCCGCCTTTTCGGCGTAGGGGGTTCCCCTCAAGGTCCATACCAGACCCAAGGGCCTGGTATGCTCTTGGAGGGGGAACCCATGCCGGATTTTTATTTAAAATTTGGCGCGGAGTTCCCCCTCAAGATCATCTGAGCACAAGTCGCGTGCCGAAGTCGGATCATGCGAGACGGCAATCCGACTTTGATCCGACTTCAATGATAGTCAATAGGCTGAAGTAGGATCAAAGTCGGACCAAAGTAGTACAGGGAGCATTTCTAAAGTCGGAACGACTTGTGTCGGACCAGTTAGGACGGCTCCCATAGGGAAACATTACATTTCACACGTCATGCGACATGAGCTCCCAATGTCGGAGCGTTTGTCGGACCAGTGTGAACCCAGCCTAACTTGTCACTTTCTTAACCACATGCCGACCGCTGCATGTAGATATACGCCGACAGAATGGCACGGATGGGAAAATGGGCGTACAGGTACATCCCTTTTAATTTGCCGCCGTGTGGTGGCGTGCACGACGCTGGCGGCACGTGCGACCCTGCTGCAAGCTCCGTGATCGTGCCCACGGGATTCGCGGACTCGATGTCCGCCGGTGTCCCGCGATCGTGTCACGAAGCCGAAGAACGGGGAGATGTCAGTGTAAACACAACATGTCCCCGTTCTTCCTAGTGACATGTCACTGATCATCTGTTCTCTCTCATCGGGAGCAGAGATCAGTGACGTGTCACTCATAGCCATGCCCCCTAACAGTTAGAATCACTCCCTAGGACACACTTAACCCCTTCCTAGCCCCCTAGTGGTTAACCCCTTCACTGCCAGTCACATTTACACAGTAATCAGTGCATTTTTAATCGCACTGATCACTGTATAAATGTGAATGGTCCCAAAATAGCGCCGAAAGTGTCCGATGTGTACGCCATAATGTCGCAGTCACAATAAAAATCGCAGATCGCCGCCATTACTAGTAAAAAAAAATTATTAATAAAAATGTCATAAATCTATCCCCTATTTTGTAGACGCTATAACTTTGGTGCAAACCAATAAATGCCTATTGCGATTTTTTTTACCAAAAATATGTAGAAGAATACGTATCGGCCTAAACTGAGGGGAAAAAAAGGGGTTTTTTTTATATATTTTTTGGGGATATTTATTATAGCAAAAAGTAAAAAATATTGCTTTTTTTTCAAAATTGTCGCTCTTTCTTTGTTTATAGTGCAAAAAATAAAAACCACAGAGGTGATCAAATACCACCAAAAGAAAGCTCTATTTGTGGGAAAAAAAAAAGACGTCAATTTTGTTTGGGAGCCACGTCGCACGACCGTGCAATTGTCAGTTAAAGCGACGCAGTGCCGTATCGCAAAAAGTACTCTGGTCTTTGGCCAGCCAAATGGTCCGGGGCTTAAAGCGGAGTTCCACCCAAATTTTGAACAATATCTGTATGTATTCTCTTCCTTGCCTAGATGCTGACATGCCGTTTAAAAAAATTGAAATCGCCGTAATTACCTTTTATTTTTCTATTCTTCTTTGCACTTCCTGGTTCTCCTCCCGTGGGAGTAGGCGTGTTTCTAGCCTCTCCCAGACTCCTGGGAGCTAGTCTCAGGCTTCCCAGGATGCCACTGAGCATGTGCGGGAACGAGCGGTGAATGCTGGGAGCACAGCATTCACCACATCCAGGAAATAAATGCTTGTGGGCTTCAAATGCCCACAATGAAGATGGAAACCGCCTGCAGTAAATAATATAAGTTATTCTTTCCGACGAAATCTGTCACAGGCGGACATATTACACACAATATGTGAGTATGTAATGCTGAGAAGAAAAGTTTGTGAATGAACTAAAAAAAAAAAAAAAACGATAGATAGGTGGACCCCCGCTTTAAGTGGTTAAAGTCCATTTAAAACAACATGCCCATATACTTTAAGACTACCCTGTCCACAGGACGACAATGCTCAAGTGATTTCACTGTAGGATGAATGTTCTGGTCACCATAAAACAGGACATGGAAATTCATGGACCTGCTGGCAGGATCAACTGGTAGTGAAATTATGTTATGGGGGAGCCAGAAAGAAGTAATGCTATTGACAGGCTGCATATGTTAAAAGAAAAGCATGTCCAAAGTTTTGGCTATACTCCTCTTGTGGGTCACAGTAGTGCACTTACTTAAACACTCCTGTGACCCAAAATCAGCCGCTTTCAGCTGACGCCACAGAGCCGCTCCAGTCTCTGAAAAGATCCCGACCATATTGGATCCACACAGATGCCTGATCAACAGCTGACTCAGCTACTCAGCAAGTGGCTGAGAGCTAGAATCTGCTGCTCCTGCCCCCTCCCCAGTCCAGCGTTCCAGTGAGCACCGGAGGGGAAGAGCAGAGAGCTGGTGACTAACAGTCACTGCTCTCTGCTCAGAGATGACCAAGAATTGAGTGATAATTGGTCATGTGATCGCTCAGTTCTCTGGCTTAGAGCTGGCAGAGGACATCTGCAGCATCACACCAATGTTGCAGCATAGAGATGAGTATAGAAGTTTGTTTTTTTCGATTCCCATACTTCTCATTTAATTTGCCAATGGCCCTTAAATGGGACACTGCAAGAACCTCTCAGTGTGTCTAAGCAGTAAGCATTTTGAAGGCATCTTGTGGGTCTCGTCAGCATCAGTGCTGAAATTGATAGCACTTAACACACTTTCAGCACTAAGCTCAAAAAAAGTTTTCAGCTCTGTGTCTTCTACTCCCACCATGCCAGAACACCTTATAACCTAAATTATTCAGGATCTGAGGTTGCTATAGAAATGTTCATTATCTCTAGCTGAATAATGCCATGTCCACGCAGAGTGTTCTCTTCCATCAAAACAAAAATAACATCATCCAGAGCGTAATTTTAGGGTCAGTAGTTCTGAGCGGTGTGGGAGTGGTGTCATGCTGTGTATGGAGGCTGAAGTCATTGTAGATTTTTCTCAGGTTGCAACTACCATCAGCCAAGGTAAAAAAAAAGTTCCAAGGCTCCGTTTCACGTCAGTGAGACCCACGTCCTGCGAGTCGGGCAGACCATTCATTTCAATGGATTGCCCTACCGGCAGGAACACGAGTACAGAAATGCCAGACCCTTTTTTTTTTCTTTATTACGCCGCACTGAATCACACAGCGCTGTAGCACCAATCAGCTTCACGTACGCAAAAACACAAGTATTTTGTCAATGTATGGAGTCCCATTAAGAATTATAGAAAGAGCAGTCCATTTTTTTTAAAATTAATTAGTGTATTTTTTTTTTTTTAATTGCATTTGAAAAACCGCTGCATAAATACGGTGTGACATAAAATATTGCAACAACCACCATTTTATTCTATAGGGTCTATGCTAAAAAAAAAAAAATATATAATATATATATATATCTATATCATGTTTGGGTGCTCCATGTAATTTTCTAGCAGAAATTAATGATTTTTACTTGTAAGCAACAAATGTCTGAAAAGGTTTGGTCTTTAATTGGTTAAACTTCTCTCATCTACACGCTGAAGTTCTCTCCTTTGATAAAAGAACGAAAAGATACTTTGTTTCTACTTATTCTAGTATTGTAATAAAACTTGGCAGGCTGCCCGGATTTTTTTTTTCCAGCTGTGAGAACTCTCTGCACTTGTTAGAAAGATGGTGCCATGCTGTTTTGAAGATCGGGAAGGGAAAAAGATCGCGATTTTGATTCTTAACGATTAATCGTGCAGCTCTAGCACCCACCCCTTATTAATTTATTTATTACAGGTATTTATATAGCAGCAACAACTTACGCAGAGCTTTACATAATTATTACATCCACATCAGTCACTGCCCTCAAGGAGCTTACAGTCCAAGGTCCCCAACTCACATTTATACATATACTGTCCAAGTCCCTAACTCACATTTATACATACCGTATACTGGAGCCTTACATTGATAGTCTGTGGATAGGGCCCCCTTTCATTGGTGATCAGGTGAAAAGGTCCTCATTACATTGCTGGGTACTGGAGAAGAGTCCCTAAGCTTGGTTGTCAGTGCAAAGAAAAAAATGCCCCCCGTACATTGGTAGTCAGTGGGTAAGGGCCCCTCTACATTGGCCGTTACTGGAGAAGAGTCCCATACACTCTACTGACCACCAATGTATGAAGGCCCTTCTCCATTGACCAATAATGTTATCTATTATCCGCCAGTGTAAGAAGCCCTTATCCATTGGCCACCAATGTAAGGGGGCCCTTATCTACTGTTCATCAATGTAAGGGAGCACTTACATATGAACTGACAATTTATGATGAATTTTTTTCTTTACACCGACCACTAATATAAAGGGATCCTTATCCACTGAGGACCAATATGAAGGAGCTCTTCTTCACTGACCACCAATGTAAGGAATCCCTTGTCCACTGATGACCAATGTAAAGGGGCCCTTCTCAATTGACCCTATGTGAGGGGCCCATTTTCACTGACCACCAATGTGAGGGTGCCCTTCTTTGCTTCTCACCAATATAAGGGGTTCCTCCCCTCAAATCACCAGTGTAAGGGGGCCCTTCTCAGCTGACCAGCAAAAAAATGGGGCATTTCTTGCACTAACTGGTAATGTAAACCCTTACATTACTGGTTAGTGCAAGAAATGCCCCTTGCTTCTTGTGTTAAAGCATGTCCTCTTGGTGGTCAGTGTAAGCATGCTCCTTACAATGGTGCCAGTGTTAGGAAAGCATGCAACCAGCTCTGGATACCGAGCAAGGTCAGCCCTGGAACCTATAAAAGCATTGTTGGACACAAAATTATTCCACCCGGTATGGCCAGAGACACCTTGGGGCCAAAATTAGGGCCCATTACAAGATGTGGGCCCACTGAAGGCACCTCAATCCTACAATGTGGCAGTCTGACCCTGCATAAGGGTTTTGACACAAATGAGACTGTAGGAAAGTGTTTAGGTCCAAATTATTTTGAAAAATAGCACTGCCCACTCAAAGAGCTGCAGGATTCTTATTCAGCCCATAAGTACCTTGTGCCTCACAATCCCCCTTTTCAACCACTTCACTACATTTGTATGTTTCAAAACAGCAGAGCTGGGTACGTGTTGTTCTAGAGAGGTGTTTGAACCACTTTAGGACTGCCCATGGTACTCTTACTGCAGGCGGGCAGCCCTGGCAGGCTCGGTAAATGTATACATACGTTGCTTCGCACATGCACAATTTTCAAATATATATACGCCATAGTTTGTAGACTCTCTAACTTTCACACAAACCAACTTATTGGGTTTTTTTTTTACCCAAAACATGTAGCAGAATACATGTTGGTCTAAATTTATGAAGATATTTGATTTACGACAGAATATAGAAAATATTTTATCAACATTTTTTGTATTTTTTTGGTTATATAGAAAAACAAAGTCAAATAACACCAAAAGAAAGCCCTATTTGTGTGAAAAAAAAAATTATAAAAATGTTCATTTGGGTAAAGAGTTGCATGACTGTGCAATTACCCGTTCAAGTAGTGCAGTGCTAAATAGCAAAGAACCTGAACTTTTGAAGATTCACAAATACCTGTCAATGCTCTGTGTGCATTACAGTGGACAGTGTTCCCATGGTCCCATTTGCGATGCTTCGTGCCAAAATGTATCCAATGGCATTCGGCTGGGTTTATTGTTCTCCAAAGGACTCCATTATTGTCAATGTAAACATGCTTCAAAATCTTCCACAAACACCTCACAAATACCCCTATGACATTTACAGCGCGTTCAGAAAATGTTACTTAGAAGATAGAGGGTATCTGGTTTTGCAGACCAACCCCTCTTTCTGGGAGGTCACAGGTCCCAGAAGGCTGCGGGACCATTCACGAAGTGCAGCGGGGCTCGCGCATGCGCAGTGGAAACCCGGCTGTGAAGCTGCGAGGAGTCACAGCCAGCTTCCCACACTAAAGATGCCGGCACCGGTGACCCGAGGACAGGTAAACAAACGGCTCAGGTGGGGACAGCGCTGGATCCTTGGACAGGTAAGTGTCCTTTTACTAGAAGTTAGCAGCTACAGTATTTGTAGCTGCTGTCTTTTAATCTTTTTGTTCCTAGGGTGAAGATACTCTTTAAAGCGGACCTTCAGTCATTTTTTCAACTTTCCATCTATTAAATCTTCTGCCCTTGTTGTTTTAACTTTGGATAGTAAAACATTTTTTTTTCCTGCCACTAAATACCTTATACAGCCCACTTCATGTTTCTTGTCTGGTAAAAAGCCTAGGCTTATGACATCATGCACAGCTCTCTCTCTCTCGTGAGAGTTTGCCAGGAAGGGAGAGGGAATGAGTCATAAGAGGGCCAATGAGAGCTGCCTCTGTGTGTCTGTGTAAATCCAGGAAGTGAACAGGCAGCAGCTTCAGCTGCCCACAGTTAAAATGGATGCAGCCAGACTCAGTGGAGGGAGATTTCTGCAGCATATTTGGCAAGTACAGAATCATAGTATATATAAAATAATATGCAAAGTGGTTGGAGGGAAGCTTCAGAATGGCAAAGATGTTTTTTATTACAAACTATGTGAGCAGACTGCAGTTCCTCTTTAATCCTTTACAATCACTTAAAGAGGAAGTAAACTCTCCCACTCTGATGCTTCTTTTCATTTAGTCCATTATAATAAGTAATTATCAAACTATAGCCACTGTAATCCAGCCCAAATCGCATATTACTTACTGTTTAAAGAAACTTTAAAAAACTTGTTTCCAGGAGTAAGGCAGCGCCATCTTAAGCATTGTTTTCTGAGTCCACAGTAGAGTGTATTTCCGCCCTTACATTGAGCACTTCCTGTACTGTTAACCAAGCCTCCTTCTCAATCCAACGTTTCTATGGCAACCCTGCTTCCCTGCTCATAGCTGACTTGTTATATTTCATAGTATTTACCTGTGCTGATTATCTAGTGTTTGCCTATGTCAGTCTTATCAGCTTCAGCTGATAAGACTGCAGTAATGCTGTCTGATGTCCAGGACATGGTCACATGGGGTGTAGTAGGAAGCTCTGAGTGATTATGCAGTCTTGTGGGATTTCAGTGTTGTGCTGTAGGAAGTCCTGATAATAGACAGACAAGCACACAAAGTGTGCCGTAAATCAGGGGAGATCTGGTCCTGCTCAGTGAAGTCATTCTAAAGAACAAAAAATGATTACAACAATACTAAGCAAGTAAGGAGATATCTACAAGCAGTGTTCATTAGGGTTTTTTATGCTGATTTACATGGGACAAAGTTATGGGGGAGAGTTTACAACCACTTTAAATGGACATCCACAGTATCTAAAATTTCAAAGCACATTTAAACAAGCCCTTAGGGCTCGCTTACAGCAGCGTTGCTCTCTAAAGAGTGATCCACGTCCAGAATGCTCTTTAGGCTGGGTTCACATATATGCAAATTGGTTGTGTTTTAAACCGCATCCAATTAGCATGACATGTTAATGTGACCAGCTCTTAATCGAGCCGGTTCATACATATCCGGGGCGGCCGCGGTTTTGAAACAGGTCCAGTGCATTTTTGGGTTTGGGTCAGGTGCAAATTCAGGCAAAAATTAAATAGAATAGAAATAGAAACGCACCAGACCCCGGACTGCAAACCGCACATATGTGAAGGCGGCCTTAGAGAACATTTGACAGGTGGTGAGGGCGCCCCTGCAACTGGGCGAGTTGAGCTCTGTTACAGCATGGCCCCATTCATTTGAACGGGTCATGTTCGGTGAGAAGCAATGTCCAGCCAGTGTGAATGGAGGTATAATTCAGGCTGGGGCATGTGTATACCCCTGGTGTATACCCCTGGTGTATACCCCTGGTCGCTGCCTTTCCAGCTAATGGGGGATCGTTTTAGGGGCGGAAAAGATACATGGCTCAACCACGTGGTGTTACTGCCTCCCTCAAACTGCTAGAGTAAAGAAGCCCTTTTCCTCCACCAGGTGCAGCGTATAATCTTCCACAAGGATGGATGGCCTTAAACCGGTACTTGCGTAAACCCTCATACAGCGTATAGGCATATACATAAAATATGTCCGTAAGCCGTTAAAGTGTTTATTGGAGTCCTGGTGTATACCCAGACAAGGCCGGATGCTGCAGCTGGGATGCCCTAGCGGGGGGGGGGTTGAACATCAGCCCTACCCTGTTACCCCGAAAATAAGCCATACCCTGAAAATAAGACCTACAAGGACTTTAACTAGGGCTTATTTGGGGGGTAGGGCTTATATTGCAGCCATCACCGACAATCACGCTAGGTCTTATTTTCGGGGAAACAGGAGAGAGAGAGATAGATAGATATAGATAGAGATATATATATATATATATATATATATATATATATATATATATATATATATATATATATATATATATATATATATATATATATATATACATACATATACACATATACACACACACACACACACACACGGTGGCTGTCCTGTGCAAAACCACGTACCTGTACACGATCCTGCACTTCAGGGTCTGAGGCGCGCAGGCACGAGGCCGGCAACCCGCTCCAGCTGTGATTGGACACAGCAGGAGCTAATTAGCAGGTCCGGCGGACGCGGTGACCGCCAGGACCCGCCGATCGTTCGGGACACAGGCAGAACAGCAGTCTGCCTATATAAACAAGGCAGATCGCCGTTCTGTGATAAGAAGTAGGTTGTGACCCTGTGCTCCTACACAGCAGGAACGCGGATCTCTGCCTTCCCATAGTACAAGCACCTCCCCCACAGTTAGTAAGCACTCCCTAGGCACACATTTAACCCTTTGATCGCCCCGATGTTAATCCCTCCCCTGTCAGTGTCATTAGTACAGTGACAGTGCATAGACTGATCACTGTATAAGGCTGGATTCACACCTAGGCATTTTTAGTGCTTTTTGAATTTTGCAGATTTGCACTACAGAACGTGTTCCATAGGAAATAATGTTAAATGGACTGTAGTGCAAATCTGCTAAATGCAAATAGCACTAAAAATGCCTAGGTGTGAATCAGGCCTTAGTGCCACTAGTTCCTAAAAGTGTCAGGTGTCAGATTTGTTGCAGTCCCGCTAAAAGTCAGTCACTGATTGCCGTCATTACTAGTAAAAAAAAAAATAAAAAAATAAAAATAAAAAAAAACACAAGAAACCCATAAATATATCCCCAAGTTTGTAAAATTTTTACACAAACCAATCAATATACGCTTATTGGGATTTTTTTTTACCAAAAATATGTAGCAGAATACATATTGGCCTAAAATTGATGATGAAATTGTATTTTTAAATTTTTTTTTTTTATTGGATATGTTTTATAGCAGAAAGTAAGTTCAGAAAGTTCAAAATTGTCAGTCTTTATTTGTTTATAGTGCAAAAACTAAAAAAAAAACAAAAACGCAGAGGTGATCAAATACCACCAAAAGAAAGCTCTATTTGTGGGGGGGGGGGGGGGGGGGGGGAGGACATCAATTGTATTTGGCTACAGCTTAGCATGACCGCGCAATTGTCAGCTGAAGTAACGCAGTGCCGTATCACAAAAAATGGCCTGGTCAAGAAATCTTTTTTTTTTTTTCTTAGTAAATTTAACCCTCAAACTGAGGTGACTGTTGTTATAAAAGCAACTCATGGGACCTACATTCTCCTGCACATGCGCATATCCTTTATGTAACGTAAAAAAACTCTGCCCATAGTTGCTTAGCTACGGAGTGGCTTCTAACACGTGACTGACGCCAGGGCAGCCATTGCAGAAGCGGGGTCACTGGTTAAATTATTCGGTAACGGAACTATAAAACGTGCAGCTCTAGCTTATATGTAAGGCTTTAGGTCGGTGTATGAACTTGCGGCTGCCAAAGCGTGTCTGTACTGCGGCGTTGGTAAGAAGCAAGCCTGGCTCTTGCCCTAACTAAACATGGCCGCCGGCACGCCTCCAGATGTTGAAGAAAGTACCGTGCGTTCAGATTTTGTGTCACATAAGTCCACTTTACCTGCTAAGTCATAGAACTTCTCCGTCTGGAAGATCGCTGCGACCGCCCAGAGGATCCACTGGATCCCTAGACTGGTACCGAGGAAGAGGGCGAGGTCCTGAAGCATGACAGCGGAATCAGCAGGCTGAAGTCTATCTCAGCTCTCTCCACCAATTACAATGCAGAATGTCTTTTTATTCACCAATGAAAGCGCATGGTGTCTTTCTATCCACCAATCACAGTGCAGAGAGTCTCTAGCTAGCAATAACACTGACTCTGTTACGTGAACTTCTCACATTACAGCCCAGCCTCTCCCCTCATTGTGACGTTTTCTTGTATAAGTGTGTTTTGGGAGCTGACCTCTAGTTATCTAGTCCAGAGTTCAAGATTATATATGTAGAAAAGGGTTTTTTTTTTTTCCAGGTATAGGACTGCTAAAGCCATGTTTATTTGTAACTGTCCTGTTGGAGTGGCATACATACATTACCTCCACTTCCTGTCCTGGAGACACAAGAAGGAAGTGAGAGGAAAGCTGTCGACCAGCCAGCGTTGTTATACAGCGGCAGGTTGGCACGGCTGCGCAAACCGCCGTAGGTGTACGTTGGCTGCTTTAAAAGCTGTGGGAGGAGCTCCTGCACCGCGATGGCCAGCGGCCGCAATGTCTGCCAGCCACCCGCGATCGCTCCACAGAGAGCCAGAACGGGGATCTGTCAATGTAAACAAAACAGATCCCCGTCCTGACAGGGGAGTAGAGAGAGGCCTGCTGTTCCTACTGATCAGGAACAGCAATCTCTCTCCTCCTCCAGTCTGTCGCATCCCCCCACAGTTAGAAACACCTCCAAATTAACCGCTTGATTGCCCCCCTGGTGTTAACCCCTTCCCTGCCAGTGACATTTATACAGTAATCAGTACATTGTTATAGCACGGATCGCTGTATAAATGTCACTGGTCCCAAAAAAGTGTCTGATCTGTCCGCCCCAGTGTCGCAGTCCCGCTAAAAATTGCTGATAACCGCCATTACTAGTAAAAAAATAAATAAATAAAAATGCCCTAAATCTATCCCCTATTCTGTAGACGCTATAAATTTTACGCAAACCAATATACGCTTATTGCGATTTTTTTTTTTACCAAAAATATGTAGAAGAATACGTATCGGCCTAAACGGATGAAGAAATTTTTTTTTTTATTATAGCAAAAAGTTAAAAATATTTTATTTTCAAAATTGTCGCTCTTTTTTGGTTTAAAGCTCAAAATATAAAGACCACAGAGGTGATCAAATACCACCAAAAGAAAGCTCTATTTGTGGGGAAAAAAAGGACATAAATTTTGTTTGGGTACAAAGTCGCACGACCGCGCAATTGTCAGTAAAGCGACGCAGTGCCGTAGCGCAAAAAATGGCCCGGTCAGGAAGGGGGTAAAGTGGTTAAAGTCCAAGTCAGAGGTAAAAAAAAAAAACATATGCAGTACATCTCTACAACACAGGCACGTTTCCTCATTTTTATTTTCATTTTTTGCTCTAGTTGCTAAAATAAATTTTAAAGTAGAACACAAAACCCCCAACAAGGCTTCGGACAAGCTTTATTAAAGCTCTCTGAACGCTGTCACTAAATAAAATGGTTAGCTTACAATCCTGTTTACACTTGCTCTTGCTTTGCTTTGCTTTGGCTTCACTACAAAAAATTATACCCCATGTAGCTTCAGTGGTGATTCAAAGCATCTTCAAAGCCTCCATAGAAGTCTATGGCAAAGCTCGCTTGAAGCTCCACCGAAGCCCCATCAAAGCTCCACCAAAGCCCCACCGAAGCCCCATCAAAGCTCCACCAAAGCCTCACCGAAGCCCCATCAAAGCTCCACCAAAGCCCCACTGAAGCCCCATCAAAGCTCCACCAAAGCCCCACTGAAGCCCCATCAAAGCTCCACCAAAGCCCCACCGAAGCCCCATCAAAGCTTAACCAAAGCCCCACTGAAGCCCCATCAAAGCTCCACCGAAGCCCCATCAAAGCTCCACCGAAGCCCCATCAAAGCCCCACCAAAGCCTCACCGAAGCCCCATCAAAGCTCCACCAAAGCCTCACCAAAGCCCCACCGAAGCCCCATCAAAGCTCCACCAAAGCCTCACCGAAGCCCCATCAAAGCTCCACCAAAGCCCCATCAAAGCTCCACCAAAGCCTCACCGAAGCCCCATCAAAGCTCCACCAAAGCCCCATCAAAGCTCCACCAAAGCCTCACCGAAGCCCCATCAAAGCTCCACCAAAGCCCCACCGAAGCCCCATCGAAGCACCAAGCAAAAGCAGGTGTAAACAGGACTGTATGCTAACCATTTTATTTAGTGACAGGAGCTTTTACTGGCTTTCAGAAAGCTTTAACAAAGCCTGTCCGAAGCCTTGTTTTGAAGCAAGTGTAAACTAGCCCTAAAGATATAAACATAATCTATCCTATCTACTTTTATCTTCAATAAAGCTTACATTATAACTAAAGGCAAACCTTTTTTTTTTTAGTTTTGGATGGAGTGTAGATGGATTAGAACCCTTGCTAGTTTTTATTGCTGTCTGTTCCCCACAAGGAAGATTTAGGCCCCATGTACACGGGACGCTGTTAAACGCGCGTTCAGAGGCAGTTGGACGCTTTTTTCAACTGCCCCTGAACTCATTCAATGTTATCCTATGTGACCATTTACACAGTCTTGTTTATTGCCGTTTTTAGGCAGTTGCGTTTAACCACTTCAGCCCCGGAAGGATTTACCCCCTTCCTGACCAGAGCTCTTTTTACAGTTTGGCACTGCGTCGCTTTAACTGCTAATTGCGCGGTCATGCAATGCTGTACTCAAACGAAATTTGCGTCCTTTTCTTCCCACAAATAGAGCTTTCTTTTAATGGTATTTGATCACCTCTGCGTTTTTTTTTTTTGTGCTATAAACGGAAAAAGACCGAAAATTTTGAAAAGAAATGATATTTTCTACTTTTTGTTATAAAAAAAATCCAATAAACTCAATTTTAGTCATACATTTAGGCCAAAATGTATTCAGCCACATGTCTTTGGTAAAAAAAATGTTAATAAGTGTATATTTATTGGTTTGCGCAAAAGTTAGCGTCTACAAACTACAAACATTTTCTGGAATTTACACAGCTTTTAGTTTTAGTTTAGTTTATGACTGCCTATGTCATTTCTTGAGATGCTAAAATGGCAGGGCGGTACAAAACACCCCCAAATTACCCCATTTTGGAAAGTAGACACCCCAAGCTATTTGCTGAGAGGCATGTTGAGTCCATGGAATATTTTATATTTTGACACAAGTTGCGGGAAAGTGACAATTTTTTTTTTTTTTGCACAAAGTTGTCACTAAATGATATATTGCTCACACAGGCCATGGGCATATGTGGAATTGCACCCCAAAATACATTTAGCTACTTCTGAGTATGGGGATACCACATGTGTGGGACTTTTTGGGAGCCTAGCTGCGCACGGGGCCTCGAAAACCAATCACTGCCTTCAGGATTTCTAAGGGCATAAATTTTTGATTTCACTCTTCACTACCTATCACAGTTTCGGAGGCCATGGAATGCCCAGGTGGCACAAACCCCCCCCCAAATGACCCCATTTTGGAAAGTAGACACCCCAAGCTATTTGCTGAGAGGCATGGTGAGTATTTTGCAGCTCTCATTTGTTTTTGAAAATGAAGAAAGACAAGAAAAAAAATTTTTTTTTCTTTTTTCAATTTTCAAAACTTTGTGACAAAAAGTGAGGTCTGCAAAATACTCACTATACCTCTTAGCAGATAGCTTGGGGTATCTACTTTCCAAAATAGGGTCATTTGGGGGGTGTTTTGTGCCACCTGGGCTTTCCATGGCCTCCGAAACTGTGATAGGCAGTGAAGAGTGAAATCAAAAATTTACGCCCTTAGAAAGCCTGAAGGCAGTGCTTGGTTTTCGGGGTCCCGTACGCGGCTAGGCTCCCAAAAAGTCCCACACATGTGGTATCCCCATACTCAGGAGAAGCAACAGAATGTATTTTGGGGTGTAATTTCACATATTCCCATGGCATGTTTGAGCAATATATCATTTAGTGACAACTTTGTGCAAATAAAAAAAATTTGTCTTTTTTCCCGCAACTTGTGTCACAATATAAAATATTCCATGGACTCGACATGCCTCTCAGCAAATAGATTGGGGTGTCTACTTTCCAAAATGGGGTCATTTGGGGGGGGTTTGAACTGTCCTGGCATTTTATGCACAACATTTAAAAGCTTATGTCACACATCACCCACTCTTCTAACCACTTGAAGACAAAGCCCTTTCTGACACTTTTTGTTTACATGAAAAATTATTTTATTTTTTTTTGCAAGAAAATTACTTTGAACCCCCAAACATTATATATTTTTTTAAAGCAAATGCCCTACAGATTAAAATGGTGGGTGTTTCATTTTTTTTTTCACACAGTATTTGCGCAGAGATTTTTCAAACGCATTTTTTTGGGAAAAAACACACTTTTTTAAATTTTAATGCACTAAAACACAATATATTGCCCAAATGTTTGATGTAATAAAAAAGATGATCTTAGGCCGAGTACTTGGATACCAAATATGACATGCTTTAAAATTGCGCACAAATGTGCAGTGGCAACAAACTAAATACATTTTTAAAAGCCTTTAAAAGCCTTTACAGGTTACCACTTTAGATTAACAGAGGAGGTCTACTGCTAAAATGACTGCCCTCGATCTGACCTTCGCGGTGATACCTCACATGCATGGTGCAATTGCTGTTTACATTTGACGCCAGACCAACGCTTGCGTTCGCCTTTGCGCGAGAGCAGGGGGGACAGGGGTGCTTTATTTTTTTATTTTTTGTTTTTTTATCTTATTTTTAAACTTTTCCTTTCATTTTTTTTTTATCATTTTTATTGTTATCTCAGGAAATTTAAATATCTCCTATGATAGCAATAGGTAGTGACAGGTACTCTAGATCTCTCCTCTGCCCTCAAAGCATCTGCCCACACCAAGATCAGTGTGATAAAATGCCTTCCCAATTTCCCAATGGCGCTGTTTACATCCGGCGAAATCTAAGTCATGAAATGCTCGTAGCTTCCGGTTTCTTAGGCCATAGAGATGTTTGGAGCCACTCTGGTCTCTGATCAGCTCTATGGTCAGCTGGCTGAATCACCGGCTGCATTCTCAGGTTCCCTGTTGAGACAGGAGAGCCAGAGAAAAACATGGAAGACGGTGGGGGGGGGCATTCCCTTACACTGCTTGTAAAAGCAGTCTAGAGGCTAATTAGCCGCTAGGATTGCTTTTACACGAAAGCCGACCGCTGGCTGAAAAGAATGATACCAAGATGATACCTAAACCTGCAGGCATCATTCTGGTATAACCACTCAAAGTCCAGCAACATACCAGTACGTTGCTGGTCCTTGTTGGGCATATATTGTAATCTGTGGCCTGAACGAAAAAAAGATATTGATCGGTGGGTATGCCCATCATTAGAATACCTCCCTTCATCCATCCACTTCTAATGATGGGCATACATGCATCATTTCTATATGCCGAAGCATAATACCCCAAAAGGTAGGAGCAAATCGCTCCTCCGCCCCTGCTGCCCCCATACTTCGGCATATATCACCTCCGCTGGAGTTACGGCTTTATATATCGTTAGAGCAAGCGCTGTTGCTGTCAAGATAAATAAATCCGCGCTGCAACTGAATGGCGTACCCCGAAGACAAAAAAATGGTTAACAATAAAACACAGTAAACAGTAAAGTATAAAAAATTGCATACCTGAAAAGCAAACATGATAAAACATAATAACAATAAAACATTACAGAATAGAATACAGTAAAAATGAGCAGAACAATAGAGAGAGAATAGAGAGAGAAAGAACAATAAAACGACAATTATTTTTTTACATTTTATATATATATATATATATATATTTATTTTATTTATTTATTTTTTTTTACACCTTTTTTTGTAACTGTAACTTTTGTAACTGTAACCAGTTCCAGGTTCAGGTCTTTCAAAATGCGATGGCATCTTGGGAGACCCTGTGAAAGTGTGCCTAGTCTGTGCAATGCTGTACCCTACGCTAATACTCAACTAGTGAATGGTAGCGTTCAAAACATTCACCAATGCAAAGACCAGGATTGTCAGGACAGGAGGGACAATAATAGCGGGTGTCACGCCTATATCCGCGCTTGCTGCAGACATGACATCTTTTTTGGGGGGGTTCGTTGGGTAGGGGTACTCGGGAGGACATAAAGAAAATGCCTCTCATGCAGCCGACTGCATTTGGTTGGGGATGTGAATGGGGGAAGTACGGGCGCTGCAGAAGCGGTGGGTTCCCAATTATTAGGATTGGCGAATGCAGCAGGAAGGGCATTATGGGCACGACGGGCCTGTGTTTGTCTTCTTGGTGACAGCGGGACACTACTTGTGCTTGCCACCTCACCAGCTTGAACTGCACTTATGGGACTCGCCACGTCACCACGTGTTACTGCAGTGCTGGTTTGACTACGACCGGGGTGTACTAGGCCGCTGGCGCTTGCCAGTTCACCAAAACGCTACCAAAAAAACTGTTAGCGATCGCAGGGATCAGGCCTGACTCTGCGAATGCTGCAGTTATGCGTTTAGTGTTTTGTAAGTGACAGTGATCGATCGATACTGCACTTGGATGGGCTGGGCTGGGCCGGGCGGAGGGGCAAAACGCAGGTGCTAGCAGGTATCTGGGCTGATCCCGCTAACACTGCGTTTGTGGGAACCCTAAACTGTTGGGGACGCTAGTATAGATCTGATCGGATCCACTAAGGGAGGTGTACGGTGCGTACGAGGGTGTTAGTGGTACTGGCACTAACCTGACGCTGCCTGGGGCGACGCAGACCCTATCTTGACCCTAAAACCTAACTTATATCACCGCCGGGCGATCAGGGGGCTAAACCTTTATTAGGTAATAAACGGAGGGTGCCCTGACACTGTAAAAAATAAACTAACTAACCAGCGGTTATACGGTGATCAGTGGTGAAAGGGTTAACTAGGGGGCAATCAAGGGGTTAAAACCTTTATTAGGTAGTATATGGGGGTCCCTGATGCTATAAAACGCTGATGGCGAACCTATATATTTACCTCCCTAACTAGCGTCACCAGTGACAGTAATACAGTGATCAGGAAAATGATTGCTTAGTGACACTGGTGAGGGGGGGTGATCAAGGGGTTAAAACTTTATTAGGGGGGGTTAGGGGGGTACCCTAGACCTAAAGGGAGCTAACATCAACTGCCCTACCACACTAACTGCCACAAACTGACACCAATGCAGTAATCAGAAAAAAAAAACTGCTTGGTGTCACTGTGAGGGGGGGGGGGGGGTGTGATTAGGGGGTGATCAGGGGGTGATGGGGGGTAAAAAGTATGCCTGGCGTGTTCTACTGTGTGTTGTGCACTCACATCGATGTCTTCTCTCCTCGGCGCCGGAACGGAGAATACTGAGCCAAGAAGAGATGACATCACTTCCTCTGCCGCTGTTTACTATACAGCAGCAGAGGAAGGATTTCATTGGCTGGGAACGATCACGAGGGGGGGCCACGAATGGATGGCCTCCCCCTCACCTCTGATCGCTCCCGGACAGAAGCCGACCGCCTCGGGCATCGGGGGGGTCCTATCGGACCCCCCGCCCGCGGGAGGCAGATCACGTACAGGTACGTGATTTTGCCTGCCCGTTCCATTCTGCCACAGTATATCTGCGTGAGGCGGTCGGCAAGTGGTAACAGCGTTTCTTTGAAAGCAAAAAATGGGTTCAGACGCCGAAGATTTCCACATTTCAGACGCCAAACGTTTTCGTTTATAATCGTTTTTAAAGGTACCCTATATTTTTGACCTGAAAAGACAAAAATATGACGAAAAAGGGTAAAAGAAAATCCCACATTTTGGGTTGTCCCCAGAACAGGAATAGAAGAGAAATCTTCTAGTGAGGACACTAACTCTGGTAGCCCTGGTGACATACCGGGATTCCCTCACTTTAGAGGGGCTTTCTCTCACTTGTTTTGGCTATAGGACAAGAATTGAAGGGGAATCACCTATCCAAAAGAAAAAGTTTTGTCTTTAGTTCTACTTTAACCACTTCAGCCCAAGAAGGATTTACCCCCTAAATGACATGGCCATTTTTGCGTTACGGTACTGCGTCGGTTTAACTGACAATTGCGCAGGCATGCAACGTTGTACCCAAACAAAATAGAGCTTACTTTTGGTGGTATTTGATCACCTCTGCGGTTTTTATTTTTTGCGCTATAAACAAAAAAAGAGCGACAAAAATGTAAAAAATCAAATTTCTTCATCAGTTTAGGCCAATATGTATTCTGCTACATATTTTTCACCCCTTGATTGCCCCCTAGTTAACCCTTTCACCACTTATCACCGTATAACCGTTACGGTGACGCTGGTTAGTTTGTTTATTTTTTATAGTGTCAGGGCACCCGCCGTTTATTACCGAATAAAGGTTTAGCCCCCTGATCGCCCAGCGGTGATATGCGTCGCCCCAGGCAGCGTCAGATTAGCGCCAGTACCGCTAACACACACGCACGCAGCATACGCCTCCCTTAGTGGTATAGTATCTGAACGCATCAATATCTGATCCGATCAGATCTATACTAGCGTCCCCAGCAGTTTAGGGTTCCCAAAAACGCAGTGTTAGCGGGATTAGCCCAGATACCCGCTAGCACCTGCGTTTTTCCCCTCCGCCCGGCCCAGCCCACCCAAGTGCAGTATCTATCGATCACTGTCACTTACAAAACACTAAACGCATAACTGCAGCGTTCGCAGAGTCAGGCCTGATCCCTGTGATCGCTAACAGTTTTTTTGGTAGCGTTTTGGTGAACTGGCAAGCACCTGCCCCAGGCAGCGTCAGGTTAGTGCCAGTACCGCTAACATCCACGCACGCACCGTACACCTCCCTTAGTGGTATAGTATCTGATCGGATCAATATCTGATCTGATCAGATCTATACTAGCGTCCCCAGCAGTTTAGGGTTCCCACAAACGCAGTGTTAGCGGGATCAGCCCAGATACCTGCTAGCACCTGCGTTTTGCCCCTCCGCCCGGCCCAGCCCAGCCCACCCAAGTGCAGTATCGATCGATCACTGTCACTTACAAAACACTAAACACATAACTGCAGCGTTCGCAGAGTCAGGCCTGATCCCTGCGATCGCTAACAGTTTTTTTTGTAGCGTTTTGGTGAACTGGCAAGCACCAGCGGCCTAGTACACCCCGGTCGTAGTCAAACCAGCACTGCAGTAACACTTGGTGACGTGGCGAGTCCCATAAGTGCAGTTCAAGCTGGTGAGGTACCTGTACTTCCCCCATTCACATCCCCAACCAAATGCAGTCGGCTGCATGAGAGGCATTTTCTTTATGTCCTCCCGAGTACCCCTACCCAGCGAACCCCCCCAAAAAAAGATGTTGTGTCTGCAGCAAGCGCGGATATAGGCGTGACACCCGCTATTATTGTCCCTCCTGTCCTGACAATCCTGGTCTTTGCATTGATGAATGTTTTGAACGCTACCATTCACTAGTTGAGTATTAGCGTAGGGTACAGCATTGCACAGACTAGGCACACTTTCACAGGGTCTCCCAAGATGCCATCGCATTTTGAGAGACCCGAACCTGGAACCGGTTACAGTTATAAAAGTTAGTTACAAAAAAAAGTGTAAAAAAAAAAAAAAAAAACACAAACAAAAATATAAAATAAAAAAAAATAGTTGTAATTTTATTTTTCTCTCTCTCTCTATTCTCTCTATTGTTCTGCTCTTTTTTACTGTATTCTATTCTGCAATGTTTTATTGTTATTATGTTTTATCATGTTTGCTTTTCAGGTATGCAATTTTTTATACTTTACCGTTTACTGTGCTTTATTGTTAACCATTTTTTTGTCTTCAGGTACGCCATTCACGACTTTGAGTGGTTATACCAGAATGATGCCTGCAGGTTTAGGTATCATCTTGGTATCATTCTTTTCAGCCAGCGGTCGGCTTTCATGTAAAAGCAATCCTAGTGGCTAATTAGCCTCTAGACTGCTTTTACAAGCAGTGGGAGGGAATGCCCCCCCCAACGTCTTCCGTGTTTTTCTCCGGCTCTCCTGTCTCAACAGGGAACCTGAAAATGCAGCCGGTGATTCAGCCAGCTGACCATAGAGCTGATCAGAGACCAGAGTGGCTCCAAACATCTCTATGGCCTAAGAAACCGGAAGCTACGAGCAATTTATGACTTAGATTTCGCCGGATGTAAACAGCGCCATTGGGAAATTGGGAAAGCATTTTATCACACCGATCTTGGTGTGGTCAGATGCTTTGAGGGCAGAGGAGAAATCTAGGGTCTAATAGACCACAATTTTTTCAAAAAAGAGTACCTGTCACTACCTATTGCTATGATAGGGGATATTTACATTCCCTGAGATAACAATAAAAATGATTTCATCAAACATTTGGGCAATATAGTGTGTTTTAGTGCATTAAAATTTAAAAAAGTGTGTTTTTTCCCCAAAAAATGCGTTTGAAAAATCGCTGCGCAAATACTGTGTGAAAAAAAAAAATGAAACACCCACCATTTTAATCTGTAGGGCATTTGCTTTAAAAAAATATATAATGTTTGGGGGTTCAAAGTAATTTTCTTGCAAAAAAAAATTATTTTTTTTATGTAATCAAAAAGTGTCAGAAAGGGCTTTGTCTTCAAGTGGTTAGAAGAGTGAGTGATGTGTGACATAAGCTTCTAAATGTTGTGCATAAAATGCCAGGACAGTACAAACCCCCCCCAAATGACCCCATTTTGGAAAGTAGACACCCCAACCTATTTGCTGAGAGGCATGTCGAGTCCATGGAATATTTTATATTGTGACACAAGTTGCGGGAAAGAGACAATTTTTTATTTTTTTTATTTTTTTTTGCACAAAGTTGTCACTAAATGATATATTGCTCAAACATGCCATGGGAATATGTGAAATTACACCCCAAAATACATTATGTTGCTTCTCCTGAGTACGGGGATACCACATGTGTGAGACTTTTTGGGAGCCTAGCCGCGTACGGGACCCCGAAAACCAAGCACCGCCTTCAGGCTTTCTAAGGCCGTAAATTTTTGATTTCACTCTTCACTGCCTATCACAGTTTCGGAGGCCATGGAATGCCCAGGTGGCAAACCCCCCCCCAAATGACCCCATTTTGGAAAGTAGACACCCCAAGCTATTTGATGAGAGGTATAGTGAGTATTTTGCAGACCTCACTTTTTGTCACAAAGTTTTGAAAATTGAAAAAAGAAAAAAAAAATGTTTTTTTCTCGTCTTTCTTTATTTTCAAAAACAAATGAGAGCTGCAAAATACTCACCATGCCTCTCAGCAAATAGCTTGGGGTGTCTACTTTCCAAAATGGGGTCATTTGGGGGGGTTTGTGCCACCTGGGCATTCCATGGCCTCCGAAACTGTGATAGGCAGTGAAGAGTGAAATCAAAAATTTACACCCTTAGAAATCCTGAAGGCGGTGATTGGTTTTCGGGGCCCCGTACGCGGCTAGGCTCCCAAAAAGTCCCACACATGTGGTATCCCCATACTCAGGAGAAGCAGCTAAATGTATTTTGGGGTGCAATTCCACATACGCCCATGGCCTGTGTGAGCAATATATCATTTAGTGACAACTTTGTGCAAAAAAAAAAAAAAAATGTGTCACTTTCCCGCAACTTGTGTCAAAATATAAAACATTCCATGGACTCAACATGCCTCAAAGCAAATAGCTTGGGGTGTCTACTTTCCAAAATGGGGTCATTTGGGGGGGTTTTATGCCATCTGGGCATTTTATGGCCTTCAAAACTGTGATAGGTAGTGAGGAGTAAAAAAAAAATGTACGCCCTTAGAAATCCTGAAGGCAGTGATTGGTTTTCGGGGCCCCGTACGCGACTAGGCTCCCAAAAAGTCACACACATGTGGTATCCCCATACTCAGGAGAAGCAGCTAAATGTATTTTGGGGTGCAATTCCACATATGCCCATGGCCTGTGTGAGCAATATATCATTTAGTGACAACTTTTTGTAATTTTTTTTTTGTCATTATTCAATCACTTGGGACAAAAAAAATGAATATTCAATGGGCTCAACATGCCTCTCAGCAATTTCCTTGGGGTGTCTACTTTCCAAAATGGGGTCATTTGTGGGGGTTTTGTACTGCCCTGCCATTTTAGCACCTCAAGAAACGACATAGGCAGTCATAAATTAAAGGCTGTGTAAATTCCAGAAAATGTACCCTAGTTTGTAGGCGCTATAACTTTTGCGCAAACCAATAAATATACGCTTATTGACA